>OY987213.1:38275333-38988146 GCA_963920805.1 Primula vulgaris
GCATGAAGGCGATTTTACCGCAGAAAAGAAAGAACATAAGCGAAAGAGAGAGAGACCGTAAGTGCATGTATACAACGTAGAAAGAGGGGGATGAGGTTATGTGGTCCATCATTGGTACTCTGCTGGCAATAGTGATGTCATTTGCGACGGAGTAAAACTAGTCGTTCTAAAGAGAGACTGAGGGAGACGAAATAGAGAGGTGAGGCTTGTGTCGGGTACAAGCACTTAAAATTGATGTAGTTTGGTCCGACACATCCACTCATTAAAGTTTCATAGAAGTGACATTACAACAATTGAGGAGAATGTTTTCCGTCTAATTTGAGGGTAAGTTAGTTTCTTTCATTTCTTTCAAGATTGGCAAAAAAAAATCATATAAACCAGTTCTCACACGTTAACAAACATCCGGGAACTATATCCTTGTTGAAAATATTTTAGGTATATATATTTATTTACAATTAGCTACATATGTCATAAAAAAATAACAAAATATACAAAAATAAATAAAAAATTTAAAATTTTGAAAAAAAAATTAAAAAAATTGTACATAGTATCAAACAAGATTAGACATGATTGGACATTATTAGATATGATTAAACATGAGTAGACATACAAAATTGAACAGGATTGGACATGATCAAACAGATTAGACATACATGATTGAACAGAATTAGACAGGATCAGATAGGATCACACATATTTTTTGTATAAAAAAATGTATTTTTTAAAATTTTTGTTTTTGTTTTTTTAATTTTAAATTTTGTTTTAATTTTTAATGACATATGCATCTATTTGTAAATAAGTTCACAAAATATGTAATTTTTTATAAGAGAATCATTAAATTCAAAACAATCAATTTTTTTATAAATAAATTTCTAAATATATAATTAAAGTGTCATTTTGTCAATATTTTACTGCCTTCATTTCTCACCGAAACAGTGCCAAAAAGCCATATTTCATATGGTAATCAGATCATTCTATATGCTTGACAATGATGTCTCAGACCAACTTATAAATGATTTCTTTTTTCACTTGATAGATAGAAAGACATCCTTATTATTGACAAGTGATAACCAGCCGTACATCACTACGGCTACTATATTATTTTTCAGAAAATTAATATCATTAAATAATCCACATGTAACACACGGGATCAAAGAATGTGCCAAGCATATATAAGTGTACGGTGTTCCTTGTTGATCACTACTTTAAATTATCTTTTTTACTTTTTCTATTGTACGGAGGAACACAGGGAACAATATTTTATTTCATGTTGAAGAATAGTAGTAAATTATATTTTGGATGGCTCCAAACAATAATTTTTTTAATATAAGTTGTAAAGCGCCACTTAAGTACCGACAAAGAGATTGTGATGTGGTGTACTTTCAGAATTTAGGGTGAAAAAAAACTCTAGATAAAGTTTGTGCAAAATCTTGTCCAAAATGCTCAAATTTTATCAAAGCTGAGAACTGTTTTTTTTTGCATATATACTCCATATATCTAGCTGTATCTATGAATGAATATATATAGAGAGTATAATAAGTTTGTGTAGTCTTTTGTGTAAGAGAATATGATCGGCATATTTATTTTTATACGAACAGCACATTAGAGACTTTGTCACGTTAGAAATATTCGTTAGAAATGGTTCAGCTCGAAGAAGCTTCAACTTCCATTGATAATTTATTTTTTTATGAATGCATTTTGTTTGGAAGTATGGGGTTACCTTACCGGAAGATGAAACTTTAAGAAAAAACATAAGACGGACATATGATCAGAAGGTGTATCTGGACGAAGGTGAACGCTAGACGATGTACAAACTAGTATACCGTAATCGCTACTGCATGCTACCACAGTCCATCCATCCAAAACCCATTAGTTGATCAATGTAAAGAGATGAACTATATTTACATCATGAACTAATTAATCATGATGTGTCGTTTGAATAACGTGAATCTTCATGTTTATATGTACTCAAGTTTAAGCATTTTATGACATCAAGTTTTTTTTTGCACTAATAACACTGTTCGGAAACCGATAATACTATAATGTAATGTATGTAATAATCTAGGATATGTACATGTTGAAGACTTATATATTTATAAAGGTGATGTAACCGAACAATCATTTTAGTTTAAACATGCATGTCTCTTAAGAATATAATGTGGATTTTCAGTGAAACATGATTTCGGAGAATAGAATATGTGGATGTGGGAATCATTACTTCCCGATTCATGTGCACGTGAAACTAAAAAAGTTACTCGTGAAATTTTCTCTCGGGAAGTTTAATGAAAATATATTCTTTCCGGGAAAGCATTAGTGCGCAAGACAACTATTTATGTTTTGGCGAACAGTCTGCGAGTAATCTTCAAGGGGTCAAAATTCCACTTCAGTCGTTAAAGTTAATACCGGCTACTTGAATAATATCATGGTTTTATACGTACCGTTAATTGTTATATGAAATGATGTTATGACAGTGATAAACTGATTAAAATACGCATATATCTAATCGAAATAGGTGATGTAGTAGTAATGCCGTCACTAACACATCATGATTTCATCCGATAATTATAGGTAGGGCATAAAACTGTAAGATCGTCATAGTAGAAGATACTAAAAAGCATATCGAAATGAAGGGAAAGTAAAGAGTGCAAAACCATAGAAATCCACTAGTACTCCTAGCATCTAATTACGCTTATTGAATGATGACCTATAAAAATACATCTTAACTCTCGTGATAAAATTTACTCTCTTTAAAAGTGTCATTGAATCGTTTCGACTTTTCCTATATATATCATAACTCGGAGAACAAATTCTCTGTCTCTGTAAGTTGTTGATCACATAAATCAAATGGCCAAGACGTACTATGACCTTAAGGACTGAGGTAGATGGAATTGCAACTTTGATGTCTTTGCCATGTCAATAAAAGGAAAAGTGTAGTCAAAAGAAAAGTATTTGACTATAATTCATGAATACATGTTAGAATTTTATCGTTCATGATAATGGCATGTTAATTTTGTTGGCTTGATATGTCCCTTTGGATGTTTGCCATGCAACCTTGTTTTCCTTGTTGGGTCATGGGTGTAGTTGATTACAAATAAAAATAAAAATAAAAATGATGGACTTTCTCAGACTATATTCTATATAGTCGGACGATATCGATTGTGTAGACATAAACCGTCAATATTCAGTTGTATGTCTTTACTTGAATAAAGATGACACCTATATTGTATAAAGAGATTTCTGCTTTTTCCACATTGCTTATCGACTACCGTATATAAGTTGTGGAGTTATAATTCAACAATGCCTACGACCAGACCTAACAAAGAAGCACTACACTCTGATAAGTGGTGAATAGCTAATATTAATCACCATCCATAATGCAGCCGTGAACTTTATGGCACTAAAGGTAATCATGAAAATTCAAAAAGCTTTGGTAGCACTTGTTGGCTTTACGGTCAGATGCTTGGTATAGTCACCAATTAAAGTTCAAAAAAAAAAAGTAGTATATATTGTACTGAAAAGGGTTTTGATTTATATATCTATCATAAACCAAAATATCAATTTGATTGGTTTATGATATTTGTCGTTTAATCGAACTCAATGTTTGATACTACTGGGGATGGCAATTTCACGGGTTTCAACCCGACCCGACCCGCCGTGGGTCAGGTAAAAGTGCAATTTTATTCGAGTCGGGTGTAAATGGGTAAAAATGCAACTTAAGACTCTCTCCCTCTCCTCTCTCTCATGTACATTAAACTCTCTTTTATATTTTAGTTCTAAATCAAATGATTTTTTAATCTAACTAACAAATTTTATTTGAAATCTTAGACATTTATGAGATTTATTTTTTAAAAGAAAAAAAAATTAAAAACAGGTAAAATGGGTCGGGTCGGGTCAAATGTGTAAATGTACAACTTTGTCATCGGGTCGGGTCGGATCGAAACCCGCGAAATTGCCATCCCTACATGGTAGACTACAGCCCTCATTTTTATAAATATCGATGTAAAATTAATTTTTCTAATGTATTCTGATTAATATCTTTAAAAAAAATGCATTTTAGCTCCCCATTTACCAAAAGTAGCATTTCAGCCCCTGGTTTCATCCCTGGCTACCACATCTCAGAAACAAAATGGGACCGAGTAAGTAGAGAATTACTACTCCCATCTGTTCCCGGTTTCAGCAACACTCTTTGCTGGACTAAGCCAATAACTCAATATTGGTTACATGTCCATAATGTTTATAGCAGCAGCTCTTTCTAAAATCTCTCGGAGTCCACAGACAAAATAAATTACAGGGGCACGTTTGATGCCTTTCATACATAGCTCTTAAATCTATTCACTTAGTTCCATTGGCAACATAAAAGAACCAAAAAAGGATATTATTTCATTACCTTCCTTCCACAAACAAGTTTCTCTACATATATATATGGAACTACACAAGCTTGTTCTCAAAGAAAAACAGACCCTGTCATCTTGCAATTGTGTACATTTTAACTACAAACAGTTAATAACTAATATACAGATTAAGTTGCTCTATTTACCTACGCCTACCAACCATAGATAGGATTTTCTACCTGAGGTGGCAAGAGATGAAGATCTTTACAGAATTGATTGTCATACTCCCGTGTCCCTGGAATGCCCCCTGAGGAGAGCCTCAAAATCTCACTCCCTGTAAAACAGTAATGAGCAAATGCCAACCCTCCATCTACAATACCTGCCAAGTTTGGCATCGAACTCGATTTCCTTACAAACTTCCCATTATCTTTTCCTGAACTTGAATTATTTTTAGCCCCGTTTAAGAATTTATTGAGCTCGGAATACTCCATAAATCTCTCGTTAGCGGCTTCCCATGAAAGGTTGTATCTTTCTTCGGGGCTAAGTGGTTCAGGCTCGTTGGCCATTGCTTCTTTCACTTTTGCGACAAAATCCTCAGGTGTCTTGTATGTCAAACAATTTGGGAATGATCTAAAGAACTCGTTCGATGGATGATCTGCACATACTACAAATTTCCCCATCGCAAGAGCCTCTGCTGTGGCGGTGCAGAGAACATCGCTGACACTGGGATTTATGAAGACTTTGTATCTACAAATAGAGAAGAAGATATTTTTAGCCACAGGAAAAACAAATCTAAGGCTGACAAAGGCACATATACATCGGCTACAAAAAACACGTGGATTTCATGTTTTTACAAACATAACAAGTGATGAACTCGACCATAAAACAAACAAACATGTCCTGCTCTAAATTTGTAATTAAGAACAATGGGGATAATTTAAAAAACAAAGGCAAGCATCTTGTGCAATGGAATATGTTAACTAAACAAATCAAATGGGGTAAACGAGAGAACAATTTCAGAATATCTTTTAAGTTTGGAGTTTGGACCAAGATTTAAACAATTAAAACTAATGGCTATTTTAATTTTGAACAAAGATATGCTTATATAAGATTTGATATTTAGAATGTAGTCTTTTTTACAAACTGTCCTTAGTATCCAGCAACATAAAAAGCATGTCAAAATATATAACTGCAACCCTCCAAGCCAGGTTAGAAAGTAAGACATAAGAACTAAGTGTACCCGGATATCATGTTATACATGTAACCCATAGCTAGCCTACTCCATATTTACACGGCCTGTACTTCAGATATAAAACATAATTGAACTATTTCTTCGAAGTCCTCATTATTTTGCAAAAAAAAAAAAACATATATCAAAGGCTGCTTTTACCCATGAAGAGAATCATCAGCATGGTCTCTTCCTTTCATAAAGTTGAGGCTCAAGTCCAGCCTCTTAGCTGTGCTCTGAACTTCATGAGCATCCTCTCCATTGCCAAAAACATCCACATTAAACCCGGTAAGGTCGGACTTGTGTTTATCCAATATATCTATCAACTCTCTATACCCCTTAGCCCACACCAATTTCCCCAAAAAATATGCTCCTTTCGTAAAGGATTGTTGCCCACTCACCCGATCGGCAGCAACCTTCTCGCCAATCTCCAGAAACTTGGGATTTACTCCGTGAACATTACAAATTATCGACTTGGGCAAATCCTGGGTAGCAGCTGATAAACGAAGAACCTAAAAAAATTAAATAACCTTGTATCAAAAACTCTGATATTCGTGCCACTTTTAGTACTCAATGAGAAGTTTCTTATTCAAGGAAATTTCAGGAGCCACAACTTTAGAGTTACAGTCACAACGGACAACTGTCACATCATTGTGAACATAATTCTTAAAATAAATAAAAATCTTTAACAATATCAATATCCATCTTACGATCACCAGAAAATAAGATAAGCAGAAAATAAAATATAACATGGTAATAACAGAAACAGGGTGAGAGTACCTTGTCACAGTATGCTCTTGTCACCCAATTATTGATGTGTTTCACAAAAAAAGCTTGAAGGTCTCCATTTTTCTCTCTCTTGATGTATTCCAAGTAGTTGGTATGAACAATTCCTACTACATGGTTGAATTTATCAGTCCAACGTCTACCATGATGGTACCAGTTCAAATGTTCCGGTTCTTCCAGAATTGCAATATCAGCATCCTTTGTGGGTATGAACTGAGAAGTATCTCCAGCAGGTATTATACTTCGCCTTCCTTTGGAGAACTATAGACAGGAAAAAACACAAGAGAATGTTCCATTAAGCCTCAAATAAGCACCCTAATAAGAGTGAGAGAGTATGCTGAATTTCGGCTGACATTACCTTTCCTGGATAGAATGAAATCTTGAAATTGGTTTTAAACCCAACCCTTTCCTCAAGCCATTTACGTATATAAACCTCTTGTTCTTCCGGAGAACTAAAAGTGAGATTGTTCGGATAAACTAACTCTTGATCTGGTCGGCAAAGCCAGGGGATTAAAAGTGTAACATTTTGTTCTTCAGATTTTGACAAATAAGCAGCTCGGAACAACGGATTAACAGCTGTCCCCGTCATCCACGGAAGACTTGCAGTCGTGACAATAGCAACACTCCTCTTCCCATCTGAAAGGTCCTGTTTTGGATGATCGGTCCAAAATCCCCCTTCATAGTGGTGACCTGTACTCTGGAGGACACTAGCTATCCTTAGATCCAGCTCATCACTGATGCAATCATTTTCAAGAACGGTAGTGTCTCCGGAAGAAAGAGAACGTGATAAAAGTTGATTCTTACGTTTGCTGCACAAACTTTCAACTAGCTTGTCAGATAAATCTGCAATCATGAACAACGTAATCGGTACTCATTTTATAAATATTCGCAATGTCTTTAAAAAAACAAATATTAGCAACTAAAACGAAAGGAAATGCAAGAAAGAAACTCCAGGATGTCTCTATACAAAGTCACATATGTGGCTTACAGAGATGTTAATTCGTAACAAAAATCAACTTAAGGCTCTGTTTGTTTTGGGGTAAAATAGAGGAATGTAAACTTTTAGGGGTAAAATAAATATTTCTAATGATTGGTTGTAAGTAAAACATATAATTAAGGAAAAGACTTCCCCTAAATCAAGGAAAAATGGGGTACACAAATCCCCTCAAATAAACACGGGAAATGTTTTCCGCCGAAGGGGTGTACAGTTATATTTGGAAACATGTGTCTACTTTGTATTCTCTTACCATCTACACCACTTACAATATCTCACAAAAAGATACCACATTTCATCTATTTGCATAAGGATTTTATTTTGTCTTTTTCTAGTTTTTTTTTTTATATTTGTGCAGTTGAGTACTTCATATGTAGACTCAATATATATATATACTAGTAATAGTTGCCCACGCGTTGCGTGTGCGATACGTAGTGACATAGATATGATCCCGACAAATAAACTTAATATTTTTTTAAAAATTTAAATATCGAATGATTAAATATAATTAATTAACAATCGTGTATAAAAGAGTAACATAATGTTTTACTCTTATAAAAAATAAACAACGATTTTGTTTGAAATATAAATATGTGTGTAAAATAACATTTTTAAAGTTATTTATGTATTTGAATTGAGGGATGACATTTAAGAGTAATTACAATATTAAAGTGAGGGTATTTTTGGAAAATTTAGGCAAAATTTGGCAGCCTCAAAATGCTTGAGTTGGCTTATATTAATAGTATGATATGATATGATATGATATATATATATATATATGTTAAAGATCATTAGAAAAGATTCAACTGCTACCTTTATACTTATTGTGTTATTGAATCAAGCACGAAAATCCAAGTGAAATTAATAGAAAAACTTGTTTTTTTCATATGGATATGATGTTTGTCTATGTTTGTCTACGTTTGTTATAATTCTTAATATGTACGAGCTTATATTATTAAGTTATACGATTTATGTTTTTCCCCTATTTTATGTTCTTAGACTATAATGAACCAATATTTATATATATGTTTTGATCATCATTTTTCATCTTTTAGACTTTTACTTTCCTTAATATTTTAAAAAAATAAAATTACCAACCATAATCCATAAAGAATGTTTTTAAAAGATTTAAAAAATCTATTTACTCATTTAACTATGTCCAAGATTAAAGAATTGACATAAATAAAATAAAAAAAAACTGCAAGATTTTACATGGAACATTTCGAATGCGCCAAACACTCTAAAATGAATGTAAAACACAAAAAATCCTTGTAAAACCTTTACGGGAAAAAAAATTCCTTCGGAAAATATTTTATATCGAAACAAACGGAGCCTAAGAGTTGGACTCAGAAGGACGAGGTAATTGATACATCATGCAATCATGGTATCGTGAATTTCCATATAGAACTTCATGCCCAGATGTGAGTACATGATATGGGCGATATGTAAGCCCAAACTAAAATACAACTCAAGGTCAAACAGAACTTAATATTGACATACAGTTAATATCTATCTATGTCAAGTTCCTGTATACAGGCGAACCTTTTTTGACGTATTGGTTCTAAAACTAGCCAGACTGACCTTTAGCAATGTGAATTGTGATTCAATACTTTAAACTGACCTTCAACAACGTGATTGAATACTGAAAAAACTACAAATTCTCGTTCAGCTTTTAACTTGTTACTCTACTACCCCCTAGGCCCCTAGGTCTAAGCCGGCCTTCTTTAGTGCTACAAATTTGCCTTTTCTCACCAAGAAAGCACAGTTCATGAAATCCAATCTGATCTAACATTAACTGGAACCAACCGTGAAAACAGTTAACAGTAGCAAACTGGTAACTTTGCTCGCAGCAAAATTTGGTTTTGTTTGCAATGTGTTCGAATGTTTTGGCATCTTATCACCTTCTTCTGTTGTTGGTCAAGTTTCGGGTATGGGTTGGCTTAATAGATCGGCAGATTTAGGGGTGGTTTGTAGGTGGGGTTATACAGCCATCGGCGCTGTTTTGATTTATTGTACTCATTGACACGGGTGAGTTTGTTTGATTTTGGACTACTAAGCGTGCTTTTATGTTGATATGAAATAGTGGCAAAGCTTTACAATGTTATTTTTGATACTATGGTCATTTCAATACGGATTCCTGTGCAAGGAACGGTCTTGCTTGCGATTCTATAGTTGTTGGGTTGACGAACCTGTACGATGACCCTGGGCGTTCATACGATCTATTGTACAGGGAAGAGACCGTTCACTGTCTATAGGCTCTTATTAGCGTGGACAGGTTTTATCCGATGAATTTTTATTAGATATAATGGATAATGTAATATCTACTTTAGGTCTAATAATATGATTTTAGCAGTGGGTGTACGTTACTATGATTTTGGGTTATTTTGTTACCAGGAAGGCTTTGGTTTGTTTGTTTGTCCAAGCAGTCTTGTTTCTTTGGATTGTTCTTATGTTTTTTATTGTATAGCTTGGTTAGGTCCCACTTGATTATATAATACACTTGCCGAAAAAAATTAAGATTATTAACAGTCTCATTTAGTTTTATTCGTTCCAGACCTGGTAAGCACACATACAATTGAAAAAAGAAAAAACAACCAGGCTGACCTGAATCATGTCTAATATCAAGTATTGAATGTTCTACAAAAATGAATTGAAATAAGTTAAGCAATAGTGCACAACCAAAAGGGATGGCTAAAAAGAGGTTGGGAGGGAAGGATGGGAAAAATAAAAAATACGAATCTTCAATGATATAAGGACAAATGGACAGTCAATATAGATTGAAAAGTTGAAAAGGCAGAAGGATTACCTATGATAAAGTAAACTTATGGAAAAAACAATCAGAAAGAAAGAAAACGGAAAAATAAATTTAGTGTATTGTACTACAAATGGTTAACAATCTAGGTATTGATCTATAAATTTTCATCCATTTAAGGGCCTCACGACATAAATCGACAAAATTTCAGCCACTATATCTCACATTTGGGATCCATTTTGGATGTTGACAGAATTACACTCACTATGTGATAAGTCAGAGAACGTCAATTCAATTCAATAATTTTGTTCAATGTTAGGTCCTTGATTGTGACTAAATTTTGTAGATCAGTACCTCAATTGTTAAAAGCGGTACAAATACAGTACATTAAACGTATTTTTTCCCGAAAGAATGAAGATATCAGAACTTTCATGAAGTTATTTGGATAAAATAATGAAAAGCAAACAAAATTTACCAAGTTATGGTCAGTTTTTTTTTATATATAAAATCTTATCGAGGATCAAGGGATTTCACACCTACCCCCCTTAACAAGACTCGAACCCTGCACCTCCTATGTGATAGTGCGGGGTCAGTTACTTGGCATAACTATCAGATAAAAGACATGTGTGACCAACCGCACTCCATCACAATTAATTCCTCAAACAACATGGTTGGCGAGAACGGTAAACCACAGGATGTCATCGTATTTTAGTGGCCCAGCAACACATTTTTGGGCCATGTACACAAAAAATCATAATAGCAAATAATTACACAAATCAAAATAGAGATCTGGAAGAGGAAAATCACAAGTGTAACAGATATTAAGGAATTTAACATGAATAGATTACTTACCCCTTTTAACCCCAAGTTGATCTAAGAATGGTCCAGATTGCCGGACTAAATGTGCAAGTAGCTCCGGCACGTCAAGTGGTGGGACTTCCTATAATTTCAAACCAGAATAAAAGGAAAACAATCAACATTTCTTAACGATTAATCCACGATAGGACCAACTCATAACAAAACCAATTTGACACAGCATATATACACCACTCATACAGTCATATGATATCCTGACTATGTTACGATCATTATAACTGGGATCCAGGTTTAGGAATTTACTGCAGATGGTCATGAAATACTACTAGCATTTTATGTTACTATAGAAAGTCAAGCTCAGATTTGTTGGCAATGATTTCCACTTTGAACAAAAAAAGGCACAAGGCATTATAAAAGAAGAGTGCTTAGTTTAGTAGGACACGGTAGAAAAAGGCTGAGCAGTATTTCTTCCGTAGGGGGAAAGGAAAACATCCGAAACCTAGAAATTGACAAACTAAAGTGAACCAAAAGCCTTCTGAAAGGACTATAGATTAACTGGCACAATTATGTGCAGAAAGAAAATCAATAAAGAAAAAACATCTTATGTCTGGGATAAGATTCCAGCACTAACCTGTGGCTCGCCCAGATCTTTGTAGACAGCTTTCTGCAAAAGGATAAACAGAAAGAAACAAATTATAAGCAGGTAAACTTAGATTGACGGCAAAGAGTAAAAGAGAATGCTCAGCTAGAAGAATTTTTTGCAAAACACACTCGGGTTTTAACATAGGGCAGCTCGAGTTCAGAATTTAGAGCCACTGAATACAAAAGTATTTCACAATCTATATTCTTCTGCATGAGAATAGCACTTTTCAGTCAACATAATATGTTACTAAATGCAGAATTGCATATTTTCAGACAATCAATAATCATGATAGAAATTAGAATAGAAGAGAAAAGTCTTGAGCATACCAAGAATTCAAAAATGAACATAATAATGATATATGTATCATCGTATTCAACTATTCTCCAAGTCCAATGGGGAAAACCAAGTAAATAAAACAATCAAATCCTATTAAATCACAAACTTTAAAATATTTTATTCGCTTTTCTCTACTATACTCTCCTCCTTTTTATGACCAGCTTATGGTATAGAAGCAAAAAGAAGCATACCCCCACACCCACTCATGCCCGCAGAGTATTGGTGATACCCCACTCAAACACACCATTAACCATCTAAGTAAAGCGGGAAACATTTTGCCAGCCAAACAAGGTATAATGGGATGATGTTTACTATACCCTTATTAATCAAGGTATTCTAGCACTCAAATCGTATCCATCAAGTCGATCATGCATCAAAATGTGTCCTCAACTCCTTTGCTTAACTAGAACTAACCATTTCAGCATCCAGCTTACAGAATTCTTACCAAATCATGTTCATACAATATAAGAAATTAATGCTTATTACGAAAAAGATATGGACCTAGCAGACAATGAAACTTAATCCAAGCAATATCAATAAATCCACATGACTCAAAACTGTTACAGCATGAAGATTGCACCGTCATATTAATAAACTAGTTTCAAATCCATGTGACGCAATCCTAGTGAAATGGAAATGTGGATTACTATCACATGCTAAACCTACATAATATTGTTTATCCTGAATAACTTCCAAAATTTCCCAAGAAAAGAAACTACCTACAAATTATAGGTGTTTCCTTTTCAATGCAACCAAACAAAAACATGAGTTCATGTAATAATGTTTAATTCTATAACTGGTTGCAGCTATTAATTAACAAGGTCGCCTATTTCATCTGATAGAAAAAGCCTACGGGTATATCTCGTAGCAGCTACTAAACTAGAAGTTGGCTTATTTGATGCTGGAAAAAAAAGATATGGAAATGTCTTGTAGGACCTTTTAAACAAAACATTGGCTCCTTTAACACTGATGAGAGAAAAACATATGAGCTCAATCAGCTTAAGATTCTATATTTTCTTATTACAAAATAAAAAGAACTGCAGATTGTATTCTTAGAACTGAAAGCACCACAAGCAATTAGCATCGAAGACAACACCCTGAACAAGTTAATCTAACAATCCCTGTAGAAGGATTCCTCAGCAACTAACATCAGGAGATACAATTAACGTCAAGCAAGAAATTACATAAATGAAATGAACCAATCAAAAAATAGTAAAATATTAGAAAAATACACAGCCATACATACCCAAGCTTGATTTAACTTCCCATGCAAACAATTTCTTAATACTCTCCAAAATATCCTACAGATAAAAAGAATGTATGATTCAATCAGCCTAACTTCTAGCTCTTTATTGCTAGAAAATCAAAAACTTCAAATTTTTAAACTGCACACTAGACGCACTACAAATTGTATTAGCAAAAAAAACCAATACACTGAGCTTAAAACCTATAAACAAATAAACCTTGTCACCAAATCTTAAATAGCTAACACATACAAAATGAACATATACAAAATCAAAGAATAAGTACTATACCAAGCTTGATTTCACTTTCCCCGCAAACTCAAAAGTTTTATTTCTAAACACACTGCAGAGTCCAGATTTGGTCCACTTTCCTTGACAGATTTAATCATCAAATTTAGTTTAAATCTAACATAGTTACCTTATATTTTACTATTATGCTATAGTTGAAGCTAAAATCATAACAGTGTTTCATCCCCTTCCTTTCTTTAATATTGATAGTAGCAAATCAAAGCAAACAAAAGAAATTGCTTAGGCAATGAATCTCTAAAACTTATAGAATAGGTAACATACCAAGCTTGACTTCACTTCCCTCACAAACTTGCTATTCTTAATGCTCTCCAATAACTCAGACATATACATCTGCTTATCAAGTTCCTTTAGACCTTTTTAAACGCCTTAATCGGCTCCCAATCGAACCCCGCCCCCTCTTGTCTCTCCTCCTTCCACTCCCACCTAATATCCAACCCTCCCTCCTCGAAACACAATTGTGTTACTAAACGCGGATAAATCTTTCCACAAACTCACTATTAACACACTCTTGGTCTGGCGTTTTAAAACTATCCATTTAAGCATTTCTAAACTAATATCCCGATAAATTTAATACTCATATTTTACCATCAGGAAATTAAATAAAGTAACAAATGAAAAAGAAACACACCAAGCTCGATTTCACTTTCACCACGATCCCACCATCCTTAATACTGACTATTCTAGCCATTCAAATACTGTTTCGTCAACAAATTATCTCTCCTAACATCAGGCAAATTAATTACTCATACAAAAACGAAACAAAAGAGAAAGAATAATACCAAGCTGGATTTGACCTTCCCAACAAACTCGCTGTTCTTAATACTCTGCAATAACTCCGAAGTATCAATCTTCCTATCAAACCCCTCGAACCCCTTCTTCAAACTCTTCTTAATCGGCTCCCAATCGAAAACCCTCTCTTCTCCCTCCCACAACCTAAACTCTCGAACCCCTTCCACCTCCATCGCGCTCCTGATTGCCGACAAATCTATCCCTATTGTTAAAATATAAAAAAGGAGACAAATATGTAAAGAGTAGTAAGATATTTTTTGATATTTTGGTGTGTATACATTACATGTTGCAACAAGGAAACAAATATAAACAATAATTCAATCTTATTTGATTCTTAAAATCTTTCATAATCAAATCTTTCGTACTTAGGGTCCGTTTATTTGGTCAAAAACAGATTTTTAAAACCTGTTTTAATAATCCAACAAAATTCCAGATTACTGATTTTTGGAATTTTTTTTAGCTTTCTTAGGCTTAAAAATCTGCTTTTCGGAAGCTGAATAATCTAACTGGCCAAACACTACAGATTTTTTAAATCTCAAATCCAAAAATCTGCTAAGAAAACCTGTCACCAAACGGACCCTAAGAATCCAACCAAATTCCAGAATTTTGAATTTTTAATAGCTTTTTTAGGCTAAAAATCTGCTTTTCGGAAGCTAGATAATCTGATTTTTAAAATCTAAAAACCAGCTAAAAAATCTGTTGCCAAACGGACCCTAAAATGGATTACATGATTTCTAGTATACCTATCTTGCCACGTGGCGCCCACCCCTTAAAATCCGGAGAAGAATACGCCCTCGTCAGCCTCTGCACAAAATCAACACTACCGGGGGAATTGGTCGAATTGTGATTTTGATTATTGTTATTGTTTTTAGTAAAGGTGTTTAGACTGGTGGATTTGTGGATTAGGTTTTCGAGCTCTCGGGCACGGTCCTTGATGAGGCGGAGGTCGGCGTCAGCGGAGTCACGAACCTCTCGCCATCCCCGAGAGAGGAACGAGAAGGCAGAGGACGGAGGAGGTGGGCGCCGGGAGTCCGGGAGGTGGACGTTTATCATCTCGACGGACGGAGGTGGCGATGGAGGAGAGAGATAGAAATGTCTAGAGAGAGAGAGAGATGATGGGGGCAAAGGGATGTTACAATGATTTTTTATGGCTATGATTTAGTTTTGTTATTCTGTTACTCTCCTTTTATTTATAGAATGGGTTATAAATTTATAATACTACATTCCACATACTTCCATTGTGGTGCTCTAAAAATAATAGTAATATAAAATTATAAACCTGGTCCGTTATATTGAAAACCGAGACCGATCCGAAATTTTTTCAGTTTTTCGGTTTCGGTCTTTTTCGGTTCGGCTATCGGTCCGGTTCGGTTTTTTCGGTTTTTCGTCCAACCCTATTGCAGGGTGTGTTCATTAAGATTTTTTAGTTTTTATTTTTAATTAGTTTAAACGTTTTTTTGGTGCTAAACATGTCTGAGTTTTTTTTTTTAGTAGTTGGAACAACTTGAGCTACTCGTAATAGTGTTACTCGTAATGATTTGTTATTTTTCTTCTTTATTTTTAGTTAGCATCATTACTTAATGAATAAGGGATCTATTTTGACCTAAATCAAATAAAACATGTTAAGCCATATCTTATTCATAAAAAACATGTTTGATTTAGATTCGGAAGATGGTAAGGTTTTATAATATGAACCAAATGATGGTTGTCAACTCGGAAAACACGACAACAGGGAAACCCATGCTAAATTTTATTTGAAACGGAAACGACCGGAAAGTTAAAATTTAGAGAGAGAGAGAAAACAATATGGAATTTTTACAGAATTTCTATGAATTAATGAATTCCGCAATAATAACGTGTACAAAGAATTACTAGTTTCTTATATTTTTTTAGGTATATAAAATTTGAGTAAGTAAACATATAACTTATTTAAACATTATATATTCTTATTTAGCAACATTATTTCAAGATGCATGGCGCCATGCATTTTTTTCTCCTATCTAACAAAAGTATCATCGTAAAAGTTCCCAATTTAAAGTTATAGTTAAATTTACTCTATTTTGAAAGTTGAAACAATATAATTTCCCAACAAGAAACGCGCTTACTAAAAGTTTTCCCATAACAATATTGAACCAAATACTACATAAATTTTAATTGAAAGAGGCTCCTAACTCAACTTACGTGTGGCTTATAATGTTCAAAACATTAAAAAATAATGTGTGACTGAGACAATATTTAATGGAGGAATATAGTATATTCCTGTGGTTCTCTTTATTTATTCTACCAGTTTCGCACTACATCCAAAAGACGTCGTTGTTTTTTGATGTCTCCTTTGTTGATTGCATACCGACACTTTCATAGCTGTTTTTTTTATTACTTTGGTTTGATGGGCAATATGTTGGATAACATCTTCTTGATAACCAAACTTTCAATCTCTGCTAAATAAGTTTTTTCTACCAGCACGGGTTTTTTTAATTTAGTTATATTTGCCGTAGCTTATTATAAGTCGTCGCCGAAATGAATTAACTGAAGACAACAGTCGGAAATCGGGATGTAACTCTTCTCATCTTCATACACATTGAGGAAATAAAAAGAATTTTTTTTATTACAATTGCATAAGCTCAGAATTAAGCATTTTGGTTCATCTCATGTTATGAAACAATATCATTTTTAGTATATCATCCTATTATATGATTTTCTTTCGACTATACAAGTCAACATATATAATAAAGAAAAAATAGTGTTATTTTCTTTAAAATATTAAACTAGTTGGAAGTTTTTGAGTAAGAAAAGTAATTGTTAAATAAGAGATACCAACTTATATAATTGTATACTATATATTTGGTGTGCAACGTGCTCACTTGACTAGTCTAACCGTCTTATGTTTGGCGATTTCACACATTACTCTAAATAATAATGGCACAAAAATAAAAGATAAGACACAAAAAAGAAAGAGACCCCTTATAGCAAAAAATATAATTTTACAAAACATATGCTTGTTTAATTAATGTGTACCAAGCTAGGAATCTTTTAATGAATAGCTTAGTTATAAAAAAAAATACGTGATACGCAACTAGTATGTGGTTTGTGTTCAAAAGTGGAAAAGGGACTAACGTGTGGCTTGGGACCAAATCTAGCATATGGTTAATTTAGTAGATAACTGACTCACTGTACTACATCCGAAAACGTCATTGTTATCGATGCTTTTACTTGTTGATAGCATTTCCGCACTTTGGTTAGTTGTCTCAGATCGACATACCTCAGAAATTTTCTTCACTATAAAATGAAATGTATTTTTTAACATGTTTTAAGAAATTGTTTCGGTTTACGTAATTTGTCAGGTTTCCTATCAATTTTTCCGTTATAATCATATTATATTATCTATTGTTATTTTAGTCTTTATTCATATATTTCACAACTTATACATGGATCAAAATAATATTATTTAATATAAAAGTAATAATATTTTACGTGGAGTGAATAATATGGATTTCTTTAGATATAAGGAGAATTTTGAACGACTCTAGTTTTAAATAACCATTAGAGAACATGATGCAATAGTGTTTTTTTTTTTTTTACATAAAACCTTATAAACAATTGAATTAGAAGGTTTATGGCATGTGATGCATATGTTCTAATGACATTTTGTTCCCTTTCTTATAAAACTATTGTTTTAGCGGGTTTTTTCATTTCAAAGGTTATAATTAGGTGGGATGAAACATGCATTATGATTGTGAACTGGGTAAATAGAGTTCATAACAACCATTTTGGAGCAACTTACTTGCTCGATTAATACGCTTTTGATGGGATGTAACATTAACATACATATGATTTTAAACTGGGTAAATAAAGTTCCTAACCATTTTGAAGCAACTTACTTGCTCGATTCATTATAAGATTAAAACGTTTTTGATCGGCATTTTGATGATTTCTCATAATACACATGGGTAGATGTTTTTTTAATGTATGTGTGTCGTAATACGAAATATCATGCCATGTGACTTTCTCCAATACATACCGATGTAATGAATTTATTTATGGTTCCTCAGAGATGGTGAGACCATCGGTGCAACTTGTTCATACAATAAGAAATAAGACAACGCGACGGTGTTCGAAAGCAACAACAACAACAATTTAAACCCCGATGAAACACTTCCCAATACATCATGTCAAGGTCACCTTTTCCATAACAATCACTATCTATGTGAATTATTGGACCAGATGACAAGTACAAAATGTATTTACCATAACCGACTACTAAAATAAGTTCAGCAACTTAGATGACAATTTAAATTAACTTATTGAACAGAATGACTACATAATTAATAAGTGTGACAAACCGGACGAGAATGACGACAGAAAGCTCTTTTAACAAGATGAATAAATATCAAAGTACCACTTGATAATTATTACCGTTAAAACCAAAAGTATCGTTTGGCTATATGAGATTAGTAGTATAGTGATTAATAATTGGGTATGTAATGTAAGCATGAATTAAAATGAAGGAGCAATTAGTAAAAATATACTCTACACCTATTATATTAATAAAACATATCACAATAATTTAAATTATAAAAAATATACCTATATATACTTATTATTTCTCTAATTCTAATCAGACCATAATATAACATTTTTCTCTAATCTGAACTATCTCTCTAACCGCAACTCTCTCTCTAATCGCACGTCTTTCTCTCTAACACACGATAATCTCACATTTTTCTAACACGTGCTAATCATTCATCTCTCTCTAAAAATGACTAAAAACTCACAAAATATTCATATGCTAATTATAAAACATTATAACCTAATTTTAAAATTTCATACCCTAAATGTTCTGAATCACAATCAAATATCTAAAAAAGAGTTCATCCCTAATTTCAAAACTTCATACCCTAATTTTAAAAGTTTATACCTTACATTTAAAACTCCATACCCTACATTTGAATTTCTCTCAATACTGTACATATGGATTATCCTCTTTCAACTTGAATTTACAATAGTCTCAAAACTCAATAAATAGAAAACAATCTCACCAATTCCATATATTTTTCATATATTACGGGGTATCAACCGGTGTAATATTTATGTATTACGTATGTATATATTTGTATTTATATGTATATGAATGTTTATATAATGTAGATGGCGGATTTTCGTGGTGAATGAGAGAGAGAGTAAGATCAGAGAGAGAGAATTGATAAGAGAGAAGAATGTAGGAGAGAGAGTAAGATGAAAGAGAAAAATAAGAGAATAAACAATATTAAATTTGTTGTATGTTTTTGATAATGAAAAAAATTTATGTATGTTTTTGTTAATTTAGTTTAAAAACTAGTATGTTTTGTTAATTTATCCTAAAATAACGACTCTTAAGTAGATCAGTTTGCACTAATTTTACCACCATTCAATAGGAAGTGGGGGAGCATCAATTTTTCAACGGCAATAGTTGCGGCAATATTAAATTCTTACCATTGGTTTTTATCCAAGGGTCCATTTAAATAATAAAGAATAACTACACGTACCAGCTAATCTAAATGAAGACCATGATCTCACCTCTCCCTCTCAAACCCAACCAACGTTACAAACCCATTATGCCAAACAAGACTCACAAATTTTATTATTTGAGCTCAAATAATTTCAATTTGAATTGCCGGTGAACAACCAAAACCGAATTGAACCAACTTACGTTGATCATCCATTATTGTCTATCACTTTCTTTCACATCATTACATAATAAAAATCACATCATTGCTTTATTTAAATAAAATTGGATTTTCTATCCAAATACAATTATTGAGTTCGTTCTCTTTCCTCTTTTACATCTTACTCAAATTTAACTTATCAATTTCTCTTTATTATTTATATTAGTCTCTGCCCAACTCGTTTTTTTCACGAGATTTCGCCTATGCTCGTCACCATAGCCGCCCATTCTTTTAGGCAAATAATTGAATAAATGATCCAAATTTATCAAATTTAAATAATCAGTTATTTGTTTCTTGGATTTCGAAAAAGCCATCCATTTGCAGGTTTAAATAATTTGGATATGTTGTTTACTCGTTGATTTACTTAATTGTTATCCAATTACAGAGAGAGGGAGAGGGGTCAAAATATAACTAGGAGGGTACTAATTAATTGGCTTAATAATTGACTTTTACTTTGGATCATTTGATGAAAACCAATGGTCAAGATTTAATATTGCCGTAACTATTGCCGCTGAAAAATTGCTGTTCCCGTGCTTCCCATTAAATACCCATCACTTATAACCCGGTAGGTACTTAATTATAGTTTAAACTAATCTAACTAGATTTTTTCATCAAAACAATCGACTTGTGTGAAACATAATTACTCGGGTCTTGTTTGGTTGTGACAAGATTAGATGTGATATGGTTTCAAATGGAATGAGTCCCATAAATACTATGTTTTGATGGACAACATGGACGGGACTATAAGTGCAACATGTAATAGTAAGAGATAATTGTATTTGTAATTCCGAAATTACGTCTATTCTCACATTTATTAGCCGATCAGAATATCGGATGTATTCGTAATCACGGGACTATCAATCCCGTAACCAAAGAAGGCGGCGTTAAATTTAAGTGTCTCTTTCGCAAAGTCGTCTCGCTCACAAGTCACATGTGACAGAATCCGAAACTCCCAAGTGTCAATATCTTTGTCGACAAAACCGTGTTAATTTAACTTTAACTTTGATCAATCCAGTTAAAGTCACATCTGACATCACAGACACGGACTCTCTTTTTCTATTTTATAATCCTTTTTCCATTATATTTATCAATTTCTATTAGATGATGGATTTTTATACTACACTTTTTCTGAAAAAACGCATAAACCGTAAAAATAAATCTACAGTTTACAGTGTTTTTATGCAAATCGTACATTTAATGTACGGTTTGCACAAAATACATGCAAACCGTACATTTAATGTACGGTTTGCATATATTTTTTATTTATTTATTTATTTTTGTGTAATTTCAATTTGTAAAATAGGAAAAAATATATAAATATGCAAATTCATAATTCACTTAGCTATATATAATTGTTTGTTGTTTGTTTATATTAATTATAGAAATTATAATAATTGTTGATATTTGTCTTATTATAATATCAACAATTATTATACATGAAAATTATATAAGACAAATATCAACAATTATTATAATTTATATAATTAATATAAACAAACAACAAACAAT
Source organism: Primula vulgaris (assembly GCA_963920805.1). Classification (NCBI taxonomy): domain Eukaryota; kingdom Viridiplantae; phylum Streptophyta; class Magnoliopsida; order Ericales; family Primulaceae; genus Primula; species Primula vulgaris. The sequence goes on from OY987213.1 coordinate 38,296,773, forward strand.
TATATATAGCTAAGTGAATTATGGATTTGCATATTTTATATATTTTTTCCTATTTTACAAATTGAAATTACAAAAAAAAATAATAATGCAAAAATGGGACAAATATCAACAATTATTATAATTTCTATAATTAATATAAACAAACAACAAACAATTATATATAGCTAAGTGAATTATGGATTTGCATATTTATATATTTTTTCCTATTTTACAAATTAAAATTACACAAAAAATAAAATAAAAAAATACATGCAAACCGTACATTTAATGTACGGTTTGCACAAAATATATGCAAACCGTACATTAAATGTACGGTTTGCATGTATTGCATAAAAACACTGAAGATTTTTTTTACGGTTTGTGTCTTTTTCAGAAAAAATATAGTATAAAATTCCAACCGTACTATTTTGTTTTAAATAGAAATAGAAATAGAAATAAGAGAAAAAATGAAATAAAAAACCATTGGGTTGCTTAAAGACGAAGGAGAACAAATAAAGCACTACACAACAACGAGTTTTCTTTTTCTTCACCAAAAGCTAAATTCCCATTTATCCGCCAAAAAAAAGAGAAGAGAGGGGATAATGGGGGTTCTTTCAAACAGGTAGATCATTTTTATTTGTTTCTTTTACTTCTTTTCTTTTTGGATCTTTTTTTTTTATCCTAACATATTATTATTTTTTTGGATAAATTAGGGTGGGGGAGGAGAATTTGAAGCCTGGAGATCATATATATTCATGGAGAACTGCCTATATTTACGCTCATCATGGTATTTCTCCATATATATATATATACTTATATACTTATATTTGTGGAGTATTTGTTTTTGTTTTTTTGTGTGTTGTGTATTTTGATTTACATATTTAGGTTATATGGTTGTTGGTTTGTAATTATATGTATGATTTCTGTATGTATTGCTTGAAATTTCATTTTTATGCTATTTGTGTTGATTTCTATAATGTCCTCAGTGAAGGAGGTAGAGCTATTTTTTTATTTATTAAAAATTGTAATTATGAGGTGCTGAAGGAGTAAAGTTGGTAATTTCCCAAAATACATGGTAAAAGATTGTTTTTTTTTCCGTAATATGAGAGTGTTGTAGTCTTTTTTTTTATAGTCCTTGTAATGATTTTCAAAAATACACGGTAAAAGATGGTTTCTTTCGTAATGTGAGAGTGTTGTAGTCTTTTTTATAGTCCTTGTAATGGTTTTTGGTTCTGGTTGTTGCCCTTTTACCTTAATTGGAAAGGGGGGGATTTATTTTTGGGGAATGATCGACTAAAATAAGAAAGATAGTTTAAATAACGTACCTATTGTGACAGTTAAAACTTACTTGTTTCAATGGAGATAGTTACTATTATTCACAAAGGTTAAGAAGTATTTTTTTCCTTTTTCAAGTATGCTGTATGTCCCTGTGTTAACACACTACTAAATTAGGAGTAATAATGCTAGTTAAAATAAGAGACTTTTACACAAGTGGGCAATAACATGGGACGGGGGAAATGAAGACTCAATTGTATTTGTGTGTCTTAAGGGAAAACTATTTTAGTTGTATCATCTTATGACTTTGGATTACATGTCAATAAGTAGTTGGTCATAGCATCACTGTCAAAACAATAGCTACAAAAGCCTGTACGAAAAAAGATGCAACAATCCTAAATTGGTTGATCAGATGGCAGTAGGTCCACTATATTGTTAACTTGTACAATATTAGATAATAGTATCCGTTTTTTATTAGTGGTAACGAAGTACTGAATACACAAGTGTTATGCGTACTATAAACCCTAGGAGGAAGATATGCAGTGTCTCACTAAAAAAGTAAAAAACAAGAACTGAAAACGCTTCATCTTTTTGAAGTTGCATCGGTTATGTTAGTGGAATATTAGGAGAACACCGAACGAAGAGAACAGCTCTTAGAAGCAATGCTAAGAAGGGTAGTGACAACCTTGACATTATATGTTTTACCTTAAACTAATCTGATAAGAAGAAACTTAAGGGGAATCATGGTGTTGGTTGATCATTTGATATATTAGTGAAAAGCGCCATGAGAACAATTGGAATGAAAAAGGTTTGAATTGTATGAATATTGTATGTTAACGGGTATTACTTGCTCTGGCAGCATCGTAATATTTCCATGCCATGGAAAGTTTTTGGTTCCATTTTTACCAACCAGATTGTGGGTTAGGATTTGATCGCTAATTTTTCTTGCACAATTATTGGATCATCAGACTGTTTTTTTGCTGGAAATACCATCATTTAGCCACAGATTAAATGTTACAAGACCAGGAGTATTTGCTTGACTATAGAAACAGATTTATTTTTATTTCTTTCTTTCCGACATAAATACTTATTTGATTTAATGATTGTTAATTTCGGATGAAGGGACTCAGAATAGTCAAATACTATTTAGAGTTGATATGTGGTACACACAGTACTCTACATGATTTAACTTATAACACTATGATTTTGTTTTCTTTACTAGGGTCGATATTCAGTAATCAAAGTCTCCTGACCAAACATTTTACAGAGATTTGATAATTAAAGAAGAATCATAAGATTTGCAGCATTTCTCTTTGACGACGTGATCAATATCAAAGAGTATAACTTAATTTAGTTGGAGCGATTGATTGCTGGGTTATTCTGTGTGAATAGTTGACGTCAATTAGAAATTAACATATTGATTACTGCTGTTATACCACATTTCCACCCGCACATGGGTTATAGATAAAAATTTCGCTGCTTATAGAAAAAAAATAAAATAAAAAAATCTAACAATTCTTTTCGCTCTGGGTAAAAAGCCCTTTGATGGTGCTGTGCAGTTACCATTAAAATATCGCTTTTTTTCTTCAGTTTGATGAATTTGATCTTTTTCTCTGGGGAATCATTACAGCCTTAAGTTTATATAATGCACAATCTTTCCTACTAGTAGGGTACTGGTAAGCATGCAAACTATAATATGGTTCTAGAGGGAGTATTGTGCTTGTTAAAATGTTTGTTTGAATCTACCAGTTTGTTTACAAATTTTTAGCCTTTATTTTAATTCGGCCCACAACTTAGGGGACTCTTTATATCGTGCTCCTTCTCACTAGATGCCAACACTGAGAAACCGGTTGTAGAATTAAATAAGCCTTTTCATCTTGTGAATGCAGGAATTTACATCGGAGACAACAAAGTTGTCCATTTTACAAGACGAGGTCAAGAAGTAGGAACAGGAACTGTGCTCGATATCCTCCTTGTTAGCTCTGGACCTGCCCGAGCTCAATTGGTCTGCCCCACTTGCACCCCGCCTGAGGATGGCCATGGGGTCGTATCCTCGTGCCTGAACTGTTTCCTCTCAGGCGGAGTCCTTTACCGTTTCGAGTACTCTGTTAACCCTGCTCACTTTCTTGCCAAAGCACGAGGTGGCACGTGCACCCTGGCCATCTCCGACCCTATGGATATCGTGGTCCACAGAGCAAAATATCTTCTGGAAAATGGGTTCGGGTGCTACAACGTTTTCAAAAAAAATTGCGAGGATTTCGCGATTTATTGCAAGACGGGTTTGCTTGTGGTAGATGATAGGACTATGGGGCAGAGTGGACAGGCTGTGCCCATAATTGGTGGGCCTTTAGCTGCAGTTTTGTCATCACCGTTGCGCCTAGTTACGACAAATGTTTACGGGATGGTTGCAACGGCGGTTGGCGTATATTGCACTAGTAGATACGCGGCGGATATTGGGATGAGGAGAGATGTGGTGAAGATTTCTGCCGAGGATTTGACTAGGAAATTGGCAAATGCTGCGGCTCAAGTCATCATACCGACATTGGCACTGCCTGCTTTGCCTGTTCATGCTGGATAGTAGTCTCTGTTCCTTGTTAACTTTTACGTCTTCTTAATAATGATTATCGAATGGAGTGATATTGTTAATCAATATATTGCAGTGTATTGTTCTTAATAAGAAGCTTGTAACATGGGTGACGTTTTATTGCTTGTTTGTTCTGCGTGTGTGAAAGTATTATGCGTTGTGTGTTTGTGAAAAATGTAATTACTGTTGTGTGTTTTCTTTCTAAAAAAGATGTGAAAGAGTGCAAAAGGTATTTTCTGTGAATTATGGTGATTGAGACGAGTTACCATTTTTATTACACAAGCGATACTAACTTTTGAAGAAGACGGGAATTTAGCATCATGGTCAAGGAAGGAAAGTTGGTTCTAGTATGACAGGTTAAACATAATTACACAATTAGCATTGCCACTATTGTTACTGAACCAAACGTATTGAAATACATCGACCAGTTAAAGTATGCTTATTTTAGAGACCTAAACATTGAGATTTCTCTTCAAGAATCTTCGCATTTAAAATATAACGCTCCCTCTTCATTGCTTCTATGAATGAGCCGAAAGCTTCAAGAAGAGGGGTATCTAAGTATAATTAATGGAATTAGAATAGCAAAAACGTATTGGAATTTTAACCCAATACTTTTTTCAGAATTTAGGTTGCGGTGAAATAGGAAGTACCAGAAAAGTGTAATATGAAATGTTTTGATTATTACTTAACATGAAATAAGCGTTCCATGATCCCAGGCCAATCTTCACCACTGTACATATACTATTGAAATTTCAGATTTAGTTACAAATGATTGAATAGCTGAGAAATCGAATTTGAATTTGTTAGATCTTGAACCAAATTACAATACAACTGCACATATGTACACACAAGTTTACCTATAATATATCATTTTCGTTGACTACATGCTACCCATTCTAGATTGCTAATATGACCATCCCCAGAATGGGCAGAGCGGTCACTAAAGAAGAGGTGCTCAACACAAAAGGCTACAAAAAAAATTGTCCTCACAATGATTATAATACAGCTCACAGCTTCTTGTTAGAAATGTGTATTTCACCTGGGCTGGAGCATTGAAGTAAGTTTTAGCTCGACTCAAATACACACTCCACCTATCATTCTTGTTGTACATGTGGTAGAGTGAAATCGGGAACCTCATACCTGTAATAGTTTCAGTAGACGCCACAAGAGAAGATCGATGATCATGACCAAGCAGAAAAGCTTGCCAGCCCAGGCACCACATGTGAGATACCTAATTAAAAATTTCATATAATAAACAACAAACCTCATAACTAAAACAAAAAACAGGAAACTGTGCATGGACTTCTATGAGGAGTTTCTGCGATGTTTTTTTTTTATTTCCAAAAAAACATCACAGAAACTCCTCAACAAGGTCCAAGTTATGATCCAATACATGCAGTTTTAGAGTAAATTGGTTAATATGTACGTCGTTGTAAAGAAATGTGAAATTCCTATCCGCTGTTCTAGATGCAGTTTTGCATTAAGGTTCCAAGTGAGGTTGGAACTGCAGTTAGAACCAAGTGTATAAGGTTCCAAGTGAGGTTGGAACTGCAGTTGGAACCAGGTGGATTAATGGACAGAACTGTTTTAAAATTAAATGTACATGAAAATAATTCACACGCACATTTAACAACGGAGTTCACCTAACTAGGCTACGTCTCCGGGGCACTTACCCAGATTATGATATTATAAAAAGCTTACAATATATGACTCAAGTCTTAATGAAAAACTTAGACTCCCTCTAGGTTTTTCTGCCTATCACTATATTGCTCCTACTCTATAACTATCAAATATAAATCAATGGCATCCCACCATTGTTTTCTTTTTGAAGCTCACGTGTATTCTCTCTAGAAAATAAGTTCTTTATAATTTAGAACACACACCTTTTACAAGCTTAAGTTACTAAGTATATAAACAAGTAAAAACAATCTTCTATCTTCAATATCTTTTGATTGCTTTTGACTTGGTTGATTAGCTTCAATCTCTCCAAGTATCACGGGATTCTTCAGCATGGATTGACTCTAATCATCTTTGATTAATACATGTTTAGTAACACACTTGAAAGTAGGAGTTAATCTTTTCCTTTGAAAGGAAACATATAAAGATATGATCTCTTAAAGATAATATCTTTTCATAAACATATGAAACATTTAACTCCACATATCAATCAATCTTTAAACATATCTTTACTGAATATTATAAGGATCAAAAGATTGAAACAAGTGATAAGGACAAGCATAAGAATAGAGATATATATATTAAAAGGAAACATAACCTTATAAACTAATCTCTTTATTTCTTTTATAAAACATCTTTCCTTAACACTTTGATATTCTCAATATACGCATATTAACCATGTTAAGATTATATGAGAATATATCCTGCATACTTTAAAACACATAATTATAATTAAAGAATAGTTATGCAGATTTATAGAACAAGACAGAATTCTGCTTAACAGCAGGTTGGAACTAGTGGTTGCAACTAAGGTTGCAACTTACTTGAAACCTGTCAACACAGGTTGTAACTGAGGTTGCAACTAGTACTTGAAACCTAATACTACTAACTTAGTAGGTTGTAACTGAGGTTGTAACTGGTACTTGAAACCTAATACTACTATCTTAGTAGGTTGTAACTGAGGTTACAACATTGCTTGAAACCTGTCAATACTGTCTTAGTTCTTAACAACAGTTATGATTTATTTAGTGAAAAACCAATAGACAATAAACAATATTTAGACCAGAAATCTGGTCCTAACAATCTCCCCCTTTGTCATTGGTTTTGACAAATCAATTAAGTTTATAAATCATCCCAACCACCTGCAAATTCAATATCAGCACAGTCTTTAAATAGTATATTAACAATACTAAAGAGTCATCTGTTTAAGCTCCCCCTGTATGTTAGAATTGCAGGCACATTCATAAATTCAATTTAAAAGACATCAAAATGGAAATTGCAGAAATTTAAAGGCCAAAAACATGGCACAACAATGTCTTAGTACAGCAATTAAAAAAATAATTAAAACCAGCAGCATTGAGTCTTGAAATTGAAATACAAAAAAAACATAAACTTCAACATAAACTTCACATAAACTTCACTCCCCCTATTTGTCAGCAACCATTGTAATCAGTCACGAGGTATACTAGAATGTGGAGCTTTCTCTCTGAGAGGATGGTCTCTAACCACCTCTTCATCTTTTTCTTCACTGCTTATAGAGAAACAATCATCACTATCACCATCATCCTCACTCTCAATAATATCCACCAGCAGCTTATTGATTTGATAGTCATCAGCATCCAATTCAGCTCTCCTTTCTTGGTTATAAGCCAGCTTTTGGAGTAAGTACCACTTTACTCCTTTCTTCTTGTCCGAGGGAGCCTTAGAGGTCTCTGCTTCCTTTTCTTTTCCCTTTTCCCCAGAAATATCATTTACATGCCCTTCTTTCAACAGTTTTGCAGAGATATACAGGGCAGAGGGACAATCAGTGGAAGGCTCATTAAGAGTACTTATTGGAGAATTTCTAGACATAGAAGAGACTTGGCCTAGAATAATACCAGTGATGAGACAGGGGAATGGTAACAGTATGGATGAAGAATTGGAATCACTGAACTCTCTTATTAGATTGAAGACATGATGGCCAAAGTTTATAGGTAGGGAAGACATGATTTTGTACATAAAGATGGCCATTTCTTTGTTAACTTTGGAAGGTTGTTTGGTAGGAGTCCAGTTGAACCTAGCAATTTTGTGCAATACAGCAGCACTTAAGGTGAGAGAGGATGTCTTGATGGAATTGCCATCAAATCTGGTGTTCTTTCCAGTTAGAACCAGACCAATGACTTCCATGTCATAATCAATATTTTCAACAGAAGGATTTGGGGATTGCATGTAGTCATTAATAAGCTTTGGGGTAAAATCTAAAGTAACACCCCTCAAAAATATTCTCCCATAAGCAGGGTTCTCTTCATCAAACACAATGCTACTAAGATTAGCATAAAATTCTTTAACTACAGCAGGAAAATAAGAATCAGCATAGGTAATAGTTTTTCCTAAGCCAACAGCAGAAAGCATTTTTTCAACATACACCTGTATGTGAGGATAACTGACTAAATTAAGAGTTCTTTCACTGTGTATTTCCCTACCTGAAAAAGATCTAAACCTCCTATACATACTTCTTCTCCAGAATCTGGGATCAACTTCATTATACTTAGGAGTATAGTCAAACTTAGCAAGAATAGGATCAGTATCATAATCTCTCCTAGCACGTTTCTTTGACCTCTGTTTCTTAGAGGAGGAAGGTTCACTTACCTTAGTTGTTGAGCCTGTCTTGGGTGGAGATTTAGACATGAAATCCTTTAGAGTAATATCATCATCAGAATAGGGGTTTTTAGACATGGTTTCAACTGGGAGGTTTCAACCGTACTTAGAACCTGGTAGTGGGTTTTACTGAAAAACTAGGGTTTTACAGAGGACTTACGATTTTACTGAGATAAGGAGAGAGAGTAATTGAGATAATAGATTATTTTGGGATAGTAAAAAGAATATATATAAAAAAACAATAAAGTCCATATCTTTTTGTAATTGGAAAGAGATACATGCAAATCAATTATGAAACAATTTTAGCCAAAAAAATAGGAAGTGTCTTATCAACACAGTTTTTTAAAAAAATAACCCTTAAAACACGAATAAAGCAGTTAACACAGATAAACATTCCTTTTTAAACAGATTTATCCAAATTTGAAAATACAAGAGTTGAAGCTTTTAAGGAAATTTGACTTGATTCAAGATAAAGAACACTTAAACAGATATCTAATTTTTAAGAGAACAAAAGAAACCTAGCAATTTACTCAAGAAAATATGTTTATCAAAGAATAACTCTAATAAAGATTAAATTTTAGGAGCTTAAATTGAGCAAATCCGTTTTTATTTCTACACAAAAACTAGTTTGATGACCTCAGCAAGGAAAGAGTATAAGTGATGTCAAAAAAAATAACAAGACTTTGTCTTGGCAGTTATAGAATAGACTGATGGTTTCAACTTATGTTGCAACTGAGCTTGCAACCAGTATTTTTAACACGAGGTTTCAACTGGAGTTGTAACTGAACTTCTAACCAGTTGTTGAGAGTATGAGGTTTCAACTGAGGTTGCAACTGAACTTGCAACCACAAAAAATATAGCACTTTGTGCTTGCAACTCTATTACCAGAGAGGTTTTTAAGGACAAGTTACCTCACATCTGTTTTTGAGACACCAAAAAGCGGCTTTTTCAAAACAAAAACATCATAGCTCAAAATAAGACTTTAACCTTAGAAATAACAATTATTAAAGGTACTCAACACAGACATATTTAGCAAAAGTATTCAATTAGATTGATAATGACATACCCCTATGTCACTTCTTAATGATTCAAACTTGTTTGTATCAAGGGGCTTTGTGAAAATATCTGCTAATTGTCTTTCAGTTGAAACATGTTCTAAAATTAAGCTCTTTTCTTCAACTAGTTCTCTAATAAAATGATGCCTTAGATCAATGTGTTTGGTTCTGGAATGTTGAACTGGATTTTTAGCTAAATCTATAGCACTTTTGTTATCACAAAACAAAGTTAATATTTCTTGTTTGACATTATAATCAGTTAACATCTGTTTCATCCAAATAAGTTGAGTGCACCCACTTCCAGCTGCAACATATTCTGCCTCAGCAGTAGATAAAGATATGCAATTTTGCTTTTTACTGAACCAAGAAACAAGGTTGTTTCCAAAATAAAAACAACCACCAGAAGTACTCTTTCTATCATCTATGTTTCCTGCCCAATCTGCATCACAGTAGCCACTTAGAAAATGGTTTGTATCTTTAGAATACCATAGGCCTAGGTGAAGTGTTCCTTTTACATATCTTAGAATTCTTTTGACAGCTAGAAGATGAGGTTCTAAAGGATTTGCCTGATATCTGGCACAAACTCCTACACTTAGGCAAATGTCTGGTCTACTAGCAGTTAAATACAGCAAGCTTCCAATCATGGATCTATAAAGACTTGGACAGACATTTTTACCTTTATCATTTTTGGATAGTTTAAGGGTAGTACTCATAGGGGTTCTCTTCTCTTTACTCTCACTCAGACCAAACTTTTTAACAAGATTGTCTGCATACTTACTTTGGCACAGAAAAATGCCTTTCTCATTCTGTTTAACTTGCAATCCTAGAAAGTAAGTTAGTTCACCTCCACCACTCATTTCAAATTCATTCTTCATATCAGAAATGAATTCTTCTATCCTTTTATTAGAAGTAGAGCCAAAGACAATGTCATCAACATAGATTTGAGCAATTATTATGTCCTTTGTGGTTTTCTTAGTAAACAAAGTTTTATCAACTCCTCCTCTGTTAAAGCCTTTTTCAATCAAGTACTTGGTTAATCTATCATACCAAGCTCTAGGAGCTTGTTTTAGGCCATACAATGCCTTTTTCAACAAATAGACATGTTCAGGAAAGTTAGGATCCTCAAATCCCTTAGGTTGACAGACATAAACTTCTTCATTAATCACACCATTTAGAAAAGCACTCTTTATGTCAAGTTGAAACAGTTTAAAATCATACAGACATGCAAGAGACAGTAGCATTCTAATGGATTCAATTCTAGCTACTGGAGCAAAGGTTTCATCAAAATCAATTCCCTCAATTTGTGTATAACCCTGAGCTACCAACCTAGCTTTATTTCTGATAATAACTCCATCCTCATCACTTTTATTTCTAAAAATCCATTTAGTCCCTATAACATTTTTATTAGAAGGTCTGGGTACTAAAGTCCATACATCATTTCTCTCAAATTGATGCAACTCATCTTGCATAGCTATAATCCATTCACTATCTTCTAAAGCTTCTTTTATATTCTTAGGTTCTAACTGAGAAATATAACAAGCAAAGTGAACAACATTATTTCTTTTACCTCTGGTTTTCATACCTGAAGCAACTTCTCCTATGACATTGTCAAGAGAGTGATTTTTCTGTGTCCTTACATAGCGTGGCTTGCTTGTTGTTGGCATAGCAGATCCATCTTCTTCTGATTCTGTTGAATTCTGAGTTTCAACTTCAGTTCCAACCTCAGTTCCAACCTCAGTTGTAACTTCAGTTGCAACTGGACTTCCAACCACTATGGGACTTCTAGTTTGTTGAGTTTCTTCTTTGTCTTTTTCTGCAATCTCAGGCTGTTCATTATCATCTGTAATCTCATCAAATAACACATTATAGGATTCCATAACACAGTTGGTTCTTTGATTGAAGACTCTGAATGCTCTACTATTTTGAGCATAACCAAGAAAGATCCCTTTATCACTTTTAGAGTCAAATTTACCAAGATGCTCTCTATCTCTGAGAATGTAACAGACACACCCAAAGACTTGAAAATACTTAACATTGGGTTTTCTACCTTTCCATATTTCATAAGCTGTCATGGAAGTGCCTTTAGTAATATAAACTCTATTAACTATATGACAGGCAGTATTAACAGCTTCAGCCCAAAATCTGTTGGCAAGTTTCTTAGAGTTAAGCATGACTCTAGCCATTTCCTGAATGGTTCTATTTTTCCTTTCAACTATGCCATTTTGCTGTGGAGTCTTAGGAGCAGAGAACTCATGACTAATACCTAAGGAGTTGCAGAATTCTTTAAACTTACTTTTCTCAAATTCTGTTCCATGATCACTTCTAACCCTAACAATATTACCACTGGTTGAACCTTTTTCAAGTTGAAGTTTTAAGCACAAAGTTTTGAACAGTTCAAAAGTTTCAGTCTTATCTTTTAAGAACACTACCCAAGAGTATCTAGAGAAGTCATCAACAACTACCAGAATGTACTTCTTACCACCTATACTAGCAGTTTGCATAGGCCCCATCAAGTCAATATGAAGAAGTTCTAGGACTCTCTTAGTGTAGATTTGACTTATACTTTTGTGAACACTTTTGGTTTGTTTACCTATAGCACAGTCACCACAGACACTTTGAGTTTTAGCACTAAGTTTAGGAATTCCTCTTATCAATTCATTTTTAACAAGCTTATCAAGAGTTTTGTAATTCACATGCCCAAGCCTTTTATGCCAAATATCCACATTATTAGTAATGGCTTGATTACACCTACTTTGAGGCAATTCTTTTTCAGCTTTTTCAAACACATAGCAGCTGTTGGTTGATCTAACTCCAGTCATGATTAAATCATTGTTAAGATTAGTAATAAGACACCTTTCTTTGTCAAATTTAACAATCATTTTATTATCACAAAGTTGACTGATACTTATAAGGTTAGCTTTTAGACCATCTACAAGAAAAACATCCTCAATAACAGGCATTCCAGGTTTGTTTAAGGTACCTTTACCAACAATTTTACCTGTATCTCCACCTCCAAACACAACAGTGTTTCCAGTGAGAATGGTGACATTTTTTAAGAGACTTGCAGTACCTGTCATGTGCTTAGAGCAACCACTATCAAAATACCAATCATTAGAGGTAACAGCATTCAAGGAGTTAATGACAACTTTGTTGTTAGCAATTAAGGTAGCTTTTTCTTTAACTTTCCAGACCCAGTTCAGATTTTTATTGACAGAAGCCAACCAAGTTTTCTGAGAAATATACTTCCTGTTTCTTTTTAAATAACACTGGATTTCAGAATGACCAGGTTTCTTACAGAAATTACACATCTTCATCCTAAAGTTATTTTTATACCTAAAGCTATTCAGTTTATTCATGGTTGCAACTTTGGTTATAACTGAGCTTCTAACCTTCTCTACAAAAACTTGAGTTTTGTTCCTGGTTGCAAATCTGGTTGCAACTGAACTTCTAACCTTATTGTCAAAATTATGAGTTTTAGCTCTAGCAACAGCTTCAATAAAGGTAGTTTTTCCTGTACTTTTACCACCATAGTAACCTAGACCACTGATATCTTTAGAACCTCTAGAATATGACAGCATGTCATCTAATTTTTCTGAAGCAGAAACATTCATCAGTTTTATTTTCTTTTTAGTTTTAGTAAGTTCAGCCAGTTGTAAGTTCATCTTCTCAGTAAGACTTTTAACCTCATCTTTTAGATTAACATTAAGTTTGCTTATGATCAAGGTTTGTTTACTCAGACATTTATACTTTTCATAAAGAACAAGATATTGCTGGGAAATGTCTTCATCAGAAGGTTCTTCCTCATCACTGCTGTAGGTTTTAAGAGTGGTTGTAACTTCAGTTGAAACATGTTCACAGTCACTTTCATAAGTAGGTTCTTTTTCAGTGATTATTCCCATAAAGTTAACAAAATTAGACTCATCCTCTTCATCACTGTTGCTCTCAGAATCACTATCACTATGAGTGGATATATAGGCATTTTTGTTCCTTTTTAAAGTATTAGCACACTCAGCCTGAATATGACCAAAGCCTCTACATTCTCTACACTGAATCTCTTTAGGCTTATAATCTTTGTTATCCTTCTCTTTAGAATTCCACTTACCAGTAGAGTTATTATTGAACCTGGATTCTGTCTTAAATTGGTTATCCCTTTTCTGAAAGTTTTTAGAAGAACCAGTATCATCCTCTTTTCTCTTGTAAAATTTTTTGAAAACCTTTTTAGCAAAGAAAGCTAGCTGTTCTTCATCACTTATTTTATCACAGACATTAGGTTCAGATTTCTTAGCCTGAAATGCTATTCCCTTTTCTGGTCTTTTTGGTTTAAAAAATTTCAGCTCATGAGTGCTTAGATTTCCTATAAGTTCTTCAAGTTTAAGATTATCTAAGTCTGTTGATTCTTCAATAGCAGTAACTTTTATTTCAAACCTTTCTGGAAGTGATCTAAGAGTTTTCTTAACAAGTTTAGCATCACTGTATTTTTCACCTAAGGTTCCAGCTTGATGAGCAATGTGGCAGATTCTACCATTAAATTGTTCAATGTTTTCATCTTCCTCCATTCTAAGGTTTTCAAATTGAGTAGTTAACTGCTGAAGTTTAAAAGCTTTTACTTTGGTAGTTCCTTCAAAAGTAACTTGCAAAATATCCCATGCCTCTTTGGCAGTTTCACAGTGAGAGATATACCTGAATACACTGAGAGTTACACCAGCAAAAATCAAGTTTATGGCTGTTGAGTTGGCACTTGATTTTCTGTCTTCATCAGCAGACCATCTGTCTTCAGGTATAAAAACCAGTTCTCCTTCACTATCAATGCTAGTTGGAGCCTCCCATCCATACATCACAGTTTTCCATGCATGTTCATTCTGCTGTTTGATGAAAGACCTCATTCTGATCTTCCATACTCCATAGTTTACTCCTCCTTCAAGCAATGGAGGTTTGTTGAAAGCGTTTCCTTCCCTCATTAAGTCCATTTATTCTAGAACACAGGATCCACACTAAGTAAGGTCTAGTGTAAAGCTCTGATACCAATTGAAATTCCTATCCGCTGTTCTAGATGCAGTTTTGCATTAAGGTTCCAAGTGAGGTTGGAACTGCAGTTAGAACCAAGTGTATAAGGTTCCAAGTGAGGTTGGAACTGCAGTTGGAACCAGGTGGATTAATGGACAGAACTGTTTTAAAATTAAATGTACATGAAAATAATTCACACGCACATTTAACAACGGAGTTCACCTAACTAGGCTACGTCTCCGGGGCACTTACCCAGATTATGATATTATAAAAAGCTTACAATATATGACTCAAGTCTTAATGAAAAACTTAGACTCCCTCTAGGTTTTTCTGCCTATCACTATATTGCTCCTACTCTATAACTATCAAATATAAATCAATGGCATCCCACCATTGTTTTCTTTTTGAAGCTCACGTGTATTCTCTCTAGAAAATAAGTTCTTTATAATTTAGAACACACACCTTTTACAAGCTTAAGTTACTAAGTATATAAACAAGTAAAAACAATCTTCTATCTTCAATATCTTTTGATTGCTTTTGACTTGGTTGATTAGCTTCAATCTCTCCAAGTATCACGGGATTCTTCAGCATGGATTGACTCTAATCATCTTTGATTAATACATGTTTAGTAACACACTTGAAAGTAGGAGTTAATCTTTTCCTTTGAAAGGAAACATATAAAGATATGATCTCTTAAAGATAATATCTTTTCATAAACATATGAAACATTTAACTCCACATATCAATCAATCTTTAAACATATCTTTACTGAATATTATAAGGATCAAAAGATTGAAACAAGTGATAAGGACAAGCATAAGAATAGAGATATATATATTAAAAGGAAACATAACCTTATAAACTAATCTCTTTATTTCTTTTATAAAACATCTTTCCTTAACACTTTGATATTCTCAATATACGCATATTAACCATGTTAAGATTATATGAGAATATATCCTGCATACTTTAAAACACATAATTATAATTAAAGAATAGTTATGCAGATTTATAGAACAAGACAGAATTCTGCTTAACAGCAGGTTGGAACTAGTGGTTGCAACTAAGGTTGCAACTTACTTGAAACCTGTCAACACAGGTTGTAACTGAGGTTGCAACTAGTACTTGAAACCTAATACTACTAACTTAGTAGGTTGTAACTGAGGTTGTAACTGGTACTTGAAACCTAATACTACTATCTTAGTAGGTTGTAACTGAGGTTACAACATTGCTTGAAACCTGTCAATACTGTCTTAGTTCTTAACAACAGTTATGATTTATTTAGTGAAAAACCAATAGACAATAAACAATATTTAGACCAGAAATCTGGTCCTAACAAAATGAAATCCATTCTCTTAAGCATGGATCAAGTTCTTAGTCGTGCAAGACGAATTTTTAGTTCAGCACTAACAATACTAATGAGATAGCAGAACAATGTTCTTGTTCGACCCGGCCTAAAATATAATTCTCTATCTTCTGCATTTGGTGGCAATTCTTCCTTTCCGCATATTCCTGTGGTACTTTTTGTGCTCTGGACAAAAGGGTGTACGCTTTGAAGTGTGTAATTCGATACAATCTATGTCTTTCACTATTTTAACCTCATTATTAACTTATTCACCTTTAAAAGCACTGCGACATACTCCTAATAAGTAAGAACTTCTAAGTATATTTTATTTTTCACACCCACACCAAACAATTATATTTGTTGCACATTTTCCGTTGCAACCGAACAATCCCTACGGTATAAACAAGCCAGAAAATAATTCCCATACCGTGGAAGCCGCTCCAAAAGATTCTGATATGGGCATCTTAAAGCACGATCATAGACCATCTCTGTCCTTTTAGCAACATCATGCCAGCTGTATAAATTTTTCATCTGGCAAACATAACCAAGAGTTGAAATTATCACACCTAGAGAATCTCAGATGCGCAAACAAAATATGATTACACTAATAACTTACTCGATGATGCATAGTTTTTGGATCAATATTTGGAAGCATTGTTATTGCCTTCTGAATTGCTTGTACCATGTCAGTAGGATCTGGTTTTGCCAGTACTATCATATCATCTGGTAAAACCTAATAAGTAGATCCATAAAAAAGTAACACCAAGAAGAAGAAAAAAACTGTTTGCAACAAGGGCGAGTTTCATATGGGGGTGAAGTTGGTGAAACTTTACTGGAAAGCCTTTCATGGAACAATGGTACACGGTTCTCAAAAATTGTAACCGTCTATGAAGAGCACATTTAGTAAACAATCAACTCAAAATTTCAGGAAGTATGCTAGCAGTTTTCATCTAAATATTTGGCTTATGTTCAACTTCAATAAGAATTTTTAACCTAGAATTTTTTGTTGCTAAGATCAACCATAATTACAAGAGTTAAGAACTTAAGCACGACCGGGTAAAGTTAAAAGCGTTTAAGCTCCTCTAAAGCCACAGTCAATAAGAAACTCATCTCAGTTGAGAACACTTTCAAAAGGTGCAAGTGATGAATTAGATTTGCAATGAAAATACATACCTCTGGGACACCTCCCACACGCGTACTGACAGTTAATAACCCACAACTTGCAGCCTCCAGTATTGCTATACAAAACGCTTCTGTTAAGGAACTGCCAAAATAGATCTAGAAAATCAGGCGGAATTTTTTATTTTCAAAAGCAATAATTGTTGAAGCAATTGTGTGGAAGAACATATTTACAGCTATTTGGTAAAACGAGCTATATACTTGCTCAATGCTCACATCTTAATTCCTACATAATGTGCATACCAAGAATGTGGTATCAATACTATTGCGGAACTTCAAGTCAATTTAGCATAAGATTTGGAATTTTAATGATGGTAAAACTCTAGTTTAAGATTAGATTTGGTAGCCAATCAGGCCGAGGACCCACCTTCAGTCGGATCAAGAAATAAAGATATTGGTTTGAGGGATGGCAGGGTAACCAGGGACTGGTTGTTGTTGCTTCATAGTTCGTGGTTTAGTATTAGCTGTAATTTTCACATGTATTTACTTTTGCTTATGATTTTTGAACAGCTACCGTTTTCATGCTTTATACTAGTGTCAATCAATTATATACAGCCAGGGTTACTGGCCTTTGTACATTTATCGGAGATCATTCTAATCTCTGTTTTAAAATTCACGCTACATAGCGCTACGTAGCGCGAAATAGCGTTTTTTTGGTAAAAAACGCAACGAAAAATCACGATTTTGGGTGGAATTGCGCTAAAATCGCGCTATAGGGGACCAAAAGCGCAAAAATCGCGAAATTCTAGACCAAAAGCGTAAATGGCGAGTTAAAAAAAAACAGTGGATCTAAATAATTAATATATATTGTGTAATTTTCATAAAAGTATCTGCAGTCCAAATGGTTGACACAGCGCGGTAATTTCCAGCAGACCCAAGTTTGAAACTCACCAACAACAATTTTTTTTTTGATTTTTTTTTATTACTATCTAATATAACTATACATTTTTTTTTTTGTTATATATTCTAAAGTTTAGTGCATATTTAGGCAAAAAAAAATACACCGCAAAGCGCTATATAGCAACGCTATTAGCGCTTTTAGCGTTTCTCTCGAAAAAATGCTACGATAGCGATAACGCTATTTAAAACACTGATTCTAATCATGCTACCTAATCCATAGTCCATACCATGCATACCTCAAATTGTTACCAGGTGTCCTACCTTCCTTTAGTGATTAAATTTAAGGGAACTAACAATATCTCATATGATAAACCTTTGCCTAGTCGTTTCAGATACAGGTGAGAGATTTCTTATGCTATTCCTTGAGTAGAGAGTTACTGATAGCGTAATGCTTAATCAGCCTTCAGGAATATCATATGAATAAAGGCGATTTTAGTTATCTACGAGCCATGTAAATTCCAAGTCACGATGATATCACAATATTCCTAGAGGAAATTATCTAAAGCAAAAGTTTTATACCTGTTAAAGAAAATATGGCCAGATATAAGAACAGACTGAACTTTGGCATGTGGAACAGCACCAACCATTTCTACTCGGTCTTGAAGAGAATTCTTCTCCCTCATCTCTTCTAGCCTCACCCTTTTAGGTCCATCTCCTCCAATAATGAAACGTACCTGTACATGTCAATAATTAAGACGTTGTAGTTGAATTTATAATAAAATGGGAATAGCAATAAACAGAAAGAGTAAGAGAAAAAAATCTGTCTGGTAACAAATGAAAATAAATAAATATATGACGCTTTGAATATTTCTTATTTTGCGTTATGTTCGTTTTGTTTGTTTAGGTATTTTATCACCTTTGTCTCGTTGCTGTGATACCAGAATCTTAAATTTATGAAATTAAAATAACAGTGTGAACAACAATGAAATTGGAATATTCATGCATTACACACTGACAATTAATACAGTCACAGGTGATTTTACAAGAAAGAGGGAATTGCAGGCCAGATTAAACCCTATGATACTATAAGTATGTTATGGAAATAAAAGTATAAGAGTAAGAAAAAAAATTGTATTGGAATAGAAATAAAAAACTGAATACAGTAACGATCAGGAAATTTTCCTGTGTGCGTGTAATGTTCAGTTTGTTTGCTTATGAATTTAACATCCTTCGTCTTCTTTATGGTACCAGATTCTTAAAATTATAGTACAGTTTAAAAATGACAGTGTCTTCAATGATGACTAGTAAAATCTTTATGTTCTATACAATTCAAAACCTCCATGAATTTACTTAGTGCTATGGTAAAATACTTTGCAAACTACTCTCTTTGAACAAGATACTCTCAATGCCACATGCTTAACGATATAAATCAGAGAGTTATTAATCAAAATGTTCTCATTTACTCACATTGGGATTCATACGACATACTTCGGGTATTACTTCGACAAGCAAATCCGCACCCTTCCGATAAACCAATCTGCTTATCACAATAATAACAATTTCATTTCTACTACGCCGTTTCAAAGTTGGTTTAAACATAGCTGTATCCACAGCATTTGGTATTACAAAAACCTTCTCCGGTGGAAGCCCAGACCTTAAAACTGTATTTTCTTTACTTGTGTGAGAAACACAAATCGTTTGACTTACATCTGCTAAGGTAAATTGCAACACTTTGTTCATGTGTATACTACCAGCATCAGCAAATCCGTATAACGAATGGTCCGTAAATACAACTCTGTAACCCATAGTCCGTGCATACATTAGAGCTTCGTGACAGAGAGTTGAAAAAGCTTGGTGACCATGAACTAAAGATATATTTTCTCGAATGAGAATTGTTCTTATGATCGGAAGTGTACCGTAAAAAGTGGGGAGTGTGTTTTGCATAAGAAATGGTTTCCATGGCACATAGTAAACCTTTAGGCCACCTGTCGTATATCTTACCCCCGAACGGTTTTCATAAGCATGAGTCATTACCACGACCTGAAAATCACAAAACCAAGGTAGTTTTAAGGTTCTTGCCAATTAAACAATAAAGGTCAATAAATACAAGATAAGGATGCAAAAGGCTATTTAGCTAAGAGGAAGTATTTGCTAAACAATTTACCATCGTCCTCGATATGTCTTTCAAGCTTGTTCTACATAGCCAAAGTCATATCAGACTACCCTCTTAATTAAGTTTGTTTCAAACGCGTTGACTGAAAATCTCCCAAGTTTTTAAGTTAAGACTTACTTGCTCAACTCAATGGAAAATAATTTCAAAGATTTAAGTCACAGGAAGTTAAATAATTAATCAGTGTATATGCAACTTAGTCATGATGTTTCAACGAAAAGGTTGTCTGGTTTCTAACAACTTGTATTTGAGAACATCATAAAACTTACTATTTTTACAACTTATCTCCCAAATGAGAAAATTCATGTAAAATTTTCACTAGCTAGACGGGAACCAATTTAAAACGATGTATTTTTGTTCTATATTTGTCATTCCAATTCACTGGAGGGTGTTCCTGTGGAGGAAAGCTCATAGTAATGTGGGTTGAAAATGTGAAACAATTAGTTGAAAGCTTAATGTAGAAAACCTTGTGGCCAAGCTTAAGCATACATTGTGATAGATAGTATTCATGATTTTCAACGTCATCGAAATTGGGATAGAAGAAATTTGAGACCATTAATATAATATATGATTTGGTTGCAGTATTAGTAGTAATGAAACTAGTAATACATTCGGACTATAGCAGTATAACAAATGAAGGTGGTATTAATAGTACATACATGAAATATCAAAGTGTTCGTTTGATTTTTATTGGGGTTGGACTATTTTACAAATTTACATTTATATCTATAATAAATAAACTTACAAAATACATATTCATATGATTTTAATATATATATACCACACCCCCAATTTACTCCAACTACCCCTATTTTCCAATACCACACCCTCATATTAATCCTAATACCCAAATTTCTCATCATTTATAATCTTATATTATTAATAGTACCGTCTTCACTTTTCGTACCAAACACGATATTTGTGGGTCCGACAGTATTTCTAATACACACTACCATAATACCACACTAATCTCATCGTACCAAATCTCTCGTTTGGTTGCAGTATTGTTAATCCCGAGACTATAAGTACTATGTGATTGCAATGCTATTAGAAATGATGATGGTATTTCTAATCTCGAAAACTAATATCATTGGTTGTTTGTTTGAATACCTGTATAATCGGACTATTTTTTAAATTTTACAATTTTACCCTTTCTCTTAACAAATTTAAACAAAAATATAGTATTTTATGTATCGCATGTAAAATAAAAATCACTATTTATATATAAATATTATATATATATATATAATTAATATATTGAAATAATAAAAATCATATAAGTATTACATATTTATATTTTTGTATTAAATAATATAATATATATATATATATATATTATACAAATAATATTATATATATAAATAAATAATATATAATGATAATATATATTATATATATATATATATATATGTAAATAAAAAATATGTATACATAATACATAGATATTTAATATTTATATATAAAAAATATAAAATATAATATTTATAATATATAATATTTATTTATATATATAATAATATTATTTATACATTTAATATTTATATATAATTTTTTTATATTCAATATTTATATATGTATATATTAATATTTAATATGTTTAATATTTATATACTCTATTTTTTCTAATAAAAAATTGAGATTAATTTGGTCATTTTAAATAATTGGATTAAACTAAATTCTAATACCATCTCAACATGATATTCCAAATATCTCTTCTCCTTGTCATTTTTAATCTCATCTTTCTTTCTAATATCATAATTAATACTCAAACAAACATAGGATTTATGGGTCCACATCATTAGTAATCGTATATTACCTTCCAAATACTCCTAACAAACAAAGCCAAAGTATGCAATCGAGGCCTCCAATTATTTGGGGCATCCTTAACATTTCCTATGAAATGTTGTCTCTATTTTTGTTCTGGCACTACTACCATCCTTATATTTATAGCATATGCTAATGGAGAAATAAAAGAGGTCGACATGTTATAATTTTTGTCTACAATTGGGTTAACGTAAAACTAGTTTCTCGTACTATGTAAATAGTAATCATCCTAATGTAAAATATAAAAACAAGTGTAATTGACAGAGGATGCATATTGCGTATGGAAATCATCCGAATAATTTTCGAAGTATAAGTCATGTAGTTATACTATCCATCTATGTGATAAACTTTCGTTTTTTTAAATACATTTTTTTCCAGGTAGTATAAACATTGTCAAGTAACGAAAGATACTATTTTTTTCACCTTAGAATATTGAGTTAACCGAAAGAAAGATCACTTCAACATATTTTTACTAAATAATATGTTACGTACCCAATCGAAACCCCCTTATTTATAAATCTCCCCAAAGAAAAACTAAAAACATACCAAGTCAAAATTATGCCTCTTGAAATAAAACAAGGATGTTGATTGCAAAAAATAAATACCATATGGCGTTTAATCGCAAAATAAATAATACTTTGGTGCCAAATGAAAAACGAGGTTATTTTCATTTTACCCCTTTTATTAAGTGTTATATTTATAACTATTTTCAGACCTTTTGACTCTCTCTCTCTCTCGCCGCCTTGTCTCAACAAGGTTAGCTTTCTCTCTCTCTATATATATATTTATATATATGTATATACGGTTTATGGTTTTATTTAACTCGTATGAATTAGCACCCTCTTCACTATAAGTGCCAGTTTTGCTGTTTTAAGCAGCTACTTAAGTTTGAGATTAATGGGACCAATTTTTGTGAATTGGAAAAAAAACTTCATTATTTTATATTTTCAGTATTTCGGTTGATGCATTTTAGGGATTTTAGTAAAGGGTTGTTTGGATACACCTTTTTGGCAAATAATTTGCTTATTTCAGCTTGAATTCTGTAAAAAAATTACGTCAAAAAAGTTCCTATCTTTTTAGCATGTGTGCTGATGCATTTTTGGGATGTAGGGTTGTTTGGATGCAGATTTTGGCAAATAATTTGCACTTTTCAGCTTTTCTGAAAAAAATTACGTTCAAAAGTTTCAATCTTATAGTATTGTGGTGATGCATTTCGGTGATGGTGATATTAGTTAAGGTTTGTTTGGATACAACTTTAAGCAAAGAAATTGCTTATTTTAAATTATAAGGAGTTTAATTTAAGCCAAAGAAGTTATAATTCTTTTTAGTATTTGTGCTGATGCAATTCGTGGATATTAGTAAAGGATTGCCTGAATGCAACTTTAGGCGAAGAAATTGGATATATTTCAATTTGAATTCTAAAAATAATTTAGGCCAAAAAAGTTTTCTTTTTTTAATCTTTGTGCTGATGCATTTCGGGGATACCAGTAAAGATTTGTTTTTGTACAACTTTAAGCAAATCATAGCTTATTTCAATTTAAATTCTAATAATTTAGGCCGATAAAGTTCCAACTTTTTACTATTTGTGCTGATGTATTTTAGGGATATTAGTGAAGGAGGTTTTTTTGAGGACAATTTAAGAAAACCAGTTGCTTATTTTAATTTAAATTCCAATATAATTCAGGCCAAAAAAGTTTAATTTTTTAGTATTTGTGCTGATGTATTTTGGGATATCGTTTAAAAGAAGACTTTAAAGATTTTAGTTCGTCTTCTATCTTAACTAGTTTGAAAATTATGCTGTCGTAAGTTATAAATGTACAGTATATACTCAATTGTTTACATTGGGAAAAGGGGCAACTGATAGAATGGCAGATGTATTTGTTATTTATTATCTTTAGAAAATATGCTTAGGCTGGGTTGTTCATTGTAAGTCTCTTTTTAAAAATAGAAAAATGATGCTTAGAACTCAGAAGTGATATATTTAGGTTTTATTGTTAGAAATATTTATATAATTTTATAACTTTCACCTCCGGACTCTCCTCCGAATCATAGATCCTTTCTAAAACCTAATTCGAGTTGACTTGTTTTGGATCGAGGAACTGTTTGTTTTTAGAGGGCACGTAATTTGTGGAGCGAATTTGTAGTTGGGAAAAACAAAGTGCTATTTGGTCTACTATTTAGAGCATCTCCACTTCCATATCCAAATTAGGGTTCATGATGGTTAAATTTGACTAATTTTGGTACTATCGTTTTCTGAAACAGTTTTAGAGCTGTATACAGAAAGCAAGTAGAAGAAATTTGTAGCTGTGGAAAAGCAATGGGGTTAAAGAAAAAGAACTCAAATAGCAAGAGTAGTGCTAGTGGCCATGAGGGCAAAAAGATCAGTACAGACCCTCGATTCGAGTCTGTACACGCGGACCCTAGGTTTGCAAAACAGCCAAAGAGCAAGGCAAAGGTCAAAATAGACTCTCGTTTCTACGAACCGTTGATCAACAACCGGAACTTTGAATCATCAAAAGCTCCAACCGATAAGAGAGGTAAGGCGAAGAAGGACTCCTCACGAGATGTTTACAAGCATTACTACCAGTTGGAGGAGGGGGAGGATGTAGAAGAACGTACAGAGAAAGTGAAGAAGAAAGAGGTAGTTGAGAAAGAAGAAAAGTTGGAGAGTGACGATGAGAGCGATGAGAGAGAGGGAGATTTGGAGAAGCCTGGTACAGAGATGTCTGATCTGGAGATGGGAACTGATTCAGATGATCTAGATGAAGATGAAGATGAAGATGAGAGTAATGACGAGTCTTCGACGGATACTGAAGAAGAAGATGATAATGTCCGTTATGGGGCAGAGGAGCAGGATACTTTTGTACCGGTAATTTAGTAAAATTCATGAAATATTTATATCCCAATTGCCTTGATTGGTTGAACCTTTAAGCTCTATCCTTTTGCTAATTTGCTAGAACGTTGGACCATATTTGGTTGATCAGCTTAAAAATTGAGCCTAAAACTTTAACATTAAAAAGCTTTAGCTGGACCAACCCAACATTTTTCTTGATCTCTGAAGAATCAGTTTATTTGCTTGAAACCTGCAGCTAAACAAGCTCAATTGTTGGATGATTATTTTATTTCATATTGTTTCTCCTTTTTATGTGAAACAGGATGAAAATGTGCCGGAGATAGACAAAGAAACCCATAGACTGGCTGCTGTCAATTTGGATTGGGGACGAGTGAAGGTGTGATCCATTTATAAATCTCATTTATGCATAACGTTTATTCGTTCAATGTTGCAAAAAGGTTTTTAAACTTGTATTTGAGGTAGCAATTTGAGACCTAGTGATATTTTTTAAGGGTGATTATATATCCTTTAAATTAAGGGAAAACTATCACTTAGTACATATCTAGGAACTTAATTATGAAATAAACAGGGAGAAAAACTTATTTAATCTCTAGTACATATACGGCTAAATGCTTAATCTATCTCACCCACCAGCTTAGTCTTAACTGCTTCCTAATTTCTTGGAAACATATTTCCAATGTTTATCTCTGCAAACTCTCAGCGATAAACAATATAGAAATCATTTTGTACACATATATACAAAGGGTGGGAGAGAATTACTTATTTAAAAATACCTACAAACCGAGTAATCCCAGTTAGTAAACAATTTTTTTGTTTTTAAAAGTACTAAACAAAGGTTCTTCTTATATACAAGTTTTATTTTAAAGATTTGACAAACAAATGTTTTTTGGTTAGGTTTTTGTCATTTCGATTGTTATTTTGGAGTTTAAGTATTATTTTTTTATATAGTTTATCATTCTACAATTTCTACTTTTTTTCGTGTTTCTACTAGTTGATACTCCGTGATGCTATATGTTCTCTATCATTTACGCTATGTGTTGCTCCGCGGTTCTTCATATTTATTCTTTTTAAGTTGTTGTTTTAGTGTTTTGGGTGTATGATTTTATTTATCTATTTTATTGATGAGAATTATCAAGTTTTACTCGTCTTATGCTATTTGTTGCTCTACGATGCTCTATTTTGTTTAATCGATGCTATACGATGCTCTCTCTCTTTTTTCATTGACGCTATATGATGATACTTTAGTTTATATTTTTGTTTTCGATGATCTTGAATTTTTATTTGTTTGTTTGATTATGAACGATGCTATGTGATAATACGGTGATGCTATTTGAAATTTGGTTTTTAATTTTTTGTTATAGTTGATCATCTGCCATTATCTATATATTATTTATCTTTTCTAATGTTTGATGCTCCATGATTCTGTATATTCTCACTCATTTATGATTTGTGTTGCTCCGTGTTTATTTATAACGTTTCTATTTTTATTGTAGTTTTTAGTGTATTGGGTGTTTGGTTTCTAATTTAATCTGTCGGTAAAAATTATGAAGTTTTACTCATTTTATGCTATATGTTGCTCGAAAATGGTCTAATATTTTTTCCATTGATGCTATATGATGCTCCGTTATTACTGTTCTTGATTTTTTATTTGTTTGTTTGATTCTTTATGATGCTATACGCTGCTCTAATTTTTTTTATTAATGGCTGGATGCTATACGATGCTCACTTATCATTGTTGCTGTTTTTATATTTGTTTGTTTGATTCTCTATGATGCTATATGCTTTTATATGTTTTCTATTTTATAATTTTTTTAATATTATTGTCTTTTGATCTTGAAAAAAAAATATAGTTCGAATTTAAAAACCCCAATATTTATGGGGAGAGATAATATGGATATATTTAAGAGCAAGGTTATGTTCGTACTTGCTAAATTAAAATGTATCTAATCTTAACCAAGAAACCCATTTTTAGGTTTTCCAAATTAAGACGATAGCGTCGTACTAAACATAAATTTCCCCTAAATTTTAGGTATCCTGTAGCTCCATTTGCAGCCGGAGTTTTTTTTAACTTCAAACACATCTTAGTTTGAAGGAACAACTTTCAAATTTTCTTAATACTTTTAATTATTTTGCTTAGTTGGCTGAAATCCGTACCATGCTTTGCAGGCTGTTGACTTATATGTATTATTGAGCTCCTTTCTTCCGAAAGGGGGAGAAATATTATCGGTGGCTGTGTACCCATCTGATTTTGGAATCCAACGTATGAAAGAGGAAGAAATGCATGGTCCTGTTGGTCTATTTGATGGTGAAAAAGACAAATCTGAAAGTGATAATGATGATGATGAGGAGGAGGAGGAGGAGGACGAGGACGATGGTGATGAATTTGATAATGAGAAATTACGGGCTTATGAGCGAAGTAGGCTGGGGTACCTCTTTTTGTTTTGCTTTTACTACTAAAGTTGAATTACTATTTTTGTTTTGTTTTGTTTTTCTCCGGCTTCCTGGTTTCTTGAAATGGAGTTTAACCCGTGGTTCCTTTTTTTTGTATGATTTATTAAATGATAAGATTCATGTGATAGTAAAAATGAAATATTGGGAATTAGATTGAGGTGGTCTGGGGTATACACAAAATAGGCCAGTGAATAACTGTGCTAGCGAAGAAGAGTGATAATTGAAGGTACAAAGGTTGGGTAAACCTGAATTGTAGTTCAAAGTAATTACAAAAATCATGTGGCTTTGCGGTCTCATTAGTTAGCAGATATGGTCCTTGATTGTGCGGTTTGGTGTCGACCAATAACCCATGACGGGATCCATGTGGGATACTCAACTTAATTCACCTCTCCTCTTAATTTGGTCATAAAAAGCAGAGAAAGGACGGAATAGTTTTTGATAATCATTTTACTCCTTTCTGGATATAATTACAATCGTGTCATAAAACGTAATTCAGAAGAAGAAGAAGAATATAGAAGCTCCATATTAGTTTAGTACTTGAGTAAAATTCACCTCTTCTTCAGGAAATATGATTTTTATGCCACAATTACCATCAGAATGTTTCTTAGTTGTGACAAGGATGATTTGAATAGGACTAATGGAGTTGGGAGCTTGCATGTTGTACTTGTTAGTTTCTTAATGTGATGTTTTTACATTCATTTCTTTTGTCTTCATTGCATTTTAAAATCTTTTTTCTTTTGTGAGTAGTTTTTTTTTTTGATAAGTAAACGAGATAATTTAACTTGAAACTTCTGTGCTTCCTTTTTGATCAAATTGCTTCCGCCATTGAGTGGATCAAATTGCTTCTGCCATTGAGTGGATAGGTCGTGAAAAAAGGCCCCCGGATATTTCAATCTTTCAGTCAAGTTCAGTTTTAAGTGGTTGCATGTTGTGACAAGGATGATTTGAATAGGACAAATGGAGTTGGGAGCTTGCATGCTGTACTTGTTGGTTTCTTATTGTGATGTTTTTACATTCATTTCTTTTGTCTTCATTGCTCTTTAAAATATTTTTTCTTTTCTGAGTAGTTTGATTATTTTTTTTGACAAGTAAATGAGATAATTTGACATGAAACTTCTGTGCTTCCTATTTGATCAAATTGCGTCTGCCATTGAGTGGATAAGTCGTGAAAAAAGGCCCCCGAATATCTCAATCTTTAAGTCAAGTTCAGTTTTAAGCGGTTGCAACTCCGGTTAAATCTTTTATTATATGCTTAGCATTCCTGAGGTATATGGTTTGTTGAATTGGAGAATGTACCTTAGCTGGATTTTTCCTGAGCATCATTTTCTTCCACATGATATTCAGGCCTTGCATAATTTAAGTTTTTAAGCTTGGACCTTTTTGGCTTTTTTACTTTAAAGTTGGACTCCATTTGGTTGGTTAGCTTAGAACCTGAGTTTGTTTTGGGTTTTCTGCTTGAAAAGGCCTGAAACTTTAAGCTTAAAAACCCAATTTTTTCCGTCTCAACATAAAAAATCCAGCTCACTTTTGCTTAAAAGCGGCAACCAAGCATGTGAGCTCATCTGCGTGTGTTCAACTTCTGTTTTCTCCTTTCAGGTATTACTATGCTGTTGTGGAATGTAATTCAATTGCTACCGCAGATTACATTTACAAAAGTTGCGATGGAGTTGAGTTTGAAAGATCATCAAATAAATTAGACTTAAGGTTTATCCCCAACTCTATGGAGTTTAAGCATCCCCCTCGGGATGTTGCAAAGGAGGTACCTTAGACTTGCGAAAGAAACCATTAATTATTATTGACTTCTGTTTAAACTAGAATTAAGAAACAGTGAACATATTTGTCTAAAATAGTTACCAAATTTATAGGCCCCAACAGATTATGAAGGATTGGATTTCCAAACCCAAGCATTGCAATCAACTACAATTGAACTTACATGGGATGAAAACGAACCAGAGCGCCTGAAGACGTTGATGAGGAAATTCACCCCTGAGCAGGTTTGTGGTGTATTTTATTATTGTTGCTATGTCTTCCTTTTAAATACTTTTTTAATTGTTATCTCCAATCATATGTATCTAAAATTCATCTTTTAGTTAGACACAGTTTAGTAGTAATTAGTTATACAAGTGGCTATCGGTCTCTTAGTTCTCAAGTTTTTGAATGATTGGGCGAAGCAAGTTACAGCATGCTTTAATGACACTAAGAAATTGGACACATTTCTTCCGATTTAAAGATTGTTATGAAATTTAAGTCCTGCTCTTCTCCTTCCCTCTATTAATAGCAATGTTTGCATACAGCTAGATGCCAAGGCATTTGACAAATATATGGGTTCGGATGTGAGTGAAACTGATGAAGATGAGAATAATGAAAAAGTTGGATCTGAAAAGAAACACAAGAAAAAGGAAAAGTACCGAAATCTACTCCAATCTGGTGAAGGTTCAGATAAAGATGAAAGTGATGACGGTCTAGATATGGAGGTAACTTTCAATACAGGATTAGAGGATCTTAGTAAACGTATTCGCAATAAGAACGATAAAAACTCGGAAACAGTTTGGGAACAAAATCTTAAAAAAATGAAAGAGAAAAAGAAAGCAAGGAAAAAGAAATCCAAAGATTCTTCCGACGATGAAAGTGGTGGCGATTATGATGTGGAACCAGCAGAAGAGGATGATTTCTTTATTGATGAATTACCAGAAAAGGGTGGTAAAGGTAAAAAATACCAAAAGGGGAAAACGAAGAAGGAGGTGGATAAAGAAGAAGAGGAGAAAAGCAGAGCTGATCTGGAGTTGTTACTTGCTGATGAGAATGGGGCTACTGATGCTGGTGTAAAAGGCTACAATATGAAACGTAAAAAGTCAAAAGGCAAAAAGGGTGAAGAAATTCCAGATGAGGGGAAAATACCTACCGCTGACTACGAGGATCCTAGATTTTCGTCCCTCTTCAATTCATCTCTCTATGCTTTAGACCCCACTGATCCTCAATTCAAAAGGTACTTTCGAGGATTATGCCAACTTCATAGGGTTCTTTTTATAGTTTTGTTCACTTTGTATACCAATCTACAACGTTTTGCAATTTGTACACTAGCCTAAATTTTATTGCTCAAGTAATACTCTCTTGTTAATTTTGGCATTTAGGTTAGTGTATAAAAGTGACAGCAATGTACAGAAGTGATAATAACTAAAATGTTAGCATATAGAGTGAATTCAATGTGAGGTTTTCTGCTAATTTAGACGTAGGTACCTGCGATTAGTCCTCTAACCTTAGGTTAGTGCATCAAACGTAAAGAAATGATATGTTAGTGTACAAATTCAAATTTCCTGATAGGTTTGTACAGACAATAAAACAAAATTAGTATTGTATCTGGACTTTTTAAGTTTGCATATGTTAATTGCCTCTAAGAGTACGACATTGTAACCATGTTGAAATAGTCAAAAAGGATGTGATTCATTGTGTGTATAGCAGTCCTAAGAATTTGACGGCCATAGCAATTTGACTCACATATTGCCATTTTAAAGTTTTCTGCTTCTCTTCCAGAAGAGCTTAAATATACGTTTTAGCTCTTTTACCTTATTTTAGAAAATAAGTATAAGCACGAGGACTAAAATTTCGAGAGGGGAATCACTACTTCTACAGTTCCTGTATTAAGTACCTGCTTATAGTTTTTTTTTGGTGTTGCAGGAGTGCAGCTTATGCTAGGCAGATGACACAGAAACAACAGATGGTAGAGGAAAAAGAACCAAACACAAAAGAGAATGGAAGATTTGCTGGACTGTCTCAGTTGGAATCTGATGATGTTGCCGTGGCTAAAAAGCGGAAGAAAGATGACCATGAGCTATCCTCATTGGTAAAATCTATCAAAATGAAGGCTAAGCAAGTTCAACTGCTTTCTGATAGTAAGGTCTCAAGAAAGAAGCCAAGGATTTAAAAATAAATTGGCTTTTACTCGATTGTTTGTCTTCAGAGGCGTTTGTCTTGAATTTTGGAAGAGTTATTTGCCAAGCTGAACCTTACTCTGCCTGGGCAGTTAACCTATTTCCAGCATGTTTATTTGTTAGTGAATTTTATTATCAAGGGTTTTGGTTTCGTAATCAGCGATCCGGCTCGAAGTAATGACACTAATTTTATCAATTTATTTTATATCATATAGGGTTTTGGTTTCCTCAATTTATTTTATATCATATAGGGTTTTGGTTTCGTAGAGTGTATCTTATTTGACGGTTAAGCAGAGTGTATCTTATTTGACGGTTAAGCTCCCTTTTGAGTGTTGACCACGTTTTGTTTCCTAGAGAGGCGTCTTTTTGTAGTGTCAAACGATCCTTGTTCAAGTTTTGACAAAAATTTACTGGACCAAATAAATCGAGCTGCTGTCATTTCCTTATCACAATGTCCCTTTTGTTACACTTCAAATTCGCAGCCTTGTAATTCGGACTTGCCTAACATAAGATATGGAAATTGCCCAGCAGATGAAAATTGTCAGATGAAAATTGCAAAAAATTAAATATTTATTCTTATCTTATTAAATTTACCAAAACATATGTGAAAAATTGATGGGTAAATTTGAAATTTGAGTACTCCCCCTCCTTTCTCATTTGATTTTTCATGCGTAGTTTTGCACAATTCTAATCGGTCAAAAAATTTAATCAAAATTTCAGTTTTATTTTTTAAAAACTAATCATATAATTTAACATTACTTTCAAAAGATACTATTTCATCAACTTTATACAACTCCTTGCTCGTTTAAAACTACACGCAGTTAACTTAAAACAATTACATGGAAGAGAGAGCATTTGCATAAAATTGTTTAAAACATCAATTTTATCTATTTTAAATGATACTTTAAAAAAAATATGTAAAGTTAGACATACATCAATTTTTTAGGAAAAAATACGTTTAGTGTACTGTACTACCGTTTGTTAACGATTTAGGTACTGCAGTACCAATTTTAACAATTGAGATATCAAACTATGAAATTTCATCAAATTAAGGGACTGATAACATGAATCGATGAAATTACAGTTATTCTATATCACACTTGGAGATCTATTTTTCACAAATGCTTATCGAATTAAACTCACAATGTGATAGCTAAGAAAATATGAGTGTAATTTCATCATTTTGTTTAACGGTATGCCATCAATTGTGACAAATTTCGTAATTTGGTATCTCAATTGTTAAAATTGATAGTTCAATACATAAATCGTTAAACATTTGGTAGTACAATACAGTAATCGTATTTTTTCGTCAAAATTTTCAAAGTACAACTATTCTATATGATATTTTAAAAAATATCTATATTAAACCCACGATCATTTATATTTAGAAAATATGTATATTCTCTCCTGTATTTTTAAAAAAGTACTCCACTCTCCTCATATGTTCTGTTATACGGTATAATATATTCTTCTACATGAACAAAATTCAGAGTGGAATACATAGCATGTAAAATTCATGTTTTTTTTAATTTGTATTCTATTTTAAGTATTTTAAACAATGATCGTTTATAATGAGTTATGTTTTTATATGCAATATTTTTTTTTTTGCATCTAAATGGACAAGTAAATTTACGCTTAATATCATAAAGTAAATAACTGTAATGTTAGGTTATTTTCGATAAATTAATACCTTAAATTTCTATTTTAAACAATATGCAAATATATATGTAGATTTTATAATCTGTATTTTAGAAAAGCTGCTACAACATGAATCTGTATATTAAAAGTCTGTATTTTAAATAATCTGCCGTGTAGAATATATATATATATAGAAAATTTGTAAAATAAATATAACAAGTTTGATTATGTAAGTTAGAAACCAATTTGAAACAGGTGTTGTTAATACTTAATACTTCTATGAATAGCAGAATAGGTATAAACAAATCTAAGCGGGAAAATTAAAATTAAAAATTGATTTTCGCGCCATATATATCTCCTAATTGAACAAACTGCAAACATTCTTTAGAGAGAGAGAGAGAGAGAGAGAGAGAGAGGGAGAGAGTCTAATAAATAAATAAATAAAAATGGAGAAAAAAACGCAATCGAAAATAAAATCATTTTTTAAATATGCTCCACTTAATACTCGTTCTTGTTCATCTTCGAAAGAATCATTTGATGTTTTGGACGGTTTATTGTTCGGAGACCCTAATCGAACCGAACATGAAATTAAGGTTACTTATCAACGTAGATCTCCCAACCTAGATAAGTACGTTATATACAGTATTGTTTTCGTTCAGCTATCTAATATATTGTTTTTGTTGTGAGTATTTTTATAACGGGGTTGGTAGAAATGCTATTATATACTATATATATATCAGTTCTTTTTTGTTACTGATAAATTTGTTAAGCTAGCTATATGGAGTATTGTGTTTGTTGCAAGTGTTTTTTATTATGGGGTTGATAGAAATGTTATTATATATATATATCAGTTTTATTTTTTACTAATAAATCTGTAAAGCTAGCTTATATATTGTTTTTGTTGTGAGTAATTTTATCATGGGATTCGGGCTTGGTAGATGTGTTATTTTGCGGGATCGCAAGAACAAATCTTTTGTGATTTTTTTTGGGAAATCCCTATTTGAAAAAATAGCATATTTGTAATACATTACAATGGTAGAGAATTTATGGAGTAGACATGATCTATCCACTAAATAGTGGTCTGAGACCGATAGTATTTTATGATTTTAAATTTTAAAAAAAATAATGATTTCATTGTAGCTCGGCCCGTATTCGTCGTTTAGTGATTTGGATTCAAAATTATGCGAAAAATGAAATCTTATACCACATTTTAGGAATATTATCATGAACATAATTTCAGTTTTATCATATATAAAATGATTATTTTTGATGTTTTGTACTATGAGTCTGATTCTATCAGGCAATCACATGACTTTATCATAAGCTGAAATTTTAATGTAGTTCCCAGGGAAGTGCAGGTGCTAATAGGTCTGCAACAATATATGTCTGATCACACTTGAAAATACGTATTTACTAAATGTACTTTTGCGATTTTGTCGTTTTAGGACTGATATTAGTCTTCTTTCAGTATATGTATTTATTTTGCGATTGACTATTTCCGTGTTTACAGTTTACACTGTTCAACTTATTGGTCTCCAGTGTTGTAAGTCTATTTCCTAAGCGAGAATTTTTTCGAGGTATAGGATGGCTGTAAGTTTATTTTTTTAATCTTCCTATGTGAAAGTAATTTCCTTAGCCTCAAGCTCAAAATAAAATTACTTTAGCTAGCTTTTCTATCAATTTATGTAGTCTATTGTGCATGAAGACCACCTGTTTTGTCTTGTCTCGCTACGACCCTGAATTTAGTTATAGTTTGGAACCCGTATTACTCCAATTGTTTAATTTATTTAGAAAAGCAAACTCTAGTATATACCTGGTTTTGGAGTCAACATCCGAAAGTAGGATTGAAAAAAAGGATTTTGAAAAACAGTATTGCCAAAGTGAGCCTTGCTATGTCTTATGAATCTGTGATGCTAAAAAAAGACAAGAACTTTAAATAGAAACCTTAAAGAAAAACTGTGTGCTAACTGGAGTACCGTGCATCAGTCAGTAGTTAAGCCGACTTAGCCGTTTTAGACATCGCATATATCTACAATTTCAGCTTATTTATCTTAAATCGAATATTTTTGCAACCAAATGAGAAACATTACAGGACTGCTTAAAAAAACTAAGTTGGTTCTTATAAGATTTAACATTCGAGGCCATTAGGACCCCGCTATAGCACTTGTAGCCTTTTCAAATCACACAGGCCGACAAATTTAGGTTGTAAAACGAATCCAAGTACTCTAGGTATAGCTGAAAATTAAACAGCTCATATAAGCACCTGCACTTGCACTTGCACTTGCACTTAAGTCAAAATAGAATGGCGATAAAGATGACTTAAGTGCTTTAATCTGCAGAATCAAAAGCACTTAAGTCATCTTTATCGCCATTCTATTTTGACGATTCTCAACTATTGTATATCTATTTCTATTTTGACTAGAATCTCCATTCATGCTTTTTCGTCGATGTTATTGTCCGCTAATTCATCTATCAGCTAAATCTAATTTTATCTACTAATAACAATGTGAACTCAGGCAGTTGCACTAATTGTGAATGAATGTTGAAATTAGGATCAACAGTGGATCCATTACCAAAGAGCTGAAGAAAGATGATTTGGCTAGTCCTATTTCAAAACCAGAAACAATCGTTACTCAGAAAAATTTGACCAAAAAAAGAAGTTATGCTCAATTTCATTTAGAGTGTGGCCAGTCTGATTTTATGTTACGCGCTTGTACTACCTGTGGGTTTAAATATGCTCCTGGTGACGGGGAAGATGAAAAAGTTCACCAGACATTTCACAGGAATTACACCAATGGAATTCAGTTTAAGGTAATCTATAGAATTTTCTAGCTGTTTTTTTTTGTTTACAGTTGATCTTGCCTGTAGAATCATGGACGTTTGCAAAAGAACTTCGGGAGATTGGATTACTTTGATAAAGTATATTTTCATTTGCAATCTTAATTTGTTCCATTGTAGTGACTGGTTATCAATTTTACTAACACAATTGACAAGAAAAGAAGATAAAAACATGCTGACCTTTTGGCCAATTTTATATGGATAATGTTCCGATTTCCCAAATAAATACACAGTACAGAATTGTAAACACAATACATAGGCGGAAATGGCATCCTCTACCGCCCCTAGTATATATCAATTGATCATCATAGTTGATATCAGAAACACACGCTTCTTGCTCTCCAGAGATCTGTGGCTCCCTTACTTTTTCCCTGTTAAAACTGAGGCTTAAACATCTCAAGTCTGCTAGCATAATCAAGTTTAAACATAGTTTATCATACGTTTTCCTTTTCTATTTTCGATGTAAATGTTTAATTTGTTGTACAGGGTTGGCGTAATGAAAGAGTTGTTGACACGCCTTCACTACAAGCAGGACGCGTACTTTTGATATTGGAGAATGATCCTCCTCCTCAAAGGAATAAGGTCCCTATTCAATAATGATTTATAGCTAATTTGTTTTACATACTATGGATATGCAAGATTTGTAGCTTTAATCATGGTGGCTTCTTTGGCAGGTTCTGGAAGTTATAAAGATGATGGAGATGGATCTTGGAGAAGGGTGGATATTCAGTGACTCGTGTAAGGTAATTGACTGATGTACTTTTATCTATCATAGAAAAGTGGTAGTAAATTTGACAATTTCATATTTTTTTGACGAAAATCTGTTGTGTTTTACCATTAGTTCTCTTGTTTCAGATGATTCTTCAATCCTTTTCTTGTTGGAAAAAACCAAGAGGTTTTTATTTGAGTGAATGCTCTCTTAAATTTGTGGTTATAAAAAAACATTTATTCCTCCATTTACGTGGTCTTTTTATTTTGTAAAAGGAGTTGCAAAGACTATATTAAAAGAAAAATGGTCTTGTGACATTTTCTACACTTTTCATGGAAAAGAAACAAAGACATGTCATCATACACACAACACACACAAAACACATATGCATACATATAGAGAGAGAGTACCGCATCACCAACGGTCCGACCGTGGCTCGGTGCCGTTTCCGTCGAGTCACATGCGATAGACGTTGTACCTTGGGAACGAAGTGCCCCATTTAGCCAGAAGCAGAGGTGGCGGGACAAATATCGTTTAAGGGAAACTGCTTGCAGTTACCTCGTCTCGGACTTTAGTCCATTTCGGTATCATTTACATTATTTTATGTTAAATGTTGTAATTGATGTTTTATATATTTGAGGAAACCATTTTATATTTATTTGTCCATTTCTTTTTCCGTAGAAATTATTGTGTTTTTACAACGTACCCAACAATCTTAAACGATATTTTTTATGTTTCGTACGTTAATATAATAATTTTGGTGTTTGGATAAATAAAAAATTATTTCCGTGACTAAGACGGTTATTTGGAAAATCTTTTTCTAACAAACTTTAGTTTTAAGAAATTGGTGTTTCCGGTAGAATTGTCGAAAGTGGTTTTTGTGTTTTATTCTTATTTGGGGTTTTCTGGAAAATCTGGTTTCGGTTTTAAACCGTTACGTAGCTTGGATTATATGTATGTTGTTGTACATGGTACTTTTATTTGGTGCATGGCTTTTAGACTGCATGCTTAATAGTAATGTTTCATGTATTTTAATTCATGAATGTTTTTGGGTGCTTGGATTTGATATCCAGTGACATGCCTTATATATATATATTTTTATATAAATGTGCAAGTATGTAATATGTATATGTTTGCATGTATAAATATACTTGACAGATTAATATGTTAGTAATAGAATTGTTAACATAATGGACTTCTATCTTATTACTATCAGAAAGCCCCAATAGTATATTTATAATTTGTTTTATGTGTTGTACAAATCCTTGTTGTAGTGGTTCATCATTTGTGGTTTTTCACATTGATGGTAACATGAGATATTAATTTGTCTAGTGTTATATTGTTTTGTTCTATACTCCAGAAAGGAAAAATCATATACATGCTTACCTGGATTGAACTTTTGTCACTATGCTATATTTGTTTAGTTTGTAGCAATTTATAAGGTGACAGAGTTGTGTGGTTTTTTGGATAGTATCTTTTAAATGGTTAATCATGGATATTGTTTTTAGCACGGTGGAGTTAAAATAATTTTTTCTCATGTCTTGAGTGGCTAATTTATTTTAGTGAGGTAATTGGTTCAGTGAGCTAAAATATTTTATATATTTTGAGAATATATTGTTGATGCACTGCATGATTGGATCTAATTTATTTCATATATTGGAATT
This sequence comes from Primula vulgaris, assembly GCA_963920805.1. Taxonomy (NCBI): domain Eukaryota; kingdom Viridiplantae; phylum Streptophyta; class Magnoliopsida; order Ericales; family Primulaceae; genus Primula; species Primula vulgaris. The sequence continues at coordinate 38,334,425 of OY987213.1, forward strand.
CATTTTCTCATGTTAAGGTGTGTCCAAGGTAGTACGGTTCTTGATATATTATATGATTAAAAGGTTAATACTTGCTTGTTATTAAATAATCATATTTTTCCGTTTTATCTACCTGGTTACTGTAATTAATGTTTGCATGAGTGGTCATGAATTGGGTGAATTAATTAATTACGCTTTTATAATTAATTGGGATTATTGGCTGTTTTAATTCATGAACAATGTGATTAGAGACTTAGATTTATATTGTTAGTGTTTTATACATGTTTATTATTTTTCATGTTAATAAAATGACTAACAATTTCCAATGAGTTTTTTATGTAGACATGGATCTTTACATGGAATTGGAGGATTGATGATTATTCGAAACAGTTCTAGTAAAAGCCATTAAATTGGGGATTACGACAGAACTGGTTTCGAAATAGTTCTTGTAAAACTATTTTCTAATTTTCAGAATTTGGGGCTTACGACAGAACTGGTTAAATTCTGAGATTGTTCTGTGTAAAATCAGATTTATCTGGTGTTTACGACTGAATAAATCTTTCAGAATTTGATAATATTTTCCGGTAATGAACTAGAATACTCTTGCAAAATTAGTTTCTTGAAACCATGCGTGGTTATAGAAATTTGGTGTTTGCGAAGGAGGAGTTTTAGTTTCATTTTTCGAAATTAGACTGTGCGTGTTTGTTATTTGAGATAACAAACAGTTTCCTGCGGGAAACGTCCGGAACACAATGGGTGCTGGAACTGACCAGAACATTGTGGGTGCCGGTGTAACTCCTATTAATTTTGCATGAGTGCATATTAATGACGGGGGTTACTAATTTTAAACGACCATTATTAAATACATTTATGTGGTGAAATAATGGGTCGTAACTCCTTTTAGTTGTGATTTATTGCAATTTAATTTGGAGGGTTACAAATTTTGTAACGGCAATCATTAATGAAATTAATGATGAATATTTATAACTTCTTATTAATTGTGATTAATCGCAATTTAATTTGGAGAGTTATAAATTATGGTAACGACAGTTATTGTTGACATTTATGGAGAGCTTTATTAGCTAACTACGAATTGCAATGACGAGTCGGTTACTTATTTGGATGAAAGGTTATTTAATAACCAACTTTGTTCATCCAAGAGCAAATAATTTGATGATTAAACAAATTATAAATGGTCGTTGAGTTTTATTTTAATAATAAACAAATATCGGCTAATTTATTATTTGTTAACATATTATCTTATTAATTTGCTGAAATAACATTTAATATTTTGTTGAAATTAACATCTTATTTATTTGTTGGAAAACCATTTAATAATTTGTTGAAATAACATATTATTAATTTGTTAGTAAAACATATTGTGAATATGTTGAGCTTGCTATTATTGAGAATAATAATTTAGTAATATTATATTACTATTATTGGGGGAGAACCCCGAGGGTCCCACAAATATGGGGGTAACCCGTCGATCATGTAGATCGAGAATCTAAACGTACCCAAAAGCGCATACGGGCGAGTGGGAGAAAATCTAACGGTTCAGTGGTATGGACTTAAAACGTCTGAAATAAATGATATTGTTCATTTACCATCTTGAAATCGATTAAGTTTCTCTATAACAGTGTGTATGTTCTGAGTGAGGACAAAAGAGAATGCACGAATTGTGGGGGCGTTAATGTGTGAAAACGTTTTAAACGTTTGGAAATCCACTAACAAGTGCAAGCATACAAATCTGAATCATGACTAGTGGTTTTTGAAACCTAAATGGCAGTAGCCTTTCGGTAGCCAAAACACTAGGATCAAATTGTGATAAATTTGCTTGTTTGTGGCAATAAATGATTGACTATTTGTTCAAAATGAGCATTTTAGTCGATACTCTTGTGGTCAATAATGACATGTTGAGTTATTCAACTAAGTCACTGATTTGACATGATATAGTAGGTCATGAAAATATAAAAGCATAAATGTTTTATTTTTCTAAATCTATTATTTAAATTGAAACACAAATATGAGTTTGTGTTTGAAGCAATGTATTGCTAAGTCTTCAGTTCGAAGTTTCGAACGGAGTACATAACCAAATGGTTTGATGCATTTGAGATGCGTGCAAAACCAAGAAGGGTTTAAAAGGTATTTACTCAATTTATTGATGGTTGTACTAAACACTGATATGTCTACTTGATGAGAAGTAAAGACAAATCAGTCAAGATATTCATTCAAGTAAGAATGAATACGTGAATTCTATTGTTGAGGATTAAGGCTTGTCAGAAAACATGTTTAATCATGGGTGTTCTGTTGTGTTAATCTACCAACTTTAATTCAATGATTAAGTGTTAATCATTAAATGATAGACTATTTTTTAACGTATTAGATATTGTCTAACTAGTTCCGAAATGGTATATTCATATGGATATGAATACATGATCAGTGTAAATGAAACGGTGAATATGAGACGCCATTCGCACAATTGTGTGGTTGGAATGTCATGTTGATAAGTTCAGGGTTAAACTCTGAATTTGTGCGGGAAGTGCGCTTTCCGCAAGATATGTGTTGAACAAACTATCTCTTAGGAAGTTGGACCAAACAGTCAGAATTATAGAAGGCATGGTGCCTGACTATAAGTTTGTGAAAGTTTGGTGCTAACTAAGAAATGTCTCAATCTTGTTCCTTGAAGGACTTGGATAGGATCGAAAACGATAGATTGTGTGTTCTTCGGATAAGCACAAAATATAGCGCTGATCGGTTTCTAGTGCATAAGGCACATGGCTTTAAAGTGCATATAGAACATTGTTCTATACCCGAGAAACATACTTTCTAAAAGAGAAGTTTTCCGCAAAAACTCTAACGTCTGGCGAGTGTGACCAATACGTTGAGGGGTTCAAAGCATTACGCTACCCAAGACAAGTGAACACTCAAACGGTGCTGGAAAAATGGGGAAAGTGAATCTTTTAAGGAAGATGAAGTGCATCGGCATGGTAAAAGGGTAAGTAATGAAACTTCCTTTGTCCCTTGACCTTCATGAGTGAAGGTGAATCGACGACATTGAAATAATCAATGTTATCCATATAATGTGTATATGGGAAGATGTCATCAACAATGAGGTTGATAGGCACGTGAGAAATAAAGTCAATTACTTTAAGTAAACTGACGGTTTTGATAATTTTAATGTCTATACTCTAATCTCTATGAAAAGACGCATCATTAATTAATGAGAACATGTGTTTTATAAGAAAATTAGGAACAACCCATTGGGTTGCGGTTCCGTGTAAAGTAAGCCAAGGTGCGAAAACTTGTTAAGTCGCTATATGGACTAAAACAAACACCTAACTTATCATAGCTAGTCTCTTGTGCGTCAAGAACTGCACTAGACCAGTTATAGCCAACTCAGTGAGCAGACTCAGTAGGTTTGCCAATGAGGCTTCTCAGATACATAAGGTATACTGCCAATCATGAACTGCATTATATGAGATGTCCAAAATATTTGGAGGGGATTAAGATACCAAGTGTATCTCGAACTTTAACAGTACAAGGTCCATTAGTGGATATGTTTGTACTTAAAGAGGTTGCAGTCTTATGGAGGTTTGTAAAATAGACCTGCATAGTTGGAGAAACTGTAGAGTTAGAATTCATAACGTTGAATCAACCTACAGAAGAGGCAGATTGGCTGAGAAGTCTTGGGAGGTATTCCAAGTGGCCAAAATCTGTTCCCGCAATAAACGTGTATTGCTGCAGTCAGTCAGTTATTAAACGGGATCAGAATAATTTGTATAATGGAAAGTCCCGACAAAGTCATGACATATTCGTCGCAGACACAAATCCGTAAGAGGAATTGCTAGTAAAAATTGTGGTATCCATAGACTTTGCAAGGTCTAAGGATAATAATACGGATTCATATACAAAATGCTTGACTCGTAGAGGAGTTGAAGCATCATCGAGGGAAATGGGGTTTGAAGCCCAATAAATTGGAAACCTTCGCATAGGTAACCCAACCTGAACTGGAAACTTCAGTCTCGGGTTCAATGGGAAACTGAATTGTGCGGGTAACCGAACAAAGCACTCGAGAACATAAGTTCTCAGCCCATTTCTATGATGAAAGAGTGATAGACCTGTACCATTTTAAGGGTGAGCATGAGGCTCTTAATGAATCAAGTATCTCGAAGGTCGAGTGGGGTGAGTCAGGACACCCTTGACTTGAAAATCACCTATAACGAGTGTGTATGGCCGATACTATGTGATGATCTAGGGCTAAATCACTAGAGCACTCGGTTGAATTTGCCAAGGCAGTACAGGGCCAAATATGGACAACAACCAAAGGGCTTAGTAAGTGGTGTAGAGAGGACAGTGTGTGAGTATTACCCGGGTATGTACAAACGCTAAACGGTTCAAGGCTTTACGGCTACCCAATAGTAGCATATCAGATTTTACATCACTATGGCAGGTTCAAGGCGCGCGCTACCTGTCCTTATGCAGTGAATTCTCGTGGTTCTCTCGATTGCATTTAGTTGCACGTTGCATGTTTTAGATCGCATTCATGTGGGTGATTGTTGGAAAAAACCAAGAGGTTTTTATTTGAGTGAATGCTCTCTTAAATTTGTGGTTACAAAAAAACATTTATTCCTCCATTTATGTGGTCTTTTTATTTTGTAAAAGGAGTTACAAAGAATATATTAAAAAAAAAATGGTCTTGTGCATTTTCTACACTTTTCATGGAAAAGAAACAAAGACATGTCATCATACACACAACACACACAAAACACATATGCATACATATAGAGAGAGAGTACCGCACAACCAACGGTCCGACCGTGGCTCGGTGCCGTTTCCGTCGAGTCACATGCGATAGACGTTGTACCTTGGGAACGAAGTGCCCCATTTAGCCAGAAGCAGAGGTGGCGGGGCAAATATCGTTTAAGGGAAACTGCTTGCAGTTATCTCGTCTCGGACTTTAGTCCATTTCGGTATCATTTACATTATTTTATGTTAAATGTTGTAATTGATGTTTTATATATTTGAGGAAATCATTTTCTATTTATTTGTCTATTTCTTTTTCCGTAGAAATTATTGTGTTTTTACAACGTACCCAACATTTCTTTCCTGTGTAATTTCAAAGACAACTGTATATTCAATTGTTTTGAGATAAGGTGATTACTTCAAAAAGCAACAGTATCACCTTGACTTACACTTCCAAGTGGGAGGTTAATGGTTAAAGATGCGAGCAATAAAGCCTTCATATCTAAAAGACAAAAATTAACAGTTTTTTTTTTGGCTTGAAATGAACTTTTTATGTTTTAAAGTTAGTTTTTCCATAGCTTACCAGTACAAGAAGCTGGATTAGACGATGATTGATATTAACAAGATTGTATGTTGGGCCATAATTTGTGGTTATTTTGCCTTTCTGCAAATAAAATCCACTGGCAAATACTGCCATTTTCCCCCTTTTTCTCACTACGACCAGAAAATATAGCTCCTCGAACAATTCCGAAGAACTCAAAAAGTTTTTTTCAAAAAATCTAGCCTAAGACTCTTTTTTCTTCTTCTGCGCAGGCTTATTTGTTTGTTGAATCCCATAGAATCGAAGGTTGCCTAATAGCAGAACCAATAACGAAAGCCTACAAAGTTCTTTCAACTTTAACAGACAATAGTTCAAAAACTAGTCCTGCCAAAGAAAATCGATGCGATTTAACCACTCTCCAGTTTGGTGAGGTGATTTTTCAAAGAGAAGTTGTTAGAAGAAATCCCGCATCTAGTTGTTCTACTTTGTTAAAACAGAAACCAAGTGGAGCTTTATTTTGTGAAGAGGAAGCTGTTTCTGCATTGTGTGGCGTTAGAGCCATTTGGGTTAGTCCATCTAATCGAAGGAAACGCATTGCGAGCCATTTACTTGATGCTGCAAGGTAACTGGACGATAAACATTTTCTTATCAGCTGTTTTATACTAAAAAAAAATTGGCTTTTATTTGTAAGCAACCTTTTGGATTAGTTCTATTTAATTTTTAAAACATTTTTCTCTTACTATACAGGAGAACTTTCGCCGATGGTGTCCTCCTTGATTGTGCCGACTTGGCATTTTCGCAGCCAACGTCCGATGGGACGGCATTGGCTTGTAACTATACAAAAACTAGCTCTTTCTTGGTATACAAAGCCAATGATTTCGAGTGCTAGATCAGGGAAGCCAGCTTTACGTTTATTAATTTCTTTTTTACTTGAAAATGAACTAGTTCTACAATTTGCGATGCAATTTGTCAATGCCATTCAAATCAAATTCATTCCACGATTTGTTTACTACCCAACATGTGAAATTGATTCTTCTCATTTAAATATATCGCATGCATACTCCACATAAGTCATTGAAAATTATTAGGAGCTGCAGTACTGTTGCACAGTTGCACTTATTTTAGAATTTAGGTTTCTGAAATTGAAGCATTCATGTTCTTCACAGTTTTCTAATTTCTATTAGTATATCTTACTAGTAAAACATCTATAAATTAATAGCATGTGGACCTAGAAATTTAATTAATTTACAGAGCTATCAATTAATCAATATACTCTTTTAGCACGTTATCCCAATCAGGGACTGAGAAAAACTAGTACGAAGTATTATTTAGAAAGTTTTTAATTAATCGATTATTAATATTTAGAGGTTCTAATGTATAAAACAAGTACTGATTTATGTCTTATCAGTACCTTTGAATAGACTATTTTTTCTTCTGAAAATTGTATCTCTTTAAAGAGACGTTTGTGTAAAGCACATCTTTTATGAAACCTACGATTCTTATTTTTTTTGTAACTTTGATTCGTCAGCGTTTTTTTTTTTTTTGGGAACTTATTTGATTCGTTAGTGATTCTTAATCTTTTTGGGAACTTATGCACACTCTTTGATTCGTTAGCGATTCTTATCCTTTTTGGCAACTTATGCACGCTCTTTCAGGAGCGGAACCAGTGGGGGGCTAGAGGTGCCGTCGGTTTCAACTTCCATATGCTTGTGGGTTCCCATCATATTAAATTATTAATAATAATAATGGAGTAGTGATTTATATTTATAAATCAATCTACTATTTTGATTTTTACACTCCATTCTTATATTTCCTCCGGTTCTAAACAAATGTTTCTTACGAAAATACGTTTAACTTTGATCGATAATTTTTTCATATCTAGATTGTCAAAAAAAATTATTTCAAAAATTAATTACGTAGTTCATGATTAGAACTATATGATGAAATTTTCAATATTTTCATTTCGGCAATTTTGATATGAAAATTTTAATGATCAAATTTACCGTTATTTTTATAGATGATGTTTGTTGTAGAAACGTTTGTTGAGGGAAAATGACCTATACTACCAACTTATGTATATTCAATACATTTGTTGAGGGAAAATGACCTACTACCAACTTATGTATATTCAATACAAGTTGGCTTGTATTTTGTTGAGGGAAGATGAACTACTACCAACTTATGTATATTCAATAGGAAAATGATACTCACACAAATCATGCATTTCAGACTATACTCTTCTTAGGTGACAAGTGATGTGGTAATACCAGATTAGTAATACCAGATTAGTGATGTGGAAAAAATGATGAGTTTTTAGTAGGTTGGGTTTATATATATATATATATATATATATATAAACCCAACCTACTAAAAACCCACCATTTTTTCCACATCACTAATCTGGTATTACCACATCACTTGCCACCTAAGGGGAGTGTGGTCTGGAATGCATGAGTTGCCACATCTACTATATTTTTATTTGAGTTTTTAATAGATTGGATTTATATATATGTGTGTAGCATCACCCTTTATGGAGAGACCCACCTAAGGAAGTGGTCTGGAGTGTACCAGTTGTGTGAATAGTATGATCCTTTATGGATGGACCCACCTAAGAGGGTGTGGTCTGAAATATCCCAATTGTGTGAATAACATGATCTTATTGATATAAGGTGACATCTTATCTATACTCTGATCTGAATCAATTCTTATAATCATATATTAATAAAATTAGGCCCACTTGAACAGATACAAAAAGTCCAAATTACAAAGTAACGCAAATGAAAATAAAGTTAAAAGAAAAAACTGGTAAAAGGGTCCTTAAGCTTGAAAACAGTAAAAGAAAGACACATGAGAAATACTTATAGCCGTCAATTTACCCCAAATGGCCAATAAAACATGAAACAACTTTTGCATTTATTAGTCGGAACTTGGACACCATTTTGAACTGAAAACGTTGGTAAGTTTTCGGGTTACTTTTTACCAAGCGCATTAAAACGGCGGTTCACATTGCAACTCAAGAGACTAGCTGCAGGCTCCTCCGACCTCTTTAACAAACGCCTTCAAATTAAGATCGGAACTTCCTCCGACCATCACAGCTTCCATTGCCAAATCCTTCCATTTCATTGCATTTTGTCTGACCTCTTTACCTTTCTCTTCCTTATTCATCACCATCTCTATGCATCTTTTTATCTCTTTTCTGTCCACAATCGTTTTACTGTTGCTGTTTTCTTCTCCCTCTCTCACTCTCACTCCGTTCTTCCACACTTCCTCGATCATCTTCGCGTTAGTTGGTTGGTCCGCCCATTGCGGGAAAGCCACAACCGGCACTCCCATGACCAAGCTCTCAAGAGTCGAGTTCCACCCACAATGCGTTACAAAGCACCCCAAAGACGGGTGTGATAGAACTTCCAATTGAGAACACCAAGGCACTATCATTCCATTTTGCTTTAACTCTTTTATGCAACTAATTGTGTACTTATCTTCTTCTTTGTTTTCCTTTCCTATGTTCTTTATGACCCACAAAAACGGACACTCACTCTCTAGCAAACCATATGCAATCTCTTCCACTTGCTCCTTTGGTAAGTCTAACATACTTCCAAACGATATGTAAACAACCGAAGATTTAGGCTTTGAGTTCAACCACTCACCATAGTCCGTCGTCCCCTCTTGATGCAAATCTCCCCCAAACGATTTATCGTGTAAATCCTTTTGATCCAAAAATGCTGATGGCATTAATGGTCCAATCCCTACGAGGTTGTACTTCTTGATGGACTTCAATATCTCTGGTTCTAGCGCATCAAACGTGTTCACGAGTACCCTTGGGTTCGTTTCCGCATCTAGCGCAAGAACTTGCTCTTTTAGTGATGGGATTTGTGAGCTTATAGATAAGGACCAGCTTGTGGGGAGCAAAAACGAGGGAAGATCACGGGTAGTTAACCTTGGAAGACAAGGTAAATCCACGAACCCTAAAGGGTCATTAACGGTATCGCTAATGGCATCACCATATCCGTTGAAATAGTGGTAATATATATCTAATGTAGCGGCGGGTTGAATCCAGAGTAGTGCAAAAGGTATACCGAAAGATTTTGCTACGTCACCTGCCCAAGGGAGGACGTGCGTGTAAACGACACATGTTACAGGGCACCCTTCATCCGCACTAGTAATTATAATCTCTTTTATTTTTTCAGAGGTTCTTTTTCTTAAAAAGGCGACGTAATCATCAGGAGTCTTGGGTTTGTCTTCATTGTCGTCTGGGACGTCCGAAAAAGATGTGATGGTCAAGCCTTCGGCTACAACGCTAATCTGGCGCTGAGCCGAGGATGTGGTGCAAAAATCGACCTTTGCACCGAGCCGAGCAAGGCGTTTGGCAAATTGCAAGGTTGGGTTAATATGGCCTTGCACTGGGAAAGAAGTGAGGACTATGTGTGCTCCGTTTCCCATCTATTGCCTTAGTTTTGAACTAATGGTGTGTGGTGTGTGGTGTGTGGTGTGTGGTGTGTGGTGTGTTATATAGACAAGTGATTAGGTGAAGCATTTATTTGGTTGAAAACCGGAACCCAACTGATGGAACCAACCAAACAGAATAAAACCCACAACAAAACAAAGCAATCCGATTATATATTGGTTTGGTTTGGTTTGGTTTGGTTTGGTTTAGAAATTCAAAATCTATTTTATTGAAATTCAAAATCCGTTTTATTAATTTCGGTTTGTGCTTTTATTGTTTTTGAAACTAAACCGATTATGTAAGTACACATATTTTTTTTTATAAATATCACTATAAACATATATCTATATTAATCTTTTTCTTATTGAATATATATTTATATGCTGGACTGATAAGTGTTATTGCAGAAGTTACAGGACTGATATGAATGAAGCTGTAAATTAGTAAACCTGTATAATTGAAAGCTTGTTATTATCTGTAATTAAAGGATCAATTGTGTAAAGACAGAAAGTTGTAATGTGTTACTTTCTGTAATTAAAGGATCAATTGTGTAAAGTCTGAAAGTTGCAGTTTTGCACTATATAAAGGCTGTAGATACTGATTTGTAAATACACAGAACATTTATATTAATAAGATTTCATAGTTTCATATATCTCTCTCTATATATAGACGATTGTATACATATATATATACATATATATATATCTGTCAATATACCTAGTATATTGGCTGTATAATCCACCAGATTGTGGATTTCTACATTTCTTAGTTTTAAGTTTATATAATTATTACAAACTATCTTTTTAAAGCTGTTAAAATAATGTATTTGAGTTTCCTTTTACATAGAAATAGTTACAATTAACTTAACTTTTAAGTCTAGTTATTTTTATTTTTCTTCAAAGTTTATACATACAGAACCAACAAATTGTTAGTGGATTTGTTTGTTCAATTATTATTTTCGTCCAAATCATATCAAACCAAACCAATAACTTTCAATTGGTTCGCTTATGTTTTCAAAAATAAAAACGGACGAAACAAGCCGGCTTGGTATGTATCTCAATTATTGGTTTAATATTGGTACTTTTATCTCAATTATTGGAATAGGGGGCCAGACTATGACTATTGACGGAAGATAAACCGCTTACTTATAATATTTTTTTATTTGTTTGTTATCATTTAATAATTATAACAATATTACAATCACAATAATATAGATTTCATAAAAGTTTATTACTATTATATTAATATAGTAAATCATATACATTACTCGTATATAAGGTCAATTTTGTATTTCTTGAAATTTAGAGAATTTATAGGGTTACTAATTGCATAAACTTTTTATATCATAATTATCAAATTTTAAAAAAAAAATATGTTTTGATATAACAGATACGGATGCTCTAAAGAAAGTATTCAAATTCTTGTTGGCCCTTGGATCGGTTGAATCAAAGTATGATATTTAATTAGGTTATAACTAAAATAAAAACACACATAAAATATTGAGTGTCATGTATATTTATACTAGTAATATAAATATGATTCAAAACAAATGAATTTAAAATTTAAAATAATTTAAAAAAATGATGGAATGAATATAGTAAATTAATAATCGTATATAATGAGTAATAGAAGTATGAGTGAGAAGTAACATACTTGTTTAGTTGTCTATGTATTTGAATTGAATTATAATATATGAGTAATTAGTATTATAATATGAGTATTTTTTAAAAAAATGAACAAAATTTAACATGTTCATTTCTCTTTGGTTGACTTATATTAATAATATGATATATATCGGTTTATATTTATAACATAATAAAAATTCAAATAAAAATATATAACCCTAATTGTGACTAGCCTAAATTTAATATATATATATATATATATATATATATATATATATATATTACTTTATATTTTTTTTATTTTTTTGGTACAACGGAAATTAAAAAAATTAACAAAACACTTGTGGAGCGCTATTTCCAGTGTCTTCCAACAACAAATCTGTCAAACTCATAGGGGACTCTTCGTATACTCGAATTTCTTCGACAATGACTCTTTTGCTTTTGGTCAAGTGGTCCGCACACATGTTCCCATCACGAGAGCAATATGTAATGATAGCATCACATTTGCTTAGCATAAATTTTATGTCAACGACTAGTCCAAAGAATAAGCAATTTATGGACATCTCTTCGGCGATGAGCTTTACAGCAGATGTTGCATCCGATTCCACATCAAATCTAGCGAAAGCTTTGGCCAGAGCGATCGTCAGACCTCGATATATGACTCATAACTCTGTCTCTAGCGGTGAGTGATGCTCTAATCTACCGGTAAATCCCAATAGCCACGCTCCGTTTTCATCACGAAATAACCCACCTATACCGACTGCATTTTCCAGAACGCTACCGTCGACATTGAGTTTAATTCGACCTGGAAAGGGACAGACCCAACTAATGGTTTTGGCACAAATATTTTGGTCCACATACGGATGGGGTTTCCTAGCAACATGCTCTATAACATCTGCAAACTCCATCGTTATGTGAATCGCGTGTAAATTATTGTAATCCAGATTTTCGAAAACTTTTTTACATCGAAATTTCTAAACATTCCACAATCCTGCAATAAAAACAAAGCACCAAGGAATACCATTGAAAGTATTCTTGCAATGCAGATTTATTTTAAGCCAAATTATAAATTCAAAATGCATATTATGAGTGAGCCAATTTGCTCCTTTTAAAGCTGCCCAAAACCGAATAGAAAAAGGGCATTCCCGAAATAAATAATTTATATCTTCACCAACCATGTTACATTGAGAGCAAAGGTCATTCTCGGAAAGCCCTATCTTGGCTCTCACTTTGTTAGTGAGTAATTTTTTCTGACAAACGAGCCAAAGAAACAAAATTAACTTTGAAGGAATTTTTAATTTCTAAATCCAAACCCAACTAATTTTGTTAGTAGAGCTGAGATCAGGGCTAGAAAGAATAGAATAAGTAGATTTAGCAGTATACATACCATTAGAATGATTCACCCACCTAGGTATATCATTACCGGAAATATTTTTTATCGGTACAGAAAGTACGGAGCTCATCATGTGTTCACCTAAAATATCGACGATTTTAGACCTATCCCAACTTCCTTCTTTTATTAAAACGGATACTTTATAGTTATCGACATCGTTTGAAACATGAAGTCTGTTACGGAGGGGGGTCTTTTCGCACCAAATATCATCCCAAAGGTTGATACGTTTACCATTTGTAACATGCCAATGCATATTATTTCTAAGTAAACTTCTTTGCGAAACAATACTTTTCCAAGTATGAGAAGCTGGTCGAGAAGTAGCCCAGCTCCAAAAGGAATGGTCATTAAGATACTTAGTTTTTAAAATCTTAACCCAAAGTTTATTTTCATCGGAAAAAAGTTGTCATCCTAATTTAGAAATGAGTGCAACATTGTGATTAGTAGCGGGACGGATACCAAGACCTCCAAACTCTTTGGGTCGACAGACTTTATTCCAAGAAACAAGGTGAATTTTCTTTTTTTCTGGAGTAGTACCCCAAAGAAACTTTATGTTCATCTTATCTATAGAGTTGAGAACGCCTTTCGGAAGAAGAGCGGTTTGCATGCTATAAGACGGGATAGCCGAAGTAACCGACTTAATGAGAGTAAGTCTGCCAGCTAAAGATAAGAAATTAGTTTTCCATCTGGCAAGTTTTGAGGTCATATTATCAATTATGTTTTGAAAATGGTTCTTGGTAACCCGAGAGTGAAACATGTAGACTCCTAAGTATTTACCAAGATCTTCGGTTAAAGGAATACCACACTGAAAACTAAAACCTTTCGCCCTCTGCTTTTTGATGTTGGGCGAAACAAAAAGCTTAGATTTGTTAAGATTGACTCTCAAACCAGAGTCATTGCAAAAACAATTTATAGTATCCATAATCTCTGAACAATTTTTATAGTCCGCTTTAGTAAAAAGTAAGAGAGCATCGACGAAAAAAAGGTGAGAGATTATAGGGCTACCTCTAGAAGCCTTTGAACCTACCCAACTTCCAACCTCATTTTTGACACAAATCATACGGGAGAGACGCTCCATACACAAAACAAATAGGTAAGGTGAAAGAGGGTACCCTTGTCGAAGTCCTCGTTTTGGGCTGAAAAGGGGGGAGAGGTTCACCGTTCCATAAAATAGAGAACTCGATAGAGGAGACACAATACATAATGAGATCAACTCAATTACTATTTAAATTAAGACTGATTAACGTATCTTTCAAAAAACTCCAAGACACACGATCATACGGTTTTTCAAGATCAATTTTATAAATTCAAAAAACTCCAAGACACACGATCATATGCTTTTTCAAGATCAATTTTATAAATCATGTCGCCTTTTTTACCTTTACGTTTATGTTTGAAAGAATGCAACATTTCCTGAGTAATAATAATATTGTCCGTAGTCCCTCGTCCAGGAATAAAGCTACATTGATAAGGGTTGACGACTTTATCAAGAAAAGGGCGAATGCGGTTTATCAAAACTTTCGATAGGATTTTATAAAGAACATTGCACAATCCGATTGGTCGGAAGTGACCAACCATTTCAGGGCTAGGAATTTTTGGAAGAAGGGTTATAAAAGTTTTGTTTATTTCTTTTGGAAACCAAGCATTAAGAAAACTATGTTTAACAAAATCAAACACACTATCACCAACCTTGTTCCAGAAAGTGTGAAAGAAAATAGCTTGGTACCCATCAGGTCCTGGGGCTTTAAGGCCTTTAATGTTTTTAGTCGCTGCAAAGACCTCATTTTTTTCAATAGGACACATGAGAGTAATATTATCATCAGTGGAAAACTCACCGATTTTCTCATTATAATTATGCGGAACACTATCTCTTTCCTGATCATATATGTTTATAAAATAACTTTGAATCCGAGATTTTATTTCGTCACCAAGATAGATCCACTTACCATCATTATCTTTTAGGGCATTAATCTTGTTTCTTCTCCTTCGATTAAGGGTTGAAACATGAAAAAATCTAGTATTCTTATCACCTTTAGAAAACCAGTTAAGCCTAGATTTTTGGAACCAAAAAATCTCTTCACGATTTAGAATGTCGTTGAAATCTTTTTTGAGTTGTTTTTCAAGAAGATAAAGGTTATGAGTGTACTTTTTACTCTGGCTAATTTGAATGCCGTTTAGCCTTGCTAAAATATGTCTCTTTTTTCTAAAAATGTTACCAAAAACATCTTTATTCCAGTCATCAAGAAAATTTGTCGTAGAAGAGAGTTTACTGATAATGTCGTGATGCGTATTAGATAAGTGATCATTGACATCTTTTTTAAAAGAATTATGATCTAGCCAAGCAGCTTGAAACCGAAAGACTTTATTAGTATTAAAATAAGGATGTGTACCTTCAATATCCATAATGAGAGGGGAATGGTCGGAGTAGGTGCAATGTAGGACATGTAAAGTGCTGTCAGGAAACGCGGTTTGCCATGTAGAGTTGCACAGACCACGATCCAACTTCCGCATAACATTAGACATGCCCTCACGGTTGTTATTCCAGGTGAACCGGGGCTCTGATGAGTTCATTTCCATAAGGCCACACGCATTAATACTTTCATTGAAATCTCGCATACGATTGACAGGGGGACGATCACGAAAGCTACGGTTTTCTGCAGCATTTCTAATATCATTGAAATCACCTGCTAGCAACCATGGGGATATGACATTATTCGACATACTATGAATCCTTTCCCATAAATCTTTTGGTATGTAAGCTTGGGGACTTGCATAAACTGCAGACATGAGGCAATCCTCAGAATTGTTCTTACTTACACAAACATGAATATCTTGATTAGAGTGGCTTCTAATTTGAACTCTCACTTGGTTAGGGTCCCAAAGTAGCCAAATACCCCCTACCCTTCCTACGGGATCCACTATAAACCTCTGAGATAATCTGAGCCTTTCAAAAAATAAACTTGTGTCATTAAAACAGACTTTCGTCTCCATAATTGCTATAATCTCCGGTTTGTGTCTATTAACCATGTCACGTAAATGACTACAAAACTTTCTATTACCCGCACCGCGGCAATTCCAGAATAATGTCTTCATATAAAAAGATATAAAAAAGGGGAGACATGGGAGTAAAAGGGAATTTACTGACCATGTCCAGAGGTTTGTGGTCCATTTCGGACTCCGTGACATTCGATACCACCTTGATCTCGCATGTCTTCCCTTCGATCGGGTACACCCTCCTTATCACTACTCTCAATTATACTTCCTCTTTCATCAGATATTACTTTATATTCATAACACTATAGAAATATAGAACTCCAGTGGTGACCACTCTAAATTTAAATATGTAAATATATATATATATATATATATATATATATATATGTGGGAAATGTTTATATTTATAACACAATAAAAAACTCAAATAAAAATATAGAACACTAGTTGTGACTAGACTAAATTTAGAAATTAATTACAATAATAAAAAACAATTGATTAAAATATTTATTTAAAGGAGCAAGAAGGGATCACTATGGTCTGGAATTTGCACCAGAAAAAGGAGGGAAAGACATTAGAACAAAAGAGTTTTGATTTAGTATATTTTGTTTCTTTTATAATGTCTATAATTACATGCATTTGATAATTTATAAAAAAAAACATCTAATGGTTTATAGGCAAGGAGTGTAAGTACTCCCCTATACCTGAGGAGTCTGGCTTCCCTTTTTTGATTAAGGAAATGCTTGTGATCTGGGTATCAAATGTAATACTCCCGAAAAAAGTCTCTTCATAAATTTCTCCACGAGTCACATTGTGTCAAAATTTGTCTACAACATAAATGCATATTATTCGACATTTTATTCGACAACACGTATTTGGATCAAGTTTCCACTCCCAATGCAGAACAAGATTTACTAGTATGTCAACTCCCTACTTGAAGGGATAGTGGGATACACGTGTGTTAATTTACTTAAACAATTTTTTGGGAAGAGACTTTCGAAATTGTGGGCATGAATACTGTTGTACTATATAACCATGGCCACCAATACTATTGTAATGAAAAGTTGAAATTATGAGTACTCATTGTAACTTTATTGATAGCATTTTTGCTAGAAATTTCACTAAAGGCTTAAGCTTTCTATGTTTTGGTCTCCAAAAAGTATGAAAGCATAAATTTTCTGAGCAAAAGCATATTTTCCCTATCCGAGATAGTTTGAAGGCGATTTGAGACGAGTTATTCCGAACAACGATTTCAATTGACCTTTCAGATCTATTTTCTTGTGCTTTCTTTAACATATTTGTCTTTCCATGAGAAATTTTTGCCATGGGGTTCTTCTCACTGTTTTAAAAAGCGCGTTTCGGAAAAAGCTCGATTCAAAGCTTAAAAAGCGAGCTTTTTAAGGCCGCTAAAAGCTTACGCGTTGGCATATCTCTTACAAAAACGCTTTAGCTAAGATTTCGCTATTTAAAACACTGGTTCTTCTTGATGGGACTGACATTGGGTTGTAAATATACGAAAAATTGTTCTTTGGAATGCTAGATCAGGATGTTAGCCAGTCTTTTCATTTTTAAGTCAGTGTGAAAGTACTTGGTTAACATTACACACCGAATCGTTTTGCTAGCTTTCTGTATGTGATAATAATTTTGATCCAAATACATGTATGCCTGCTATGGATAGGGCGCTTGGATGTCATTACTAACAAGTTAAACAGTTGCACTAATTTATTAAAATGAAATTTTAAATGCTTCAACACAGCTTATGATGTATGCTATATTCCTATAATCATTTCTTAACCTGGCATGAATTTGAAGATAAGCTCTTGATGGATCTGCTAAACCCAAAGAGAACCGATCTTTGTCATGACTTGTGAATTTCCTATCCGCTGTTCTAGTTGCAGTTTTGCAGTAAGGTTCCAAGTGAGGTTGCAACCACAGTTAGAACCTAATGTATTAATGGACATAACAGTTTAAAGTTAAATGTACTTGAAATAATTCACACGCACATTTAACAACGGAGTTCACCTAACTAGGCTACGTCTCCGGGGCACTTACCCAGATTATGATATTATAAAAAGCTTACAATATAGGACTCAAGTCTTAACGAAAAACACTTAGACTCCCTCTAGGTTTTTCTGCCTATCTCTATATTACTTCTACTCTATAACTATCACTTATAAATCAATGGCATCCCACCATTGTTTTCTTATTAAAGCTCACGTGTATTCTCTCAAGAATGAGTTCTTTATAATTTAGAACACACACCTTTTTACAAGCTAAGTTATTAACTATTTATAAGTAAAAACAATCTTCTTGCTTCAAGATCTTTTATGATTGTTTTTGACTTCTTTTGATTGGCTTCAATCTCTCCATATTGCACGTCTGCCTTTTGTAGGATTGACATCAATCTTCATAAGTTAATACCTGTTTAATAACAAGCTTGAAAGTAGGAGTTAGTCTTTTCCTATAACTAGGAAACATATAAAGATAATATATTTTAGAGATAATATCTTTCCATATATATATGAAACACCTAACTCCATATTACATTCAATCTTTAAACGAATTATACTGAATATAGATAAGGAACAAAAGATTGAAAAAAGTGATAAGGACAAGCATAAGAATAGAGATACATATTACAAAGGAAACATAACCTTATAAACTAATCTCTTTATATGTTTTTAGAAAACATCTTTCCTTAACACTTTGATATTCTCACTTTACGCATATTAAACCTTTAAGATCATATGAGAATATTTCCTGCATACTGTAGAACAAATATTAATCAATAAAGAACAGTTATGCAGTTTTACAGAACTAGACAGAATTCTGCTGAACGGCAGGTTGGAACTGTGGTTGCAACTGAGGTTGCAACTGGTACTTGAAACCACCAACGCTGTCTAAGCAGGTTGTAACTGTGGTTGTAACTGAGCTTACAACATTACTAGAAACCTATCAACATAGGTTGTAACTGAGGTTGCAACATTGCTTGAAACCTAACAACACCTGTCTTAGTTCATAATAAACAGATAGGATTATTTAGTGAAAACCATTAGACAACAAATAGAATTTAGACCAGGAATCTGGTCCTAACAATCTCCCCCTTTGTCATTAGTTTTGACAAATCATCTAAGTTTATATAAACACTAATCCACCTGCAATAAGTTAGCAGTACAGTCTTTTACTGTATTTCATTTATCAGTGCTTTTGTAACACCTATTTAGCTCCCCCTGCAAGTTAGAATAGCAGGTATCATATAAGCACAGAATGTATCCATTCACAGAGTTTCAGAACAGATTTAATTTCAAACATAGTCATACTTCAAAAAACAAATTGCAGAAATTGTAAGGCCAAACAATGTTGGCACAGAATAGTCTTAATATAGCAATTGTAACTGAAATTTAAAACAGCAACATAAAGTTTGAAATTGAAAGTAAAACTTGAAACTGTAAACATTAAAATGAACCATAAACTCATCTCCCCCTATTTGTCATAAGCCAGACAAACTAGTCACGAGTTATGTCTGAAGACATGGTTTCAACTACGGTTGGAAGTGAGCTTATAACCTCGCAGTGTTTTTTTTTTTTTTTACAGAGACCTAGGGTTTTACAGATTAGAGAGAGAGAGTGATTCTGTAAAGTGTAATTGATTTTGGATAGTAAAAAGATGTTTGTATAAATGGCAAAAAAGTCCATATCTTTTTGTAATTGGAAAGAGATACATGCAAATCAATTATGAAACAGATTTTGGCAAAAATTTAGGAAATAACTTATCAATTATTATAAAGAAATCTCAGCAAGATCACGAAGGAAAGATAAATCCAGCCAAACATACAGATAAACATTCCTTTTGAAAAACAGATTGATCCAAAATTTGAAAATTCAAAAGTTGAAGCTTATTAAGGAAATTTGACTTGATTCAAGATAAAGAGCAATTAAAAAGATATCTAACTTTTAGGAAAACAAAAATCTAGCAATTTACTCAAGAAAATATGTTTATCAAAGAATAACTCTAATAAAGATTAAATTTTAGGAGCTTAAATTGAGCAAATCCGTTTTTATCTCTACACAAAAACTAGTTTGATGACCTCAGCAAGGAAAGAGTATAAGTGATGTCAAAAATAACAAGACTTTGTCTTGGCAGTTATAGAATAGACTGAGGTTTCAACTGATGTTGCAACTGAGCTTGCAACCAGTATATTTTAACACGAGGTTTCAACTGGAGTTGTAACTGAACTTCCAACCAGCTATTGAGAGCATGAGGTTCCAACTGATGTTGCAACTAAACTAGCAACCAGCTTAAAAGAAATTGCACTTTGTGCTTGCAACTCTATTACCATAGAGGTTTTCAAGGACAAGTTACCTCACATCTGTTTTTGAGACACCAAAAAGCGCTTTTTCAAAACAAAAACATCATAGCTCAATTAAGACTTAACCTTAGAAATAAAAATTATTGAAGGTACTCAATACAGACATATTTAGCAAGAATATTCAATTAGATTGATAATGACATACCCCTATGTCACTTCTTAATGATTCAAACTTGTTTGTATCAAGTGGTTTTGTGAAAATATCTGCTAATTGTCTTTCAGTTGAAACATGTTCTAAAATTAAGCTCTTTTCTTCAACTAGTTCTCTAATAAAATGATTCCTTAGATCAATATGTTTAGTTCTGGAATGTTGAACTGGATTTTTAGCTAAATCTATAGCACTTTTGTTATCACAAAACAAAGTTAATATTTCTTGTTTAACATTATAATCAGTTAACATCTGTTTCATCCAAATTAGTTGAGTGCATCCACTTCCAGCTGCAACATATTCTGCCTCAGCAGTTGACAAAGATATGCAATTTTTCTTTTTACTGAACCAAGAGACAAGGTTGTTTCCAAAATAAAAACAACCACCAGAAGTACTCTTTCTATCATCTATGTTTCCTGCCCAATCTGCATCATAGTAGCCACTTAGAAAATGGTTTGTATCTTTAGAATACCATAGGCCTAGGTGAAGTGTTCCTTTTACATACCTAAGAATTCTTTTGACAACTAGAAGATGAAGTTCTAAAGGATTTGCCTGATATCTGGCACAAACTCCTACACTTAAGCAAAGGTCTGGTCTACTAGCAGTCAAATATAGCAAACTTCCAATCATGGATCTATAAAGACTTGGACAAACACTTTTTCCTTTATCATTTCTAGACAGTTTAAGAGTGGTACTCATAGGGGTTCTCTTCTCTTTACTCTCACTCAGACCAAACTTCTTAACAAGATTATCTGCATACTTACTTTGGCATAGGAAAATGCCTTTCTCATTCTGTTTAACTTGCAATCCTAGAAAGTAAGTTAGTTCACCTCCACCACTCATTTCAAATTCATTCTTCATATCAGAAATGAATTCTTCTATCCTTTTATTAGAAGTAGAGCCAAAAACAATGTCATCAACATAGATTTGAGCAATTATTATGTCATTTGTGGTTTTCTTAGTGAACAAAGTTTTATCAACTCCCCCTCTGTTAAAACCTTTTTCAATTAAGTACTTGGTTAATCTATCATACCAAGCTCTAGGAGCTTGTTTTAGACCATACAAGGCCTTTTTCAACAAATAGACATGTTCAGGAAGGTTAGGATCTTCAAATCCCTTAGGTTGACAGACATAAACCTCTTCATTAATCACACCATTCAGAAAAGCACTCTTTATGTCAAGTTGAAACAGTTTAAAATCATACAGACATGCAAGAGATAATAGCATTCTAATGGATTCAATTCTAGCTACAGGAGCAAAGGTTTCATCAAAGTCAATTCCCTCAATTTGTGTATAACCCTGAGCTACCAACCTAGCTTTATTCCTGATAATCACTCCATCCTCATCACTTTTATTTCTAAAAATCCATTTAGTCCCTATAACATTTTTATTAGAAGGTCTGGGTACTAAAGTCCATACATCATTTCTCTCAAATTGAGACAATTCATCCTGCATAGCTAAAATCCATTCACTATCTTCTAGAGCTTCTTTTATATTCTTAGGTTCTAACTGAGAAATATAACAAGCAAAGTGAACAACATTATTTCTTTTACCTCTGGTTTTCATACCTGAAGTAACTTCCCCTATGACATTGTCAAGAGAGTGGTTTTTCTGAGTCCTTACATAGAGTGGCTTGCTTGTAGTTGGTATAGGAGATCCTCCATCTTCTTCTTCAGATTCTGTTGAATTCTGGGTTTCAACTTCAGTTCCAACCTCAGTTTCAACCTCAGTTGTAACCTCAGTTGTAACTGGACTTCCAACCACTTTGGGACTTCCTGTTTGTTGAGTTTCTTCTTTCTCTTTTTCTGAAATCTCAGGCTGTTCATCATCACCTGTAATCTCATCAACAGTTTTTAAGTCATCAAATAACACATTATATGTAACGGCTTGATTACACCTACTTTGAGGCAATTCTTTTTCAGCTTTTTCAAACACATAGCAGCTGCTGGTTGATCTAACTCCAGTCATGATTAAATCATTATTAAGATTAGTAATTAGACACCTTTCTTTGTCAAATTTAACAGTCATTTTATTATCACAGAGTTGACTGATACTAATAAGATTAGCTTTTAGACCATCTACAAGAAAAACATCATCAATATTAGGCATTCCAGGTTTATTTAAGGTATCTTTACCAACAATTCTACCAGTATCTCCTCCTCCAAACACAACAGTGTTCCCTGTGAGATTAGTGATATTTTTTAGGAAACTTGCAGTACCTGTCATGTGCTTAGAGCAACCACTGTCAAAATACCAATCATTAGAAGTAACAGCATTCAAGGAAGTAATGGCAGCTTTATTATTAGCAATAGAGGTAGATTTTTCTTTAACAATCCAGACCCAGTTCAATTTTTTATTGATAGAAGCCAACCAGGTCTTCTGAGAAATGTACCTTCTGTTCTTCTTTAAATAACACTGGATTTCTACATGACCAGATCTTTTACAGAAGTTACACAGTTTAGCTCTAAAAGTAGATTTAACCTCATAGCTATTCAGTTTATTTTTGGTTGCAACTGTGGTTGCATCTCTAGTTGCAACTGTACTTCTAACCTTCTTCTCAAAAACTTGAGTTTTATTCCTGGTTGCAACCTTGGTTGCAACTGAGCTTCTAACCTTATAGTTAAACTTATTAAAAACCTGAGTTTTAGCTTTAGCAACAGCTTCAATAAAGGTGGTTTTTCCTGTACTCTTACCACCACAGTAACCTAGACCACTGATATCTTTAGAGCCTCTAGAATATGACAGCATGTCATCTAATTTTTCTGAAGCAGAAACATTCATCAGTTTTATTTTCTTTTTAGTTTCAGTAAGTTCAGCCAGTTGTAAGTTAAGCTTCTCAGTAAGACTTTTAACCTCATCCTTTAGATTAACATTAAGTTTGCTTATGATCAAGGATTGTTTACTCAGACATTTATACTTTTCATAAAGAACAAGATATTGCTGAGAAATGTCTTCATCAGAAGGTTCTTCCTCATCACTGCTGTAGGTTTCAAGAGCAGTTGTAACTATGGTTGAAACATGTTCACAGTCACTTTCATAAGTAGGTTCTTTTTCAGTGATTATTCCCATAAAATTAACAAAATTAGAATCATCCTCTTCATCACTGTTGCTCTCAGAATCACTATCACTATGAGTGGTTATATAAGCATTTTTGTTCCTTTTTAAAGTATTTGCACACTCAGCCTGAATATGACCAAAACCTCTACATTCTCTACACTGAATCTCTTTAGGCTTATAATCTTTGTTATCCTTCTCTTTAGAATTCCACTTTCCTGTAGAGTTATTATTGAACCTGGATTCTGTCTTAAATTGGTTATCCCTTTTCTGAAAGTTTTTAGAAGAACCAGTATCATCCTCTTTTCTCTTATAAAACTTTTTGAAAACCTTTTTAGCAAAGAAAGCTAGCTGTTCTTCATCACTCATTTTATCACAGACATTAGGTTCAGATTTCTTAGCCTGAAATGCTATTCCCTTTTCTGGTCTTTTATGTTTAAAAAATTTCAGCTCATGAGTGCTTAGATTTCCTATAAGTTCTTCAAGTTTAAGATTATCTAAGTCTGTTGATTCTTCAATAGCTGTAACTTTTATTTCAAACCTTTCTGGGAGTGACCTAAGAGTTTTCTTAACAAGTTTAGCATCACTGTATTTTTCACCTAAGGTTCCAGCTTGATGAGCAATGTGGCAGATTCTACCATTAAATTGTTTAATGTTTTCATCTTCCTCCATTCTTAGGTTTTCAAATTGAGTAGTTAACTGTTGAAGTTTGAAAGCTTTTACTTTAGTAGTTCCTTCAAAAGTAACTTGCAAAATATCCCATGCCTCTTTGGCAGTTTCACAGTGAGAGATATACCTGAATACACTGAGAGTTACACCAGCAAAAATCAAGTTTATGGCTGTTGAGTTGGCACTTGATTTTCTGTCTTCATCAGCAGACCATCTGTCTTCAGGTATAAAAACCAGTTCTCCTTCACTATCAATGGCAGTTGGAGCCTCCCATCCATACATCACAGTTTTCCATGCATGTTCATTCTGCTGTTTGATGAAGGACCTCATTCTGATCTTCCATACTCCATAGTTTACTCCTCCTTCAAGCAATGGAGGTTTGTTGAAAGCGTTTCCTTCCCTCATTAAGTCCATCTTTACTAGAACACAGGATCCACACTAAGTAAGATCTAGTGTGAAGCTCTGATACCAATTAAAATTCCTATCCGCTGTTCTAGTTGCAGTTTTGCAGTAAGGTTCCAAGTGAGGTTGCAACCACAGTTAGAACCTAGTGTATTAATGGACAGAACAGTTTAAAGTTAAATGTACTTGAAATAATTCACACGCACATTTAACAACGGAGTTCACCTAACTAGGCTACGTCTCCGGGGCACTTACCCAGATTATGATATTATAAAAAGCTTACAATATAGGACTCAAGTCTTAACGAAAAACACTTAGACTCCCTCTAGGTTTTTCTGCCTATCTCTATATTGCTCCTACTCTATAACTATCACTTATAAATCAATGGCATCCCACCATTGTTTTCTTATTAAAGCTCACGTGTATTCTCTCAAGAATGAGTTCTTTATAATTTAGAACACACACCTTTTTACAAGCTAAGTTATTAACTATTTATAAGTAAAAACAATCTTCTTGCTTCAAGATCTTTTATGATTGCTTTTGACTTCTTTTGATTGGCTTCAATCTCTCCATATTGCACGTCTGCCTTTTGTAGGATTGACATCAATCTTCATAAGTTAATACCTGTTTAATAACAAGCTTGAAAGTAGGAGTTAGTCTTTTCCTATAACTAGGAAACATATAAAGATAATATATTTTAGAGATAATATCTTTCCATATATATATGAAACACCTAACTCCATATTACATTCAATCTTTAAACGAATTATACTGAATATAGATAAGGAACAAAAGATTGAAACAAGTGATAAGGACAAGCATAAGAATAGAGATACATATTACAAAGGAAACATAACCTTATAAACTAATCTCTTTATATGTTTTTAGAAAACATCTTTCCTTAACACTTTGATATTCTCACTTTACGCATATTAAACTTTTAAGATCATATGAGAATATTTCCTGCATACTGTAAAACAAATATTAATCAATAAAGAACAGTTATGCCGTTTTACAGAACTAGACAGAATTCTGCTGAACGGTAGGTTGGAACTGAGGTTGCAACTGGTACTTGAAACCAGCAACGCTGTCTAAGCAGGTTGTAACTGTGGTTGTAACTGAGCTTACAACATTACTAGAAACCTATCAACATAGGTTGTAACTGAGGTTGCAACATTGCTTGAAACCTAACAACACCTGTCTTAGTTCATAATAAACAGATAGGATTATTTAGTGAAAACCATTAGACAACAAATAGAATTTAGATCAGGAATCTGGTCCTAACAACTTGGTAATCTATTTTGAGATGGTTGCAACTGTGATGAGACTAACTTTGCCAATTGGCATACAACGAATAGGCTTTTGAATCTCTAATATAATGGTTGTTTTTTAACCGAACAATTGTGAATACCAGAATAGTCGATCGGAACATTATTTTAGCTGTATTGCTGTTGTTGCTCCTCACTGAGATAGATAAATTCATTTATGCTTGAGAATTTAACCGATCTCTTCTACATATAATTTTTATGTGTGTTACATGAGGAAAACTTTAATTCAGTGCTTGGAAATTGATATGCCTTTAAGGATTGAAAACATATACCGTATTTAATCGCGAATATAATTAAATAAAAGGAAAGAAAAACGACATTAATATATACTTACTCTCGACATAGTTTTTGACCTTGTCATACTTCAAACTTCCTAATCTTACAAGAGAAACTCAGAGGCGTATACATACCAATGATACCACACTCAATAATTCTAGTAGTATTTTCATTCCTTCGCGAATAACTTCACAATGAGAAGCTTCATTGTATCCTTTTTCACTTAGAATTTTTTTAAATGGCTCCACCCGCTACCGGCTCCTGTGTCTTACTTTCTAACCCTTTGACGCTTCCTTCCCTTTGACATAGATTTTCCGATCCCAACCGGTCTGTTTCTCTCTTGGTTCTGGGCTTGGCTACCCAACCAATACCAGTAAGTAAATCCATCAACGACTTCAACTGAAAAACCATACTTCATACAAGGTTCTTCACAACCACCAGCACCCCCATAGTTAGCCACCGCCCCTCCATAGCCTTGACTAGTGCTCATACGGTTCCCACTTTGAATAAATTCATTGCTATTATCTCCCAATAACTCTTTCATCTCTTCCTCTGGCACATAAATGTCTTCATCAAATGTGTCACCAGTTTCCGTAACATTTGTATATTGATCTTCTCCCTTGACTACCCCATTACCCAACTCTTGGATTTCCATTTGATTAGTCTCATAAGTTGGTAACACTGTGAGCTCAAATCTGTCATAGTCTTGTAAACCTTGTGCTGCTTGTTTAGTTATATCTTGTTCAATTTTGACAGCCGGGTTGTTCGAATTTGGCATATTTGGGAGCATCTCATAAGGGGAAAAGACAATGTTCTGAAATTCGTCAAACTTGTGCGATTGGATTATGTGTGAAAGCTTAGCCGTGTCTTCTGCATTGTTCATATTTCGCCTGTTTGAAGTTATTTGGTTCTTTGGAATTACGAAACCTGGCTCTACCATTTCGAATTGATTGTTAAGTTCTACGGTTTCAAGTTGATCCTCAATAAATTTTATGAACTCAGAATCGGATTTGTTATTATCAACTTCTTCGAGTTGATCCTCAATGAGTTGTATAAACTCTTTATCAGACTCGTAAGCTGTAGTAGGGAGAGGGTTTATTATGTTGGCTTCTACTTTTTCGAGCTGAGATTTCATAAGTTTAATGAAGTTTATATCTTCCCCATCTAGCAAATGGTGATTTGTTGTTTTAAATCCAATCTTCATTGTAGATTATATGCTTTCAATACTTTTAACTGAACTCATGAGACTTGTGAGGAGAATACAAAAGAGTGGCATTTACTGTATATGTGAAGAGTGGCATACAAAAGAGGAAAATATGTGATGGAATAAGACCAAATGGGCATATTGCACTAAAATATGGGAAAGTACCATAACACGTAATTTGTATGATAATGAGAAATTTCAGGTGAAGATTGAAGAATAACTTTCTTAACATTAATTTTAAATTCAAAAGCTATTGTGTATTGATGAGAAAAAGTGAAGGGGTGAAAAAAACATAAAAGGTTCCTCTGGATATTATGATGTTTGTTTTTAAACAACCGAAAGTAAGTTATTTACTTTTGAGAAAATTCAGGCAATTTTAAACTATGTAAACAAAATACAAACTCCTAACACTCGAAAACTCCTAACTCTATATGGACCAACATAACACTTGAGAAGTGCAAAAATTGAATCACAATACCAAGTTAAAAAAAAAGTTGACTCCAATCTATTTTGACAAAAAAATAATTTTTCAATTGATGTTAGTATTCAATTGTCTTTTGGACATAATTTTTTTTTTAAAATAAATAAATTTGGTCCTTAAAAATTATATTTGGGAACAAAAATTTATTGTTATCCATAAAAAAAAAATTGTCTCTAAAAAATACTATTTACAGATATATTTGGATCGTCTCCAAATAATTTGCGTCTAAATCTTGATTTTATTGTAGTGCGACTCTCTCACTTTTTCCGAGAGAAATTTGAAACATGATTGCCATACATTTTCTATCTTTTAACTCGAGTAAATGTAATAGTACTAGACAGAACTAGCTAGTATATTAATTACAAAACAAAAAACCATGTGCTGGGAAAAAATTGACTCGTACAATATAATTCAAGAAACGCTCTTGAAACTAAGTATCAAAATTTACTGGTAGTGTTATGAAAGAGAGATGGGGGTAATCTGTCCAATATATAATTGTAGGGGGTTTAGATGTAATAACTTAAAATTACTAGCTCATATATATAATTATGGGGGGTTTAGATGTAATAACTTAACATGGGGAAATCCTAGCTTAACAGAGAAAGATAGATGAACGGCAGGTATCCGCGACGTGTTCTAAAAACTATGTAGAATAAAAAAATATATGGTCAAATACAATTTTTTTTTTATGTTAATACAAAATACATTGGACAAAAAAATAAGTTTTTATGTAATATTGTTTGAACAAATACAATGGTTATTTAGAAAATTTGGTAATTTCAAAATAAAAAACAGAAAATTTTAGAAAAAAGAATTTAACATGATTTGAACTCCTAACCTTCCACTAGCTTATGCTCCAATTTTACCATTACACCAGCAACTCTTTTGTATAACTAAGGGGGACGATCAATGTATATATCTCAAAAAAATAATAATTACATGTATTAAAAAAAATCAAAAAAATCAAAAAAAATCGTCACCGGGACTGTGACGACCCAGATTTTCAGGAAGGAATTTATATGGTACGGTGTTGTGCGTCAGTTTCACATCTCCCAGATATGAGAATACTCGTGTTGTATATGAGCTTAAAGATCCATTTCCTATCAATAAGGTCTTTTAAAGCCGTGCGATACAATAACGAGGACGAAACTTCATAGTTAAGCGTGCTTAGCTTGAAGTAGTACCAGGATGGGTGACCCCCTGAAAATTTGTGTCAAAGAGGACAATATTGTTGATACGGGCATGTCGGTTCGGCCCGTGGGGCCGAGTCGTTAAAAGTGGTATCAGAGCCTCTATCTGGCCGGAAATGTGGGGACTATCACGTGTGTGTGGACCCCTGAAGGACGAGGTGCCCGACGAGGACGTCGTGCCTAAAGTGGGGATGATTGTGACGACCCAGATTTTCATGAAGGAATTTATGTGGTGCGGTGTTGTGCGTCAGTCCCACATCGCCCAGATATGAGAGTACCCGTGTTGTATATGAGCTTAAAGATCCATTTGCTATCAACAAAGCCTTTTAAAGTCGTGCGGTACAATAGCGAGTACGGAACTCCATAGTTAAGCGTGTTTAGCTTGGAGTAGTAATAGGATGGGTGACTCACTAGAAAGTTGTGCCAAATCGAACAATATTGTTGATACGGGCGTAGCGGTTCGGTCCGTGTGACGGTCACCCCAGCCCCCCATTGGGTCATCCCGTGATGAAGGGGTTGAGAAGAAATGTATTGGCAGGGATTAAAATTCTTTAAAATCATAATGTATTCATATCATTTAACGGATGAAATTAAAACAATCCAATGATCTATATTTATGTATTGGTTTTGTAATTTTATTTTTATATAATTTTAATATATAAAATAAGATATATTAAAATCATTGATTTTTTTTACTATTTTTAAATATTATTTAAATTTATGATGGTATCAAGTAAAGTTCTATAATTTTGTTTGAATTTTTATTGTGTTGTAAAGTTAGTTTTTAATTTACAAGATCATAATTTGTATTTTATATATTAAAAGAAAATTGCAAAACCCATGTCTAAATTTAGACAATTGGATTGTTTTAATTTTATCTGTTAGATAAAACTGCCCCTGGTGAAGGGGTTGAGAAGAAATGTATTGGCATGGATTAAAATTCTTTAAAATCATAATGTATTCATATCATTTAACGGATGAAATTAAAACAATCCAATTGTCTATATTTATGTATTGGTTTTGTAATTTTATTTTTATATAATTTTAATATATAAAATAAGATATATTAAAATCATTGATCTTTTTTACTATTTTTAAATATTATTTAAATTTATGATGGTATCAAGTAAAGTTATATAATTTTGTTTGAATTTTTATTGTGTTGTAAAGTTAGTTTTTAATTTACAAAATCATAATTTGTATTTTATATATTAAAATTATATTAAAAGAAAATTGCAAAACTCATGTCTAAATTTAGACAATTGGATTGTTTTACTTTTATCTGTTAGATAAAACCGCCCCTGATGAAGGGGTTGAGAAGAAATGTATTGGCATGGATTAAAATTCTTTAAAATCATAATGTATTCATATCATTTAACGGATGAAATTAAAACAATCCAATGGTCTATATTTATGTATTGGTTTTGTAATTTTATTTTTATATAATTTTAATATATAAAATAAGATATATTAAAATCATTGATCTTTTTTACTATTTTTAAATATTATTTAAATTTATGATGGTATCAGGTAAAGTTCTATAATTTTGTTTGAATTTTTATTTTGTTGTAAAGTTAGTTTTTAATTTACAAAATCATAATTTGTATTTTATATATTAAAATTATATTAAAAGAAAATTACAAAACCCATGTCTAAATTTAGACAATTGGATTGTTTTAATTTTATCTGTTAGATAAAATTTTAAAAAAATGTGAGTGCATTATCAAATGTAGAGAATTTGAATCCATTGAGATGAGTAGAATTATCAAGAGAACAGGATGTTTATTTTTGGTTCAATTTGATGTGCCTCGTACAAACTCAAGTTGGTTAAGGAAGAAAAATAATAATAAAAATAAGAAGAGGGTAGGTTATGTCGTGAATATTGACTCAAGTGAAGGAAATTCTTTACAACTAGTCGATGCTTTCTTCCAACAGAACAATGTGAACCTATTGTCGGACGTGGCATGCACGCCTTTTGTCGCCTCGTTCCAACCCTCGTATAACTGTTTGCTCATTCCTAACCAGGATTGCTAATGTGGAAACCCATTTTTTTTAAATTCGGGTCTTTAAAATGTTAGATACAACAATGTCAAGTATCACATATCAAAGTATTATTAACTTTAAGGATAAGTGACACATATTATTACCTATTATTGGAACAAAAAAAAATTATTAACCATATGCCCAACTCTTTGTTTAAGCGCCTTACTCACTACGAACATATCAAGTTTATAAAAATTGCTTTTGTACTTGGAATATGTATATCGTTTTATCTTGAAATCAAAACCTAAAATGTGGGGATATAAACAGTTTTCTATCATATAGTTTATTAAAAATTCAAGTTTCTCTTATTTATTCTACTTTGTTTATTTTAAGCTCTGTACAATATCAATTCACTCAATTTTGTACCTCATCCGTCAATTCTTTCACAGAATGGACGACACGTGTCTGACTAACTTCTGTTAACGACAAGAGTATTTTGGTCATTTATAACATAAGTCCAATAAAAAAATAAAAAATAAAAATAAATAAATACAAATGACAGAATAATACATTATTTTATCTTCGGTTCATCCCCAATTCTTACTAAAAATAAAACCTAACTAATAAAAACTCTTTTTTTCGTTTCGATTCATCCTCAATTCTTACCAAATATAAACCCTAACTAATAAAAACTCTTTCTCTCGATCGCTTCGACATAAGTTATAAATGACTTATGTATTCTGTCCATTGTATTTATTTTATTTTATTTTTTTATTGGACTTATGTTTAAATGATCAAAATACCCTTGTCGTTAACAGAAATTAGTCACGTGCATGCATGTGTTGTCCATTCTGTGAAAAAATGACGGATGAGGTACAAAATTGAGTGAATTGATATTTTACAGGGGCCCTAAAATGAACAAAGTGGAGTAAATGAGAGAAAATGAATTTTTAGTAAAATACAAGATGAAAAACTGTTCATATCCCTAAAATTATAATAGCACAGTTTTTAATTTTGAAATATTTGTATTCATAACTTAATTGATGCTAAAAACAAATATCCCAAGACCTGAAATGGTATATCGTTCTATCTTGAAATCAAAACCTAAAATGTGTAATAGCATGTACAATTTTTAATTTTGAAATATTTGTATTCATAACTTAATTTAAAAAAATTTCGTATTCATAACTTATGAAATTTCCTTATGTATCATTTGGTCAAGTGGCTCGCCATTGGGAGATGAATATTAGGAATGGTAAAAGAACTCAGACCGTCTAAGACTAAAAATCATGAATAATGTGTTACGAGCGGAAATAAACATATCCCAATAATAGATCGTATCGGCATACCAAGCATCTAGATTCACCTTCAATCATGCTAAGTCCGCCACGATCGCTATTGCAAAATAGTCGAACCAAACAAGATATGTGTTGCCGAAACATGACCACTCGGTGTCGTATTCAATGTGAAGTTTTGATAAATTATGTAAGATTTTGTATTTTTAGTTGCTAAGTGAAGGAGTTCTAAAGTTGGATGTTTTATCTATTGCACGTCACTGTAGTCCATACTAAACTGCATAGGTAATTCCAAATATCTAAATTACATTTTCTTCCATTGATTTTTAACATCTCTCAGTTTCAACATATAACTAAAATTGAAGCTTTAATCAAACCTTCAAGAACATTCTCTTAGATTATCTAACCCCTTTACACCCAGTTAGATACCACGTGTACACATTATTTAAAGTATGTGGAACAATACTTAACTTTGATAAATTACTTTTAACATTACAAAATTAAAAAAGGTTCAAAACTAAACCGTGATGAGCTGTGAGTGTCAGCACGGAACCGCAGATTAAAATGACGAATTAGTAAGCAGTATGTGATTTTTTAGCGTTTAGAATTTTTTCCGGATATTATAAATTTACGATGGGTCAAAGCTACTTTCGAAGCTGGTGCTTAGGCAAATACATACTTGTTATATAATTACCAACACAAACAAGTCGAGTACTAACTATCAAATAATCACATGAATGGAAAGTAGATGAAGATTAGTGGCTAAGTACTAATTAAAACCATTTTCTGATTTAATTAATGGACCTTTTTGTTTCTTCTGATGACTATGATGTTGACAAAAAAGAAAAAAGTGAGACTTTAACGTGACTCTTTGGTAAAGACTGAACACCCTTAAAATAGAAAGTGCAATTCAGACTTTGCATGACAGCATGGCGATAAAAATGCGAATAAACGTGGAGGGTTAAATACTTGAGTGGTTCGATATTTTCAACTTATGCAAAGGTTTGAACCAAATTATTTATATTATGT
Organism: Primula vulgaris; assembly: GCA_963920805.1. Taxonomy (NCBI): domain Eukaryota; kingdom Viridiplantae; phylum Streptophyta; class Magnoliopsida; order Ericales; family Primulaceae; genus Primula; species Primula vulgaris. The sequence continues at coordinate 38,367,572 of OY987213.1, forward strand.
CATAAGCTCATCATAACTGTAAATTATACTAATAAGTTACATCAACTGATACAATTTTTATCCTGCCTAAATTATAATTTTCTCGTATACGTTAATCATGACCAAAATAGACATGAAAAGGAAATATCGTATGCACATGAAACTAGCCAAATCTCTTGATCGAAAAAACCTACATCTTCCAATTACGAGGGTGAAGAATATAACTAACTCACCGTCCTTACTTACTAGTAGTACCGTGAGACCCGTCTAATAACATATTTGTGTTACTAATTTGTCAACGGGTATTATTTGTGGTACTTATGATACTAATAGTATCAAATAGATGGTATAAGTCATAACACCGGACACGGTGGAACTTTATACTAAAGTTTAAATGGTCATACATAGTAATGTCATTACTACTAGATTTATTGATGTAGTGTTTAAGAGAATTGATTTTGCTATTCATAAAGGGCTAGCGGTGCAGCTTGTTGCTCGCTTGTCTTCTATCTTGGTGTAATCATTTCATTGTTTATTGTAAACATTCTACGATATTGAATTATGTTTTGACTTATAAGTGTTATTTACTTAACTAACACTATGAATTCTTCATTTTCAAAAAAAAAAACTAATATGAGTTCTTCTTTTACCTTTTTTTTTTTTTTGAAAGGGAGCTTTCTTTTACATTGTACTATATTAATTACATCAACTTTTTTTGTTTGACTCCTAACTTTTTATGATTATTTAATGTAACAAAATTCACACTACAACGCGATAAAATCGTGAACTACCGCATGCTCGTTTTTGTCATTATTATAACTATTAACTTGTACCAATTCACTTTTCTTTAATTAAAAGTAGATTTGACCCATATTTTGTATTCGCTCTACTTTCAGTTATTTTTGCAAATCGTGTATTGCATGAGTTGTTTTCTCACTGGCATTAATTTCACTTTATTTTCCTATATACGATCTTGGAAATCTTTGATAAAAGTTTTCTTCTTTCAATTTACAAGATTTTACCATTTAATTCTATCCGACTATCGTTCTCTATGATATATTTAGTCTAGCAGGTGTAAATATTTTATAGAAACAATTATTTTGTACCCCTTTGTTCTAACGTTTACCCAACACAGTACAATTATTAGAGATTATAACTTATAATCTCATATCTACTTTATTATTATTTACAACTCACTATAAACACTTACTAATCATGCTCATTATAAACACCAACTAATCATCTCATCAAAACTATAGGGACCAATTAAGAGATAAATCCAATCTACAGTGACCAACATGGAAAAACCACCATTTTTCTTGCTCACCAAGTCTCTTCCCTTCCCTTTCACGCATTTCTCATTTTTATCATATTATTAAAATTACCAAAATACCCCCACCGCCATTCCAACCCTACTCACCTATATAAACCCCCTCTCTCTCTCTCTCACTTCACACAATTACAAAACCCATTTATCTCTCTCTCTCTCTATAAATATACACACACAGATGCATAAATAGATATATAAATAGATACATAAATAAATATATATATATATATATATATAATTAGATGAAGATGATAACGGAGGGTGATTTTCCGGTGACATTCTTTGACGGGGAGCGCGAGATCCGGATCGGAAGCGTGAGGGTAAAGTCGTCATTAACCTACAAAACGTTCCAAATGGGTCTAAGCCAGAGGATCGGGATTTCACCGAACCAGATCACCGTCTACCTCATTTCCGACGGAGCTCCGGCCACCCCCCACCGTAAAATCCCCATCACCAACAAGTTCGATTTCTCCCTCCTCGTTCGTGAGACCGGCGCGTACTTCCTCGTCGTGCTCAAACGGACGAGACGAAACCGCCGCCCGGTGGTTGTTCCTCCGGCGGTGTCTCCGGTGGCGGCGGAGAAGAGGATACTGAGGCGGAGCGAGGCCGAGTGGATGAGGGAGAGTAATATGGCGCTGGAGGAAAGGAGGATTTTGAGTCAGAGCGAGGCCGAGTGGATGAGGGAGGTGGAGAGGAGAGAGAGTGATGTGGTTTTGGGGGGTTTTCCGACGATTGGGGAGAGTTTAGCAAGGTGTGGGGAGTGTGACGTGGCAAGGAGGTTTGGGACATTGGCTCCGTATCATCCTTGTTTGAGGGATGCGGTCGTGGTGGGGTTCAGGTCGACTGCTGGGCCGATTGCGCCGCCACATCAGCGCAAGAATTAGGGCTCATAAGCTAGCGGGTTTTTTCTTTTATGAGTTTTTCGGTGTAAAAAGAGAGATATGATCTGGTGCTGTAAGGTGTAGAAGAAATGAGGGTTTTCAAGAAAGTGTGATTTCTTTAACTCATTTTGTGTTTTGGAAGAGATTAGTTCAAAAAAGTGCTTCTAAGCAGCTTTTCTTTTGTTTTGTTTTTTTTGGGTTGTAAAAAAGGAAAATTGTGATCTGGTGTTGTAGCTTACTAGGGAGATAAGAAAAAGAAAAATGAGAAATCCTTCTTGTTTGTTTTAGTAATGGGGAAATTATAGTGATAGGTTTCTGTTTTCAAGAAAGTGATTTCTTTTAACTCATTTTGTTTTGGAAGAGATATATGTAGTTAAAAAATGGACTCTACTTCTTTTTTGCACTATACTATGAGAAGGATATAGTTGTCCAATTCTGCTTCTTGTTTGTGTGTTTTTGAACTTTTTGTTGAAGACAAACAAATCAAGTTAGTTTATCTGTAAATTTCTAATTTTGACAGTACATTAATTTGTTCCAAAATTTTGATATTACACAATTACATAAGTAACTAGTAACAACAGTAGGGATGGTAACTGTATAATAGTGCTTAAAAGCAGTTTTTTTTTTTTATGTATTTTTGGTGTGAAGAGAGATTTAGGGAAATGATCTGGTGTTGCTGGGTGTAACTGATTTTGTTTTGGATAATTTTAGAGATTAGTTTTGGGATTATAAGCCAATGGGATTTGTTTGTTCTATCCAGTGAAACAAATATGTGATTGTACCTCTAAATTGCACTTTTATATGAGAAAGGATAGAAGAGTCTCGACTATTTTACACTTTGGTATGAGAAGAAGATATTTATATAGTCCTGTCCAATTTGTATTTGATATGAGAAGTATATAATTTTGTCTAATTGGCTTAGTAAAGAACTGATAGTTAAATGTTTTAATGGGATCTGTTTTCACTTGCTTAAAAACATTAGGACAAGCTGTCTTATTTTTTATTTAAACCATTAAATCAAAGTAAATACAATATAAGGTTAACAAAAACAATGAAAAAAATTCATTTTTGTTCAAATACAAAAATCGTATACATAAACACCTAGGTAAACACGAGTATTTCATATTTTTTTGTTTGAATTAGCCGGTACAGTACGTTATTTCAAGTACGATACACATGAAGAAAAAAAATAAAAGTAAAAGTATTTGGCGTGCAGAAAAAGTACCGTAGATGTACCGTTCATGTACTTGGATCGTTCCAACGTTGTGTCGATGTGGTCAAAGACGGAAAATGTCAACGATATTTCATTTGTCATATCAGGTACTTTACATGGTGTACCGTACATACTTGTACATGTGGTGTCTATTTTGCAATCCGTCTATTAAGACAAAAAAAACATTTTACCATAATTTTTGTTAATCTTTAATTATAAAAAAAACCATATTTTTTATTAACTATTGTATTGAATTGTATTATGATCCATGACTAAACAAAAATAAGGCAGACTGTTCTAATATTAAAAAAACAGAACCGTTTTAATGTGCTATGACTTTTTATGAAAGGAAAACAAAAATTGGCTAAGTATAAAATTGGTAGCTACATGTTTTTATGTCTATGACTTTTTGTTGAAGTAGAAAACTTGTTTCATTCATTTTAAATTTCACTTTAGAATAGACTTTAGTCTTTTTTGGACGCAAATATACTTTAGAATAGATTTTAATCTGGTCAATCGTTATGCCACGTAAATCCCATGTCATTTTACCAAAATAAAGAACTGTCGTACCAAAATATAAAAGGAGTTTCATTTTCTAATTAAAGTCGGTTTTAACTTTTAAGGTTAGAGCGGTGGGTCCTATGTGGGCATATTTGGTCATGATATTATATACAGTAATTGATAATTATACATCCCTTTTGCTTGTTTGGCTAACGTGGAAGAGAGTTTGTTTGGAAAATGATTCGAGTTATTTGGTCCATTGGTTTTGTTCAGATAATATGATACGCGTGAAACTGGTCATTTTGGGTTGTTTCATCCCATGAAGCAAATAAATGGCAATTTGCACTTTTTTTTTTGATACAATGAAACTGAAAGGGATGTTTTTTATTTTTTTTATTTTCATAACGGTTCTGTATTTTTCTTATTTTTCGTTATTGTAGTCTTGTGATGAAACTAGCTACTTACAATATGGCCTTTTTAGTGTTATAAGACGGGACTGAAAATCTTTATATTAGATCTATCATGAAACATCTTCTCGTGAGTGATGGGGAATTTAAAATTTTCTGAATGCTAACGTTTTGTTTATTCTTTTTTTTTTAATTATTGGTTCAAAAGTGTATGATAATGAATACATTGCAAGTTTATCCGGTTACATGCATATTCATATTCTTCTCAAAAGTAACACATGAACTAATATTAGGTTCAGCCATTAGCGAAATAGATTTTCCAAAATTAAAATAGGATTATCACTTGTTGGTAATACGAACTCAAATTTTCAGTTCGAACATCATGAGTACTCATTTTTGAGAAACAAATTATCAATCGTGATTGATTTTCGTTTTACCATTTTTCCTAGTATTTAATCTAAACAAACCTATCAAAATTTTCATATAGTATATTGAAAAAAAGCTAATCAAATCTTTTGTTACGTGAAACAAAAATATGTTACAGATGATTTATAATAATCTCGTATAGTTTCTTTAGAATTGTTTATTTGCAATTGCATGTACTCACTTATTTTATATTATATTACATTTGTCCGTGACACACTATGTCATCACATGCAAATTGTAGTCTTGCTATTTCCTCCTGTATACACTGGTATCAGTTTCATCTTTTATGTATGAAAATTATTATTGCAAAAACAATATATAATTTCAAAAAATATTATCAATAAAATAACTAATTTATAAATTAATCTAAAAAACATTACTAAAAAAAATTATTTTAAAAAAATTATGGGGTTACGATGGCAAACATTTTGGTCTATTCTCTATTCGAATTGAACTTACCCTTTGATCTCTATACCGTCCTCCCTATCTTCTGTATCGTCCACCACTTTGCTTGTCTACCTAGACTCTTCGGAGATCGGAATTCGTAATTTTTGGCTTTGAAATTACGACCTTTTCAGATTTATCTATCGGTTGGTTTTTGGAGTTCTCTCTCAGTAGAACTTCAGCTCGCCTTGAGCTTAAAATTAGTTGGTAATCGATCAACATTCAACATTGTTTATTTGCTCCTTATAAGTTTTTCATATACACTGTTTAATTTAAATTACTAAAATGAAAGGAAACCACTTAATATCATTTCTTGATTTCTGTTTACGGAGAAGCTAGAAATTAGACTGCAATGTTTTTTCTGAAATTGTTACAGCCAACATTATCTTGAACAAAAATATTTGCAAACTTTAATTTTGGGCATTGGTTGGTTTTTCCAGAGAAATTTCTTATACATTATCATCAAATTCGACAAATGAAAACAAAGGAAGTTGATATAACCTGATTTTAAACCTCCTTTCTTTTCTTGAGAAAAAGCAGTAAATAGTAACAGCATTTATACAATCTCGGATAGCTAAAGGGATCCTTTCCCGAATAAACACTTTATTCAATTGTTCTCTGCATAGTTTTGAAATTTATTGTATTGAACTATTGATTATCTAAAAAGATCTACTCAGTTCCCAAAAATTGATCTAATTTATTCAATCTTTTCCCCAAATTTGGAAGTTAAACCATGATTATAATTTATTGTTTTTTTCTTTCTTTTAAACAATCACCAAGCATTTCCATTAAAATCAAACCCAGCTTTACATTGTTTGCTTTCTAGTCTTATTTATATACACAGCATCAACATACAATATGCAAAATATAGATGCAAGAAAACATATATTAGCTAGGCACTTGAACAAAAGGGGGATAGAAATTTATAATTATCTCTTAAACATTATTGTCATCATGAGGGGGTTTCATGTTCATCACCTTCTCCTTAAATTTCTGCAATTCACCATTTAGCTTCAGATTTTCTTGCCTTAGAAAACCATTTTCTTCATCCACCATGAGAAACCATCCGTCTTTGAGACCTAATTGAAATTTAAGACTTTCAATCTCAGTTTTAGCTGACTCCAATTTCCTCGACTCATCTTCTAAAACCTTTTCGAGATTCTCCAGCTTAAACCTTAACCACACAATTAAGCTTAACAGCCACTGCACATATTCAATCATTATGCTTATTTCAAACAGAGAAAAGGCTAATTAAGCAACACTGTATATATAAGCAATGGGAGGTATATATATAATATATATACGTACTCTCTCTCAAACACTCACACTAAGCAGCCAAGGGTCAAACTTAACCACTATTTCTTGAGTTATCTTAAACAAGAATTCACAATCTGAAATCCTGTTTCAACCTTATATTAATTAGTGTCATATAATCTCATACAATAACTGCAAAAACATTGTTTTTTGTAACAAAATGCTACATATCCTTGAACCCAATGTTGGAAATATCTGAAAAAAAAGGGAAATCAGTAATAAATGTTTTCGCATATCAACACGTGGTCGACGTTTTTATAGGAAATGCTATACATGTCGCCTACGTGGAACATTGTGATTTGTCGAGTTTTAATTGATTTGTCATATCAAAATTGGCGTCGTTGTTGATAAAAAAAAGCGTTACGTCCGGTCAACGCATGCATTTACGATTAGTACAAATTCGATTATAGCTATCGTAACCCGTATCTCAAACACTTAAATTGCTCGTTTCGTCTCTATAAATAGGCCACTTTAGGCCCTCCAACTCTCACCCACTCACCCTTCTTTCTAAATGGCAGATTTTCCACCACATTGGGTGCCTTATGTGGAAGAACCGCCTTATTACCAAAACATTGCTCCTAATTTCCGTCCGAGCCTAGAACAACCACTAGTTGGGCTCGGACGTGGCGGTTCATTGCCACCTGGCAGGTTTGCAGGCCTTCATAGGCCCGTAATCGGAGGGTCATATGTGAGCCCTCTTCCGGCGCCCTACCAACAGAACATTGGAAATCCGGTTCAACCACAGGTCAATTATCATATTAGTTGGAATTTTTTAGGTTTTGTTGCAATGATAATAATTGCCCATTTACCTTATGATATACTGTAGTTTGTTATTCTTTTTTCATCAAACTTTGTATCGTCTTTTTTCAAGTTAAATAGCAATGTTTGCTAAATTTTCTTTTACATCTAACATCATGTGAATTTATAACCCTAAATTCAATCTATCACAATTCACAAAAATCAATTTAGCAATGTTATTATAAAGGGAAATGTGGGTGCATGCATTTAATATAAATTAGAAAAATTCTTTCCTTATACGTGTGAAATAAAATAAATGCTACCTTGTACCAACTGCCATGGATTAATTATGAAATGATGTTGTATAACAAATCATAATGTACTTTTATTCAGTAATTAATAAGTATTAAGTACAATAAAATAACACTACACTCACTCAAAGGGTTAATTAACGTTCGAAATAAGTCCACCGAAATCGCATTGCCAAGTGTTCTGATTTTTGAAAAAATAACAAGACTTTTACCATGGTTACATATACAAATTTTTTGATGTGTGGTACGATCCAAAGTTATGACATTTTTAATTAAATTAGTAAATGACAATATTAAGTAAATTAGTAAATGACATTATAGATCAGAAAAGAGCAAATATTGTTAATTACCTTATACATACCCTATAAAACCACTTTCTTAAAATTAATATTTTTTTTGTAATTTGTAATGCGGTTATCAAAACTGTGCTGATACAGTAATCTAAATATAGCTAGCATTTCATAATAAATCTTAAAGTTTTCATATTAATTTATGATTCCAAGAATGAGTGATTCGAAATTATTAAAACGTTTTGATACAAGAATATATATCCTTGGCATAACTAAAAAAATCTAAATTGTTTTATATGTACACCCACTACTTAATTCATTCTTTTAAGTTTTTAACAAAGAGATATACACTTGTTTTTCTTCTTAACGGAATCATTAAATTTTAAAATATAAATACATTCACGAAGGATACAACAAATACGTAATTAATAACACTTGCAGTGGTACATATAAACATTTACATCTATAAAAAAATTAATCGAACTTAGTTTTTCAGATTTTACATTTTCTCGTATTTTTTACTAGATTGTCACTTTCCGCAATGGTTTCCTTTTCTATTTTTTTTTTCAGGTTGGGATGCTTATGGAGACGAGGGATATGGATATGTTAAGGCAACAAACTCGTGTTGTAGAACACAATGCTAGAACTCAATCTGTTACTCAGATAGGCCATGCAAAAAATGATGTTAAGAGTTTCGGAAAGAAGTACGGCCGTGGAACTGGCGTGTTTTTGCCAGTTCCACCTCCCATCGGTGCCCCTGGAACGTCCCAACGCCAACAAGGTATATTCCTAGTTATAAATGTAACTTATAAAAGTTCAGACATATTTATTAACATAAACCAAATTCCAGGACTAAAGATGCAGTTAATTGTACCTTTCTGTTTGTAGTTTTATCTTTTCACACGCCAAAAGTCACATAAATATAACGCTCTAGATGAGATTTTATGTCTTCCGGACTAGGATTTTAATTGTACAAGTCATGAGTGTCACATTTTTTTTTGAAGTGGTTATATATTTAAAAGTAAATAGCTTATATAAATATCTATTGTTAAATTATCCCCCCATATTGACTGTTACTCCCCCGTCTGTCTTTTTTGTGCATAACGAGAGGAGGTCCTATGGGAAGTCAAATGAGCCAAACCCACTGAGCACAAAAGTTTAAGGCGCAAAATATTTGAAATTGTTTAGGACACTAGTATAGTACTATTAATTAACTACTAGTACTTGTTTGTTTATAGTACTTGTTTATATAGTTGTATGAAAAACATCTCTATACTAACAAGAAAGTGGTAGACTAACTATAGATGAATCTTGTGGCCTTAATGTCCTAAATATAAATGGACCAATTTTGGGTTCAAAACACACTAGGTTCATTTTTGCTAGTAAATAAATTTTAAAAAAGAAAAAATATGTGGCAAACATGGTCGAACTCAAGAAACTTATATTAAATGTAGTACTCTTAAATGTACACCAGATAATTATATATGATACGTTTATTTAAATTCTATTTTACAAACAAATAGATTAGTATTATGTACTATAAGTGAAAAAGATTAGGGCGTAAAAACTAAAGCTCGGCTGAGGTGGCGGAAAGCCCAGGACCATCACTGTGCATAACTAAAAGTCTTTTCTTTTGTGCTAACTAAAAATCATGAAGGGCCTCCGGTTTATATTTTCAACAAATTATTACCAAAATATATACGGTGACAAATAATCTCGTAGCATAGAATGATTCCCACTTTTACTCCATTAATTAACATTAAAAAAGTGTAATTGTAAATTGTTATTTCTGGTGATCATATACACATTATATTTAAGATTTACTAGTATGTTAACATCTTTCACACCGATAAGGAAATAAGACAGTGTGAAAACCAAAAAGCATTGAATTGTCAATTATTTACGTGCTTCAACATTATTGTTTTTCTATATGCTAGACTATTGAGCATGTTTGTACGTATGTGGAAAAGTGCAAATTTTAAACCGGCTTCTAGTTTCTGTTGATATAGCTTTTGCCAAAAAATATTGTTTGTTTCTAGTGAAATTTCCCAGAGCTCACGTGCATGTAATAAAGTCTCTCTTATACTAATTAAGCTAGTTCTATATTTATGTATGGTTTCTGGTTTAAATAAAGAAACCAAAATAAGTACAGTAAAGCTGCAGAGTGCTTCATTTGGAAACTTGTTGACTAGTGACTGCACAAAGAAAAGAAAAGTGAGTAGAATAGTTAGCAAAGGACTGAAAGTTATTAGGTGCTCCCTCCGTCAATTTATAAATCTTATGCGAATCCTATCGTTGAAATTTGATCGGTTTGTAACGTGTAACTAAATTACCGAAATGAAAAATTTTAAAATATTTATACCTATTTCAAATGTTAAACTATATGATAGAATTAGAAAAAAAATTATTTAGACAATTTGTATACGATTTATTTATCGGTCAAAATTATATGTGTATTGGTATAGGACGGACGAGGGAGTATAAGTTGTACACTCAACAGTCCAATAATTCATATGGTGTATGTACTAATAAACAAAATATCAATTGAATTAAAGTTAGGGATCTATTTCATTCTATTAAAGATGAGAATTCTCATCTCAAACAAATGAATGTATCTCACTAACCTCTCTCTTTTCTTCATTGTGTTGAAATATTAAGACTGGCTACAAAATAGGCTATGATATAGATAAAGTATGACGTTTTTATGCAATTTGGAATAAACGATCAATAGACCAAATATTATAGTATTGTAATTTAAACCAACTTTAGCAATTATCAAGAAGAAATAAACTTTTTCCTGATTATTCGATTTATTATGAGTATGATGGAAAATATGTGATGGTAGACATTTAATTACTGCCATGAGTTCCAATTGATGAATGGGTATGTAGTGAGTCTATCTTTGAGCACAAATTTACTTCTTATAGCAATCGTGCATTTGAAATGTGAAAGACTTGATAAAATGTCTATGCAAGAGTCCCGCTAAAAGCATAAAAAACAAAAATCTTCGGTGAAAAGTATGAAAAGCCTAAGCTGTTTCGTAATGCATTTGCAAATACAATTTACACAGTTGAGCGAACCCATGTGTCGTTTAGATCTTAGAGTTTCGAATGTTTTAAACAATAATACGTATCAAATATCAATCACACAACAGTATAGTAACTGTGTTTGTTAAATTCATATGCAAGTGTGTTTGAAAGCATACATTGAAATAATGTTTGTGATGAGAATCTCACACTGTTAAGTAAATTAAATTTCGTAATATCAATACAAATATCTCACCTGGCAGTGATCAGAAATAACAATCTTTACGAGTTTTTCTTATATTTTCTTAGTATTTTCTGCTTTTTCAAGAGATATTTAAAAGATTAATATTCTATTAATGCAGGTGAAAATGCGGAGCAGAAGAATGAAGCTAAAGAGACTGAGGTTGAGAAAGAAGGGGAGAGCGATGTCCAGCTTCCTCCCGATATTTCGCTACCTTCAGAATGGGTATATTAAAAGTTTTTAGTGTCAAAAAATAAAAATAAAGTCGTAATGACTGTGTTAGTTGGGATTGTTAGAGAAAATAAAATAGTAAACCGTTTGGGAATCTGTTCTTATGTAGTTTGGATTTAGTTTAATCTCTTGGGGAAAACGTATCGGAGCAAGATCAGATCCCCCTCCCGTTGCTCTCCTTAAAATAAAATAAATTTAACTATTTGACATGTTTTTTATGGTATTTGCTTTAATATTGGTTCATCAGTGTTTTTTCTTTCTTCTAAGGGCTTGTTCTGCTGTGGCTTTTAAGATAATAAGCTACTATTTTATTTTACTATTTTATAGACTTAATGTAATCAGTTGAAACTTTTGGTGTGTTGGGGTTATAAGAAACAACATAAAAAGCCAATATTTAAGTTAAACAAATAAAATTTGCAACTTAATAAAAAAGCAAAAAAACAAAACAAAACAAAGACTTGGACAAAAAATTACAAGAATATAAAGGCCTCTATTTGAAACCCTCGCAAACCGCTTTCCATGCTCGTCATGAGTGATCCTGAACTTTGTATCCGGCATACAATTCAATCGATGCTCATCGATAATATTTGGAAGCTCGAAAGAAACAAGAACAGTACATAGCTCAATCAATTGTGAGCTATTGACGGATTAGTCTCGAGAACTGTCTGGACATGCTATAGAAAATTTTGTGAACTTGTGTGATCGATCCTCAATGCCAATTTCACGCATGACCAAGAACCCAATATATAGAGCCTTTAGGTCACCTACACCCGAACCATCTACCACTCTTCAAGACCGAATGCCTGAAAAGCGACCCTGATATTGTTTCGCAATACAAAATAATGGTTTTTATGAACGAAAATAACGCTCTAGTGACCCTTAATGCGATTTCATGGATATTCAGGTGAAGTTCAAAAACAATGCAACACGAGTAAATATGGATACTGGTACGCAGAATGTCATATAACACAATCCTCGATTATTCAAACAAGTCAATTCAAATTGCAAGACCTCCATAGGCGTCTTAGCTACAAATTCAAGTCTCTCTATCTCCCCCTCTATCCATCTTTCTTTATATCCAGAAAAGATAGCCCTATCGCCTTTTGCACTTTTTGCGTCGCCGATCGTCACGACAACAACAAATTTCATCACTGCAAGCGCTGCTCATGGTATTTACTGCTAACATTCTTCAAGGTGCAATGATCTAAACCAGAAGCAATTTTCGTCTCTTTGTCTTCCAAGTTCAAGAATGTTGGTGAAAGCCGTGATAAAAGATTTCCTTACATTTTTCCATAACAAAAATAGCTTCAGTGATACTATCAAACTAGGTCCAGAATTCCAAACGAGGTCAATTGATCTTAGGATGATATCTACTTGTTAATTAAGTTCTCTAAATATCATATAGAATCAACTTAATTTCTCCAACGTATTAAAGACTTTATCTGTTATCGTAAGGGGAAACTATAGAAACATATAACCATATATATACAGAGCAAAAAAGCAAATCTAATACTTTTTTACGATAGTAGAAGACGGGATGCGGTCATTCTGACACTAACCAAATTCTAATAGAAACCACGTTGTTACGTCAGTTAAGAATGCTTTTTCACGACTATAACACTTTAGGGTTCATCACAGCGAATCCCATTCTTAAAATCTAATCTTACTTTGATTTGATGATGGCACATGGGTAGCAAAAATCTGGAAAATAATCTCATGGTATTAATCAATGTTTTAAAAGACGCAATTCGAGCTCTAAGCGAAAATAAGTGGTCTAGCTTTTAATTCGGCTTAATCATTGCCAAATTGCTTGATGTGCCTGATCCACTAAACGTCTAGGTTCGGCTTTTAGACATCACTGCATTAATAATAGGAAAAAAACTAATTAAATAATGTCCCTATATTACATTGCTTAAGGATGTTTAGTATTTGTTTTAATTTAATTTAATTTTTTTTTAGTACAAGCTGCAAATTTTTATTAACTTAATTAGGAAAGGCCAAAAGTAGGGATTAGATGGGACAAAAGCCCCATCACGATAGCTGAAACGTGAAGGTCCACATAAAAGCTGATAAAATCAAACAATCCCATTACAAATTAAGGCCTATGCTGCAAAATGGGGATAAAAAGAAGCCGACCAAAACTCAAATTTAAACCCTAAAATAAGAGCAAATGGGCTCAAAAAAGCACCACTCTTCTCCTTATACAGTAAAACCTTTGTACTGTCATATTGTGTGCACCACGAAAAATTATTATTATAAAGAATTTATTCTTGTATAGAATTTACATATTAAAAAAATAAAAAATATATGTATTTACATAATATTATATACATATACATGGTTCATTATAAGTTAAAACAAACAAATGAATCTATCAAAAGTTTAGTTAAACAAATACATGTATGTAGAAAACAAATGCATGTATTTTGAAAACAAATACATGTATTTTGAAATTTGTAAAGTCAAATACAATATTTCATATACTTTCTTTATATATATAAATACTAGTTATATTAAAGTAAACATGTAAATCACTTTGAGTTATACTTTTTCTAATTTCTAATACTAGCTATATTAAAGTAAACATATAAATTTGTAAAGCCAAATGTTGAGAAAAAAACCCAAATCACTGAAAAGATTCGTGTCGAGCTGTGCAAAATGAAAGAATCCAACCCCGATAGGAAACAAAAAGACATTGCGACAGTTAAAAGATGTGGTAGCAACATAAAAAATTAAGTTATCATCGCAAATAATCTTACATAAATATTTTACATCATTATAAATTTATTGTAACTAGTTATATATATTTTTGTAATGAAATGTATTTTATTCCTATAAGGTAGATTTATAACTAACGAGAACATAAAAAACTACGGAATATGACAATAGAGAGTTTATTCCTATTTTGAACTGGTCCGAGTTGGGACCGAAATTTTTTATTATTATAGAAAGTTGATTCTTATATGAAGTATTTTTATAGAGAGGTTTTACTATATCCCTTAGTCTTGTATTTGTTTTAATATATTTATTATAGTAATTCATTAATAACATTTACATAAGAAGTGAATTAAATAATTAAATTTGGTAAAAAAATAATGTTATACTATTATAAATGTAACCATACTTATTTTAAATACAACTTGAATTTGACAATTTATTTAACGATCAAACCATGTATTCCAGACCCTCGGCCTCGTTAGCAAAACAAAACAGTTAGTTGCCCAATTAAGACTTTATGACATTAAAATTTTTAAAAAAAGTTATTCACTTGAAGACAAGAAGACGAAACATATTCTAGATTCATAATCACAGGGCAAACTATATATACAACCTCTTCCTAACTAACTTCTCTCTCTCTCTCTCTCTCTATATATATATATATATATATATATAAATATACATAAAAATGCAGCAGCAAGGAGAACGAAGTCGGTCTCGGAAGAAGATGGTGGTGGAGGACAATGTGGTGGCGGTGGAAACCCTAGCTGCGAGGGCGACGATGATGAGAGAATCTCTTCACAAGAGCCAAACCATCACCGACACTATGGTCTCCATCCTCGGTTCCTTTGATCACCGCCTCTCTGCCCTAGAAACCGCCATGCGCCCTACTCAGGTGTTACATACGTATATATATATAATATAAACATGTATCTATCTATCTATATACAGATCTGCATGCTATATATTTTTGCCATTGTTATCTAAACTGTTTTAAAAAAAAAGAAGAGATAATAGGTTGTTGTGTTTGGATTGCACCGAATAACTAGGAAGTCATATGTACCGGAGACATGATAATATACAGAAGAAAACAAATTATTCTGGTTTTTATAAATATAGGTTTGCTGTAAAATGAAATTTATCAATTTATACATATTCGTTTCTAGGTTATACATACTTGTATCTATATACAGATCTGTGCTATATTGCCATTGTTTTTTTTCTCTCTCCATAACAGGCCTTCTATTAATCGTAAATACACTGTGGAACATGCCTCCACTGCACACACCTAAACACTCGAATGAGAGAAATATAATTGTTTAACATTTGTTAAGAAAAACTTAGAGATATTATGTTGTGTTTAGATTGCACTGACGAACTAGGAAGTAACACGAACCAGAGACAGAATAATATACAGAAGAAAATAAAGAGATTATAGTTTTTGTAAATTTAGGTTTGGTGTAAATTGGAATTTATCAATTTATAACATATTGACCTCTAGGTTATACATACGTATAGCATACTTGTATCTATATACAGATCTGTGTGCTAGTTTGCCATTGTTATATCTAGATTGTTTATTACCTTTTCTTTAGGGATATTAAGTTGTTGTGTTTGGATAAAGGGACTTAAAAGTCACCAAAGTACTAGGAAGTAACATGAACCGGAGACAGACTCATACAGAAATAAAAATAAAAATAAAAATCTAGTTATTAGAATTATGTGCCTGGTGTAAAATAGAATTTTATTTATAACCTATTAGCCTCGTTAAATTAGTATCATCCTCTCTATATAGGATATTAGGAATTCCATACCATACCTCACAAAATCCTGGTTCTTCAATGCATTCGTCCATATTATACAATAATTTTCGTCTCGGGTGTTTTTTTGTTGTTGTAATGGAGGCCAATGCCAAAATAAAGAAGAGAAAAACAGAAAAAAGAAAAAAAGAAAACAGACAATTAACAATGCTAGCTACAACATGCTAAAGGCGCATACTCTGGTAATACATGCATATACACATCTGTATATTGTGGAGGAGGTAGAGTTGGATGGCAGCAACACCTCCCATATTAATAGAGAACCAATTTCTTTCTGCCATGTATGGCAACAAAAGAATTTTTTTTTAGCATTCCAGCATCCCGCATAATAACGAAAAGAATTCTACAAGTAGTTCAGCCCTGATATACCAAATTACTAGATCCGCTAGTATACAAGATCTGTATACCATTATTGGCTGATTGCCTATTATTGGCTTAAGAGGTTAGGGATATTAGGTGGTTATGTTTGGATTTTAGAGAATTTTAAAGGCATGTGCTTCTAGTCTCCGAGAAGATATATGCGGTGTCACAAGTTGGCAACACACCAGGACGAACCAGTAGCTTTAAATGGGAGGGATGGAAACACTAATTTTTGAAGATTTTATTCAAAATATATAGAAAAAATTAACCTTTTTCATCAATTTGGTCTCCACCTAGTTCTTTCCATGAACACACTAATATAAATTCCTTATCATCACTCTCTATTTTGGTGTAATATTGAAATTATAGAAAATTTGCCCCGTAAATTAGTTTACTGCTTATCTTGTAGGTTTATTTTGATAATTAAATCTACTAGGTAGCTTATACTGTGTACTGTAAAAAAAATCCCCGATGAATTCGCCAACACGGCTACGATGCTATATGAAATTTGCTTGAGCTTCCGATAGATTATGAAGGAAATGGTACCAGTTGCATCAATGTATTGATCATGAACGATGTTTTGAAAGCAGTAATTGTTGGGCTGGATCCACCTGATTAGCTTTAAGTGTTAAATAATTTTCTGTATTAGACACTTTTTATATGTTGTACAGTTGAATTCTTGTCTATAACTGATAGTTTCCCCTTCGTCACGGGTAGGCTGTCGTTTCTTTTACATTCTCCCGTGATATCATAATCGTATTTTACAGTCTTACGTACCTGGCATAACAGCTCTGGACTGGAAGTGGTGAAAATGTTAAAAATACTCTGGGTCTTTTATGGTCCGAAATCGTGCTATTCCAGTTGCTATCGTTGAGGCTGCTGCTTTCCTTTACGACCTTGATTTTTGATTGTTATTTTTTAAGACATCAATAATTTGATGTAGTTATTTGAGATTCTTTAAGAAAAATGCAACAAAATACGATTTCATGAAATGAAACTCACAGATAGTCTAATGAACTACAATTGCATAATATTTGCAATCAATTCATTTCCGAGTCCTCAGAATAGCAAAATGACTTATCTGATATAATTTAAGAAGGCCCTTAACTTCTGGCTGTTATTTTGAAATCCTTGTAGATACATATATTCATCACCTTAAAATATATTATTGGTTATCAAAAAGTGGTGCAGTTGTACTTTATATCGGAGAAAGTGCAATTTGAACCCAACCCTGCCTTGATATCATTTAGAATTTAGAATTACAAGTTAACATCTCATATTTTACCCTATTAGCCAGAAACGTTACCTTGCTTTTCTGGAAATTTTGTTCAGATAAGGACACATTCTATGCGAAGGGCGCACGAGAACATTGATAAGACACTGAAATCAGCTGAGGCCTTCTTGGGGCAATTTGACCTTTCTCGCCAGGTTCTTTGCTTTCACTCTTCTATATTTTCATGTCAAATCCAGCACCACTATTACTGTCATTGGGCGTTGTATTAAGTTTATTTTCTTAGACATTGCATTATCCTTGGCATACTACTTTCAGAGAACAAAATATTTTCTCGTGTCAGTTTTAAAACAGAAATTAATCTTGAACGAGGAAACTCATTTTTAAGGACAAGGACTATAACCATACGGTTCTCAGATATTTATTTGTTTGTCACAGTTTTTCATGCCATGATATTTTTTACAATGTTTCCCAACACTCCCCTTGATATCTGGTAGTCAAAAAATTCTTTTATATTGCCATGGTGTTTCATTTGATTTGGCTGATACAGTTCTAGTTTAGTTAGTTTCCTTACCAGCTAATGGTCTTGTTGAACTTATATGATATTTTCAGGCAGAGGCTAAAATTCTAAGAGGGCCACATGAAGATCTAGAAAGTTACATTGAAGCAGTTGACCAGTTAAGGAACATTATAAAGTTCTTTAGCGGTAACAAAGGCCTAAAGAGTGGCATGGGTGTCCTCAACCATGCTAATAATTTAATTTCAAAAGCTATGTTGAAATTAGAAGAGGAGTTCCGACAACTCCTTACATCATACAGGTTTCACATCTTTGAAGTTTCTCAATTTCTTAACATGATTGATCTTCTTAAGTTGATTTACTAGATACAGTTTCTTGAATCTTATACTTATATGATGCCTTGAAAACTTTAGTTCTTCCCCAATAGCAACATAGTATTTAAACATGATAATGTCCTCTGCATTTGTTGACCCTTTGATGTGTTTTTCTAGAGCTAGAGACATGGCTACTTAAATTGGGGGAGATATCATGACTTTCTACTGCAATTTGTCTCCCAACTCTCTTGAGTTACTTTCTAATCATTCTTTTTCAATCTCGGTTTTGAAAAGCTTGCTTCGATCTCAGTTCACTTTTTAGGCTAAAAAAACTAACAAAGTGCTTTTGCGTTTTAAAACACTGGTTCTGATCAGCCTCTCTTATCTTTATCAAGTCTAGATGGAGATTGGTGGAACCTCTCTTTGTGTTCTACGTTTTTGAGAAATTAAGTTTCATCAACTATGTTACCGATGGATTCGTTTTTGCTTTTATTTGGACTGGTATTAACGGTTTGAAATTATAATAAGCACTATACAATATTTATTTTAATTATTAAGCCATCTATCACCTGTATTTCAGTAAACCTGTGGAACCTGATCTTCTTTTTGATTGTCTACCCAAGTCCTTGAGACCATCATCAGAATCGCCAGGTCAGCCTGACGCAAACAAGAGACCATCGCCAGCTAATCCTGCCATGGAAGCTGCTGTTTACACATACCCAACTCTCATTCCGCAAAAAATTCTTCCCTTACTGCATGATTTGGCCGTACAAATGGTCCAGGCTGGTCACCAACAACAATTATTTGCTATTTACAGGTGAATGTGAATGCCTTATGAATGATGTTTTCGTGGTTTCAACTGATAATCATGTACTTGTTGTGGCTTAGAGACTATTTTTCGATAACCTTCCTATTTCTTAATAGTTCTCCTAGGGTTATCATTTCTTGCCTGTTTGTTTTCTTGTGAAATTTAAGAACTGATTGAGTATTCAGAGATGATACCGTGGCTGTTGAAAAAGCGCTGTTGTCATTCTTTTGCTGGATTGACATTTGAATTTAGCTTAGTTATGTAAATAGAATAACAGCCTATTTTCATGTTTATATCAGTAATGTTTATTAGCATAACAAAACCTTGACCTTAAATGGCAAGATGTATGCTTCAGAAAAACAAAAAACTGCTAGATGCTCCAACTGCAATTTTCAAACGCTACGATAAAAACACGACCTGAAGCGCTTTGGAGAATTTTTTTGAAACATTGACTTTCCATAACAGCTTAAGCATATGCCACTGGTAAGAACTAAGAATGCATACTGAAGATAATTATTAAATTTAATTTGAATTTCCCCTTACCGTACAAGGTTTTTGGTGCTAAATACGAAAGGACATCACTTAGCAATGAGAAGTTAAAATTACTTGGGGTGTAGAAAACACCATATTTTAAAGATGGATGTTTGCCTTGTATCTTTCTTATTTTATTTCCTGGATACTCTTGTTGCTTTTATCAAACTGCTGTTTTCGGGTACTGTCGTTTGGTTGTATGGCATAATAACTTAATACAAAAGTAAAGATGCATATAATTCCTGAATTTTATGTTTTGTTCATATGATTTGTTAAACACTAGAAGAAGGAAAGTTTATGATAGTCTAAATAACATAACAATGACTGATGAGGGATAGACAACTTTTGGAGAAAATTTTATTTGGGCCACTTTTTGATATTCTGCACTCAAAAACTACAACCAGTAACTGGATTTTTGAATGGTCAATCATTTGTAAAAATATCCAGGGAAGTCCGTTCTTCAGTTTTGGAACAGAGTCTCAGAAAACTAGGAGTGGAGAAACTCAGTAAAGATGATGTCCAAAGGATGCAATGGGAGGTTCTAGAGTCTAAAATTGGCAATTGGATACAGTTCATGCGTATCGCTGTAAGGTTTTAACAAAGATTTTGGCGTCATATGCAAGGTCTGCCTTTTCGTTTCTTTCTGAATTTCGGTTAATGAAACAGGTAAAACTACTATTTTCCGGGGAAAAGAAAGTGTGTGATCAGATATTCAAAGGAGATTTACATAAAGAGCAGTGTCTTGCAGAAGTTACAGCTAATAGTGTTGCTGTGCTTCTTAGCTTTGGTGAATCTATTGCCAAGAGCAAGAGGTCACCTGAAAAATTATTTGTTCTTCTAGACATGTACGAAATAATGAGGGAACTCCAGCCAGAGGTATAACTATCATTACACCTTGAATAAAGACCTAAATACGTTAGTTACAATTAAAATATAGTTGCGTCTGTCATCGTCTTGGCTACTACGCAGCACTTGTTTGTCTTAAAATTATTTTAAATTTTGAGCTAGCAGGTAAGTTCTATGCAAACATTGTTTCTGAATAATTGATTTCTTTATAACTCGTAATGTCATTGCTTAGGAAGAACTGAGAATTCAAACTGAACTCCGTGTCCATATACCGAATTCTATTGGGTTGTACCCTTAGTAAAGTTTTGGAAAGATGTAGTACACTTAACAAGTTAGTTTTGTGAAAAGAAACTGGGAGACATAAACTTTTGTACCAACACCCCATACCAATTATAAAACTAACAACCTTGTCAGTGTTAGACCAACTAAATATAATTCAGTTTGGACTTTTGAGTGGTTCGGCGAGAACATCTGAATGAAATATAAATATATATAGAAGGTGGTTAGTCACTTGATTGGATATTTATTTTCGAGAATCTTGTGTGTAGTGTGTGGCCAAGGTTGCACAGTGTTGAAGCTTCTTAGATCATTGGCTCAGTTGACGACGAATATATGCTTTGCTTTCAATGATCTTGATTTTTGTATGAGTTATCTATGTAGTTCAGCCGTGTTCATTTTTATTCTGGCTATTTTGTACCATATGTGACAATTTTGTATTGATATGGTCTTTGAGCTATGAGCTGTTTAAAGTAAAAATGTTGAAGCTTTTTTGTGTTGGAAATACTAAGTGACATGACACATCAACCTAATAGGTTTCTTTTTATGCCTTAAACTTTTGTGTTACCTATCGAAACGAGAGTTTAGTTCTGAAATACTGACCGTTATTCTCATCTGGCTTGTCTCAATCTTGGGTGGGGGTTATAACTAGATGGAGATTATTTTCAAAGGAAAATTTTGCATGGAAATGCGAGAATCTGCGGTAGTTTTGACAAAACGTCTAGCCCAAACAGCACAAGAGACCTTCGGGGATTTCGAAGAAGCAGTAGAAAAAGATGCGACAAAAACTGCTGTTTTAGATGGAACAGTCCATCCTTTGACCAGCTACGTGATAAACTATGTGAAGTTTCTTTTCGAGTACGTCTAGTTTTTTCTTTCAATATTTGTTTATCTGCCTTATTAATTTTGAAAAGTTTCTAGTTTTTGGGTGTTTTTTTTAATGGAGTCTACAGCCTCGTTTTTGTTTTTTCTGTTTACCCTACAATATGTTTTCTGAATGTGGGTTCCTAGTATTTTCTCAGTTCTATGTCTAGATCTGATTTTATGAATGTGGGCCTCCAGTACTTTGTTGCTGGCTTATAAGTTCTGAATTACATTTATGTACTTGGAGAAAAGCTCCAAAACCAACACTTTCCAAAGTTAAATACCCACGGACTGGATTTTTTTATAAATTCACCAAACCGTACCTTCAACTACGTGTTGCAAGTTACGTGTATTTTTTTGGTATATTCTGTTCATCCACAACAGGATAGCTAAGGAATGGCAATGATATAGCAACTTGTGCTTTCGGGATCTTGTACTTTGACAATTTGACGGAACATAAATATAGTAATGATTGTCATTGGTCATGACTCTTAGAGGAAACCTTTACAAATTTTTTTCTTCGCATAGTTCTATAATTTTCATCATGTCAGCAACTGTATTAGCAGCAAATTACTGAAACCTAATATCTTCTTATTGTCAATAACAGCTATCAGACAACACTGAAGCAGCTTTTTCAAGAGTTTGATGAAACTGATGCCGAATCCCGGTTAGGAGATATAACGACACGGATAATGCATGCTCTTCAAAATAATCTTGATGGAAAATCTAAGATGTACAAAGATCCTGCATTGACTCAGTTATTTCTGATGAACAACATCCACTATATAGTCCGATCTGTCCGCAGGTTCCGTTTCGTTACTAGTTTACATAGATACAGATAAATAAAGAGGTTTATATTGCTTACTGAAATGCCTATTGGCTTATTTTAAGGTCGGAAGCAAAGGATTTGTTGGGTGATGACTGGGTACAAATTCACCGGAGGATTGTACAACAACATGCCAATCAATACAAGAGGATTTCTTGGTCCAGGGTATTGTAAACGTGTCTTCTTCTTAGGGATGTGTTTGTTTTAATTGTCACCATGACTCGTGTTTCCCTATTTCTTAGGGATGTGTTTGTAGAACTAACAAATTTAACCCCCCTTCTACACAAGAAAAAGGGTAAACCAATTATTTAGCTTTACTTTTTCTTTTTTGTGAAAAAGGTTCATTATAAAGTAGCAGTTGTAAAGCCCATTACACATGATACTTGACGGCACAAACCAAAATTACATAACCTTATAAGACACATTTAGGCCATAGTTTATCGTGATTTAACACTAATAGAACAGAATTTCTTTGAAAATTTGGTTTAGGACAGCAGTGCAGAGCTTCTATTTTGTTCTGGTTAAATCACATGTTACGTGGTTTGACCCTCTTGCCTCATGATAGTTACTCGCATCAGAGTAACTCATATTTAACAATTACTTATTATTCTACGCAGTAAGAAATAGAATGATAAGCGGATAGTGAGAGCAAAAGACAATTACGCAGACTGTGGTTAGTTGATTTTGTTGGGTAGTTCAATATAAGTGTTGATATAGGTAGTTGCGGTTCATATATTAACAAGGATAAAGAGCCAGATAGAAAAATCCCAGTGAATCAGTTGATAAAACAGCAGTTGACATTTGGCTTCATCTTTCAAATAAACCCATGGTTATTAAAAATCTGCTTATGATTTTTTGTCACTTAGCACGATTTATATGTGAATCCGGCAGCTTGATATGTGCCTTGTTTTAGATGCCGAATCTATTTAGTTACGTACATGAAATTTAAAAATGCTCACTTTAAAAGTGATAACAAAGAATCAGCTGTTGTCGTTGGCACTTGTTTTTTTCCTTCTATATGATTTATTATATATTATGAGTGACCAGCTACTGTTACTTTGGAGAGGATCTTATCTTCCTTTTGTATTTTGTTAACCAGCCAAGTCTGCACTTAAATTGAATATTTTGTTATTTCCATTGGACTTAAGTAAATGTCTCTTACAAGTGATTACGACTTTTCGACCAATCCTCCCTGTTTTCTAGCCAAAGTTTTTGTTTACTTGAAATTTTTATTTATTATATTTTCTCAAGTTTTGAAATTCATTTTGAGATGCTTGTTGTCATGCTGGCAGATTTTGCAGTGTCTCACCGTCCAGGGTGGATCAAGTGGGGGTGACAGTGGTGGTAGTATTTCTAGGGCAAATGTAAAAGAAAGGTTTAAAACATTTAATATGCAGTTTGAAGAGATACATCAAAGGCAGTCTCAGTGGACAGTTCCAGATAGTGAACTGAGAGAGTCTTTACGGCTTGCTGTTGCCGAAGTCCTCTTGCCTGCTTTTCGATCTTTTGCCAAACGATTCGGGTATAGCTTAAAATATTTTCTTTATAGTATTCAATTTCCAGTTTCAAATTTTGACTTCCCTATATTCTTTTCAGAATTCCTAACTTTGCTCATTTTTTATCTTCATTCTCGTATTCAGACTTGTGTAAGTTAGATGTACAAGCTTTAGGAAGTCTTAGTTCCGTAAAATTTAAGGTATACCTCACCAAGGCGTAGTCTATCAGAATCCAACCTCAAATAGGTGGATGTGGGTTTAAATTAATTCTCAATCGCTAAAATAGAATTATGCATAAGCTATTTTAGCAAATTTATTTTGGTTTAAGTCTGAATAAATATCTTTCAAGTTTCTGAACCTCAATCATACAGGCAGACACAGAAAATTTCTCTTTAAGAAAACATTAGACTATGGATTTAGTCAAGTTGCAGGCTTTAATAGTATAAATACTCCGTTTTACTTGATTACATTGAAGAGTAATATTGGAGGATATGTATTTGCCCAGGCAAAACTTTGTTCCCTGGTTACAGAATTACTTCTTTAGTTTGTTTATGTGACTGGTTTCCTTTTATTGACTGTGTCTAGGCCTCTAATTGAGAATGGTAAGAACCCACAAAAATACATCAGATTTAGTCCAGAAGATCTTGAACGTATGCTGGCGGAATTTTTCGAAGGGAAGATTTGGAGTGAACAAAAGCGATGAAGTTATATTATCTATAATGTAGAATTAGTTTTTGTTTTGCTTTTGATATACGGTAGCATTAATTAATTAGATAAACGAATTTTGTCAAAATAAGTGCTCGAGTGGCACATTATAGAAATCATGTCTCAAAGATGCGCTATTTAGCTCTGACTTCTGAGTTGTGTAACAAACACATGTAAGTTCCCATGGCACTTTGTTGTAAATAATGTGGTACGATAAGTTAATATTTGTGATTTTTTCTACAGGATATAATAAAGACAAGATATTTTCTCATATGTTAATTGCTATTTCCGTCTTCGTAAATTTCTGGCTCCCTTTCTTCTTTGCTTCTTTACACAACACATAATTTATCTCGAGATATGTTCTAATGATCATGATTTTAATAATTAAATTCCTATTCGGACTAAAAAAAGTTGTCGCCGAAGATGACCTTCAATTCCTTGAATGTTTTGTTGATTTCCGTTAATCAATACGGCCTAGCGAAGTTGGAAAAAGCTCAACGCATTGAAAACTCATATTCTTGATTAACCAATGAACCAAGTGTGCGTATAACTTGCACTACAAATCTGCTGACATGGTTACAAAACTAAATTCTGGGTTTAGCACAAGATAATCGAGTACTAGGAGCAAACTGCGAAAGTTATTCTTCTCATTTTGGCAGCTGAGTGTCCACTATGGAAGTAGACTGGGTAGAGTCCTGTTTGGCAATTTTCTTTGTTTTTTTGCTCTTTTTAAGTTGGCTTTTGTTTCCCACGTACAGAGGAAAAGTATGCACAATATCAGTAAATCATTTCCAATCTTCACATCAAGCACTGTGAGTCTGTGACATTTCTTTCCCTGATAGTGATTATGAACACTTGGAAACATAAATATGTAATGTGTGCAATATTTTCCATATCTAATTTCCGTTGAGTTCTTATGTACTGTACATTTCATTGGACGTCCTTATATCTCTCCCAACCTTGCCTTCATCTCAAAAATAGGAAAATCCATTTCATACAACACCAAAAACCATCAATTATCCTTTAGGCTTCTAATTTTGTAAAATTTCTCCTAAAAGACAAAAAATACAATTTCTCTTCCTCTCACACAAGCAATATTTGTGAGAGGAGAGAAGAGAAAGGAGGTAATAATCATGGCTTCGACATCCGAAGAACAAACAAAACCACCAAAAAAATCGTCGTCACCACCACCTCCCGAGCCTGTATATACACAACAATATTACAATTACCCTCCCCAATACCCACCACCATACCCTCCACCACACCCTGCCTATCCCCACCCTGCTTACGCCACTGTACCACCACCTGCGGCTTATTACTACAACCAACAGTACCAATCTCAACCTAGATCCTCCGCCGGCCGATTTATGGTTTTGACATTGTTGTTATTTTCTTTCTTCTTTCTAACCTTGCTCCTCCTAGCTGGTTCAGATATTCCTGACTTTTACGTTCAGTCTTTGTCTGTCCCATCATTCAACGTCACAAACGATGCATTAATAGCCACTTGGGATGCTAGTATCACCGTAAAGAAGCACAGTGATAAGCTTGACATGTACTTTGACCGGATAGAGGGTATAATGTTCTCATACGATGACGATAACGCTCTTGGTACATCCCAAGACCAAAACTTTGACATGGGGAAGATGAACGAGGCCGTTTTTAACATTAAACTTTCAACTTCGAGTTTACAACAAGTTAGTAGTCCTGGAAATTACAGAAACTTGGTTCAAGAAAAGGGGAAAGGAACGGTGAGTTTTAGCTTGAAGATGTTGACTATGGTTACGTATAGATCCGGAACGCTTTGGGCAAAGCATGCTAAGTTTAAGATTCTGTGTGAGAATTTAGAGGTTCGGTTTGCTAATTCGACAAGTCCCGGAAACTTGGTTCTGGACAAGGATAAGCAACATAGATGTTTACTATATGGAAACAGAATGTATGCTGATGAGTAAATATGGGGTTGCTTCCGCTTTCAAAAGAAATTCTTATATTTTTGTATATTTGGACACATACTCAGCACATATGTTCATGTTTTCATGAAAAGATTGCGTAGATGAAATGATGAATTAGAATTTAAGTGACTATATAGTTTTAAATTTTAATTGGTCCCTTTGCAGATTTTATTTTATTAAAAAATCAAACAACCATATTTTTTAATTTTTGAGCAAAAGATTACGATCAGACTATGAATTATGCATCTAAATAATTGCCCAGGACTCCATTTGTCCTTTCATCTATCTAATCCGCCCGATGATGCAAGCAGTAAAACCTGAATTTCTCTATGGTTTTAGCTAATAGTTTCTTATAGGAAAGTCTCTTTTTACGTGCTTCCGTAAGAAAATATCGGAACTGCGATACCTAACTCAGAGTCACCATGATTCGAACTCTTTGTATACATGATATGAAGTCAAAATAATCCAATCGTTCATTTAAAACTCAACTAATAAAAAAATAAACATATAAAACTTTCAAAATAAATAAATAAATAAAGCGGTAGATGAAAGATATTGATGTATATATATGTATGATGAATATGAATAGTTTTTTCCTAATTTATGTTTTTATTTAGTTGAATTTTAAATAAACGATTGAATTATTTTGAATTCATGTAATGTATATAAATAGTTCGAGTTATGTTGACTCCGAGTAAGTATCTCACCTCCGAAAATATCATATAGTGATTGCATTGGAGGTATAATTCTACACTAATTAAATATGTACAATCTTTTTAATACATATTTTTATAGAGACCCAACGGGGTGACATTTGATTAATATATATCAAGATGATTAATAACTATTAATGAGTGTGTAAGATTATATATCAAATAGTCTCTGATTAACGTTGTGTATACACTATTAAATAAATCTTGTGTACACGTAAAACTACTAAAGAGAAGTGGCATTTTCGAAAAAATGTATTAACGAGAAGTTTCCAAGTAACATCATCTGTCACATTCCATTTGCAGTCCCCGCACACACATCAACCGCGTAACCCCTTTCTCTATCTATCTCTCACTGTCTACAGTCACATTGTAAATTATTTTATAAAATTTGAAATAAATTGTATCATAAACTATGATATGCCACGTAAAGGTGTCCAAATACTTATCTCCCGATCTCTATTCAATTCTGTGTTCTCATTGATTTTTTAACCCAAAATATTCATTCAAAAAAAAATAAAAAAATTACTACAATTACAATTAGACATGTATCAATACATTTTGATAATTTTTTTCTTACAAAAAATTCAAATATGTTACATTTTTGAATTAAAATAAAAATTGGTGTAAATTAATTATAAAATTAAAAAAAATAATGTAACTCAACAAAATGTCCCAATATTATGAAATATGTATAAAATATGCTGTAACGCCTTATAAACATGAAAAAAAAATTATAAAAATTTAAAATTTAAATAAAAATAACTAAACGGATTGGGAACAGAGTAGAAATTAGAGGTAGAATATTTAGACTAACTAGGGTCATAAACAGACACAAGCAGAGGACACAACCCTTCAGAAATTATAAACATAACTCTATTATCAGGTAAAAAAAAACTGTGTCATTTTTAATTTTAAAGTATAGCAAATTACCACGGTTAACTCAAAATCCATGATTATGTCATATGTGAATTAATAGAATACTCGTAAAAATACTCCATTCGGCCCTACATAAGTGTTCATTACGAAAATACGTATAACTTTTACCATTAAATTTCTTATCATATGTAGATTGCCGGAATGAAAAATCTAAAAATTATATCATGTAGTTCTAACTATGAACTATGTGATTGACTTTTAAAATATTTTTTTCGACAACTATTTAAGAGAAATTTAATGATCAAAGTTACACACATGTTCGTAATAGACACTTATTTAGGGACGGATAAAGCAAATAAATTGGGGTCGCGTGATTCGCAATTGTAGAAGTCTAATTTCGTGCCTTGTTTTGTCAAACATAAAAAATACGCGCTTTCAAACTAAAACACCAACTCGTTTACATAACACTATCAAACCCTTAACAACTCCCTATATAAACCCTCTTTTCCCTCAATAGATCCTAATATCACCACTTGAATATTTCTTTCATTATATTATTTCACTTTTTCCAAAAAAAAATGTCTAAACAACCACAGCTGAATGGGGCTTATTACGGCCCCGCGATCCCTCCTCCCGACTCCTACCATAGTCATGGTCGAAGTCGTGGATGTGGTTGCTGCAGCTGCATATTCGGCCTTATTTTCAAAATCCTCGCTACCATTGTTGTTGTAGTGGGGATTATTGCCTTGGTTTTTTGGCTTGTTTATCGACCAAACAGGGTCAAGTTCCACGTCAATGACGCGAAGCTGACCCAGTTCGAACTAAACTCCACCATGCTACACTACAATCTATCTATGAACCTCAATATACGTAATCCTAACAAGCATATTGGTATTTACTATGACCGTATCGAGGCTCGTGCTTACTATCATGACCAGCGCTTTGCGATGAAAGAACTCACGAAGTTTTACCAGGGTACAAAGAACACGACGGACTTGAGCATCACGATGGATGGTGAAAACATTGTGGTATTAGAAAATAAGAAACTTTCCGATTATAATTCGGATAAGAGTCAAGGGGTTTATGAAATTGAATTGAAGCTTCATCTTCGTATTAGGTTCAAGCTTCGTGGTATCAAGACTAATAAATTTAAGCCGAAACTTGAGTGCGATTTGAAGGTGCCTTTGAACACCGATGGTAAAGCTGCTGGTAGCTTTAAAACGACCAAGTGTGGTATTGATTGGTAGATATTTTTTGGATGTTGATCTATTTTCCTTATGGCCGGCATATTATTATTTCTTTTATTTCATCGAGCATAGTTTTTATACTATAGCACACACACCTTCACTCATATGTTTTTGTTCATGTTATGATTCCTCTTTTATTGCTGTTGTGAATAAATAATGTTACCGGGTTCTATTTTCTAGTTTTGCAAAAACCTGCTTCCTACTAATCGAGTACCATGTCGATATCGTCACAAAAGTTACAAGACTAATTCAACAATGTATACCAGTCCCCTTGAAACATAAACCGTAAAAAACAATAAAGGGCAAACATTGTAGTTATAAAATATAATAACTTGTATGTATTATTCTCATGAAGGATCACGAACATAAGTTTTTTTTAATGAATTTTATCTTAATTCATAAATACAATAGATGGGCTTATTTACGAGCCGACGAGTTTAATATAAACCTGTTATAGAATTAAACGATATAATTTTTCATTCAAATATAGCAAACTTTCATACTCCCTTTTTTTTTGTAATCAATTCTCTTCGGAACTACATATTTCGTGGTACAAATTGATCATAACTACGACAGCTACTTATTGTATACGTAATTAATTAATTAATACGATTTCAGTGTGCCTCCTGGGATAGTACTATAAGAATTGAGCATCTTTTATGTAAATTAATTATACCAATTGTCTATCGAGCAATTTTCTAATGCACTAATTTATTAGTATAAGGGGTAAAAAAAATAGTCAACGTTATTAATGAATTTTATTTTTTGTTGATTGGTTAGACGAGATCCATATACAGCTTAAGATAATCTTTTGAAGTGGTTGGCTTTTGTGCGCAACTTTAATTTGACCTTTTCAATTGGAAAGTTCTAAAAGATTGTACAAAGGATTAAAAAACAAACATATTTCTGACCTAAGCTACATCAATTATTTTCGCAATTCAAAGTCCATGTTGTAATTTTGATCACTTTTATCAAAATTGTTTAAATTAAAAATTTCAAAAGTTAATAATATAGTTTAAATGTTAAATTTTATGATTAATTTTTAAAAAAATTATTCCGATAATTTTGATACAAATTATAAATCAATAAAAATTACACGTAATTTCGTAATGGACAATCAAATTTGAACGGAAGGAGTACCCATTTTATTCACGGGGGAGCACAAATTATTTAGTAAACCTGGAATCTACAAACTTTTTCGAGCATATGATAAGAAACGATGAACTATCTTGAAATAAAATTATTTGGACAAAGTAAAACTAACAAAAAAATACTTGATTCACGTGGTCCCTCCTTACGAAGAAATTCATGATTTCATCATATAAAAAACAAAATGGAGAGAGTTGCCACATGTAGCTCCCTCAAAACTCACTTTCACACTTTAATACACATGACAATGAAGCCCTCTAACTCAAACGTAACAAGAAACAATATAATATAATATAATGTCTACACTAAACTCCATATAACCTGAGAAAAATACTAATCTCAATGGACTGTCCAATACACCCATCTATCTGGCTGTACAAATTAAGGCTTAGTCAGAATGTCTTCAACTTGATTAATTAGAGAGTAGATATGCATGAAATGAATTTAACCATCTTAAATATTTTCCCTAATATAATGACCAATCAATTTAATTATATGTGATTTGCTCTTTCATGATGCATGACTACTTACTGTGAGTATCTACCAAAAATTCTTCACAACCTGCAAATTATTTAGCAACTTTACTAACAATTTTTTTTAAACATATTATACATAACAATAGATCTATACTCATTTTCAGCACAACTTCTTGATACTTTTCACTGAACAAGAGACTAATGCCTCAAATATGATTTTATTGGAAATTTAATACATACGAGAGCAATTTAGTAGTGTTGTGTCTATATAGCAACAATTATAAGACAAGGTTTCTTTGACAAATGCGACCCGTTGATGATTTAGCAATTTCAAATTTCCCAAATCTTTGATTTTAAAAGTATCATCGAGATAGTTTTTAAAGAATCAACAAGTATTCTATCTTAATTTGCTATAATCATACAATCCACGGTATACTAATAGAGCCAAGCAGAAACTATCTTGCTTTAATATAAAATGAAACGTGTCTATCTGGGTTGAGTGAAACCAAAGAGCTTCAGTGAAGTGGAAGTTTTTGTTGGTTTTTGGTACTATTTCGAATACGATAATTGAAAGGACAATAAAGTAAAAGACAGGAACGCAATGGAAATAACACTTTATTTCTCACAATTGGAATATGAATTACAATTCCTGACTCGTACAGAATTTAAATTAAACTGCTGGACTGGTTTGACAATAATACAAACTGCCGGACTGTTTTGATAATAAAACAAACTGCCGGACTGGTTTGACAATAAAACAAACTGCAGGACTGTTTTGACAATATAAAAACTGCCGGACTGTTTTAACAAACTGCCGGACTGGTTTTAACAAATAAAAAACTGCAGGACTGTTTTGACAATATAAAAACTGCCGGACTGTTTTGACAAACTGCCGGACTAAAAAACTGCCGGACTGTTTTGTAAATAAAACAAACTGCCGGACTGTTTTAACAAAAAAAGAAACTGCCGGACTGTTTTAAACAAACTGCCGGACTGTTTTAACAAATAAAAAACTGCCGGACTGGTTTTAAACAAACTGCCGGACTGGTTTTAACAAATAAAAAACTGCCGGACTGTTTTGTAAATAAAACAAACTGGACTGGTTTTAACAAATAAAAAACTGCCCGGACTGTTATTAAATAAACTGCCCGGACTGTTATGTAAATACTGGAAATTAAAGTACAGGAAAGTAAATTACAGAATAGGAAAGACTGAAATGTAAATTACAGAAACTAAAGGTACTGGAAAGAAAAATACATAAGGAAAACAGTACTGAAATTAAATGGACAGAATAATAAAGGACTGAAAAATAAATAACATAAATTAAAAGAAGAGGCAACTGCTGAGCAGTTTCCCTTAAACAATATTTCCCGAACCACCTTTAAAGGTTTCTGGTTTCGGGACTTTGTTCCCAAGGTACAACTTCTATCTCAGAGTGGCTCGTATGGAAACCGGCACCGAACCACATGTCGAGCTGTTGGTGGTGCGGTTCTCTCTCACTAAGTGTATGCTTATGCTGTGAGTTGTGTGTATGAAGGTGTGTTAGAATGAGAGGGGGATGGCTGCCTTTTATAGGCTCTAATGAAACCGCAGCCATAAATGTTGGCCTTTAATTCTGGGAGTTACACCCCCAGAATCCGCTCAATCAATTCTGAAACCGCAGCATTTAATCTCATTCATTGCTGGAGCGTTTCTGATTGCTGAAAACTCTAGGGACTGCTTTGTATTTTATACAAAACTCCCTATTCGGGTTTGGACCCAAGACCCGAGACCCGAGACATTCCCCAAATCCCAAATCCCAAGCCCAAGCCCAATACACACTAATACTCTTAGGTGTATGTGGACATGTTAGTTTAATAACTACATGGGTTGGTATGGTATATATATTGTAAAATTAACTCTTAATCTTCCAATATGGGATTATATTAAATGGTTTTCCTTTACCATTTCGGTTTTTCCAGATTTGAGCTTTCGAGGCACCAACTTTGAAGCCACTTTGTATTCACACCCATTCTCCGAATAGGTCATGTGATATACCGTTACGAAGCTCGTCACACGGGCTACTCAACCACGTTGAGTTCGGTATAAACAACTCAGCGCTGTTACACGAAATAATGACTCGAAGTTGGTCCAGTGACCATTCGGAAACACCCATGTTTTCACATGTTTTTCCAACAATCCCCCACATGAATGCAATTGGCTGAAAATAAAATGCTCCTAAATGCATACGAGAGAACCGCAAGAGTTCACTGCATAAGGACAGGTAGCGCGCGCCTTGAACCTGCCGTAGTGACGTAAAATCTGATATGCTACTATTGGGTAGCCTTTAAGCCTTGAACCCTTTAGCGTTTGTGCATACCAGGGTAATGCGCACACAGTGTCCTCTCTACACCACTTACTAAGCCCTTTGGTTGTTGTCCATATTTGGTCGTGGACTGCCTTGGCAAAATTCAACCGAGTGCTCTAGTGATTTAGCCCATGGCTCATCACATAGTATCGGCCATACACACTCGTCATAGGTGATTTCAAGTCAAGGGTGTCCTGACTCACCCCTCTCGATCTTCGAGATACTTGTTTTCATTAAGAGCCTCATGCTCACTCTTAAGATGGTCTAGGTCTATCACTCTTTCATCCTAGAAATGGGCTGGGAACTTAAGTTCCTGAGTGCTTTGTTCGGTCACCCCCACAGTTCGGTTTTCCCGTTGAACCCGAGGCTGGAGAATCCAGTTCGGGTTGGGTTGCCTCTGAGGAGGTTTCCAGTTTGATGGGCTTCAACCCCATTCCCCTCGATGAAACTTCAACTCCTACCTGAGTTAAGCCTTTTGTAAATGGATCCGCTATATTGTCTTTAGATCTCACAAAATCTAATGACACCACACCGTTAGCTAACAATTCTCTTACGGATTTATGTCTCTGACGAATATGTCGGGACTTTCCATTATACATATGATCATGCGCCCGTCCAATAGCCGACTGACTATCGCAGTGCATGCTTATTGCTGGGACAGGTTTCGGCCACATTGGAATTCCTTCCAGAAAGCTTCTCAGCCAATCAGCCTCTTCTGTTGCTAGATCCAACGCTATGAACTCGGATTCCATAGTTGATCTAGCTATGCACGTCTGCTTGGATGATCTCCATGAGACAGCTGCTCCTCCCATCACGAACACATATCCGCTAGTGGATCGTGTACTGTTGGAATCCGAGATCCAATTTGCATCAGAATACCCTTCCAGTACAGCTGGATATCTGGTATAATGCAACCCTCAGTCTGCTGTGTATCTCATGTATCTGAGAAGTCTCATGATGGCCTTCCAGTGTTCCTCATTTGGATTACTGGTGTACCTACTCAGTCTACTCACTGAGTTGGCTATGTCTGGTCTAGTACAGTTCATGACGTACATCAGACTGCCTATTATTCGAGAATATTCCAATTGTCTCACACTCTCCCCAAAGTTCTTTTTCAGGGTGGTTGAGATCTCTATCGGAGTTCTGGATGTAGCTCTACTATCTTTATCAAATTTGTCAAGCATCTGCCTGACATAGTGAGTTTGAGATAGCGCATATCCGTCTGATGTCTTGGTAATTTTCATACCAAGTATAACATCAGCGACACCCAAGTCTTTCATCTCGAATTTTTGTGACAACATTTTCTTAGTGGAGTTGATGTTATCAATACTCCCTATTATTATCATGTCATCTACGTAGAGGCAGACTACCACGTAGTCCTTTTCATTTCCTTTTACGTAGACGCATTTGTCACATTCGTTTATCCGAAAACCGTTTGATAGCATCACTCTATCAAATTTTTCGTGCCATTGTTTAGGTGCTTGTTTAAGTCCATACAAGGACTTCACAAGTTTACACACCTTGTGCGCTTTACCTGGAACCACAAACCCTTCCGGTTGTTCCATGTAAATTTCCTCTTCCAGCTCACCATTCAAAAACGCCGTTTTAACATCCATTTGATGTATTTCCAGATCGAACAATGCTGCGAGAGCAAAGACTATCCGGATTGACGTCTTCCTGGAGACAGGAGCATAGGTGTCGAAATAGTCGACACCTTCGGTTTGTCTAAAACCTTTCACTACAAGCCTTGCCTTGTATTTCTCGATTGTTCCATCGAGCTTTCTCTTCCTCTTGAAGATCCACTTGTGTCCTAGTGGCTTACACCCGGGTGGTAGATCCACTAGTTCCCAAGTGTGATTTTGTAATATCGATTCAACCTCATTGTTGATCGCTTCCTCCCAATATTGGGCTTCCGGGGATGACATTGCTTCTTTGAATGTCGCCGGTTCGCCTTCTATCATGAAGGTTACAAAATCTGGACCGAAAGACGTTTCCTTTCTAGCCCTTTTACTACGTCGAGGCTCTTCTTCTTCTTCCTCCAACGGTTCACTTGCCCCCACATTTTCCTCACTGTGTGACTCCTCAGTCTCTACAGTTTTGGAAGACTTGCGGGGAAAGATCTCCTCGAAGAAAGAAGCTTCTCGAGCTTCGATGATAGTATCTACATGCACATCGGGATTATCCGACTTGTGCACTAGAAAACGATAAGCACTACTGTTTTGTGCATATCCTATGAACACACAGTCTACCGTCTTTGGCCCTATTCTCGTTCTTTTCGGAAGCGAGACAAGGACCTTCGCGAGACAACCCCAAACCCTTAAGAATTTATAGCTCGGCCTATGGCCTTTCCATAGTTCATAAGGTGGTTTATCACGCTTCTTATGCGGTAGCTTGTTCAATACATAGTTGGCGGAAAGCAGCGCTTCCCCCCACATGTTCTGGGGTAACCCAGAACTTATTAGCATAGCATTCATCATTTCCTTGAGAGTTCTATTCTTACGCTCAGCAACCCCATTCTGCTCCGGAGAGTATGGGGCTGTCGTTTGATGTATAATGCCATTTTCTGCGCATATCTGCGCAAACGGTGCTTCGTATTCACCGCCTCTATCACTCCTCAACATTTTAATCTTTTTATTGAGTTGATTTTCTACTTCGGTCTTATAAAGAGCGAATTTCTCTACCGCTTCGTCTTTACTTCTCATTAAGTAGACATAGCAGTATCTAGTACAATCATCTATAAACGTGGTGAAATACTTTTTCCCTCCTCGCGTTTGTATAAACTTTAAGTCGCATACATCCGTGTGTATTAGACCGAGAGGTTCAGTACTTCGTTCAATATGTTGATACGAAGACTTGGTTAATTTTGCTTCAACACAAACCTCACATTTATGTTGTTTATCAAATACAAAATTAGGTAGTAGATTCAGTGATATTAATTTCTTCATAGAATTAGAATTCACATGACCTAATCTACCATGCCATAAATTAAATGAATCACAAGAATAAGCAAACGAAGTTTTATTGGCCACTTGGGCAACATTCACGATTACATTATTCTTGGTACTGGCCTCAGCCTTAGTACCCTCAATAGCTAACTCGGCTTTAGGAGCCGGAGTACCAACATTTAATTTAAACATGTCGTTGGTCATATAGCCACGGCCTACATACATTCCGTTCAAAGTGATTACAATTTTTGCAGATTCAAATACAAGTTTAAATCCTTTGTTCACCATCACGGACCCGGAAACCAGATTCTTGCGAATTTCCGGCACATGGAGCACGCCATTCAGTGTGAGCTCCTTTCCCGATGTCATCTTCAGTAGCACGGTTCCTTTTCCTTCCACCCTGGAAGTAGCCGAGTTCCCCATGAAGCAGCTCTCATTGTCCACGGCCGTATAGGTCTTGAACATCCACTTGCTGGCACAGATGTGACTAGTGGCGACTGTGTCCAGCCACCATTCCTTTGAGTTGCTCCCCACCAGGTTCACTTCACAAACCACAGCACTCAGGTGCATGTAGTCTTGTCCAGCATCATCTCCTCCCTCAGCCACATTAGCCTGAGCAGGTGCCCTCTTCCTCCCTTTCCCTTGGAACTTCCTCTTTGGGGGGGGGGGGTTTGGGCTTGTCGGTGCGCATCTTACAATCCGCGGCACGATGGCCCGGTTTGTTGCACACAAAGCAATCTCCCATGAATTTCTTCTGGAGAGAAGCACCGACTACGCCGTCAAAGCGTTTCCGCTTAGACATAGCGTTCTCAACCACATGGGCCTTGGCAACCGCGTTGCCTGCTCCGCCACCGGCTTTCCTTCCGGATCGACGGTTGCTTTGCTCAACATTGAGCCTCTCAATGAGTCCCTCCAAGGTCATAGCCTTTCGCTTGTGTTTCAGGTAGTTTTGAAACTCTTTCCAAGAAGGTGGCAGTTTCTCAATCCTTAATGCCACTTGGAAAGGTTCGTTGATAACTAGCCCCTCAACCTCAAGCCTATGGTATATGAGTTGGAGTTCCTCAACCTGCTCGATAACACTCTTCCCATCAGTCATCATGTACTCGTGAAAGTCCGTGACGACAAATTTCTTTGCGCCAGCGTTATTCACTTTGTACTTTCTTTCGAGAGACTCCCAAAGCTCCTTTGCAGAAGCCTTGGGCTCGAATACACTGAAGAGAGTGTCATCCAGAGCACACAGGATGTAGTTCCGGCATAGGTAGTCGTCGTGTTTCCACGCTTCTACCGCCGAAACCGTCTGCACGTCCTCATCGTCCTCGCTTAGGACGGGTGCAGACTCCTTAAGAAAACGGGTCAGATTAAGGGCAGTTAAATAAAACAGCATCTTTTGCTGCCAACGTTTGAAGTTGTTGCCCCTAAACTTTTCCGGTCTCTCCAGTTGAGAGGTTGGCAACATTGGTATCGCCGGCGTTGCCGGAGCCTTGCCCTTTGCCCTGGCCGCTGCCACAAGCGCTGCTTTGGCCGCAGCCTTAGCAGCAGCATGTGCTGCGGCCGCAGCCGCAGCCATAGCATCAGCCTCTGCCGCAGCGGCATCGGCCGTAGCCTTTGCCGCAGCAGCTTCGGCCTCAGCCTGTGCCTGAGCCTGGGGCCCCCCACTCGCAGCGCTCGTAATGTTATGGCTACTGCCAATCACAACTGCGCCCTGCACGAATCCCGAAGGATCTATGGGTGTTTGATCCTCATTAGTCATCTGAAATGACAAATTTAAAACCGTTTAGTTTCTCGCAAGAAAACTAAAATTCTTAATCGCAAATACTAATTATATCTTAATTAGATTGCTTCAAAAGAATAAAACAATAAAAAGATATTCTAGCGTGAAAATCAAATCACTTTTGATTTCACTAAGAATTCTTTATTATATTCTAGAATTAAAAGATTAAAACTAATTCGGATTTTATTCTATTTGCAAATTTCAATTTCTAGTAAACTAGCAATGATTTTGCAAGAATAAAACCGAGACGTCAACAACAATAAAATAAAAACAAAAGTCCTTTTCTATTCGAAAATAGTAAAACCAAATAATAGTATTGTTTAAGATTGTTGGTTTTTGGTACTATTTCGAATACGATAATTGAAAGGACAATAAAGTAAAAGACAGGAACGCAATGGAAATAACACTTTATTTCTCACAATTGGAATATGAATTACAATTCCTGACTCGTACAGAATTTAAATTAAACTGCTGGACTGGTTTGACAATAATACAAACTGCCGGACTATTTTGATAATAAAACAAACTGCCGGACTGGTTTGACAATAAAACAAACTGCAGGACTGTTTTGACAATATAAAAACTGCCGGACTGTTTTAACAAACTGCCGGACTGGTTTTAACAAATAAAAAACTGCAGGACTGTTTTGACAATATAAAAACTGCCGGACTGTTTTGACAAACTGCCGGACTGGTTTTAACAAATAAAAAACTGCCGGACTGTTTTGTAAATAAAACAAACTGCCGGACTGTTTTAACAAAAAAAGAAACTGCCGGACTGTTTTAAACAAACTGCCGGACTGTTTTAACAAATAAAAAACTGCCGGACTGGTTTTAAACAAACTGCCGGACTGGTTTTAACAAATAAAAAACTGCCGGACTGTTTTGTAAATAAAACAAACTGGACTGGTTTTAACAAATAAAAAACTGCCCGGACTGTTATTAAATAAACTGTCCAGACTGTTATGTAAATACTGGAAATTAAAGTACAGGAAAGTAAATTACAGAATAGGAAAGACTGAAATGTAAATTACAGAAACTAAAGGTACTGGAAAGAAAAATACATAAGGAAAACAGTACTGAAATTAAATGGACAGAATAATAAAGGACTGAAAAATAAATAACATAAATTAAAAGAAGAGGCAACTGCTGAGCAGTTTCCCTTAAACAATATTTCCCGAACCACCTTTAAAGGTTTCTGGTTTCGGGACTTTGTTCCCAAGGTACAACTTCTATCTCAGAGTGGCTCGTATGGAAACCGGCACCGAACCACAGGTCGAGCTGTTGGTGGTGCGGTTCTCTCTCACTAAGTGTATGCTTATGCTGTGAGTTGTGTGCATGAAGGTGTGTTAGAATGAGAGGGGGATGGCTGCCTTTTATAGGCTCTAATGAAACCGCAGCCATAAATGTTGGCCTTTAATTCTGGGAGTTACACCCCCAGAATCCGCTCAATCAATTCTGAAACCGCAGCATTTAATCTCATTCATTGCTGGAGCGTTTCTGATTGCTGAAAACTCTAGGGACTGCTTTGTATTTTATACAAAACTCCCTATTCGGGTTTGGACCCAAGACCCGAGACCCGAGACATTCCCCAAATCCCAAATCCCAAGCCCAAGCCCAATACACACTAATACTCTTAGGTGTATGTGGACATGTTAGTTTAATAACTACATGGGTTGGTATGGTATATATATTGTAAAATTAACTCTTAATCTTCCAATATGGGATTATACTAAATGGTTTTCCTTTACCATTTCGGTTTTTCCAGATTTGAGCTTTCGAGGCACCAACTTTGAAGCCACTTTGTATTCACACCCATTCTCCGAATAGGTCATGTGATATACCGTTACGAAGCTCGTCACACGGGCTACTCAACCACGTTGAGTTCGGTATAAACAACTCAGCGCTGTTACACGAAATAATGACTCGAAGTTGGTCCAGTGACCATTCGGAAACACCCATGTTTTCACATGTTTTTCCAACAGTTTTTGAAACCATTCTATTTGCTTTCTTTAATCCACGAAGTGATTTATTAAGTTAACATAATACAATAACCCTTATGGATTAAAGAAAGATAGTAAACCACGTCGGAGAAGATCGTTGAATGTAAAATCTGCTACTACCTCCACGAGAGATAGAGAGCGAGAGGATTCGAAGCAGTGCAATGGAGGATACATCTCGATAAGGCTATACCATGGTATTAATTACTAGTTTTTTTTGGGTACCATTATATATGTATGGGGAAAACTCCCCACATAACAAGAAGAAAAAATATAGAGGTGCTAAAGAGGAGATGCACAAATTACATTTCCAAGTAAACATAATTTTATGAAGCCATTGTGTTGAGGATCATGCACACTTTTGTAACACGACGGAAACGAACAAAAATCGAAATATTGAAGGCATTGGCTTATGTAATTTGTCACACACTAACGCTACAACTCTGCGTTAGCTGGTACTTGATGGCATTACCGACCACTATTCCAGTGTTTCGGCTTCCGAATGTGATCACTGCAGGGCAAGTGACGTGGAGATGGTACCTCGCTGAAACGACGCTCCCAACTTTAAATCTCACCCGTCCATCAATTTTGATAATAAGTTGCACGACACCATCGACCTGGTCTTGTTTTAAAGCGAAGCTATTGTAAGGAGCAATGGGAACCGCCGTGCCAGAGATGAATGGAGACCAAATGTCAACCTCCTTGTGGTCCTAGAGAAATAAGAAAAAGAAAACAATTATGAACTTTTTACATAATTATTAGGAACTTGTTCTATGATAATTACATCAATAAAGATCAATTGTTTTTTTAACTTTTTGATAAAAAAAAACATGTACAAATAATTATAACTAATGCTAGAAGCAATTGATTTTTAAGTAGAAAACTGAAGCTGTTGGAACTTGGAAGTCAATCCATTAAACTATTGGACTATACTAACTCGGCGTGTTCCTGTGACCTAACGGTATTATTGTTAATCTTAAAAAAAACGGAATTATTGTTCTTGTTTAATTACTAGAGTATTATGTTAGGTACACCTAATGACCTAATTACATCCACTTAATTGTACTCAATTTCCCAAATTGTCTACAAAACAGACATTAAAGTGATAAAAAAAATTAAAAGCTTGGAAACTTATAACTTTTCTAATTGTGAAGTTCCGGTCACAAACTGCTGCCCAATAAAACTAAGAGTATCCGGTGAACAATATTTGATAAATAAAGAGTAATATTAATAAATTGCCAGAGAGAGGAGTACAGTAAAATTGTCAAAACATAACACTTTTCAAGTCTAATTATCAAAAACTAAAAACAAAAACTTTTCTTCTTAAAACATACAACTCTAATAAATATGTGTAATTGTAGGTTTTATATTTTGTAAATAAACTTTTAGATGTTGTATCTTTTTGTAATATATTTTGTTTAATTGTATATTTTGCGTATTGTATAGTAACATGGAAATCTATCTACATGGTAGACATATATAACATATTCTCGAGGAGATGCCAAATTAACTAGCTCCTACAAATCTATTGCCAATCGGCAATAAGTTTATACTCCTTGTTTAGGCTAATTTAATTTCAATGTTTTAAACCAATAATAGTAGGCTTCTTTTCTCCAATTTTAACTGACGAAACCTGTGACGCTTTACTCTTTTTGTTCGTAGCTAAACAAGACTTCATCCGGAAAAAGCAACAAAAAGACAAAAGAGAAATAAGCTACCTTAAGTTTCCATAAGCTAGAAAAAGGTTTCTCGATGGACATTTGACAACCAAGATTATAAGATCAAAATAATGACAATTATGACCACAAGATAAAATACTACTCGCTCGCCAAAAATATTAATAATATGTAAATGCTCTATTGCAATAAGAAAGTTAAAAATAATTTGTGTTGCAATCAGAACATCTTCATTTTGTATTGCGTTACTGTTGAAGAAAGGAAGCACCAAAATTTTCTGATACTTTTATATATACTCGTTATTCTTTGACTTCACATAAGAATAATGTTTCATAAAAATGCATCAAAGAAAAAAAAAACTCTACCTATAAGAAGCAATTACCATAACAATATTCTTGATGTACCTGATATGCG
Organism: Primula vulgaris; assembly: GCA_963920805.1. Classification (NCBI taxonomy): domain Eukaryota; kingdom Viridiplantae; phylum Streptophyta; class Magnoliopsida; order Ericales; family Primulaceae; genus Primula; species Primula vulgaris. The sequence continues at coordinate 38,409,778 of OY987213.1, forward strand.
GGTGGGATAGAGGTGGAAAATGTGATTTGTTGGCTCCGGTAAGTTGCATAGGCTTTAAGGCTATCGTAGAAGACCCCCATTTGGGTGTTGGTGTTTCGTGCTGCTATAGTTACTTGGAACGTCGAGGTTAGGAGGTTTGGAGAGGATACATTAAAGGCGTATACGGTTGCGTCTTGTAGGGTAAACTTGGGATTTTTCGGCTGTAAAATAGCCCATGTTACGAGAAAGATGATGAGGAAGATTAAGCAAATAACGAGAATCCAAGCAACCGCTCGGCGAAGGCGCTTTCTCCACTTGCTCTTGTGGCAGCTGTGTTTTGACATGCTTCACAGAGAGAAAGAGATGGCTTCTAGAGTAGGAAGAAAAAGATGTATGATGAGTTGAATATTTTGTTGTTAGTGAGTGTTATATGATTGGTGAACTTAGCTTTGATTCAAGTCGTATTTTTATCCCTATGTATATATTTTGGGATTATTGATATATATGAATTAAATAATAAGTAGCTCACCCTCCACCCTTGTGATGACATACTTTGTACATACATTTGATCGACGTCTGATAATAATTTTGCTTATATATGTTTCATCTTTTCTTTCTAACTAAGAAAAATTTCTCCAAAACACTAGTCAAACTTAGACGTCTGTTTTAAGATGCAAATAATTCGTACCTACATTGATAAAATGGACAAACTGAAAAAAGTTTCATATATTCAAATTAAATTTGATTATATAAAAGCTTATTTAAAATTTGGCATGCATTTCAGCAACTAGTAACGGAAATTATTCATCTCAAAATACACCTATATTCGTAATGAACAAGTAATTAATATAAAACAAAAATAGTATTATATTGATTTAATGGACTTTGAGAATTGAGATACTTCACCTAATTAAACTCATCTCTTAAATTATTTTTTGGTAAACAAAAACTAGAAGAGCTCCTTACAAAGTTATCAGTTTCGACTTTAAATTTAAAGGGACCCTATGTTTCATTTCTTAGATAATTTGTTTTTTCATGCAAATTGGTGAGATAATAGTCATAAGTATAAACAATGGTATTTAACAAACGTTATATGCATGTATATCTCTAATTAACAAGAGATTGACATAGTCACATAACTAGAAGATTATTTATTTTGTGTAAAGAAATTTGTGTACGTTATACTATCTCTGTTTCGACCTAATATCTAACTTATGTAGATATAGGCATTTCACCTACCAAAAAGATGTCACCAATCGTTTTACATTATGATATTATTATATACATCAGTCTTTAAAAATAGAATACATTTTATTAACTAGAGGAAAAGATGCAAGGGGCAAGTATATATGAGTAGACTTTTTTGTTTGTATTATTTTTTAAAATACCAATATGATTATATGTGCCGTGCTCGAAACGTCTAGACTTATATACTAGTAAAATACTAAAATTATAAAATTATGACGTATAAGTTAGATAGCAAGGTTGTACTATAAATTTAGAAAAGGATTTGGCGTAAATAATCAACCTTCCGACTTCTGAACACTTAGATCTATATAGCTAGCTAGGCTTTTAATTTTCTTTTTAATATATCTAGAATTGTATCTAACCATTTAGTTTTTTTAAAAGAATCAGGTAATATATATACTAGAATATGGATTGTTATTTTCCCTACTCGAACCATTTCTAAATTTTGTAAGTACGGTTGGGATATTAATCAGTGACCTTAGGCCTTGTTTGTTAACACTGGAATTTGGCTAATAATAATACTGATCCCACTAAATTAGTGATGACCCCATAAATACTTCCTTTGGTAACATTTTTTGACATGAGACTTAAATGCAAATGTATTAGATATACCCAAATTCATAGCTAATATGAATACCCACAAAGGATGGTATTAGTAATATTATATTAGCAATATACCAAATTGTTTTTTAGTAACTTTACAACTCTCTTATATATTTATGCTCTCTCACCAATACAAACCGGCTTATAATATTTTTATATATACGTATGTAATTATACGTATATACATATATATATATAATTATGTATTTTGCTAGTTTACTTATTATGAGTATAAATGTAAATTTGTAAAATAGTTCAATCCCAATGAAAATTAAACAAGCACTTTATTAGTATTTTATGTATGCATTACTAATCCCGCATTAATTTGTTATCCCGTCATAGTTCGAAGATATCGTTAATCTCGTTACTATTAATACTCAAACCAAACGAGGCCTTAATTTCATAACGAGTGACTTAAAAGAAGTTACAAGTCTCATTTTGATCACATTGATCGGGAGCGAAGCGGGAGCTCAAAGAATAGGCCAGTTATAAGGAAAAGAAGCAAATGATAGATTCATTTGTATTGTTCAATGTCGAGTACAAAGTACTTTCAGTTATTTACCAGCTTTGTTTTTTATCCCCTAAAACGTATCTGTAGGCCTCGTTTGTTTACTGGACATAGAGGGTGGGATTGGACTGAAAATAATACTGGCCCCACTAATACTCTGTTTGCTTGCTATTTTGACATTGGACTACAAATGCATACGGACTGTAAATGACCCAATTTATGGGTATTTGAAAACCCATTGGGGGGTGGTATTACCAATACCTATCAACAACTTATTTATTATATCCCTAATTACCCTTCTTTTTCTTTTCACCTGTGTCACAACTCTCTCTCTATGTTTTCTCACATACATGAGAAGATGATATATATGCATACAATACACACATTCATATACCAACCATGGTAGATCGAAAAATCGTTTTATTCAAATCGTTTTTTTTATATATATATATATATATAAAGCTCAAAATTATGGGATATTTTTATCTAAGAAAATACATCTCACATGTTCTTTTTTTTCTTAATTATTTTCCGAATATAATCTATTTTATATATTAAATTCTTTTTTTTTCCAGATCTCATCTTTAATTCACAATAAAATTGATTGCAAAATGATACTTTTAATTGATATATACCAGAATTTTCTTGTTATTATCGGTTTTTTTTCCTTTCTACTATTTTCTAATTCACAAAAAATTGGGGTTTTTGTTAGCTAAAAAATTGGGCTTATGAATTTTTCAATTTCTAATTGATATATACCAGATTTTTCTTGTTGCTAATTGATATATATAGTTCTACTTCTATATTTAAGTTTAAAAGTTGTGTTTTATTCTTCATGGATAAAATTGTCAATTACCCCGAATAGTCCAAGTCTGATAAATTTATAACCAAACGCTATATTGTACTAACTCGTGGGATTAATAATACAAGCATCATTTCAAATACTAGTATAGTCCGGGTGGACTCATAGTCTCAGGATTACTAGTAACGCAACCAAACGAGGCCGTAGGGTATTATGCTTTTGATTATAGCTCATTTTGTTTGTATCATATCGTATTTGGACAAGTTTGTTTCCGTTTATGCTAGCATCGGAGCATGACTCATGCAAATCAGCTACATTTAACATTAATGAAATGCAGACCTTTTGATTTTAAAAAAAAAATTTGCAAAAAAAACATATTTTTGCAATAGTCGCTACAACAAACTTAAAAATTAGGGATAATTTTTTTAGATACAATCAAATTTTATCTCCAAATAATAACTTTTTGGGACAAAAATAATATTTTAGAAATAAAAACAATTTTTTTATCCCCAAATCTAACTTTTAGCCGCATAATTTGAAAAAAAAAAAGTGTCTCCAAATACAATCTTATACGGACATAAGGAGACAATTTAATTTCGTATCAAAAACTATTTGGAGACAAATTTTAATTGTTTTCCTATGTTCGTATGAGATTGTATTTTTGTGTCTAAAATTTTAATTAGTATTTTGCTATGTTCCTATGTTCAAATTATGTGTCTAAAAGTTAGATTTATGAACAAAAAAATTATTTTTGTGTCTAAAATATTATTTTTGTCATGAAAAATTATCATTTAGAGAAAAAATTTGATTGGATCTAAAAATATTGTCACTAATTCTTAAATTTATCGTGGTGAGCACCAATTTTCCCTTCTTTTCTTTTTTGCAAACATTCAACTTTTCGAAACATAAATATTTAGTGAATATTTCTAAACAAATGAAAGAAAGAAAATATATCTGCAATTGCAAATGTGACTCTAGAAAAAGACTTAAAAAACGGACAAGTAGTAAATCCTTCTCATTCAGAGTCACTTCGATAACGTCATCAGCAAAAGAGTTCACGCCAATTTTATGCTTACTTTGTCTTGAGAGGTATGTACGTAATAATCTTATTAAACACGAGACGATATATAATATGCTTACTTAGAATAAGCATATGAAAAAAACATCGATCCCAAACACATGCTGTCATCATTTCCGTATTCAAAGTCTACGACAGCCAACGGCTTTAAATAGATCGAAGAGCCGTGGTATTGTGCTATTGAACCCTCTGGAATTTAATTGTGTGTTTCCAGAAAGTGTTTTCTGTTAATTTTTTAGGTAACTGTCTTTCTTTACATCATTTATAGTTACAATAGGAAAATTTTAAAATGAACAATTGATCGTTGTGAAAGTGTTGTTTATGTTATTCATTTCTAACAAAACAATACAACTAAAATAGTTTTTCTTTTTTTTGGTCAAAACTAAAATAGATTGTTAATGTACAAGGATTGTCAACTGAACCTCTAACATGAGACCGAGCCTAACATACGTACACACAATTAGCCCAACAAAATGTTTAGTCTTTACATCTATGTGGATCTCGCTTTGCTAAGGAAACAACTCATTTAAGCCCGATGTTTTTACATGAGAAAATTGTTGGGAGATCGTAATAAACATACCTACTTTAAGTTTTAGTACCGGGTCAAAACTTATTTAACTTTAACTACCGACTCAATATATAGTCACAAGTTTCATAAATATGTTTTTAAGGTTTTCATGTGTTGTTCAAGTAGTACTAATTATTGTCTCATTGTAACATATTTCAAGTCTAAATTAATATTCCACGTTTAAATAAGATTTACACATTTAAACATAAATTATTGACTATGATCATCCGCTTCAACTTAATTATCATCCTCTTCAATATGACAAATTAAAACGATTATTTCAAATCTAAACGAACGGATTTACATTTATAATGCACATCTGAAATAAGTACTATATATATATGGAAATTTAATGGGAAATGTTCATGCGCCAGTTCATGTGTGGGCTTAATGCTCCTCTGATATGATTTCCTTGAGTTTATCTTATACCATGGTGGCATGGTCCATTTCCCTTTTAAGTGCTTTTTCAATTGCATTGAAGCTTTAAGTATGCTTGCTTACTTGATAAAGGAAAATACTTCTTATTTTAAAACCTAATAAAGCCTTTTATTCCAAATGATCGGTTTCTTCCACCCTAAGTAGTTCCCAGTTCAGCATAACTGATAAATAAGCATAAAGCTTGAAGTTTAGCTTCATAATTTATAAAGTTATATTCTAATAATGGAGGAATTTTGAGTATTTGAATCACAAGCTTTTGTTTGTCTAAAAATATTTAAAATAAATCAAAACTCCATTATAACATATATATATAGTAAACGTACAACGTATAAGGAAAACTTTTTGGAAAAGGAATGTCTAGTACCTAATTCTATCCTTTTTGCAAAATAACAAGGCTGTCTTGTCAAAATTAGAGCAACTTTTATCTCTTTTTCTTACCTTTAAAGTCTAAAGGCTGTTAACGGCCATCCAAATGCAATATAAATCTCTCTTACACACACAGAGATTTGTTGCCCGTAAGAGATATTGCTTTCTACCACATGGCCATGAATAAACTGAAGATGCTTATGTGAGACTCAAAAGCATAAATGAGCGGCCCTTTTGAGTAGATAATGTCATTTTATACTTTGATGTTTATTTATTATGTAGTGCCTTACTTTAATCAAGTGACCACTACATATATATGCATATACGTACACCTGAATGTTTGGAGTAACTAGGTACTGTATTTGTGTTTTCTCCCTTAGATTTTGGCTACTAAAAAAATCATCTTAAGAGGTTAATATACAAATATCCTAAGGTATAAAGGAAATTATTAAGTCGCAGCAAAAAAAAAAAAACGCAACAACACGCTCAATCAATGGCCTTATAAAAATTAAGTGAGACGTTATTTGGTGATTTACTTGGGGCTGGAGGCATCCCGCAAAACATATAAAGAAGACGAGTATTATCTTCAGGTTTTGAATGTGAAATTGACAACTACATTGAATAAGACTGATTGTGTATTTGTGTCAAATTACATTATAAATTCATAATCAAAGCTACAACCCTCGTGTCTTAGTCCAGAAGGATTATGAAAACAAGTTCAAAATCAGTATTCATTTCGTTTTAATACTAATACATTATACACAGGTGCAGGAGCCCTTACCTAATGAACCACAGCACACTATACCTTCACCATTCATTTAAATTGTCTTTACTATAAGCTTTAGATAAGTTAGTCTTACATAATTTATTAAAGGATGGTGAAACTCATCTCAGCTAATTATGAAAACTACAACAAAAAAAACACACTTTAATTTCTCTTTAATATGTTGGAAATAAGCTCTTAGTAGTTAGATAGGCACTAGTGAGTTTATTTTAACTTGAATCTTTACTTATTTATAACTACCAACTCAGATGTTATTTATCAGGTCCCAGTAAAATGATCTAAAGGATAACACCAAGTAAATATCTCTTGCTCCCCCAACACAAAAGTAGAAAGCTAGCTAATCGTTGTGGCTCGTTAGTGACTAATGTAAAAAGCTTAAAGCCATACCTTTTTAAGTGATATGCTTATGGGTGAAGGATAATTACAAGGTATAAAGGAAATACTGTTCAAATGTATCAATATTATATAAATACGCGCAATATCTATAGTTTGCTTTTCTCATTCAAGCACTCCTTTTCGTGCATTCCTTGATACCTTGCATTCAAATCATTTGTTGCTCTTTGCATTTCTTTTTAGGTCTACAAAGAGGAAAACTTTTTGACTGTGACTCAATATAAAAATTTTGGAAGAACAAATACTGCTAGCTTTGATCATTCAATTTTTGCAGGTACATTTATTAGGTCGTTCCTCCTAAAAGAAAGGGAGTTGCTAATAATGGAATAATAATGGTATCACCCATATGAGATTGTAGTTTTATTTCGCAACTCTGTATGTATCCACGATCATGTTCACCTAACGTAATTTTTATATATAAAAAATTACTTCCTTCTCGTTTCTTGTGCTTTATAGGAATTGTTCCCGTCTGAAAGAACACCTCAAGTTTTTTTTTTTTGAAACAAGTTAGTATAACAAAAAGAATGAGCATCTACGATAGAGAAAGAGTACTCTTAGCATAGTGACCCAATTCACTACAAAAAAAAAGGTTTAACCAGTGACGAATTTTATGATAGATTTATTCTCCAACACTCTTATCGCAAACGGATTTACGACGGATTTTAATTTTACTGACAGATTTTGTTAGTTCGCGACAGATTTTTAACAGATTTGGCCGTCTGACAGATTTGGCCGTTCTTGATTGAATTTATTTTTGTAGTGAAACTTATTTCATTTTTAAGTTGGTTTCAGGTCTAATTTAGATTTGTAGTTTAACCTATAAATATTGGAAACTAGAATAAGAATTATCAAAAGTACATCGTATTAATAAGAACACTATAGCCAGAAACCGAATAACTATATAAAATATTGACAAAATAAAAAAAAAATTGAAAACGGTCAAATTCTTCATGTTTTTCGTGAACCCTAGTTACCCTACAACTAAAATTGCCACATCAAATCGAGCTAGAGAACTTTCTCAATAGATAACATGGCAAATCCTTTAGGTCTATTTGGTGAAATAGTCTACCAAAGATAACTTATTTATTATATATGTACATCTTCGAAAGGTTTCTTTTAATTTTGCACCACAATTGATATAAGTCAATTTGACTGTACAAGGTACGTTATGCATTAGGATAATCTTTAAAAATTAAACTGCTCCAAAAACACTACAAAAAAAGTGAGAATAAGAGTTATTGGGTAAACTATTTAGCAACCGTGTACAACCATAAGAATTGTTAATCGTAACAAACATTTTTGTTAAGTCCATGCTAGGCTTTAAGGAGATTTTTGTTAGTGTCAAAATATTGTTTGACATTATATTGAAAAAACTCTTAAATACCAGTTTTTGATTAACAGTTTCAATAATTCGTTGTTAAGAACAAGTGAGTTGTATAAAATTATGAGATAAATTTATCGGGAAATATCTTGAATACCCCTACACACAAGGAAAGCAAAGATAATGTAAAAGTTTTGGATATAAGGAATTAAATAATAATTAGTAATATTTTTTTCTAATTGATTAATATCTTTGTGTAGTCGTCTATTAGCCTATATTTTGGGTCAAAAAAATGTAGATATTCTGATTAGAGAGGTGAAGACACCAATTGTACAGATGAGACTAAAAAGTGAGAAAAACAATTATAACATTAGTTATTAGAGAGACTAAGTTGTGAGGTGCTAAGTTATATACGCTTGAGTATGGTATCGGAGATGCAGACCTAGTTGGGGGCCGAACTCTGTTGTCAAAGGTTTTGTTTAACGTCTTATTAACTTTACCAAAATAGTTCAGTTACAACTTATTGAGTTAACTAAAACACACTTTGGTTTAGGTTTTTTCATCCATGTTAGTCAAATAACGGGAAACGCCTGGTAATTGTTAAGAACATCCTTAATCCTCCTAACACTATCTCTGGTGGCTCTAGAGAAATTCACCATGCTGTCAATGAAACTAAAGAGCGATATCATAACCTTTGTTCCGTTAATGAACAGACCATCGATACCTTTCAAAGTTGTCCAAAAATCGTCAAAAAACTTTATGTAATAATTAAATTGAAACAAGTTGGGAGAGAAAATCGTATCGTGGGGCTCTTATAGTCCTCATGAGGTACACAAAGCTAGTTTCAAAATATATATGCTATAAGAGCATAAGACCACTAATATTTGAAGTCCCTTTATTCTTTGTCTTTGAACCTGGAATTAATCGTACATATAACACAGTTCCCAACTCCTTTAGAGGCAAACCCCTCCCCACCACTTCTCTTTTCGAGTTAATAAAAATTATACTTTTAACATGTACGTAAGATACCGAAGAAAAGACCTCTACGTGGTATATGAACTCGCGGCGGTGATGAGAAATAAACCACAACTTAATTAAGAAAATCTTATCTGTCAGCTTATATATGTTTATCTGTATCACAAACTTTTTAGTATGTTTTACTAGTTTCTCGAGCTGGATATAATAAATTAAGGCTCTCGATCAATATAAACAGAGGCGGATACAGCTAGGGGCATTGGGGGGTCACATGCCCCCCAAATTTGTACTCTGTAAAATTATGAATAAGGCCCTGTGGTAATATATAATTAATTAAATATAAAACTTTAATATATAAAGTAAAAAAAAAAACTATTATGTATTCTCTGTCTAAAGCAACATATAGAAGTGACGAATTGTAAAACTCCCAAATGCTATAGTAATAGTACTAATGAAAATTTATCTATTACCTATTTTGCCCACCACATGTATCCGTCTCGGTTTTTCTTTCTGTTTAATTCAAGAGGTATTGCGTCATCAAGTAGTTTATGGTTTATTATTCAATTTTTTATTGAACATATGCTGAAATTTGATAATTTTCTTTAATAAAGTTGACTTGTGTAAAGTATATTGTTCAATTGTTTGAATTTTTTTTTTATATTCAAAAAAAATAAAAAAATTTAATTTTTAGGATTTTGCAGAGACTAAACAATAAGGTTTATATAAATATATTGTTGGTGCTATGAGCCTATGTGTGGAGATAAAAATCAAACTTATGAATATTTAACAAAAATATTATGAAAATATTTATTCTCTTTTTATTTGTAAGCGGTTGCAAATGTAGTGTATGTATGATTTGTTCGTTTTTGTGTGTGTATATTATTCGTTTTTTGTCTTATATATATTTTACTCAATTTAACTATCTGATTGATTTATATTGAAATTGTGACCCTTGAACGTAAATACACCCCTAATATATATACCACGTTTATCCATAGTAAAGGACAATTGTCTTTAAGAGTATATCGTCCTATGTCCCTTTATATTTTAGTCAAGCAAGTAAAAAATGCATTATGAGGATAAGAATTGTAGGTAATGGAGCAAACTTTTGTTACTTATTTGGAGTTAGAAGATGCATGCTGATTCTAGGTTAGCACGCTATCCAAGTTTTGTTTATTTAGTGCATGCAAAAAAGAAAGAGACCACTTACACATACCAAATAGACCCTATCGGTTTATATGTGTACAGAGAGAGAAAAAGAAAAGAATATTAGAAAAGAGCAAAGCTGAATTGCCTTTGGTACTGCTGCATTATTCACCTTGCTAATTGTCACCACATGCATTCCACTTTCCATTACAAAATCAACTTTGGACCCCAAATTTACCTCACTCTCAAGAAAAGAACACCCTTACCCTTCTCCCATATATTTCACATAAAAAGCACAATCCAAACTAGATCAAAAGCTCAACCACCACAACACTAGAGTAGAATAAAACGAAAAAAAAAAAACTCTGACGCTCTTTCCTTTACCAAAAATAAATATATAAGATGAGAAGCGGAGGGTATACGGTGCAACAAGCACTAACACCGGAAGCAGCAACCATATTAAAACAAGCCCTAACTCTAGCAAAGCGTCGAGGCCATGCCCAAGTAACACCTCTACACGTGGCCCACACCATGCTTTCTTCCCCCACGGGTCTTTTTCGAACGGCTTGTCTTCAATCCCATTCCCATCCTCTTCAGTGCAAAGCCTTAGAGCTATGCTTCAATGTTGCCCTAAACCGCCTCCCAACCTCTTCTTCAAACCCAGTGTTTGGATCCCACACTCTTTCTCATCCGTCTATTTCCAACGCCTTGGTGGCCGCCTTCAAGAGGGCTCAAGCCCATCAACGCCGCGGATCTATAGAAAGCCAACAACAACCTCTCTTAGCCGTGAAAATCGAATTTGAGCAACTTATAATTTCAATCCTAGATGATCCTAGTGTGAGTAGGGTTATGCGAGAAGCTAGGTTTTCTAGTACCCAAGTGAAGATCAATGTTGAAAAGGCTGTGTCTTTGGAACTATGCTCTCAAACTACAACCACCCAAAATGAAAACCCAAAAGAATTTTATCCTTTAGTTTCCTCTCAATCTCCGTGCAGCTCTCAAGAACTAGGTAGATTAGAAGGTAAAGCAAAGGACTTATATCAAACAAGGGAAGAAGATGTTTGCTTCATAATAAATAACATGTTGCAAAATAGAAGAAGGAATATGGTTATAGTAGGGGAGTGTGTTGATATTCTAGAGGGATTGGTTAGGGATTTAATGGGTAAAGTGGATAAAGGTGATGTTCATGAGAGTTTTAAGAAGGTAAAGTTCATAACCCTTCCTATATTAAATTTAAACCTCTCTAGAGAAGAGGTTGAACAAAAGATTTTAGAGCTAAAAAACATAGTAACGAGGTATATGGAGAAAGGTGTTGTTTTATATTTGGGGGATCTTAAGTGGATGAGTGAGTATCAAGCTAGTAACTCTTGTGATCAAGGAAGGGGAATGGAACAATATTGCCATGTTGACTATTTGGTTATGGAGATTGGGAAATTATGGGGTATTATAGAGGGAGAAAATAGATTTTTGATACTAGGAATTGCTTGCTTTAAAACTTACATAAAATGCAAGAGCGGTAACCCCTCATTGGAGTCTATTTTGAGGCTTCATCCAATTACTATTCCTGATGGGAATTTGAGCTTGGGCCTCACTCATGAAAGGTAAAATAAATTTGGAACTAGACATTTAATTCATTGATTTTATTAATCAACCTCACTACTTTAATTTGATTGTTTATTACTGTATGAACTCTTCGGCGGTGGTTATAGGATTATAGAAACTAATTATATAAAATTCATTAAAAATCCAAAATAAGAGTGGTTTGTTTGGGAAGTCTTACAGTTCACGATCGGTTCATTTCATACGTAACAAACATGAGTACCAAATCTTTAACCAGAAAATATTAAAATTTCAAAATTACGAGTATCATATTATAGAAACTAATTATATAAAATTCATTAAAATTTCCATAATTGTTTTGAGGAGTCTAAGTAAGTAAGTAGTGCCTCGTTCCTAAAAGTTTGAAACAATTCATTTCCAATCATGTCCTTACATATGCAGTTTAAGCAATTGAATCTTCATATTTTTAGTTATTGTGAATTGCGATTACAATTCAAAATTTTCCATTTTCTTATTTTGTAAGGTTTCTCATGAAGTAGATGAAAAAAGAGGCTTCTTTTTCTGATCTAGACTATACTTACTCTATGTCACAAGTGTTGATGTGTATCCACTGTCGTCCATTACTAATCTGAAATTCATTTCAAAATGGTCATTACATAGTGATATAGAGATTGGTCTAGCTGACAAGTATCTCAAAAGTTATAGCGAGACTGGAACATCGATATTAAGAAGAAGCAGTTCTTCGAGCCAACTAACAACATCAAGTCTTCCTTTATGGCTCCAAAAATACAAGAATGAAAACAACATTGACCAGGTTTCACTTTTTCATTTTTTTGTCTACACTAATATTGATCTACTTAGATGCTTTGTCCGTTTGAAAGGTAACTACAGCGTTATCATGAAAAAAATATATCAGGAGTCTAACTTTTGAATTTTCTCATTAGGGTTGTGTCCCAAGGAGTGATTTATGTGAAATACCCATAAATAATACTTCCGTATCACCTTCGTGCTCAACTAATAGCTTCTCTTATGACCACCCAAACATTAACTACGAACCAAGATTCAGACCCTACACTACTTCTTGTCCAAAAGGCATCGAACAAGCATTGCCACCTTATCAGAGCTCGCCAGCAAATTCTAGTTCTTCTAGTTGCTTAATGGAGGTCAAGTATATCAAAAACTTCAAGGAGCTAAATTACGAGAACTTTGAAACCCTTTGCACTTCTTTGCAGCAAGAAGTGCCATTCCAACGGGATATTATACCCGAAATCGTTACCACAATATTGCAATCTAGATCTAGAAACAAACAAGTAAATGGGGTAATAGGAAACAAGGAAACAAAAGAAGAGACGTGGATGTGCTTCCAAGGCATTGACCTGGACGCTAAAGAGAAGATAGCTAGGGAACTTGCTAGGCTCATTTTCGGATCAAGTACGAACTTTGTGTCAATTACATCGAATAGCTTCTCTTGTTCAAGGTACCATGCAAATGGGGAATTGAGGAACAAGAGATCAAGAGATGACCAAAGTTGTAGTTATCTAAAAGAATTTTCGGAAGCAGTTTTTTGTGATCCTCATAGGGTCTTCTTTCTTGACAACATAGAGTATGTTGACCATTACTCACAATTGGGTATTAAAAAGGCTACTGAGAGTGGATCAGTAAGAGATTCCAATGGCAAAGAGGGTTCTCTTCAGGATGCGATTATAATACTGAGCTGCATAAACTTCGATTCAAATTCGCGAACTTTTTCTCCCCACATTAAGCCAAAATTAGATAATGTTGAAAAAGAGAAGGCTGTTTCTCTGGATTTGAACATTTCACTTGAAGAAACAGAAAGTCAGGATGAGCCAGTTGATGATATAGGACTACTAAAATGTGTTGAAGGAAGGATAATATTCAAACCTCATGTTCACTAAAATTCGCAAGTTTAGGTATTTTTAATCTTTTTAGTTGTATGCTTTTTATTATTCTCTAGCTATTCGCTCCTATGTTCTTTTTCCTTTTCGGAAAGATGTGCAAGCCTACTACTATTGGAAATGTTGTCATGGTATACTATGTAACTTCCATGTAGATTAGACAGATGTAAAGTATCTTGAGTACTCAATTTATCCAATCTTACTGTGTTTGGTGTTTATATATGTGCACGAGTGTTTGAATGTCAGTGAGTCAGAGTAACTTAGAGGGGGGGCGCGATCACCCACTCTAATTTGACAAAACTTAAATTTTGACATTTTCCCTTTTTCTATAATTGCTCAAATGTTCTCATCAACTCGTTTTAGCCTCAGGCATTCCAAGTAAAAAGTTGAGAAATGACAAATGAGTTTTGACATTTTTCGGAGATTCATCCTTGTCCCTCTACTATTTGAATGGTTAGGTTTTCCTTTCAAACTAACCCATTTACAAGCAGGGACGAATCTACATAGAGGAAAGGGGGTGCAAACGCCACCCTTGATTCGGTAGAAAAATATATTAAAAAATAATTTTATTAATTTTTAATTATTTATTTGTAAGAACAGTTAGTAAATAGATAAAAGTAAATGCAAATTGTAGCAAACTCATTTACTTGGTATAGTGGAAAAGTCTTTATTTACTTACTAAGAGATCTCAAGTTTAAATCTTTTGTCACACTCAATTAATTTATTTTATTATTATTATGAGTTTCTATTATGTTACTATTGTTTATATATTTTTCTAATTCAAAATTGAAAAGTAATCATTACTTTTAACTTAATATAGACTTCATTTTAATATTTTAAATTTATTTTGACTTTAGTTTTTTTTCTCTTGAAAAGGTTCGAACATATTGTGTTTTTAATATAAAATATTAAGCATTGATATTTTACTTTAAAAAATAAAAGTTGCTACAGGACAATATTATTTATTACAACCATATTATTATCAACACATTATTGACTTAATATATCTGGTTGCTTAATGAGTTTGATAAAAATTAAATAATTTACTTTTTTGAAAAATTAAGACATAAGTATATATAGAATCTTGTTAACTCAAATATTATTATTGATGTTTGGTGGTTTTACTCCTGAGTATTTATATAAAATTTTAAAAATAATAAATCACGTATTTATGTACATTATTGCGTTTTACTAAAAAGTTTATATACGATTTGCCCCTATTCAAAATCCTGAATTCGTCGAGTACACAAGGATGCATTTTTTTTTAAGTTCAAAAAATCTGGATCCTTTCTATTGAAATCAGAGTTACAAGTTGAAATCAGTGTTACAAGTTGTTACGATCTTTGACTTTTCAAAAGCTTAGTCAAAATCGTAAGTACGTGGTTAGATGCCCATGACTATTAAGGCTTTTATACCATTGTACCAAAAAGATCCACCATATATATAAGAAAGGAAAAAAGTTCAATTGGAGTGGTAAAGCACGTTGTTGGTATCTGTAAAAATTAATTGGTTTAATGCATATTTGGCAATAAGTTTTTTTCTTAACTTTTTAAGTTTTTTGATTAAAAAAAAAGCTAAAAAAGCACAGAAGTTTGTAATTTGCGGATTTTTTTTTTGGCCTTTTCACATTAAATTTTTGGTAATACTATGGGATTAAGCTTTCGTTGATGAACATAAGAGACGTGACAGTTTTCATTTTTAAGCTCCTTGAATTTTCACTCCATGTACGGCTGTACCACTTCTTTTTGTTTTCTTTTCTACTTTTACTCTTCTGTTTCTGTAATTAGTCTTTTTCGGGGCCAGACTATTTCTAATAAAAAACAATTGTGGAATTTAAGCCACTTTAATTTTTTTTTTAAAAGTAAAATTAAGCACAATCGTGTCAAACACTACAGTGTACTTTTTTTAGACAAGCTTTTTCTAATTAGTTTCAAAAAGCAACTTTTTGACAAAAAAAAACTTATTCCAAATGGGCCCTTACACTACAAGAAGTGGTGTTTTAGAGACATTTTTTCAAGAGAGAAATTTTATTTTGTCTAAATTTAGATTGGAGAAAGAAAAAATTATCTCTGTCCCTATAAAATATATATCTAGACTCTATTTGTTTTGCTGGAAAATGTTTTTAATGTAAAAGATTTTTCCTACAAAAGCTTTTCCTGGAATTTATTTGTTTCCCCCTTATATTTAGAGTGTTTGGCAGCACTTGAAAAAGAATCAGAAAATTTTCTTAAAATCACGAATCTAATTATAAAATGTTGGTTTCTCGTACTATACCTTTCTTTATATATTAGTATCATATACATTATTTTCTAGTTCCAAGTTACTCAATGGTATTCAACTTAAATTAAGTTGTTTTTAACATATAGGTCGATCAAAAAAGTTGTCTCTAAATCCCAATTTGCTTGTTGTGAATTAATATGTTATTACATAGTATATACATATGGGAATAGTGGAAAATGCAAAGTGATATTAAGTAATGATTCATAACTTAGGGTTTATGCAAAGTATAGGCAACTTTACTACTTTAGAAGACAAAAGGCGTTATGATTCTTACGAATCATCGGTGTATCAATTGCATTGCTCTATTTGCTTTGTGACGTGTTTTATAAAAGAATAACTTTTCTACCTTTGGTTTCCGTAATCCGACATTTGCATCTTTGAACAACTAAAATAATGTGATTAATTGGTTCACGTTAAAAACAAGAATATCAAAATTGATGTTGAAAGTATTAAAAACCGTTCTTTAATAAATAAAGTTGAGCATCTCATTCTTTCAACCGTCTTTTTTATTATTTTAGAATTATTAACCATCGTTCTCGACCCCTTGGCTTCATTAGATCAAAAGACCAACACGAGTTGAGAATTCTTGTCATTTTGAAAAGATTTTTGTTCTAACCAACTTTCTTTGAAGAGGTTGATATCTAGACCAGCTTAGTGTCCGGGGTTTGTTATCGGTGAAGTTCATACTCGAACTCGACCTCCGACCTTTAAAAGATTTATGTTCTTTCTATTTACCTTTAAAAAGAAAAGCATCCTAAGTAATTGCTTTTATTCTTCATATTTTATTGTTTCCAACACAACTAACCGTGTTCATATTGTTGTGAATGTACTTGCCCAAATTATATTAAAACAAAGGGCAAAAATCAATTGATCACAGTTCATACATCACATCAACTTTCCTACATATATGTGAGGAAAGGGAACGTTGCCACAACCCAAAGGTGATCAATGATAATTGTAAGTTTACTACAGTTTCCATTTAATTATACATTACAAAACCGCGTACAATTTTGACTGACTTATAACTTGTATCAAAATTATCGAAATGAATTTTTTTTAAATCTAATCATAAAATTTAACATTTAACCTATATAATCAACTTTCAAAAATTTTCATTCCGACAATTTTGATACAAGTTCTTACCCGGTCGAAATTGTACGAAATTTCGTAGTGGACAATTAAATAAGACCGAGAAAGTATTGCATTGTATATTACTTTTAAAAAGTTGATTTAGCAAATTGTTTTTCTAAAATATATCTAAAAACGTTGGTCGAATCTAATCCTCCTCAAAAGGAGAAACCTAAAAGATACTACGAAATGAATTTAGCTTAAATTATACTAAGGTTGTACCAGTTTTGCTTTTTCTTAAACTGATGTTATACCATAACCATAAAGTGGACAGCCCTTTTAACGAAAAAGCTTTTAGCTTTATTGCACCCTTCTATCTTTTTCCTTTTATGATAACTTTTTGAATAAAATTATCTCTTCCTTTTAAGTTTAGCTTTTGAAATTAAACTTTTTTTTTATGTTCAGATCAGGTGCCTCTCTAACCTTTTCTTCTTTAGACAATTTAATTATATTATCATGTCTTGTAAAGCTTATTTATGGTGTAAACGATGGCAGGTAGAAGGTGAGACGTATACTTTTGATGGAGACGATTACCACATTGTAATATTAGGGTATGTTGTGTTTTATAAGTTGGAATTTAATTAGATGGAACTCCATTATCAAAAGAAATGGCAAATTAGCTACTACGTCAAATATGTATTCGTTGATATAATCCTTGTTGCAAACAAGATGCCACCTTCAATTACCGTCTTAATACCATGGTAGGTTCTAAGTTCTAACAAATAATTAATGTAGTAGTTTTTTTTGTGTGTGAAAGAGTTCATATATTAACATCATGAACAAGAGTTACAACAAAAATCCGAGTCGATCAAAGACCACAATCAGGCAGTTTCAAAACTAAAAAAAACATGTGAATTAGTACGAGCAAGACGGGCTAGACAGTTAGCCGGGTTTTTTACTGATCTTGGTATCCAAACGAAACTCCATCCATTTCTTCCTTAAGAGAGTGATAAGGGAACGAGTAATAAGTGGCCAAGCCTGCTAAAGTAGTTTGAACCCATTACAATTAATGGATTATCATCTCCCAAATTCTTCTCGCAATCACTTTTCTGGACTCTCTTGTTTCAGCGTTGTCCACTTATTCTCTGAAATTTTTCTGCCCTAAATTAATCTTTTAATTCCCTCAATAATGATAACAACATTTATTTATTTTTACGTTTTTGTACCTTATACTGTTGATCAATTAATATTTTGAATCATAAACTAATTGAATTTTTTTAGTTGGTAGGAGTATCAATAATAAACACTGTAATTACAATACACAAGTACCCAACATTATTAGTATCTCTCTTTTTTTTAATCAATACGAGCAAATCTTTATTAAAACAAAGAGTAACATCTCGTGAGCTAAGCCCTCACGATGACTATTCCGACCAAGTCTATCAACATTAAAAGCTAAAAAAACACATACAAAACTTAGACTCGAAACCTGCTTTTACAATAGGAAATGGAGCTTTTAAAAGAGAAACAAAACAATCTTCAGCACAATTTTCAGAAACATTCTCTTTTTAAAAAACTAAACTTTCATATCCTCATCACTAAAATTTCGAAACAAAATAGCCAAGGAATGTATCAAACACTTCAAAGCCTGTTTCTTGATTAAGCAGATGTTTCATTCTTCTTATCATCTATTCTTCTGCAACCTGAAAAATAAGAAGAAACAGAAAGTCTAAAAGCCACAAAGGCTATTTGACCAAACAGCTTTGCAACTTTTAAGTGGTAAAGATTTCAAATGTCCAGCCATTTTCACAAATAAATGATATCCTAGAAGAAAAATTAAAACCAAGGTTTGGGAGGAAAAGTCACTAAAATGCAGCTTTGCAACTGTCAAAAACAAGTAAATCAACTTCTCCAGCTTAGAGCCATCTTAGAAACCAAAAATAGGGTCAAGTAACACTGAAAACAGTCAACACAAACTTGTTGTAAACCATTTGAACAAGGAAACCTTATAAAAGAATTCCCAAGAGATAGTAATAGCAAATAAAAACCAAACAGCTTTACAACTGTTCAAACAAATATTTAAAAAAAACTTCTCCAACCATTTTATAGAACAAGCAAGTTTGGAACAAATAAATGACAGGGGGGGTTGTTGTTGTTGTTTTGGAGGGAGGCCAACCTTTACAACTGACAGATGAAAAACCTCTGTCCACCCATATACACAATATGCTATTCTAGTATAGGTATATTTCAAAGTAAGGGGCTAAAACTACCAATATAGCTTTGCAACTATCTAGTCCAAAATTTTGATATCTGCAGCCATTCACATAGAAAGCTATCTTAGAAAACCAAAACTAAAGACATCAGAAAAATTTATAACATTATAGCTTTGCAACTATAAGTTTAAAAAGAGGGAACTTTTCTCTAGCCATACACAAAATATGCTATCTTAGAAAAGCATTACTAATAAACTAGAAAGGTAATCACTATATATACATTTGCAACTAAACTGATAAAAAAACATCTCCAGCCATATACAAAACATGCTCTACTAGATGCAAATTTGACAATAAAAGGTAATCACATACATTTTTGCAACTGACAAACAACATATTTAGCTTCTCCAGCCATTCATAAAAAAATGCTATCTTAGAACCAAACTAGATGACAGAGGGAATCAGAAACATCAGCTTTGCAATTAATATTAAAATTATTTTCTTTTCCAGCCATATACAAAATATGCTATCCTAGAAGTGAAAAAATAATAAAACAAAGGGGGGTGATCACCAAAGATTAAGCGACTATCAAAGCAGATAATCTGTAAATATTTACAGGATCCTGATGAGTACGAGCATCCAAAAACAAATCCAAACATGGATCAGCAACATAATCATATAATCACAGCAACTATAAAAACAAGAACAATAATCTTATTGAACATATTATATGAAGTAATAAAAGTAAAAAAGCATGCAGATGAGAGTGGGGAAACCTAGAATCAATAGGGGAAAACAATAAGTAAGCATACACGTATACAAGCTCTATTTAGCCAGAAACTATATTAAAAAATTAGAAATCGGCAACTGAGGAATCTGTACATAACAAATTAACAATACAAAAAGAGAAATATATGTATGTATAAACCCAAACTCTGAAGCAAAACAAACTTCTGGAATTTCCCTTATTTACTAGTTTAACATTTGTGGAATAAAATGAGAAATAAGCAAATGAAGGTTCTATTACTTCAGTACAAAAAAGTCTAAAAAAGACTTACTTTTTTTTACATAATATATTTTTATGCATAAATAAATAAATATATATATAACCTTACACTAAAGGAAAACAAATTTTGTGTAAAATTAAATTTGAGAAGTCATAGCGTGCTAGGAATATTGTTTATCAAGAATGCAAATGAAAACAAAATGGGCAGAAGATAAATATGCTCCCAAAAAGAGAGCCAAAGCTTAAAAGTATGTGGAACTTTTTTAATTTTTTGTGAAATATTTTTTTCCAGACAAGCCATAACAAACATAGACCAGCAACACGGTCACAGAAACTATAGGACAAGAACAATAATCTCATTAAGCATATAATATGGAGCAATGAAAGTACAACATCATGCAGATAAGAGTAGAAAAGGCTACCGAAACCTCATGCAGATAACATGTGGTGCCACCGAAACCTCCCAATTTTCAATAATTCGATTTATTCTAGTGTTTACATAACACTATATTTTGTGTAGTGTTACTAGTTACTAGTTCATATTCCATTAAACAAACATTTGTGTAACAAATTTTAAGTGTACATAAGATAAGAGGAACAAATTAAAATCATACCGATCTACAAAAATGCTTTAGTCAGGATTAGATGGAAACATGTCATAACAGAGTAAAAATTTCAGGGAATGTCCATATGGAATATATGAAACAGAAAAAGGAAAAAAAAACTAGAAATAAGCAGATGATGAGTCTATACAGTGTACATAAACATACATAATTAGCTTTTAATGTAAGTAACTTATACATACAAACTCTAAAGCAACATACTGGATACATGCATCATAACAGGGTAATGCTTCCAGAGAATATTATTATCGAATATAGGAAACAGAAAAATTAGAAATCAGCAGATGACGAATCTGTACACACACAAAAAACAGAGTATCAAAAGTGTACATAAGATAATTATTTTGTAGACATAAAAAATTGGGGCTTCTAATTTGAAACCCTAGCACTGATTGAGTACAGACAAACACAAAAGATAACTTAATTAAATGAAATAATATCTTTAACTGGTACATAGTTGTAAGAAGGTTATTGAATGACGACTGATTCAATTGATCTTACCTAGAGATTGAAGAGGGAGAGAGTTTATTTGAAACTAAATCAGATCAGTACTCATATAAATTAAGACTAGTACGGATTTCCTTTTCAATCAAATAGTTACTGTAACTACAGATTATTGCCAGATTTAGTAGTTACACAGAAAATAAAATAAAAACATACCTTTAACGTCTTTAGTTGCAGATTATGGGGTAGGGAGAGAGAGACTGGGAGTAATTGAGAGAATTAATAGAGAGTGTATATTAAATGGTGGAAAATTTTTATTGGGTTCCCGCTTCTTAAAAAAAAATGGACGGTATTTCCCAAAATAGATTTTTAACTTCAAATTTAAAAATATTCATACTTAAAAATATTCAAATGATATGTTTAGCTTTTATAACTTATTTGAGACTAAAAACATGTGTGTTGAAAATCCAATTTTAATTTGAACTTATTCCCTATTTTTCTTTAAAAATTAATATGAATGATAAAATAACTATATAGCATAAGCTGGGTGATAATGCTCTGAACCGTTCATGATAAAATTTGTGTTCAAGTCATGTGTTCGATTCATGTTCGTTTAATTTTTTAATGAATTGAACATGAATCAAAATATATAAGTCGTTTGGTACAAAAGAAAAGACGATCATGAGCAAAATGTGTTCGTCTCGTAAAGTTTTGATTCATCGAATCAGACTGGTCAATCATCAATACATACACATATAAAATAAATATAATAATATATTTATGCAATAAATAACTAAAAAATCATATGATACTAGTGAAATACAATTAAACTTAATAATAATACTGATTTTATACTAATAACCAGCTAAGTGAGTTGTTTATATTTTTTTATATACAAGCAATTCTTTTATTTATGACACTAACACCCAAACTCTAACCACTTAACCGAAAACATACTTTGCAACAAAAGAATAAGAATATATATAGAGCCTTTCTAATTCGTTTTGCTTATTTTTATTTTAATATTTTTTTTTAATCAAATTGGGAGCGATTATACACCTCTCCGATGTATTCAACCCCCAATTTTTAATATATCGTTAAATAGTTGTTATAATTATAATTGTTCAAAGAACATTGATCATTAACGGTTAGATGCGCCTCATTTCTTAATTTTAAAAAATTAATACATCTGTATTGTATTTTTATAGCGAATGTTGGAACATATATAATAAGGTATGAACTGGATAGACTTTGTATCCCTGCAAATACATCGCATGTAGTTATTTTTTTTATCAAATTTTTTTATTTTATCATTTTTCATTTTGGAGATAAAAATGAAAAGCACGACAATGGATTCGGCTCAAATTGAAGTCCTCCAATTGTAACCGATAAGTAGACTTACTAATTAACTGGGAGTACTTTTTTAGTTAATATTTATAAATTTATAACCCATTCTATAAATAAAAGGAGAGTAACAGAATAGCAAAACTAAATCATAGCCATAAAAAATCACTGTAACATCCCTTTGCCCCCATCATCTCTCTCTCTCTCTAGACATTTCTATCTCTCTCCCTAATTAAATTATGGTATCTAATTATGGTATCTAATTCGGTGAATATTGCATTTAAGAATTATGGTATCTCTCTCCCTGATTGAATTATGGTATCTAATTCGGTGAATTAAATGTAAACGTGGTTTAATCGGACGAAATTTGATGGTTATGGTTGTTATTTTGGTAGATTAGTTGTGATTTTGGTTTTCTTATTTATTTTGGTTGATTTTGGTTATGGTCTGTTTTTTTTTTTTTGAGAAAGAGAGAATTTCTGTTATTTGGCACAGGGACTTGTTATGTAATTTCTGTAAATTACTGAAACACAAACCGTATATTTTTTCTACGGTTTGTAATTAAAATGTACAGTTTGTAAAAAAAACTTACGGTTTATTCGTTTTTTCAGAAAAAGTGTAGTAGAAAAATCCGAACTTAGATAAGAATACGAAAGAGTACTCGTTAATTAACATGTGAATTCTCGGTTTCAATATTAGCGTGGACATGCTATAATTAGCATAATATATATGTCAAACTAGACAAGAGCTTATCATCGTTTCGGAGTTGGCAAAGGTACGAAAGTAGGCCACAAACTATTGCTGTACATACCAGTATCATTATCACTAGCAGAAAAAACCTGGCCACAAGATTACGAAGAGGTACACATCAAAAATTAAGTATACGTTATCTCTAGAGCTCTTTACCACAAATGTCATATTAATCATATCACAAATCCTGCAACTTATTTGGTTTATGCATGTATCACTAAAAAAAAAAAAAAAAATTCAAATAGGGACGGTATTAGTGACGGTATTTTTTATTACGAGCTTATTAGCGACGGTTTTTGTGACGGCTTTGTGACAGTTTAGTCAATTTATGACAGATTTTTAAATTAGTGTCAGACTTATGACAGCTTTTAACTCTCACTAAATTAAACATTATTTTGTAATGTATCATTGGTTAAAGATTAGAGGAAAACACTACTTATCACTTGCGTATAGTATACCTAATTTCTTGAATTATACAGTGTCATATTCAAAATATAATGGATTAGCATTTTACGTACCTTCCATTAAGCATTTTACGTAACCTTTCATTAAACATTTTACTAGTCATCACTTGCAGGTTAAATTTACCATTTTTTTTATTTTTATTTTTTTTAAATGAAGAAATTTTATTAATGATATGAAACATTATTTTTACATGGGACAAGTGCTCTCATGCTAATAATAATTGAGATCGAATCCGATAAGAGTAAACGCACTAATATAACTTAAATTTACCATTGTTCTCGTATAGATAAATAATATTATCGTTTTTATATTTAATTGGATCTAATTGCCTTACATAATTAACTTAATGTAAATTTCTGAAATATATTGCTGGACATTTATCTCATAGTAGCTACAAGGCTACAATAGATAAGCCTATCTTTCTCTACCTTTCAATTTTTACTGGATGCATACCCTTAATAGATTGAGTTTTTTGCTGAAATGGTCTGCTGTGGACAATTAAAGCCCAGAATGGGTTACCTTTCTGAAATATTCCCAAAATGGTCTACTTTCGAAAAACGACCGATCGAAATGGTTAAAACGATCGGTCGTTTTATTATTGAACTCTCTGGAACAATTTGGACAATAAACGATCGGTCGAATTGGACAATACGACCGGTCGTTTTTCAGACAAAAACGATCGGTCGTTATTAACATTTCGATCGGTCGTTTTTCAGAAATAATTGTACTTAAAAAACTCATCTCATTTCCACAGACCACTGTATCTCATTTCCCAGACCACTGAAAAAAAAAAAAACAGAGCTCTTATATCATTTTAGGGCAAATCTCAGATCTCTTCCGAAACAGGTAAAAGCTCAATATTTTGTGTTGTTGGAGTATTATTTGAGTAAAATTGTTAATTTTACCGTGTGTTTATCGAAATGAAAAATCCTACAATTATGTGTTATTGGGGAGGTACGATAATGGAAACTATTAGCGAGGGGTTATCTTATGATATTTCTTATAAAAAAATTTTTAAGGTATCTAGAAACACGACATACGACCAATTTTTGGAAAAATTGTTTAAGGTACTTGATGTGTCATCGACTTCAAATCGTTTGAGTTTAACATGTCGTTATCCATATCTGACTACACTTACTGAGTTTAAATATATGCGATTGGCTGTTGATGATAATGATTCGTTGGAAACCATGCTTGAGTTAATAGAAGAAAATGGAAGAACGTTTATAGAGTTATATGTTGAAATTGAGCAAGTTTACTCTTCTGATCAAGATTACGGGTTGTATTATAATATTCTTTCCACTAATGAAATCGGTACATCAAGTGGAACACCCATTCGACAAGAGCCAATGCATGAAATCGGTACATCAAGTAGAACACCCATTCGACAAGAGCCAATGCTAGAGGTATATTCTGAGAACA
The DNA here is from genome assembly GCA_963920805.1 of Primula vulgaris. Taxonomy (NCBI): domain Eukaryota; kingdom Viridiplantae; phylum Streptophyta; class Magnoliopsida; order Ericales; family Primulaceae; genus Primula; species Primula vulgaris. The sequence continues at coordinate 38,435,078 of OY987213.1, forward strand.
ACGAACCAGATTTGACACATTTGGATGCAGTGTGTCGATTGGCAGATAATATTGGTTGGTCGATAGAACTTGGGGATGAACCAGAGGATGAAGATCCGGACTTCAATATTAGCGAAAACGAGTCTGACGATGACGAAGAAAATGTACAAGAAGTTGAGTACGAAGAATTATCCTCTGAAATGGGCTTGTATATGGATGAGGATGAAAACGACCAATCAAGTGGGTCACAATTGGCGAATAATACTATTCCCGATGAAATTCCTATGCATCAACCAATGTCAAGTTTGTTTAATGAACCGTTCGACACTCAAGAAAATTACATTAACCAGAGAAGCAATTATATGATGTATCCTGGATTTTGGGATCCTCAAGTTAATGATCCTTTTGTTGGTCTTTTATTTAGGGATAAAGAAATGTTGAAAAAGGGAATAAAACTTTGGTCAATCAAACGTAACATCCATTTTTCCACTAAAAGTTCGAAGGCCAAATTTTGGGAAATTCGTTGTAAATTGGCCGAAACTCAACAATGCAAATGGAAACTACGAGCTTCGCTAAGAAAGAAACATGGATTTTTTGAAGTGTCGGTGTACAACGGTCCTCATACATGCATTCATGCCGAGCTTACAACTGATCATCCACAGTTAGATTCCAATCTTGTTGCCCAAACCATTCGAAATGCCATCACAACTAATCCTATGATGAAGATTTCATTAGTTAAAGAGATTGTGAATGCCCGTTTTGAAATGTCAGTTTCATACAAAAAAGCTTATTTGGGTAAACAAAAAGCAATCGCAGAGATATTTGGTAATTGGGAAGACTCGTATAAGGTTTTACCTAAATTTATGAAAGCGCTTCAAAAGTATAATCCCGGTACCGTTGCTTCTTATGAGACCACGCCAGTTTACGATGCGGTAACAAATACAGTGGGTGAGGTATTGAACAGATTTTTCTTCACATTTAAGGCCGTTATTGATGCATTTCAGTATTGTAGGCCAGTTATCGCTATTGATGCTACTCACTTATATGGGAAGTATAAAGGTAAGATTTTGTTGGCCATGGCATCGGATGCAGATAATCATGTTTTTCCCATTGGTTGTGCATTTGTTGCTGAGGAGAGTACAATTTCGTGGAGCTATTTTCTTTCCAACATTATGCGACATGTGATTAAAGAGCGCATGAATATTTGTCTAATTTCGGATAGACATGCTGGTATTCTAAGTGCAGTGAGAGGCGTTTGGCGTGGTCAAGGTTTTGTTCATCGATATTGTTCAAATCATTTTTTGGATAATTTTAAGAAAGCTTTCAGAGGAGATCCTGACTTACACAAGTTAGTGGAGAACGCCATTTGGGAATTACAAGAAAGAAAATTGAAAAGAATCATGGAAGCAATAAAAGTCATGAATCCTCAAGCATATCAATGGTTGATAAGAGAGCCTGCGGAAAAATGGTCATATTTTCATGATAAAGGGAGGCGACATGGTAACATGACCACAAACATGGCTGAAATTTTCAATAATGTCTTAAAAGCTGCTCGTAATTTACCAATCACTGCTGCTGTGCAGCTTATTTTCTATAAGTTGGTACACTATTTTTGCGAGCGGAAAAAGATAGTAATCGGGATGAGAAACAGCGGCACAAGATATGGTCCCAATATTCTCAAAATTTTAGACAAACGAAGGTCGGACATTGGTCATACCAATGTTACTTTCGATTATGAAAGAGGGGTTTATTCCGTGTGTACAAGTTCAAGAAATTCCAGGGGCGGCAATACTCAAGTTGTCGACTTTTCACTTTGGCAATGCGATTGCGGTAAGTGGCAGAGTGATGGAATCCCTTGTTCACATGTGTTTTCCGTATGCGCTGCAAACCGTCTTGATTGGGAAGCTTACATAGTAAAATATTACATGCTTGAATCATACGAAGGTACGTACTCGGCGCAATTTTCTCCTATTCGGCATCAAGACTATTGGGATGAATGTGATAGATTATTTCTTCCGGATGTTACTCTTTTAAGAGAAAGGGGTCGTCCAAGATCTACTCGTATTCATAATGGTATGGATCAGTCGGAGAGACGAGCACGTATGAGATGTTCTAGTTGTCAAGGGCGAGGACATGATTGTCGTAAGTGTCCGTATCCAATACGTCCTCGACGCTTATGATTTTAGCTGTAATTGTCCGCTTGTAATTGTACGCTTATCAACGAGACAATATGTATCTTGTACTATTTTAATTTTCCGCTTGTAATTGTATTTTTTAAGATGAAATATATATATTTATTCTCAGTGTTTTTTCATACTGTTTTTTGAGAAGATAAACTGGTTTGTTAAGTATGAGAGTAAATAAATAAATGCAATTAACATAAACTGGTTTCATACTGTTTTTTTACACAGACGACCGATCGTTATGCAAAAACGACCAGTCGTTTTTTATGTGTGCTCACTGGAAGAATTTTGTCCAGAAACGATCGATCTCTGTGAAAAACGACCGATCGTTTTTACACAGACGACCGATCGTTATGCAAAAACGACCAGTCGTTTTTTATGTGTGCTCACTGGAAGAATTTTGTCCACAAACGATCGATCTCTGTGAAAAACGACCGATCGTTTTTACACAGACGACCGATCGTTATGCAAAAACGACCAGTCGTTTTTTATGTGTGCTCACTGGAAGAATTTTGTCCAGAAACGATCGATCTCTGTGAAAAACGACCGATCGTTTTTACACAGACGACCGATCGTTATGCAAAAACGACCAGTCGTTTTTTATGTGTGCTCACTGGAAGAATTTTGTCCAGAAACGATCGATCGTAAGTACAAAACGACCGATCGTTTTCCTGTTTTTCAGCCTTTTAACTCGTTTGAAACCCTAATTCTATTTCATTCAACTAATTCAACAATTATATCAACCATCTCTCTCTTTCAAAATCGCCTCTTTCTATCAAAATTTATCAAAAATCCCAAATATCTACAAATATATAACTCAATTCTCTTATTAATACTTATAATCAACAATCGATTGATTCCGTTTCTTAAAAACCCTTTTTTTTCAAAATACCAATTTTCCCAAAACCCTAATTTTTTTTATAATCCAACCATGGTTCGCACCAAGAAAGCTCAATCACACATCGTCGACGAACATGAGGACGACTACGTGCCTCCGTCCCCGAGCCGCCCCCGTGTTCCTCGCGCTCGACGAACCGGCCCCTCCACCGCTCCACCATCGGGCCCCGGTGCCTCTTCCGGCTCTCTTCCTCCTCTCTATCCACCTACAATGGGTAAAAGAGCTATATTGACTAACTTTACCATAGACATGCCTTTATTTATTGAACGTTTTCCCCTTCTTATGCAAGATTTAAACTTCCAAAAACTCAACGTAATTCTTACTCTAAAAGAGCCTTTCTTCATTGAAAATATATATGAATTTTACTATAACCTAGTTCTTGATAGGGATCATGATAACGCACTCCGCGTGCGTTCAATGTTTAATGGCCAACCCTTCGTTTACGGTATAGACCGTTTACGAAATCTTCTACACCTCGATGCCGAGGGGGTGTACGAGCAAGATGACGAACTTTGCGAAATGCTCAACATCGTTAATTTTACCGATTTCAAAGATGAGTTATTTCATCCCGCCCACAACAATCGCTCTAACAAAGCCCACGGCCTTCTTTTCCGAAATAAATTAGCCTACCATATCCTCTCCCATATTGTCGTCCCCCATACCTCAAACTTCACAGATGTTACCAATGAGTACATCTTCCTCCTAGGGTGCATCCATCGCCGAGTCAAAATTGACTTCGCGTCACTCATCTTCTTTAAGATGGATTCGCTAAAAACGAAATCGAAGAATGGGTTACCTTACGGTGCCTTGATTTCGGCCATCTTAAAGGACTTAAACCTTGTCCCCGGTGGTACCTTGTTCAAGAACAAGGACAAACACATTTGGGACACCTCCTATCTTGCCCAAATGTCAATAAAATTCAACACTACCGCCAAGACCATTACTTGGTCTGATAAACGGGTGTCCGGCCCCGGCTATACTACTCTTTCCCTCGAAGAGGAAGAATATGTCGGCCCTAAGGCCACACCGCAAGCCGCTCGTGAGGATGTGCCTATTTCCTCCGAGTCCCTTCCCCCGTCTCACATAATGCCTTCCTCTTCTCGTCCCACTCGAGGTCGCGGAAAAGCTCAAGTCGGATCTTCCAACCGTCCTCCGCGCACCCAACAATTCTACGACGATCTATACATCGACCAATATCAAAATGGGCGACTCCACCGACGCATGTTTCGCTCCATGAACACAAGTCAAGAAGATTTGGACGAAATTGATAGGATAAGCGCCGAGCAACGGGCAAAGTTCTACGGGTATTTTCCCGATCTAGCCGGTCCCAACAATGACGAAGACGAAGACGAAGAGGACGACGCGACCTCCCACCGCGACTAGGCGGTTATTTTTTTATGTTTTTAATGATGTTTTTTGCGTTGTATTTCCTTTGTTTTTCATTTTCTTTCGAACTACGTTGTTTTTGATGTAATAAGTAGCAAACGCTTTGCAATTATGTTATGAATCTTTTTTATGTTGCTATTTATCATTACATGTTAAATTGTATGACGTTGTGAGATTGCGTATTTATAATTCCACAAATGCGATTTTGATGTTATTATAACTTGTGCGTATATATATCTATAGTTGATTGGGTTATTTGTGTTGTTTTCATTTGTGGCGATTGACCGTTTTTAGGCAAAACTATGGCCAATTTTTCGCTTGCATTTGATCGTTCGTTTTCCTTAATCGTTTAGCTTTGTTTACCTTCGTTTTAAATCGGATGTTTTAAATCGGATGTTTAGTAAAACGTCACCTACACATCTTATACTAAACATATTAATTTACGACATCATTTTATGTGATAATATTTTTGCTATAAATCTTCCGGACAATCCGATGTACTAAACATATTAATTTACATCATTTTTTAAGGGATCATGTTCAAAAAGGGATCATGTTGAAAAAGGATCATGTTTTTATATATTTTTTGCCAAATCAGTGTCGAAAAGTGCCAAAAATTCTTCGTTCTATAAATTCTTTACAGTCGATCGGTCGACTGTGAAAAACGACCGATCGTTTTTACACAGACGACCGGTCGTTTCTGTAAAATGATCGGTCGTTTTATATCTTGGCTCACTGGAAGAAATCTCATCTAAAACGATCGGTCGTTTTAGCTTTATGATCGGTCGTTTTTTGTGCTTCAATGTTTCGGTTTTCTCGACAAACTTCGAAATCTCGTAAATAATGCGTTTCAAATCCGATTGAGGTTCCGCTTGAACCATTGGCTTGGTAATTACGCATTCTATTATTTAGAACCTTTAACACACTCGATAAATGATTAGTACGCAAAACGAGCTTTTATCATGTTCTACAAATATTGTTATCATCAAAATGGGTACATAACGTTTTGCTTAAAGAAGTATAACCGAAATGTGTAGATAACGTTTTACTTGGATAAAAGATTTCTTCGAAAAGAACAAGTAAATGTCATAACAGATTTAAAACGAAGTATAACAAAGCAAAACCGATAAAGGTTAACGAAAGATCTATATGCACGCGAAAAATCGGCCATAGTTTTGCCTAAAAAAAGGTCAATCGCCACAAATGAAAGACATATAAATAACCCAATCAACTAGCCAACTAGCAATTTAAGCGCACTAAATGCAATATCATAAGATAAAAACGCATATTATGAAGCACATTCTCGCAACGTCATAGATTATAACAACCATGTTTAAAACCAACATAAACACAATTCATAATATAATCATGCTACTTATTACATCAAAAACAAACGAAGTTCGTAGAACGGGAAAGAAATACAATGAAACAAAAAGAGAGGTATTTCTCCCCCTTGACAACATAAAAAAAAAACATGAAAATGAATAAAATGATATCCGCCTAGTCGCGGTGGGAGGTCGCATCATCCTCTTCGTCTTCGTTGTTGTCATGGGGCCCGGCAAGATCGGGAAAATAGCCGTGGAATTTCGCCCTTTGCTCAGCGCTCAACCTATCGATTTCGTCCAAATCTTCTTGACATGTGTTCATGGCATGAAACATGCGTCGGTGAAGTCGCGCATTTTGATATTGGTCGATGTAGAGATCGTCGTAGAATTGTTCGTTGCGCGGAGGACGGTGAGAAGATCCTACTTGAGCTTTTCCTTGTCGTCGAGAGGGACGAGAGGATGTAGGAATATCGGTGGGGGGAAGAGACTCGGAGGAGAAATCCTCACGTGCGGCTTGTGGTGTTGGCTTAGGGCCGACGTATTCTTCCTCTTCGGGGGTGAGAGGAGCATAGTTGGGGCCGGATACCCGCTTACCGGACCAAGTTATGGACTTGTCGGTATTATGGAATTTTATGGACATTTGGGAAAGATAGGAAGTGTCCCAAACATGTTTTTCCTTGTTTTTGAACAATGTTCCACCGGGAACGAGGTTTAGGTCCTTTAAGATGGCCGAAATCAAGGCACCGTAAGGTAGCCCATTTTTGGATTTCGTTTTAAGCGAGTCCATCTTAAGGAAGATGAGGGTAGCAAAGTCGAGTCGGACTCGACGATGGATGCACCCAAGAAGAAAGATGTACTCATTGGTAACATCCGTGAAATTGGAGGTATGAGGGAGGACTATGTGAGAAAGGATGTGGTAGGCTAGTTTGTTACGGAATAGAAGGCCATGGGCTTTGTTGGAGCGATTTTGATGAATGGGATGAAAAATTTCATCTTTTAGATCATTGAAGTGGTCGATCTCGAGAGTCTCACAAAGTTCCTCACTAGACTCATGGAAACCGCCGCTATCTAGGCGTAAGAGAGTTCGTAGACGGTCTATACCGTAAACGAAAGGTTGTCGGTTAAACGATGAACGCAAGCGGAGTGCGCCATCATTATCCCTATCGAGAACTAGGTTATAATAAAATTCGTAGACATTTTCTTTGTAAAAAGGCTCTTTAAGAGTGAGGATAGTATCGAGTTTGTAAAAACTTAAATCTATCATTAGAGCGGCAAATCGTTCACGGAATAAACGCATATCTAGAGTGAAGTTGGTCAATATACCTCTTTTACCCATCTCGGGTGGATAGAGAGGAGAAAGAGGGCCGGAAGAGGAACCGGGGCCCGAGCGAGAAGCGGTGGAGGAGCCGGTGCGTGGGGCACGAGGAATAGCCGGACGGCGAGGTGGTGGAGGCACGACCTCGTCCTCATGTTCATCAACGAGGTTGAGTGACGCTTTCTTCGTACGAACCATTGTTGAATAAAATGGGTTTTGAAGAAAATAGGGTTTCTAAGAAACGAAATTAATCGATAATCGATTATACGGATAATAGGTGAAATTGGGTGATATTTTTATAGAAAATTAGGTTTTATTGAGGAATTTTGATGGATTTGGAAAGAGGGAGGCGATTTTGGAAGAGAGGATGAATATATTTTGTGGAATGAATGAAATTAGGGTTTTGGAAGAGGTTTTAACACAGTGAAACAGAAAAACGATCGGTCGTTTTTATATTTCGACCGATCGGTGTGGAACGAAAATGTTCCAGTGAGCAAACCTTAAAAACGACCGATCGCTACTATAAAACGACCGATCGTTTTAAGTAGAAATTCTTCCAGTGACACAACACAAAAAACGACCGATCGCTACGTTAATAACGACCGATCGTTTTTGTCTGAAAACGACCGGTCGTATTGTCCAATTCGACCGATCGTTTATTGTCCAAATTGTTCCAGAGATTTCAATAATAAAACGACCGATCGTTTTAACCATTTCGATCGGTCGTTTTTCGAAAGTAGACCATTTTGGGAATATTTCAGAAAGGTAGCCCATTCTGGGCTTTAATTGTCCACAGTAGACCATTTCAGCAAAAAACTCTAATAGATTAAGCCAGTTTCAAATTTCAATACGTGTGTCAGTTTTTGTTACATGGACCTTTCAATATAACGTCATTACATATGTCATCTTCTTCAACTGATTTAACCTTTTACAACTTCTCAATATATATAACCTAATAGCATGGTCATTAATTCACTCATTCCATGATATATAAATGAGCACTCGTATTTTTCAAGATACAAAAATATATACAAAACCCTAGCAGCGAGATATGGGCCACGGAGCACACGTCCTCCTAATTTCGTATCCAGCGCAAGGCCATATAAACCCGATGCTACACTTCGGCAAGCGACTTATTCATCTTGGTGTAAAGGTGACATTTGCCACCACCGTTTTCGTGCAGCGTCGCATTAGCAAGACCAATGTCATGAAAATCAAGGGTTTATCCATCGAAGCCTTTTCGGACAGCTATGACGACGGGCTCAAGATCAAATCATCAGCTGATGCGGTGAGGGACTACATGTCCGTTTTGAGAAGTAATAGCACGGAAAAAGTGAAAGATATTATAACTACTAGTGCGGACAAAGGACGCCCTATTACTTGCTTAGTTTACTCGCTCCTCCTCCCTTGGGTGGGCGAGGTGGCACGGTCTTTCGATATCCCAGTTGCGCTACTATGGATTCAACCTGCTACTGTTTTAGGTATATATTGCCATTATTTCAATGGTTACGAGGAGGTAATTAAAGACACTGCTAATGACCCCTCAAAGTGTCTAGAATTACCGGGACTGCCATCGTTGGCTAGTCGCGACCTTCCCTCGTTTTTTCTACCAACAAGCTCGCCCTTGTATGCTTCAATTCTCTCATCATTCAAAGAGCAAATACAAGCTCTTGACGTGGAGACAAGCCCTAGAATTCTAGTGAACACTTTTGAAGAGCTAGAACCGGAGGCTTTAAAGGCTGTCGAGAAGTACAACTTGGTAGGCATAGGACCTTTAGTCCCATCCGCCTTTGTGGACCAAAAGGATTTGTCCGATGGATCTTTTGGTGCAGACTTGTTTGAAAGTTCTGGAGACTATGTCGAGTGGTTGGACTCGAAGCCGAAATCTTCGGTTGTGTATGTATCGTTTGGAAGTTTGGCGGAGCTTCAAAAGTTGCAAATGGAAGAGATCGCGTACGGTTTGCTTGAGAGTGAGCGGCCTTTTTTGTGGGTCATAAGAGACAAAAGAGAAAAAACAAATGAAGATGATAACTACAATATAAGCTGCATAGAAGAACTAAAACAAAAGGGGATGATAGTGCCTTGGTGTTCTCAATTTGAGGTACTATCCCACCCATCCTTGGGATGTTTTTTAACACATTGTGGATGGAATTCGACTCTCGAGAGTTTGGTATCGGGGGTACCTGTTGTGGCGTTTCCGCAATGGACAGACCAAGGAACCAACGCGAAGCTGATCGAGGACGTGTGGAAGACAGGAGTGAGAGTGAGGGGCGGGACGAAAACAAACGATGGCAATGAGATTGTCGATAGGAAAGAGGTAAAGAGGTGCATTGAGACGGTGATGGAAGATAAAGAGAAAAATGAAGAGTTGAGAAGAAATGCCATAAAATGGAAGGATTCGGCAAGGGCAGCTTTAACAGAAGGAGGAAGTTCTGATATTAACTTGAAAGCTTTTGTTAAGGAGGTTGGGGGAGGCAATTAAATTATTTTTACTGGTATATATAAATGTTCTTATATATAGATTTAGCAGTACAACCATTTTATTTCATATAGTTTGGTATGATCTTATTTGTTCACGTAGTCTCCAATTATTCAAACAAGTTACCAAATCTTTATCTCAAGTCTCTGTTGGTAATTGGTAAATAAGCAATTTTGCTTTATTTCTTCATAGGTAGACTACAATATTGGACCCGTGAGATCGGGTCGGGACCCGATCCGAAATATATCAACCCAGATCCCAACTCGATAAGAATCGGTAATCACATTTTACTTCCGATCCCGACTTTGAAATTTCGGATACCTGACAAGTCGGATACCGATAGTTCGGGTACCCGACGATGGGATAATCCCGACGCATTTGTTGTTTAAACCCGATAAGCTAAAAATGTTAGTCACTCCGTCCCAAAAAGATGGTTCCATACAAACCACGTACAAGTTTGAACGGCTAAGAAATTGTATTAAAATTGCCGAAATAGAAATTTTTAAAAATCAAATTACATTATTAAAATTTGAAAATTTTCATTTCGTAATTTTGATACAAATTCTTGTAGGATTAAAATTACACGTGATTTCGTATGTAACCATATTTTTTGGATGGATGGAGTATTAACTAACAACAATAATCATGAGAAAAAATTTAAAGCAACGACCTCTATGTCATTGAAGCAACTCGCTATCCCTCTGTGCATGACTACATGTTATGTTCTTGTTGTTTATAATTTTGGTTAACCTTTTACTTTTATTTTCTTATCTCGTATATGAGGCAATGTTATGTTATGTTTTCTGCAATTTAAGAAGAAAAATGAAGCCAGTTTAATCTAATTCTAGATATCATACCTTTTTAATCAAAATAAATATATCAAATAAGCTGAGGTCATAAGCAGAACCATGGTTCAAGCATGGTCTCGTATTTATTGTTTATCTCTTTTCTTGTTGTTTAGTGAATAAATCACAAAGAATGTAGTTTGGGGCTGCCCATGCACGGACTTAGTGATTGGTACACTAAAAGTTGTGCTTATTTGGAGCAAAACAATTAATATAAATAAAAATATATATGTATATTAAATATATTTCAGGTACCCGCTAATATTAAAATCAAAACCCGATCCTAACCCCAAAAATGATAGGGTCGGAACAATACCCGATGGAGTCGGATCGGGATTCGTTCGGGTCAGGTGGCGAGAATTTTTCCGAGCCCTATATTGGAGTACATATCTCATAGGCCCTGCCCTGTAAACATGATATTCTTTTTCGGAATATATGGATATATTGGACTACAATATCCATTTGACATCATCATTTTTTTTAAAGCCATTTTAGAAAAGAATTGGAGCCTCGTAGCCTTTTCAAATCTGTTTTAAGTTTTAGTATTAGTGGTCATATAATTAAAACTACATAGGTTACTCTTTTAAAAACCTTAGGTTTTGGTACTACATCCAATTTATTTTAGAAGACTTACAAATATTTACATATTAATTAATTTAATTATAAAAAATTCATATATGTGTAATTCTTTACAATTATTTATATATACTTATTTATAATTAGATACATATGTCATAAAAATAACAAAATATTTAAAAATAAAATTGAAAAAATTGAAAAAAAATATACATAATATCAAACATGACTGTATATGATTAGATATGATTAGATATAAAAGATTTAACATTACTAGACAGAATCAAATAATATTAGACATGATCATACATATTTTTCTATAAAAAATATATTTTTTAAAATTTTAATTTTTTTAATTTTGGTTTTTAATTTTGAAATATTTTTTTCGATTGTTTTGGATTTTTTAGTGACATATGTATCTATTTATAAATAAGTTCATAAAATATGTATTTAAAAAAATAAAAAATCATCAAGTTCACAACAATCGAGGTTTTTTTATAAATAAGTATCTAAATATATAAACTAACTTCATTTTACCATTTATTTTACACCAATTTATTTTCACTTTCTCTGGCCGGTGTGGGTTCCCTGTAATACAATCTCTCTCTCTTCTTTCGTATGACTCTCTCTCAGTTGTCTTGTAGAGATGACATGCTTCATATCTTTGGTATATGGACCAAACTTGCAAATTTCATTTATTGTACGCAACTACAAACCTTGTCTCATAGTTCATATAAAATACAGCCGGAATAGTTTTTTTCTTTATATAATAAAATTTTAAAATATAACATTTAAGTCCAGATTTTAAATTTGAAAAGCCATACCATGCAAGTGATTCAGGTGTCCGTTTGGCGTTTCCGATGAATTGTTTTCTGAAATCGTGGAATTTTTATAGATTTTCCAACCGGCCCGGTTTACAAAACTCGTTTCTAAAGACATTGTAATTAACACATTGTGTATTTTAAGTGTTTTTATTTATTAAAGTGTATATTAGGTATTAAACTGTCTGAAAACTTGACAATTTTCAATTCCTTTTTTCTTTTTAAAGGAATTTTTATTAGATATAGAATAAAAGAGTTGTAAACATGGAACAAGTTCCCCATGATAGCAATAAGAATAAAGTCCAATCAGAAACCGATAAACAACCCTAATCAAAAATCATGTTTCAATAACCTATAAGACTATAACCATTAATTTGGTGGAAAATAAGTTAGCAAAAACACTTAAAAAACCTCATCTTTACGAGTAAATTGAGCTAAAAAAATATGTTTTTTTTTTGTTATATTTATCCCCTACCCCTATAGCTATCTCTCATCACATGTGATGATGTGATCTAGAAGTAAGTTTTATGATAACCAAAATCTCAAAGAAAGCAGGAAGTATAAGGAGTTAAAACTAAGATAAAAAAAAACTTCATGAAGGTTTTAATAAACTAAAATTAAGGGTATAAAACAGTAACATTCAGCAAAAAAGCTGAGAAGTGAGAACTAAATCAAGCTCTCATAGCACAGTAAAATTCTTGAGCAAGGGGTATAGTGGTGGCCATATAACATCGCTTCTCATCATAAATCAACTCTTTATACCTGCATAGCCTTTGAGATCAAGAAAGTTAATAAAAATCTTAACAAAATACTCCTCCAAAATACTCATCATTAGCTTCACAAAATAAAGAAAGTTAATAAAGAAAGTTGTCCTTGGAGCATATAAAGATCAAAGCTTCACAAAATACTCATCATTAGCTTACAAATTTACCAACCAAAAAATCGAAACAGACTATAAATCATTGCAACTTTACACCCACCAAACATTTCCAATTCTACATTTACTCTCTGTACGTAACTTCAACAGAAATTTTAGGATGGATGTAAACAATATTAGTACTTAAAATCAATCAATAACGTTGTGATTCATTCTATATATATAACTCTACTTAATAATTACAACTAACTAATCTTTTTCTCAATATATCATGACTCTGTGATTTAAACACAACATTTTCGGAAATACCAAGAAAAGACCACGTCTTGCATGGGGCGCCTAATTGCTAGTGATAGTAAAAGGCAAAAGGTCCTCCCTTTTAGTGTGTGTGTTGGCAACATGTTCGACTTGAAATTATGCTTAGTGTGCTATCGTGGAGTCAAAGGGTAATGTCAGCTAAACGCATTGCGTGAGATTTTTTTTTTTACAGCTTTTCACTATTTCTGTAAGTGGTGTTTCATGTTTTCTGATTGTATTTAGGCCTGGCTGCCAGATAATTCGGCTAGTAAAGCATTTTTTTTTAGAGAATGCATTATCATAAATTTCATCTCTAATAAGAATTACAAACATTACAAACAAAAAGTTCCATAAAATACATAATTCCATTCAGCAGGCGACATGATTCTGATGAGAAGCAAGAACAAAACAATCTAGAAGTGAAAAAAAGGGGTACTTTTTAGACATCATTATCATAGCAGGCCATAAGATACTTATAATGAGAAAAAAGTCAAAACTCAAAAGGCCTTAACAAATCTAAAAAACTGTGGGATGATGGAAGCGCAAAGGTTAATGACCTAGACTTATACAGAATTTAATAGTTAAATGGAGCAAGACAAACATCATAAAAAACACTTCTATAATTTTCTATAAAGATACACTAATGTCGATGATATACGAAATTTGTTCTTTACATACAATTTTAGTGAATGTATATATCACAATACCCTCACCTCATTATATAAGCATGTAACATCTTTAATTCACTTCAAAATGAAAGACACAGCATCTTAATTTTAGTCTTTAGAATAGTTCAAACTCGAATCAAGAGATGGGAAATAGAGCACACATCCTTCTACTTTTATACCCAATGCAGGGCCACATAAACCCAACCATGCATTTCGCAAAATGCCTCATTCGGCTCGGTGCAAAAGTCACAATTGCAACCACTATTTCCGGGCAGCGCCTCATCCACAAGAATGCCGCTATGGTACCCAGGGAATTAAGCATAACAGCCATTTCTGATGGCTATGATGATGGCATCAAAAACATATCAGCCAATGCTTTGAGGAAATATGGATCAAATTTGAGAAAAACGACTTCTGAAAATTTGACGAATATTATTACTAGTAGCTCAGAGGATGGAATCCCCATCACTTGCATAGTATATGGGCTCCTCCAATCTTGGGTAATTGAGGAGGCGAGATCTTATAATATCGCATTTGCGCTATTCTGGATTAACCAAGCTACAGTCTTGAATATATACTCCAACTATTTCAACTGTTACGAGGATGTTATTAAGGAAATGACCAATAACCTGCTAGGTTTTGTAGAAATACCGGGTCTTCCACGATTGGCTAGTCGTGACCTTCCCTCGTTCATGCTCCCAAATTGCCCACCCATGTTTAGCTCAGTTCTCCCATCAATGAAAGAGCAAATACAAGCACTAGATGCCGATAAGAAACCTACGATACTTGTCAACACTTTTGAGGAATTAGAATTGGAGACTTTAAAGGTTATCCAAAAGTATAATATGGTAGCTATTGGACCATTAATACCGTCAACCCTTTTGGACAAAAACGATCAATCTGGTCGACCTATCGATGACAATTTGTTTCTAGAGCGTACTAGTTACTTTGAATGGTTGAACTCAAAGACCAGATCTTCAGTCATTTATGTATCATTTGGAAGTATGTTGGAGCTACCAAAGGAACAAGTGGAAGAGATTGCGTACGGTTTGCTCGAGAGTGAGCGGCCCTTTTTGTGGGTCATACTAGAAAGAGGAAAAAAAGGGAAAGAAGATGATTACCCTATTAGTTGCATAGAAGAGTTGAGGAAAAGAGGGATGATAGTACCTTGGTGTTCTCAATTGCAAGTTCTATCCCACCCCTCGGTGGGATGTTTTATAACACATTGTGGATGGAATTCGACTCTTGAGAGCTTGGTGATGGGGGTTCCGGTGGTAGCATTCCCCCAGTGGGCGGACCAACCAACCAACGCAAAGATGATAGAGGATGTGTGGAAGACTGGAGTGAGGGTAGGAACGGGAGGCAAAACGAAAGACGGTAAAGATATAGTAGATAGAGAAGAGGTAAAGAGGTGCATAAAAATTGTGATGGATGAGGAGAAGAGAGGGAAAGAGTTGAAAAGAAATGCAATGAATTGGAAAAAATTGGCAAAAAAAGCTGTGATGGATGGGGGAAGTTCCGATGTTAACTTGAAAGCCTTTGTTAAGGAGGTTGGTGGTATGAACTGATTTTTACTCTCTCTGTCTCCCCGTCCTCTTTATCTTATGGTTTTTTAGTGTACAATATTCAAATAAAACCCACACTGCAAACATAAAACTATATCTATATACACGAAGCGTTCAAGGCACACTTTTGTAGACACATTTGGGGATGCGGCTATATTAAAGATGTTCAATTGGTTTTTCTTAATAACTGTTGTTCAATTGATCTTTTAAGAACTCGAATCTATTTTCCATTGTTTTCTTATTGTAATTTGATGATATCAATCATTTTCCTTTCAAAACTCCAGTCACTGATATAGAATTTGCAACAGTTTTCTTTATCGTTTTTATACCAATTTTAAAAAAATAAGAAGAGTTTGAAAGAACTTTTCACAGCCAGAAATGTAGCAACCATTACAGCTCTTTATCCTTCTCGGAGTTTGGTGCCGCACATATCAAGCGCAGATACATAATAAAAAAAGCTTCAGATGAAACATTGAAAATGGCATGTACCTCAGTGTTCTGATATGAAATTCGCCAATCGTATGAAGCCATATACATGGTTTTTTCTTCGTACCCAATTGGTGCAAAATTAGATATAGGCTGGGACAAACAAAGTAATCAGATGCGACGAGTCCACTGACGGGCCATGCACCATTGCCAGGTGGGTCCAGCTCGCTTTCATTGTCAAGAGTAGGGCTGTAAAAAATACTCAAAACCTGAAAACCGAAAGAACCGACCCGTTGCAGAACCGCTTTCGGGTCTACCCAACCCGACCCAACCGGTTCTAGGGTCGGGTATGGTTTTCAACTCTATACCCACGGAACCGACCTGTAGAATCGATCCGTAGAACCGACCCGTAAAACCGCAATATGTGCCCATATTTTGAAAAAACATATACATATTATTATAATAGGCTCATGTATTTATAAATTTATATAAAAAATACATATTAATAAAGTGATTTTTATGATATTTGAGAATCATATACTATGAAGTATGAAGTTAAACAATATACTCAACGTCATATTTTTTTATATAAATTTTGGTATGATATTTGTCAAAATTTGTTCGAAGAAAACAAATAGGTCAAAAGATTTTAATGTATTTCAACATAATAATGTTATTTGTTATAATGTTTTATACTTGTGTCACCTTTCCTTACTTGACACTTTTTTACACTTTTTCATATCTTGTGTAGTTTTTTTTTCCTCATATTTTTATCATTGATAATATAAAAGTATGAAGTTTTCACCACCATTTAATAAAAAAAAATATCAATTTCTATTGTGATTCTATGTTTTGTGTTATATTTTAGTTCATACTATTTATTATTGATCTTTTTTTGGAAATCCTTTTTGGGTATATACTCGCACCGATAATTGTTAGACCCATTACATGTACGGGTATAAGTCAGGTAAAACGACAAAAAAAAAATTATATAGACCCGACCCATAAATGACGATAAAACTGTTAAAACCGCTATCCAAATACCCAAAAACCGTCGGGTCAGGTTAGACCGAGTCGGGTAAAATTGACACCCCTAGTCAAGAAACATATGTTCCATCCAGCATGAAGATCTGAATTAGTAATAATAACGAAAAGTGTTTACAAGTATACAAAGCAAAATGTGGTACACTGAGCGTAAGTACCTCCAAAAAGAACATATAGAAAAAAGTTTTTGACTCTTAAGATCTAATAAAGGTGGTGAAATTCATGCTGATTATACGTTTTTCCACAATTAAGTCCTAATATTAACCGAAACACAGACACATTTTCCACAGTTGCATACTAACCTTAACTGCAATAGCGCTACGGAGCTACATACATGCCAACATACTGTGAACCATAACACTAATTAAATCATGAGTAACAAAGTCCCTATTAGATAGTTCCCAATATCTGTTAAAAACCTATATATGTAGCGCCAATAATATATGGATTTTCACTCAAAATTTGGGAAGAGTACAAGATATAAGGTCAAGCTCGGAAATGTAAAGTGACCACCATGTAAAATGTTTGTGTTTGCATTCGCTCCATTTGAGCTCTAATCAGATAGATCCCTGCAGATATATCCGTTCATGTTTCCCTGATATCCACCAACAAGTTTAACCTTTCATTTCTTGGCCTGAAAAAACACAAGTTTAAAAAGGCTTAATGTGCCCAGAAAAAACCCAGGCTCAAACAACCGACCTCATTATCTTTTAAAGGCGAACAACTCTTAATATCTCTGACGATGATGACTAATACAGAACCTAAACTATAACACTAACAAGGTAGTTCCCAACTAATCATCACAACATGAGACACTCTTCATTTCATGATTTTGTTTCAAAACTAGACTGCATTTGCTTGGTTTTTTTTTGATGAGCCGTTTCATCAAAAAAAAAAAAAAAAACTTAACAAGATAGAATGACCCGCCTTTTTTCTAGGCCAAATAGTATCCAACTTATTTGTTCAAAAGCTTCACCAAAACAAACAAAGGCATATATATTCAACGAAGACAACACAATAAACAATCGGTACCCCCTCTAGTATACCTATCCGGAAAAGGTGCCTCCTAATAGGTGTTTCCAGAAAACCCGTCAGCACACTGATGCATGTCTCACGATTTTTCAAGTCCACCCAATACTACCCGGAAGAAAAACCACATTATTGTATATAACTGTTTAATGTTCCATCCTAGGATCTTTGAGTATACTTGTCCACTTTTATGAAATTAACAAAAATCTGCTACTTTTCAATTTTACCCAATACGTTCAGCTGACACTACCTAGTTCACATTAAAAGCGCATATACTTGACTTTAAAAGTAAAAAAATCCGGATGAATTCGAACCACCAGCCTATTGAACCTCAGTTAAGGTGCAAATTCTTTTAGCATTTCGAGCTTACGGATTTAAGTATAGCCGTGGATTTTACTTTTTTTTAATTAATTTTCACTAAATTTGTACCAACACACAAATTTAATAAATTGTCCCCATTTATTGAATATTCTCTGCTTAAAACTTAAATAAAATATTCAAGTACCAAAACTACTCGGGCAAATCATCGGGCACTTGGAGTACACTTACGTCATCATCCTAATCTGCAATCAGCGTATTTCTAAAAATCCAATCCAAACTCAACCGAACAAGTACTAAACTCATCTAAACAAACAATGAAATTGAACCAATTAAAACCAAACAACTACATTAAGACACACACACACACAAAAATGTCGCATGCGAAGAATATCTATTCGCCTTAATAATCCCCACACCACCGCCACCTTCATTAGTCATTACTATTCCCCCTCAACCTAATAAAATGATCTTATAATTATAAAATGTAATCTGATCTAGTATTACTCTCTTGAGAATTTTTTGTCTGTAGTAAAAACTATAGTACAATTTATGAAAATCCAAATAGATTATTAAACAGAAACCATGTAAACGCGAATAGGATTATATTGACTGAATTAGATTTTATTTATTTTCAATAATAGTATTTAGAGCATGTTTTCTAAAAAAAATGTCTGTGTCAGCACAATGGTTGTTCAACATGGTCAAAATTTTACTATAAGTCTATACCCACGACAAGTGACTTACCACGAGAGTTAGACCTTTGGCGCCCCTAATTAAAAGTTTAATGTTACCGGATAAAATTTAAAGAATAAATTAGTATTTCGCAGGGACAACCAGGAATAAAATGACGCTACAGCCGGATTTTATATAACTAATGAGCCCGACAAAGTAGTTGTCGAAACGGCTCGAAATTTTGATTAACATGGGCTGGCACCAATTTGTAGCCTCAATCGTGAAAAGAGTTTGGCGCCCTGGGAAATAAAAATGGCGATATATAAGTATCTGTATTGTCAATTGTCATGAAAGTCGGTTGTGTTGTTGTAAGAAACCAGGGCGGCTTCTGGATGAGAGACTTTATGTTCATCATGAGAGAACTAATCAATACGGGGCAATTATGGGCGATACTCTATGTCTCTACAGAGTTTGAGTATGCTTGGTATCGGGGTGGCGAGACATTATCATCGAATCAGATTCAAGAGATACGTGTGATCAGGCTATCAAAAACCTTAGTCTAAACCTCCAGACTACCATCTTGTTGCCGAAAAAAATCGACTGTAAGACCTACAATGAAAGTGTTTCATACCATTAGACGTGTACGTAACTACGGTTTTGCTAACACATGTGCCGATATTCTATCCAAATTTGATTATGGGAAAAATCCTGAAAATATAATGGCTTCTCTAATTGAAGCAGAATTTGGTATAGCTAGACAGATGATCTATTAGTTTTTTTGTTTCTATTATTTGATCTTTGTTTTCACGGCATTCATTAGCCTCCATAATGAGAAAGAAACATTCCAAGCATATTAGGTCCTTATTCCTTCGCTATCATGTAATGTTGATACAAGGTCTTTTTTACACGCTAGGAAGTAGTAATTTTAATGTTTGTTTATTTGGTTACAATCATTGGTTCTAATATTCTTATACTATAATAGTAGATATAATTTAGTATACTTGTCAAACCTGGAAATTTCCACGGTTAGTTGTAATTACCTGCTACATAACAATATTTAAAAGTCCTTGCTTGTCAATGTTAAGATATAACAACCAGCTTTTACGAAATTAGAAAAGTACAATTGGGGTTTGACATTGTCATCCTTTGAATCTTGTTTATTTTATAAGGAGTGATATCTTCTATAGATTAGTCGAAAAATCTTACAATAATTTGTCCCTAACTTTCTTATTGCTTGCTTATTTATTTAAGTTTGCTTTGCTACAAAATGATTTAGAGTATGCTGAAATAATATATTTATAACGGAAAAACAGAAAATGTTATTCTACTTAAAGAGGATTATTTAGCTGATTTGCTTTTCTCGTTCAGTTCCTTACAACTAATAATCTGACTGCTACAATACTGAAACATCGACTCTTTTTTGTGTAGTTTTTTCATCCACATTTTCATTTCCAATTTTAAATTAATAAAAATGTGGGGTTTTTTCCTCCAATTATATAAAAAAAACAATACTGAAACATATTAGAACGTCGAAAAAGTATATTTATGTTTTGAAAATAATCTAACTACCGGACAATATTTAGCTTATCTATTTTAGTCAGAAAATGTACATTTTACGTTTACAAAAGTCCAATTGAAATGATTTATGCAAGTATATTTTGTAATTAACTCTTTGCATAATTCTTCTTTTGAAATGTTTGCCAAAAACACGACAAAAGTTCACGAACAATTTTGAGTGACACTTAAATATTGTTAGTTCTTGATCATCAATGTTGATCTGACTATAATTTTTTGTTCATATTACATGATTTTTCATAATAGCTAGTTACAAATTCTTGCAATTATTAGGTTAGTCGTGGAAAGTTTATATTAATAATAATCTGAAATATATTACTTCAGTCCCGGTATTATCTATACAAGAAGTGTTGTACTTTGCTTCTCTGGCATACGAAATTATGAAGCCATCATTCAACAGTTTAAAATTTGAATTATTCCCTTTGCATACTTACTTTCCTTGAATAATCCTAAGTTGGCCAAGTCGAAACCTAACAAGCATTATAATACTCAAAGTGACTACTATAAATACATGCTTAACTCACATAAAAAAAAAAACCACAATAAGCTAATTTTTATACAAATGGGTATCAAGAAGAGCTTGTTTATTCTTTCACTTGTCACGCTTACTCTAGCTATCTCAGCTTTAGGAGCAACACTCTCCCCTTATTACTATGACAAATCGTGTCCCTATGCCTTGCCAACAATTAAAAAAGTTATTAAGGACGCGGTGAAGCAAGAGGCTCGTATGGGCGCTTCTATCCTCCGACTTCACTTCCATGACTGTTTTGTTAATGTACCACTTTTAGTTTTTCAAACTTAAAAAGTTCATTCTAATTGTTTGTTTGAAATGCTAACTTTCTTTTCACACAAATTATAGGGTTGTGATGCTTCTATTCTTCTCGACCAGACATCCACCATTGACAGTGAAAAGAATGCGCTTCCTAATAGGAACTCTGTTAGAGGATTTGATGTTATTGACAAAATCAAGTCGGAAGTGGACAAGGTTTGCGGGCGTCCAACTGTATCATGTGCTGATATTTTGGCCGTCGCAGCCCGTGATTCCGTTGTTGCAGTAAGTCAAAAGCCATACATTACTTCCAACAAGTTTTTCGTCTACATCTTTCTGAAGTACAAAAAAACTAAAATATAGATATTGTTGTGTGACATATTAGCTCGTTATAGATATATATAGAGATATGTATAGATATAGAGAGAGGTATGAGAGACAACAATAAGGGAGACTTTTATTAATCAGAATGTATGAATGAATCATCAAATAGAAGACCCCTAACCCTCTTTATATAGATAGAGGGGTAGGGTTACAAGCCCACTTGGGCCCATAAAGTACAAGCCCAATAGTCCAATAATATCTTACAACACTCCCCCTTTGGACGTCTTGAATTCTTCGTCTTCATGCAGTCGATCTGAGTCGAGTTCATTCGCAGTGTTAAACACATAAAAACCTTAGGGCCGGAAAACCCAGTGTGGGACAAAACCGGTACCTAGGGGAAACTGTGTAGCCGAATGATATAGGCCGAAATATCATGTAAGTAACTAACCACAAAACAGTGTGCCTCATCAAAACCTTGCCAGAGCAAACCCAATGGGAAAATCAACCCAATGGGAAAATCTCTAGTCGAAGGAAAAAGAGTGCAACAATGGTAGTCGTAGGGATCAACCACAAAACAGGTGCCTCATCAAAACCTTGCTAGAGTAAACCCAGTGGGAAAAACCTCTAGTCGAAGGACAAAAGAGTACACAGTGGTAAGAAGTATACAACAGGATACTCCCCCTAATTTCGGCAATCTTAAGTGAGATATAATGGGAACGTGTCTCGCTAAAAACCTTGCCAAGGAAAACCCAGTGGGAAAAAACCTTGGTCTAAGGACAAAAAAGAGTACACGAGCATGCGACTGGATGCTCCCCCTCACTTGCACACGACAGGGTGCGAAGATTTCGACTAAGTAGTAATTAGTGCAATAAGCATTCACCTGGATGCTCCCCCTCACTTGCACACGACTGGGTGCAAAGATTTCATATTCCAAGAAAGGGAACGAGCATTTGACTGGATGTCTCATTTACTTGCACACGACTGTATGCAAGAAAATATAACGTGGAATAAAACGAGCATTCAACTGGATGCTCTTAAACTTCATTTGTGAAGATTAATTTCGGCGAGAAACGCTAAATAGCATAATGTAGTCATGTCTCTCTTGATCAATAACAACAAGTTGTCTTCTATGACAAGTGTTTTATCTGGATCGTGAGACAGAACATATGTAATTCAAATATGACTAATACTAGCTCGAAGTCATATACACTCTCTAGTCGTCTCATAGAGCACGAATAGATCAGAGTGATTCACTTGGAGTCATTTCAAGACCTCCAAGATGTTGCCTTATTCCTAATGGTAAAGACATACCATGTTAGGAATATCCCTTATGCGGGTCTGATAAGTAACCAGCATCGGTATAACCGAAAAAAGGTTGCGTTAATTCGAGTACCGAAGGGGGTAGGTACACTCGATGACGCAAATGGGATAAGACAAGCCCTCATCCACAGTTACCTTAAGGTAATGGGAAAATGTCTTTTATGCCATTTCGATGGCAGCGTGTTAGCGCGATGTTGTGTCGAGCTATACCATTCACAACAGACGAGATGTTCGTCCTAGCACATTAGACCAAGTACAATGATGCGCTTATTGTAGTTAGATATGAACATTATGGTTCATTATCTCTTCATCGTCTCATCAGGGACGGACTGGGTCTATATCAATGTCTAGTGATCGAACGATCATGGGAGAATCTGACGACTTAGCATCATGATGACTAAAACGTCATAACACCTTCTGGGTGTAGTCTGAATCATGGACTTAGATTCAATCTTTACGGGACTCAATCATCAGGTTGAGTCACTACCGTGTCTTCCCAAGATCCTTCATCTCGAAGGCAAATCCAAAAATGGATCGCGTAATAAAACACGCAAGGGCATAATACTTGTTCAAGTATCCCAAGCTAATCAAGTACTCACTTAGGCGGTATACCACATCCGCTCGGATTATATTAATCCATATAGTGAACGTCTCAGTCAATTGAGATCGTGTTCCGTGGTCAGGAACTACTTGATTCAAGCACATGAAGTCACACAGGGACCTTCATCTATATCTCTTTGTCTGAATCCCCATAGAGATAAAACCGTGACCACATTCATGGATGCATACTCAGTTTTTCGGAAACTACTAAACTGGTAAAGTAGGGGACTGTTATAATGTCAATTACGAGGAAATCAACCATCTCGTAATCAATTCCAAGGTGTGAGAGAAGCCTTGCGCTACTAGGCGAGCATTCTACAATCTCATTATTCTCATCACTTTTCCTTACGAATAACCAAATAAACGAAATCGTTTAACATTGGTGGTGTTGGAACTACAGGTCCGAACACACTTTCGCTAAGGAGTCTACTTGGATTGCAAGTTTCCATTAGTACAGTCTATTCTACGTTAACTTCAGGCAACGGTACATGGTTCTCTGTCATAATTTGTTCATATTATCAGTCGTCACCGAATATATGAACAAGTAATCAATGACAGTCTCGTTTCGCTTCAATATCGTCTAAGATATCATGATCGACAGATATTTCGAGATTCTTAGGATGAGGAGGAAATCACACATCTCCTTGATCCTTTATAATCTTGTGCGACAAACGAGTTTCAGTTCACCACCTCTGGGGCTGAACGAATTAAAAACCGGTCAACTTCCTCATATCTTGGGAAGGATGATAGACTGACGGCCGACGGCAGCGTCCTATGCTTGGCGGGTTCGGCCAAAGCAACGTGTTACGACAGGAACACGACGTCCGACAGGGACGTCTATCCTTGCAAGCATTTTGCAGCAGGTATAAATGATCTCGTGACATCTCATAAAGTCATTAAATGCGCTTGGCATTTAGTTAGACTTGAGGGAGTCTATGCACTTACTTATCACTAAGTGCGGTTTTGGGGATCAAACTAAGATATATATAGAGATATGTATAGAGATATGTATAGATATAGAGAGAGGTATGAGAGACAACAATAAGGGAGACTTTTATTAATCAGAATGTATGAATGAATCATCAAATAGAAGACCCCTAACCCTCTTTATATAGATAGAGGGGTAGGGTTACAAGCCCACTTGGGCCCATAAAGTACAAGCCCAATAGTCCAATAATATCTTACAACAGATATTTAATAATCATTCTTATAGTCACATAATGCAAGTGTCTAAGAGACATCACCAAGACACCCGATGTTAAAATGTCAATATATATAATCTCTTTTGAATCACTCGATGCCAATAATTTAATAGTTTAGATATATCTTTAGGAATAGTACGTTTAGTCAATATGACAATATTATGTTTTCTTCGTAAGATACATGATACGGTGGTGTTCAAGTAAGTTTATTCAATATAGATGTCATTATTAAACCTCACATGTGGGTTGACTCGTTTTGAAAAAGAATTCACTAAAATTACAGATCTATATGCATTTACCTTCCAAATACTTTTCCAGCCTAGCTATAAACCGGGAGGAGCTAGGTGGGCTGACGGGTTACAGTACCTTATATTTTTAAAAAATAAAATTTTACAATGTAATTTTTTTTATATCATAAAAATAATGATTTAGCCCTTCCATTTATCGATTATGGCTCCGTCATTGATTATATATATATATATCCCAATACCAATATAACGAACACTGGAGGAGCTTCATATAACGAACACGGGAGGAGCTTCATAGGAGGTTAGGAGTCTCCGACGACGTGACCATACAATATTACAAAAAAAGTTTACAAGGCCCACAAAATAACATATAAAATCCAAAAACTCTAGAATAAAATGTTGGCTAAAGCGGTGCTTGTAACGACACTACAACAAATTTAAGAATTATCTATAATATTTTTAGAGACAGTCAAATTTTTGTCTTCAAACAGTAACTTTTTGGAACAAAAATAATATTTTAGATAAAAAAATAATTTTTTGTCCACAGATCTAATTTTTAGACACATAATTTGAAAAAAAAATTTGTCTTCAAATACAATCTCATAAGAACATAAGGAGAATTAAAAAAATTCTGCAAATACCTTTTGATACGAAATTAAATTGTCTTTTTATGTCCGTATGAGATTGTATTTGGATACATTTTTTTTTTCAAATTATGTACCTAAAAGTTAGATTTGGGGACAATTTATTTTTGTATCTAAACGATTATTTTTGTTCCGAAAAATTAATATTTAAAAACAAAATTTGATTGTCTCTAAAACAAATTGTTGATAATTCTTAATTTCGTCGTAGGCAAAAATATTAATAATATTTTGTTCTATCAAGAGCTATTTTTGACCAACAATGTTCAATTTTGCAGTTAGGAGGACCGACATGGCAGGTGCAACTAGGAAGGAGAGACTCAACCACCGCAAGCCGCACCACAGCCAATAATGACATCCCATCTCCATTCATGGACCTTTCTGCTCAAATTAGCAGCTACCAAAAGCAAGGGCTTGATGTAAATGACCTTGTTGCCCTCTCCGGAGGTCACACCATCGGCTTCGCTCAGTGTGCTTTCTTTAAAAACCGTATTTATAACGAAACGACTATTGACTCTACCTTTGCCAGCCAGCGCCAGAAAACGTGTCCCCCAAGTGGTGGAGACACAAAGCTCGCTCCTCTGGACCAAACAGCAGCTGCTTTTGATACAAAGTTCTTTTCAAACTTGGTGAAAAAAAGAGGGCTTTTGCACTCGGATCAAGCGTTGTTTAGTGGTGGTGCCACCGATGGGCTTGTTACAAAATATAGTACAAATCAAGATGCGTTTTGGCAAGCTTTTGCAAAGTCTATGGTCAAGATGGGCAATATTAAGCCACTGACAGGAAATAATGGCCAGATTAGAGTGAATTGCCGGAAGGTGAATTCTAATTAATTAATGCCTTTCATGCCAATCTTCATGTGTGTGTTTTTCAAAAAAGTTATGTTGATCCCATTTTTTGAAGTTGGTTTTTTGGTTTTCTGCTATTATTGCAATTGATAAAGAATTTGTATTCAATAAGTAATGTTTTTTTCTGGATCGTGCTCAAGGTATGTGAATGAAAAAAGTGCATGTAGTTCTTATGATCGTTTACCCGGTTATTTTAACGTGTCAGTTTCAACAATTTATTGGTTATTTCATATTTGATACTTATTATTTTCTTCTTTTCATTCATTATTCCTAATGAACAAGAAAATTAACAATAAAATAAATTAATTACTTATGTTCTCCTCGCCTTCGTGGCAGGTAGTAACCAAAAAGAAAACAAGTAAATACAACTAAAAAAATGTGAAATAATAAACGAAATAAACAAATGGGGAGCCTCCACCTATATATTTGTAATCTCCTTCTCGGTCGGGTCGGGTCTTCATGAGGGAATTTCGGACCACAAACTCGATGAAAAAACAAAGAACATTGTAGTGCCAATTAATTTCACACAGTCTTTATCGTTTATAGCATACCGGTCACGAAAATGCCAAATTAGAAAAGCTTTTTGTCTTGGGGAATTGAATAATAGCAAGGATTAATTGGTTGTATTTATCACTACCAAGTGTTATCATCAGAGTAAATCCGGTCACAAGATTCGGATAAATAAAATGTCACAAACTCGTGTACAAGTACCAGATCATCCGACGACATGGGGCTCAATTATGTCATTATCAATTTCAATTTACAATTAGAGCATTTTTTTAATAAACCAATAAAGTAAAATCAGAAAATGAAAAGTAATTATGTACGTACTTCCACAATATAAGAACCTGCATGTACGTTAATGGTGAAAGGGTAGGGCAGGCACTATGTAACAGATCACATTATTCAATAGATATTTATTTTTTTTGGTGTATCGTTTATTACTAAAACAAATAAAGTCTAGGACGGTCAATTTTAGTCATTAATTTATTAGAAAAAGGATCAAATCAAACATATGAATTTGAAGAAAGTTATTCTTGGTAATGTTGGGGACAAACTAGCCGTGACAAAAATGGTTTTCTTCAAGACAAGTTTTATACGTATCTATAGAATGCATGCGATATCTTTATGATATAACCCCATATAACATCCTATCTAATTCATTCCAAAATAAACAGCACAGCATCATATATTAATTATCATACACATAATCAGAAGATGGGGCAGGTAGGAACACATATCCTCCTCTTTTCCTACCCAGCTCAGGGCCATATTAACCCGGTGCTCCAATTCGCCAAGCGCCTAATTTTGCTCGGTGCCAAGGTGACCTACGTCACGACAGTCTATGCAGAGCGCCACCTTAGCAAATTAACCAAGGATTTTACCATCGCTGTATTTTCTGACGGGCGCGATGAAGGGTTCAAGTTTATATCAGCCGAAGACACAGAACAATACATATCCGATTTGAGAACAAATAGTTCAGAAAAGTTTAAAGAGATTATAACTACCAGCGCGAACCAAGGACACCCTATCACTTGCATGGTTTACGCGTTTCTCCTCACTTGGGTGAGTGAGGTGGCACGATCTTTTGATATCCCATCTGCCCTACTGTGGATCCAACCAGCTACGGTTTTAGATATATACAGTTATTATTTCCACGATTACGAGGATGCCATTAGGGATGCTGCTAATGACCCCTCAAAGTGTGTAGAGTTACCGGGATTGCCACGACTTGCTAGTCGTGACCTTCCTTCATTTTTGCTCCCAACAAGCTTGTCCATGTATAGTTCATTTATTCCATCACTCAAAGAGCTAATACAAGCACTAGATTCGGAAACCAACCCTATGGTACTTGTAAACACCTTTGACGAATTAGAATCGGAGGCTTTAAAGGCTATAGAAAAATACAATCTTTTAGGTATCGGACCATTGATCCCATCAGCGTTTTTGGACCAGGAGGATCAATCCGATCAATCTTTCAGGTGCGATTTGCTTCAGAAGTCTATGGACTATGTTGATTGGTTGAACGAAAGAAACAAGTCTTCAGTTATTTACATATCATTTGGTACCATGGTGGAGCTATCGAACGCGCAAATGGAGGAGATTGCGTATGGTTTGTTCGAAAGCGGGAGACCATTTCTTTGGGTCATAAGGGAATCAGGTGAAGGAAAGAAGAAATCGGATAGTTACACTATTAGTTGCATTGAAGAGTTAAAGGAAAAGGGAAAAATAGTGCCTTGGTGTTCTCAACTTGAGGTACTATCCCACCCATCCTTGGGATGTTTTGTAACACATTGTGGATGGAATTCGACTCTTGAGAGTTTAGCAACAGGGGTGCCTGTTGTGGCATTTCCGCAATGGACAGACCAAGGAACAAACGCGAAGATGATCGAGGACGTGTGGAAGACCGGAGTGAGAGTGAGAGAGGGTGCGAAAACGAATGATGGTATGGAGATTGTGGATAGAAAAGAGGTAAAGAGGTGCATAGAGATGGCGATGAAAGAGGAAAATGAAGAGTTGAAAAAAAATGCAATGGAATGGAAGAATTTGGCAAGGGAAGCTGTAATAGAAGGAGGAAGTTCTGATATTAATTTGAAGGCATTTGTTGAGAAAGTTGGGGGAGCTAATTAAGTGCATTGGTTCTTTTTCTCTCTTCTGTTTTTTTATTCCGGAAATTAAGCGTTTTATTGATATGCCGAAACTTTCAAAACTATGCCCGTAGGCTACAAGCAAAACTTATAACGATTAGGACTTCATCGAAGGAAGTGTGGTCTCAATCTCCAAACATCAGATATAAAAACATTTCTATTGCTACTAGTAACATTTGAAAATCTATTCAAACTATACGTAACCAAAAACTCGATTGTTCCTTGATTGGAAGTCATTTTGAATTTACTTGTATACCTGTTTAGTCTAACTAGAGACTATGAGTGTAAGGGTGTCATAAACCCAATGGTGATTAGTTCTTTTGTGTTGTTTGGCTTTGCTGTATAAGCAGTATGTTGGTTGTAATTAGTTGCTATTTTTGTACTCTGGGTCTGATCCCCATTTCTTAATAAAATGGGTTTTTATTAAAAAAAAAAAAAAAAAAAAACAAAAACTCGATTTCCTTGATGATTTTACCAGGGGAAAATCTAGTGTCTATAAATTGCAGCATTCCTTTCTTTTCATAGACAATAAACGGAAGGCACCAAAACGATACTTCCCCAAAGACGCACTAACCGTTTTACCGTTACTTCGCGATCTCACCCAACGCATCCATTGATTCCAAGTTCGTTTTACCTCATTACAACCGATCTTACCAAGTAAGACGAACCAAATGCGTTTCGAGAATACGTATTGGAAAAATAAGTGATCCCTGGATTCTGCATGTCGACCGCAAAACTCACATCGATTGATTTGAACCAAACCCATTTTTTGTAGTCGGTCAAGCGTCGAAAGCTTATTCAAGTTCGCTAACCAAAGTATGAAGTTACAACTTAGAGGAACTTCACTATTCCAAACAACTTTACTCCAAGAAACCTTCACTTTCTTTAGCCTAATAGTTTCCCAAGCCGATCCGACGGTGTAACCTTTAGAAGGATTGGGAACCCTCTCTTCTATTTTTTTGAGTTCACTTGTTGTGCTGTTTTTTGTTTATATGTTAGCCTAACTTGTGTATTTTTTTAGGGAAATAAATGTAAATTAGTTTACATTTTATGACCAGTTCTATGTACCTTTGTTATATTAACTTAGTTTTCTTTCTCAATTAAATTTGGTAACAGAGTATACTTTTTAAGGTATATAGGCGGAAGTAATCCGTGCCTGATTTGTTAAGCGTCTAGGCTCCATCTAATTTCCGACTATCTAGTTTTATAGAACACAGTTAACACAAGTGACACCAATTACTGTTATTATATGATATATGACCGGAGTCAACATGGAAGGCTAGGAGGTGACGAGTTTCCACATTGAGCCAATATATCAACAACGATTTTGGCTTGTTCTTATCACGATTAAGTCTACTAAAGTACATGAATCTATAATTTTTGGTGGTTCATCCTCCGCAAAAGCAACATACAACTCTCCGTTATTTCTTAAATACAATCGAAAGTTAATACCCATTCCGTCCCTACTCCCTAAATAAGTTTCTAAATAGGTTTCTAAATAAGTTTCGATAGAATCGATCTATTTAAGTTGATATAGTAGTTGTGCTATGAATCGTCCAAACTACCGTCAATAAAATAAAAAATGCACGAGTCAGTTAGACTCCTAGTCCTAGTTATGCTCACTTTCTTGGGTTAAAAGAATAACTTTAGAATTTCTCATTACTAAAACAGGAAAGTAAATTACTTCTTGTTAAATTTTTAAGGACATATCAAAGTAAAAGATTAGTTAGTCAGACATAAAGTATATGAGATTGAGCTAGATGGTTCTCAACAAGAACTAACATTTCCTCGACTCCTCGATAAACTATTTTTCACGCCAGAAGGAAAATTTAAAACCTTTGAGTGAAGCGCACACACACAACACTCACCGGATAAACAACGAAAACAAAACCTTCCGGGCCAAAATACGAAAATGAAAAAAGTAGGACACATTTATATCATTACACAATATCTTCTTTAAAGATAAAACAAAAATGAAATATCATTTCATATTAAGGCGGAGTATCTTTTTAGTGAGTAATAAAGTACTATTTAGGATTGGGCATGATCGGTCTTAACTTCTAACCTAAAATCACTAGTAATCAAGTAATAAATGACAAAAAAATTAATAAATTCATATTTGAAACGTAAATATCAGTTTTCAAGAGTCAGCAGTCAACAGTCAACAGTCAACAAATTATCCTCAATAAATATTGTTGTACACATACAAAAAGGGAAAATCATTGATTAGTGCATAAAAATATACTTAATTTACAAAAATTTATAATCTCAAGTTTTATTTAACATTTGCTATGTATAATATAGCATCAGTGAACATCAAAGAGTAAAAAGAAGTACCAACCATGTAGTGTATGTAGTACCATCATGTAGTATATGTGCTAATCTTTACAACAGTTTTATAGTGCAAGTTTTATTCAATTAAGTACCAATATTTTGTACATTTTCATCATTTAAAAATTAAAATAACGGACTGAATCGGATACACACACAAAATTTGAGGTGTAAAACAAAACAAACGAAACCTTTCGGGGTCAAAAAGAAAAAAGAAACAAAAATTTGCATTTATATTTACACAAGTTCCCTCCACATCTAATCCGAAACTCAATATTCCATCCTTCCCTCGTTTTCCCCCAAACCTCCTCTCTCTCTCTCTCTCTCTCTCTATACATATACTTATATATATATATATATATATATATATATATATCAATTTCCAAACCCTTTTTCCACTCTCTTTCTAAAATTTATCTGATTGGGTTTTAATTTCCGATGACGACTGACAGGTCAGCACCCGGCGGAGGTGCGGCGGCGGCGAGAGTGGCGGCGGTGGCGCCTCCGCGGCACCACCTTGCATCGTTCTCTCACATGAAGCCTCCTTTTGTACCTCAGGAAGGATATCATCGGTTCTCGTCGCGCGATGGTACCGATCAGGTTGCGGCCGAGGGTATTATTGTCAAAACTCCGGTCAGTATTTTATTAATCGAATTATTTTGTGTGTTATTGGTTTGGTTTTGGATTGGTGATTTGGTTAGAACTGATTTTTTAGTTGATTAGGCTTAGCTAGGGTTAGCGTGAGTTTTATTGAATAACGAAGCTTTGATGCTCATACATTGATTGGATTTGGCTCGGAAACTAATTTGAATGCGTCCTATTATTTAAATTTAAGTTTAATTTACTAAATTATAAACAGATGATAATTAATCATGCAATTAGAGTACCGATCAAATTGCTGCCGAGGGTATTACCGTCAAAACTCCGGTCCGTTTATTTTTTTCTGAGTGATTGAGTTTTTTGTGTGTGTTTTTGGTTTGGTAATTGATAAATGATTTGGTTAGAGCTGATTTGTTAGTTGATTAGGGTTAGGCTGATTTTTATTGAATACTTAAAATTCTGGTTAGGTTTATGTTTACCGAAGCTTTGATGCTTCTAGATTGAATTGATTTGGCTCGGAAAGTAATTTGAACGTGTCCTGTTATTATAATTTGAGTTTAATTTTCTAAAGTATGAGCAGATGATGATTAATCGTGCAATTAGTTAGAATGCGATTAACCGAACTGCTTGTTTGTTTGATTAGCTGGTGGTTTAGTTTATTGCTGGATAGATGATTTGGTTAGAACTATTTTTTTAGATTTTCGTTCCTACTTAGTCGTATTTTATGTTAGCCTTTGTTAGGGTTAGCGTGAGTTGTATTGTTGTAACTCTGATGTCTATGCATTCAATTGAATTGACTCGGGAAGTGAATGGAGATTCGAGAGTGTCTAATTAAATTTTGGTTTAGTTAATTAATAGATAGATGACGATTATCGATTGATTGTGTAATTAGTCAGAGTATGAATAATGAACGTGATCTATGTGTTTGGTTAGTTCTTTGGATGCGTTTTAGGGACTAAAATGTTGATCGTAAATGCAAATTTAGATTATTGATTTTTTGGTGTTTTAGTTTATTGTTGGATAGATGATTTCGTTAGAACTGATTTGTTGGTTTTTAGTTGCTATTTTGTGTATTTCATGTTATGCATTGAAACTTGGAGGCTTATGCATTGAATTGATTTGACTCGTGATGTGATCGAGAGTGTCTGGTTATTGTAATTTAGATTTTATCTAACGGAAATTTGGTTAGGAAAATCATAGATAGATGATAATGTGCTTCATTTGTTTGATTACTAGGTTAGTTTCTTGGATGTGTTTTAGGGATTAAACTGTTGATGGTAAGTTCTACGTTCAGCTTATTGCATTTTAGGCGTTCTAATTTAGCACAAGTGGAAATTGAAATTGTGAACATAAGTTAAATTTGTGTTTGCTTAAAACTTTGATGTTTATGCCTTGAATTGGTTTGACTTGGAAGTAACTATAAAGTGTCTCACTACTTTAATTTAAGTTTTGTCTAATGAATTTTTGGTTTAGTTTATTGTAGATAGATGATGGTGCATTGTGCAATTAGTTAGAGTATGAATGATGAATGTGCTTCATTCGCTTAGTTAGTTTATTAGATGTGTCTGTCTTAGGGACTAAATTGTTGATCGCAAATCCTATATACTGCTTGTTGATTTTTGGATGTGTTCAATAAATTCAATTGAAAATGTTTATTTAATTCAGGTTAAAATCGTGTTTACTGAGCGTTGGCCACTGACTGAAATGATCTGACTTTAGATGTTAAATGAAAGTACCCCGTTAGTTTTAGATAATTTTGTTTTTATCTGAAAATTGATTTGGTAAATTATTGGATGGTTGATGATTAATCTCGTGCATCATTCGAATATGAATGTTGGGTTTGGTTAGTTGTAACTTGTAAACGTGATAAGAATTGAGCCGTGGTATAAGTGATGTAAAACTCTTACGGAGTAATTCGTTTTTAATTCAGCGTATTGCGTGTTAGTCTTGTTAAGGATAGCATGATTTTCGGTTAACACTCATGAGTTAAGGTTAAAGATTATGTTTATCGAAACAACTTCTAACTAAAATGATTGAGCTCATTGAGAAATTTTAAAATCATCAGTTGGTTTCAGACTCACATTTAGTTGTTTGTTTTACTTGAAGGTGATTTATTGATTGTTGGCTAGATGATGATTAGTTGCACAATTAGTTGGAAGATGAATTTTTTAGTATGTTTGGTTGGTTAGATGTGTTTGAGTAGTAAGTGGTTGGTCCTAATTGCTAATTTAGCTCATTACATGTCAATCCATGCTAGGGTTAGTGCGCGAGTGTTATCCAAGTACTCATCTATGTTAATTTCGTATTCATAGATTCTTCAGTGACTGACTCGTTGCATTGATTTGACTCGGGAAGTGAATTGAAATATATGGTTTGTTTCAATTTTAAGTTGAAGATGGCTTAGTTTATTATAGGTTAAATTAAATGTTCATTAGTCATCCAAATTGTTGGAGCATGGATGACTACATGATCCACATTCAAATAGCTTTTGCTTTGGTATGTGGTATTAATTGGAACCTCATGCGGACAAAGTTGTTGATATTAGTTGCTAATCATGCTATTGCTTGTGCGGCTTTGTTAATCTGTTAGGTTTGGCATAAGTTCTTGTTGAAATCGTAAAATTAAACTTGGGTAAGTTGAGAGCTGTATGGACTATTGGAGATTATGCTCTTACCACTGCCATATCCAGCTTCTTAATTGACTTTAGCGTTTTCATTTAAGGGATGAATTGTGGTTATTTAGGTTCTTAAGTTTTAGGCTTGTTGTGTCACTTATATTAGTCTAACCAACCAGTTCAGGTGATAAATTAAATTTTTATTGACTGTGTTAACTGTTAACAGCAATATTATATCAAATCTGCTTATAATAGTGTAACCATGAATTTAGCTGATAATTTAAATTTCGATTTGATGTGTTTACACTTTGCAGCAATATCGTATCTAATTCGCTTCTCTCGTTCTTTTAATGTTATCTGTAGCAAAACATTCTCTATTTGAATGAATCAAAATGACTTTGAATTCTTCCAATATTGCTCTCGAGGTTGAACTGTAGTGTACCAGATGATAGCAAAAATCTTATTAGAAATTTAAAGCCAATCAATGCTTAGTGCTTTTACAGAGCTTCTGTCTCAAATTTAAAAGATTCCTATAAGATTTCTTATAAGCAATTGGATCTCGGTGGTCTGCTATGCAATTCTTATTTTACCTCAGAACCCTGATTATATTTCGATTGGCAAGTCCAGAAAATATTTGTTGATTCTAAATATTAAGAAAACCTATGTTATTATGATGCTTATGAAGGCTCCTATGATTTAAACTTTAAAGTGCCAGGTTGATACTATATGAGACATTTCGTCTTTGGTTTCACTGCTATTGATTGATTGATTGTGTCGTTGGAAGAAGCAGTTGAAACTAACTTCAAAAGATTACCAAAATAAGCAGATGTGAGCGTGCTTTAAAGATGTTAACACTGTCACAGTGTTATGTTGGCCGATATTAGCGTAAATGTTTATCAGATTGTTCACACATCTGCTGTTTGGGTCATCTTTCTTTGAGATCCCTTAAGAAATTTGCTTGGTAATGATGTTTTAAATTAATTTATATTTTTCAGCTAGTGAAGCGGAAGGGTAGAACAGACCATGATGAAGTTGAATGCAATAATAGAGTAAGCACTCCTGGGTATAGTGATATAGCTAGCAGTCCAATGAGGACACCTGAATCTGGGAAAGGAGTTAGAGGTCGACCAAAAAATACAAAGAACAATAGAGCTGGGCCTCAAACTCCGATGTCCAATGCTGGTGAGAGTTAGATTCTTCTGTCCAAATTTGTATGCTACTAATTCATATGTATTACTTATAGTTCTTTTTGAAAAGGGTAATATGCTAACGACCCTCATGTACTGTGGGTGTTTTGCATAACCCCATACTTCTGGTTTTTGCAATAACTTCGCGCTCAGTGCAGTGGCAGAGCCAAGATAGAAGAGTCGTGGGGGCTGGAATTCAAAAAATAAATTTGTTAGGGGGGGGGGGGGTGCTTTAAAACACCATTTGCATAATGCAAAATTTTGCACCGTGGTAGGGTTTTTCAAAAATATGAGGGGGGCAGTATCCCCTCCTAGCTCCTCCCCTGGATCAGTGGTCTGGTTTGGACATTTTTTTTAATATATTATATGATTGTCAATATCTATTCAGTGTAAGAAACCGAATGTAGTTTGAACTTTGATCACAGCTTTCCCCTTTAATAGTTTTTTTTTTAAAATCTTAAAACTGGTTTAGAAGCCGCTATGCTATTATACAGTGTTTTAAAAATCGGCCTAGGCGCTAGGCGGGGGAAAATCGGTCTAAGAGGGAAAAAGGCGGCCAATTAGGCGCTAGGTGGACCCTTTCCGCCTAGCGCCTTTTTGAAACCTTGCTATTATATATGCATAGATTTTGACAAAAACCTTGTATGAAAACAGGAAAGATTTTTATTTTGAAGATGTAAGTATATGGGGGTTATCTACGAAACGCTTAGCAGATTGAGATTATTTGCATTTGACCCTTTTGAAAATGCATTAAATAATTGCTGGTTACCTCTCTTCATCCCTTTCTATTCAATTTACAATTTCCGAACAAAAAATTGTATCAAATACTGATAACTATAATAGAATGAATGAAGATATATTGTAAACTGTTGACACAGCAACCGAAATCTTAAGGCCAGCCTTTCACAAAAATCAAGCTTCATCCGTCGCACCATAAGACACAAATTATATGTGACACTTTGATTTGGACTCTGCAGGTTCTCCCTTGCCTCTTACTCCTGCTGGTAGTTGCCGCTATGACAACTCCCTTGGTAAATTTGGATTACCCATCTTAAAGTCTTACTATTTCCATATCATGTCCTACCATTGTAAGAAAAGTTTAATTAGCTACATGGGTTAATTGGTAAACTATGCCTTTATTTTCAGGCCTTCTGACAAAAAAGTTTATCCATCTGCTTAAGCATGCAGAAGATGGTATTATAGATTTGAACAATGCTGCTGAAACCTTGGAGGTAAAACTTCCACCATTTTATATGTAATAATGCATTGATTACCCATCGATGTTTTTCTGATTTACTACTCCTTGTGGACAGGTACAAAAGAGGAGAATCTACGATATCACAAATGTCCTTGAAGGAATTGGTCTAATTGAGAAGAACATAAAAAATAGAATTTATTGGAAGTAAGCTTTCTGGGCAATTAGAAGTTTGTAAAATAGTTTTTTTTTAATCAGGACTAGCATTTTGTGGAATTCGTTGCCTTTAGAACTTATATCAGACTTGAAATGATTGATTTAGAGGCTTTGCTGCTTTGAGACCAGGGGAGGCTGTTAACGATACTACCGGTTTACAGGTATGCAAATATTTAAGTTTATCTATGGTGATGCAATATACTTAACTAAGTTTGCTTTATTGTCAGACAAATATTCGTTTGGGAATTTCCGTCTTCCTTACCTTCATGGCCCATCACCCATGAACAAACTTCCATGTGTGTCTTTTAAAACATCCATATATTTTTGAATGTTATAAAGTTAACTGACAGTTGGCTTTTCTACTCTGAATTGTGACAAAACACACTCCGCCTTATTTTATTTTTTCTATTATTCCAATTTCTTCAGAAAAATTTCAGGAGCATGTTTATTATATTGTATTTTGTGGTTCTTGCGTCACCAGAGCACTATATCAAAATATTATAATTTGGATCATAAGCAAGTAGATATAATTTATTTCTGTAATACGATAAATTTATCTGTCTCTGCAGGCTGAAGTTGAAAAGCTCTCAATGGAGGAACACATACTAGATGATCGGATCCGGTCAGATTTTCTATAGACTTCAAACACCACTGAGGTTTGTTATATTGAGACAGTTTCTGATGCTATTAAATTTTTGCAGAGAGCTGCAGGAAAGGTTGAGAAATTTAAGTGAAGATGAATACAATCAAAAGTGAGTTTTCTTCTCTCCTTTTTGTAATTTATATTTTAGTCTTTCATAAGCATATTGAACGTACTATTTTCCCATCCAGCCTGGCCCTCTAATTTGCTAATGTATATTTTCAGGTTGCTTTTTGTAACTGAAGAAGATATTAAGAGCCTACCTTGCTTTCAGGTCAGCTTTTGATCATGCGGCTTGCATAGAACAAAACTTTTGAGCTCTCAATCAGTGTTTGAACCTATGTGCTTTCTTTTTCAGAATGAAACTTTGATAGCAATTAAAGCTCCCCATGGGACCACGCTAGAAGTTCCAGACCCGGACGAGGTTAGCAATAATCTCTAATTTTGCCCTTGGTAATAAGAGAATCTAAAAGAAGATTTGAAAAAAGTGTTCGGTTCCAGATCTTTGTCTTCTGGATCATTTTGGAACCCCTAAATGCGAATTCAACATATTCAACTCTCGTCAACTATGTAGGATGCATAAAAGTACGTTTCTTTTGAATTGCAGGCTGCCGATTATCCACAAAGGAGATATAGAATTGTACTTCGAAGTACAATGGGTCCTATTGATGTCTACCTTGTAAGGTTAGGACCCAATCTTTTGTACCATATGCATTGCAAAACCAGTAAGGATCTTCATTGTCTGAAAACTTTATTGCTAATTTGGTATTGTTAATTTTGACCATGGTTCTCATTTTTTTTCCCTGCTGATGGTAAAGTTAAACTACAATAGATCAAAGATGAATTGCAAAACGTTGAAAATTTATCATACATAGACAATGTTCCTTCTATTATTCCCCCTTTTTCTAGAGTTTTTTCCAAAATGGTCTAATTGGTACTGACAAATACCAGAATGGGCTACCTCTCTTTAAAATTCCTAATATGGTCTACCTCTTTTATGTTCGTTAATTGAATTGACGAAGTTCATAAAAATTAAATAGTATTTCGTTAATTGAATTAACAAAGTTATATAAAATGAAAATTTAGATCTTCATCAATACAATTGACGAAGTAGTATTACATAAAAATTACCGTTCGTCAATACAATTATATTAACGAACGAGAATTTAATTTTTATACTACTTCGTCAATTGTATTGACGAAGATCTAATTTTTTTTATTGAACTTCGTCAATTCAATTAACGAAGTACTATTTAATTTTTATGAACTTCGTCAATTCAATTAACGAAGTACTATTTAATTTTTTATGAAATTCGTCAATTCAATTAACGAAGTACTATTTAATTTTTATGAACTTCGTCAATTCAATTAACGAAGTACTATTTAATTTTTATGAACTTCGTCAATTCAATTAACGAAGTACTATTTAATTTTTATGAACTTCGTCAATTCAATTAACGAACATAAAAGAGGTAAACCATATTGGGAATTTTAAAGAGAGGTAGCCCATACTGGTATTTTTCGGTACCAATTAGACCATTTTGGCAAAAAACTCCTTTTTCTAAGTCCGAAAATGTTACTGCAGCCAATTTGAGGAGAAATTCGAGGACATGAATGGTGCGGAACCATCCGCAAATTTACCAATAGCTTCGAGTTCAGGTTCTACTGAGAATATCGGAACAGAGATGACCCCTATGGGCAGAAGTGAGTTGCAGATTGAACCACGGGCACAAGAAAATCCTAAGATTAGTTCTGATCTGGATGTAGCACAAGATTATTCTGCAGCTGGGGGATTCATGAAAATCTTGCCATCAGATATTCATGTAAGTACCGTTCCAAGACTTCATTTCTTTGATTTGAATGTTATATGTTAACGAAATAGCCAGAAGTTACTTCATCAATGTGTGACTGGTTTAGAGATACCAGTGGATTGATTTCAGAAAGGCTTTGAAACATAAAGCTTTCAAAGTATTTGGAAACAAAATAATAATTGTTGTGTCTATAAATTTACGTTTACTAAAGAAGCATAATGCTCATTTTGGCCCCTCTTTTTCACAATGCAAGTTCCAGTGTAAGTTCGGTATTATTTCCCTCCTTTTGGACCATATAACCAGTTTTCGTTTCTCAATTTCTGTTAAGTTGGGTTCTGAGGGCAAGAATCACTTCAAAGTTTCTTCTTTGTTATCAGCAAGGAGAAAATTATTGCTTTCAAATTTCTTATATGTTAAGTATCAGTAACCAGACTAATATTGCCTTAAAATTTATCTTTTGTTATCAGTAAGAAGTAAGAATTTTTAAGTTTTTTTTATAGCATTTAGCTACAGTTGCAACTTTGGTTACATGGGTGCAAGAATTTGCCGCAAATCCTTGCACGATATGTAGAGCTAAGATTAGACATGAGTATCCACTGCAAATATGATATTCATTTATTTTGGTATGTCTAACGATGCTATTGTCATCCTTTTTTTAACAGAACGATTCAGATTACTGGCTTCTATCAGATGCAGATGTTAGCATTACGGATATGTGGAAGACAGATTGTATCCTCTACATTTCTATCTCACTTTCATCATCTTTGTAGACACCCTCACACACACGTTTACATATATATTATTTGCATGTATAATTTTTTTTTGGAACTTTCGGATGATGAATTCCTTGACTGCAGCAATAGCCGGTGTTGAATGGGATGGAGTGGATTTGCTACAAGGAGAGTTTGGAATGGATGAGATTGCTACTACACCAACTCGTGATAGTGTTATTCCATCATCGGCTGCTAACATCACCCAGCGATGATTGAAGAGGTCTGCAATTAACTAAACTCTTGCTAACACAATTTTGAGTTGGATGTTAAAATGACTCTTGTGAGTACAAAATCAGCAAGGACATAAGTTGGCGCACAATGAGATCTTTTTGACTTGGAAGTTGAAACAGATTGATTAGAGAGTGGTTCTCGTCGACCAACCTTTTGC
Organism: Primula vulgaris; assembly: GCA_963920805.1. Lineage (NCBI taxonomy): Eukaryota > Viridiplantae > Streptophyta > Magnoliopsida > Ericales > Primulaceae > Primula > Primula vulgaris. The sequence goes on from OY987213.1 coordinate 38,475,714, forward strand.
AGATAAAGCATCTCAAACCCAGGGCGGAGGTTTCACCTTTGAGATTTCGTCATTCGTTGTATCTGTTTTTTCTTATCTAAACAGGACAGTTTACCATGCATATACCATGTTTGTTGTGGGTAACTAGAATATTATTGGTTAATTTATAAATAGACGGTTAATAGTATTTACTGATTGTTTATTTTTAATGTGTTCTCCAATTCTTTGTTTATATGTTTCTGTGCATTTGGAAGAGGGAAAGTAGGACCAGATTGTCAAAAACCCTCTCCTGAAACCTTCCTTGATAGACTGTGTGTGTGTACTGCAAATAGATTGAATGGGTTTGGGTTGTAAAGGGAACTCTCCCAGTACTTAAAACATGTTAAAAGTGTGGAAAGCCCTCTCTTAAAACCTTTCTTAAAAGTGTATGAACTCGAGTAGGGTTCTCATGTCAACTTGGCTTATACTACTGTTTTTACCAGAAAATATTCATGATCATGCCATCTTTGTTAGAACCCGCTGTAGTGAAATACATATACTCAACTGTATCGGTGTTCAAGGCATATTGCGAATCACCTTTAGCATTGTCTGGTTTAACAACTTAGTAACTACCTTTATGCTGATTGTCATATCTTTTTTCTAGTGTAAAATGTACAGAAAAACAATTATTTGAAATTCTACCCTAGACCGAAGACAAAGACAAGATTGTGGAAGTCCTTGTGTGACACTGCAGATAATATTTACAATATTTGAGTTTTCCAGTCCCTAAAGATAGTGTATCCATATTGGTGTTGTTTTAACACTTCTCATCGAGACCCTTTTGAGTGTAATTTGTACTTGGCCTTGCTTGATCTATCACTTGAATAATCCGGTTCAAGGTCCTCATAAGCATGCATGAACTGGTTGGCTGTTTGTCCTTGGAGCTGAACTTGGACCACATCTGGTTTCGTTGGTGGTGTAGCAGATCGATTAGATGATGATATTGAGAACCACGAACGTCGTTTTTGATTAGTTTGCTTGTTGTCGTTCTCTGCTTGTAAGAATGGTGGCAGGCTCGTACCTGAGGGTTGTCGATTTTTCTCTTTCTGAAAATGTAACCAGGAGTTAGATCATATAAGTATACCAGCGTCATCAAAGGATGTGGACACTTCAGAACACTGAATCTCTCTTAAAACGTTTCGGCTATCCCTTAACGCTACAGAACATTGCTAAAAAATTGTCTCCTGTTTTTTCTAAATTTAGGCAGCTGCCCTCCTGACCAAACAATACCATTTTCTCAAAATTCCCAAACTATCCCTAACGCTCTAAATGCACTGTTTATCCTCAAAATGTATCGATGATATTACAGAGACTGAAAGTATATTCAAGCTGATTTGAGTAAAAAGAAAGAGGCACCGAGTGTAAAACCTTTTCCTACTATACCAAAGTTGAAGCTTTTCTCAGTCGACATAATTTGCAATAAGCCACTTATATACACTAGGACAAAGGAAACATGGTGCATAATAGCCACGTGACCCATCCAAATTTTTACCTCAATGTTCAAAAGCAGATTCCAAGACTCTAAAATGACAGCAAAAGGTAAATTCTAAAGACCAATACCTCAAATAGTGACCGACACAGTCACATATTGATGGCTAAATTTGTCAATAGTATATGAAAATCTTTACCTATAAATTTCCCAATTTGATAGAGGGACAAACATGTGAGGAGTAGTAATTAAGACAAACTGTCGAAAGTAGGTACATTCCTAATCATGAAAAGAAATGATATTCATGTACCGTGACAATGTAAAAGAAGGATGTTATAATTGTACTTCTATTAATGAAACATAACTCATTCCAAATTACAATTATGCCATAAAAGGAAAATAAAAAAAGTTTAGGTTACCTTATTATTTATCATGTTAGCAGACTGTCTACCGGTCAAGTAGTCTAGAACTTGGAGAACAGCAGTTTGTCCCAAGTCTGTCCAGTTATGCCAATAATAAATGGCCAAGTCCCAAGCTCTGGCCCTTAACTCTTGAAAATTCCGATCGATATCCGGTTCGTGCCTTACCACATAAGGCCTCAAGAATGTATGGTATACATACCTTGTTCCCTGTTAAAATCATCAAATTCTAATTAGTTTTAGACTTTTATATAGTAGTGACTATATTTCTTATAGATCAGAAAAAAATATTAGAATGTTGAAAAGTTAGCATTATTTGTATTTCTAAATATGGTTAACTAGACAAAAAGTACTCAAAACTTCAGAATGGAACGGGAGTATGTAAGCATCTGAGCATTGTTAAAAAAAAAAATATTGAAGTCACGGTTTGATGTGGTGGTAACTTTCTTTCAGTTTAAATAAAAGTTGAACACACTCTTAACAAATAGTTAAGAAGTATTTTAAATTCAAACCTAAATAACAAGGACAGAATAATCTTTACTAAATCAACAAAATATAAATAATGACTCCATGTGTTAGCATAACATACCTTTGCTTGTGGGTACCACAGGTAGAGAAAGAGTGCAAGCTTCATCTCATTATACATGGGCAACCTTTAACATGATTATAAATCATTATAATTTTTATATCCTCAGTGCCAAAAATCAAATATGATAGTCCTAAGGAATTAAAGCAAGCTCTGTAATTTATAATTACCATGAAATAAATGTGTCCCCAAATCTCTCCAATACTGTAAGAATTGCTACGATAATCCTGAAAATTTTGAAATAAATACAATCATTAGTAATTTTGACTGGTTCCTAGATAGTTTGTTTTACTTTTTCCTATTAATCGTCTAAATTTCTAAAACATGAGAAGGGTATAGTTTAACTAATAACGGTAATTGGTAAAACTACTAATATATTCCCAATAAATCAAAGAATAGTCACTTGCATATGGATGAATATTATTTAGATCCACAATAAGGCTTGATTGTCTCACTTGTTAAAACTTAAAACTACATTTTGAGTTGAAATTATGAGGATCAAACTGCATCTTGAGTGAAACCATGGTGATTGGTAGTCTTATTGACAACAAGTATGTACATAAGTAAACATAATGGATCTCAAAGTTAGTTGGACTGTTTACTTATCTTTACTTTATTTTTATTTTTTGAAATGTTATCTTTACTTTATTTATGGCTTATTGTTTTCTTTTTCCTTTTCCTGTTTCATGCTTTCAATAAGGAAATGATAACACAAAAACACTAGAAAACAAGCTAAGCATGACTTAGCGGTGGGGGTTGCCAACATGCAAGAGTGCCATGAATTTTCTAGTTGAAGGCTTTTCTTATTTTTATTTATTCTCTTTATATTTTCAAGTGTGGTGAGTGGTGTTTCCAAAATAACAATCTTTTTCTTTTTTAAAATTAAAATCAAAACTTTGGCCGTTTAACCAATAGTTTACTACTAGTTTTCATCTAAACTTTATATCTAGTAAAAGTATGTATGTAATCAGCTTAAACAAAATATAACAAATTTACATTCTCAACAAAGTTAAGTTGATCCTTGTACTTTCACTTTGAAAAATACGGTCTTCAATTTTGAAAAGCCAAAGATTTAGTCCTTATATGGGAAATTCGATCAAATGTTAAACTCGCAAATTCTAATTTTCTTATACATAAACACTACCGTACATCCGGTGCACTGTAATTTAGGATGCATCATTCATTAAAAACACAATACATATTAATGAACCCAAAAATAACTACGCTAAAATTAATTCAAAATAAAAAATAAAAAATTCAATTTGTTGGCACACCCCTTAATTATAGTGCATCGGGTTCATATTAGTGTTTCTAATATGTAATATGTGTATGATCACAATGGCAGACTTGAAATATGGAAAGAAGAATAAATAAATAAATCTGTATTATTAGAGCTACAGGACCCCGGATACAAGTACTAATTAGTTGGGGTTAGGAATCAATTATGCAGTCAACTTAAAGTTGGTAATTTACTTTTGTGGGAGGTGAACTAACAATTAAGAAATGTTTCAAATAATACAGTAATGCTATATATAAAGCTTTATCCCCATTCCAGTTGTCAGTTAGTACTTTCAATATAATAGTGCCAACTTGAAATGTAACCGCTGATGGATAGATAGAAACAAAATAAATAATTTAACCAACCCTGCAATTAAGAAAATGTATCTTCCCATAATTATAATTGAATTCTATTTGGTCCTATAGTTTTTAACAACAGTAATAATCCAAGCATTAATGGAAATGGTAGATTTTGTCCTAAAAATCTGAAAAGAGTGAAAACTGGAAAAATAATAGTACTATCAGTCTTTGAACAATTTTCATGTTAAAATCACCCAAAATGCCTAAAGTAATGAAACTAATGTATGTCCTAAATTCACATAATGACCACCTGACTTATTTTCGAAATCTTACGCGACTCAGTATCCACAGACCCCAAATAGGACTTGTCAAAATGCAGATTCCAAGATTTTTTCGTATTTCAAGTCAGTATTTCATTTTAGTGGCCAGCTTAAAGCTAAGTGTTTTGCTTTTGTTGGAAAGTTTGAAGTTGGACATATTCTTTTTCTTTTAATCAACCACAAATAAGCATACTCCTATTAATGCTGCAGCAAAAAAAGTCTCCTTACAAGGACAAACATAAAAACTGAAAGGTACTACTAGTATAATTAAAATTATGAGGACCATATTAAATTTTTATAACAGTGTAACAACCTTCAAGAAAACTCAATAATATGAAAAACAGAATTATAAGTAACTTATTTATATCTAAACATATTTAACACCTATAATAGGCAATCTAAAAAGTACCTGAATGGGAAAAAAACAAAAACAATAATTCATAAACTCACAAGACAGTAGGCCAACCAAACATAACCTAAGTTTTGTTTAAATCTGTATTATTTTATCGCAGGCCATGATTGTTAGAAAGAGTAGTTGGCTGAATCATCGACAATGACCGAAAATTATTCAATGCAAACGATTGAAGAAACGTTATTGCCTTCCTATTACTATATCCATTAAACTAATCTAAGTTGACCATAATAATAAAATACTAAAAATGAAGATTAAAAAAAAAACGTACCAATATTGACACCAAAATCGAAGCTCTTGAATTTCAACTCTGTTCCTCTCTACAGTTTTGAAACATTCAAATGCCGGATACGCGTAACCAAGGACCAAACTGTCATTTATTTCACATAAAAAAAATAAAAAAAATGTTAATGATATACGAGCATATACAATATTTGTGTTAATTTTAACAATATTAATTTTGACACATCATCATTTAATTGCATGTTAAATGACACATGCGTAACTTAAATTTAACATTCACATTAGTATATTAACTTAACAAAGTTAATTAATTTTAATTAAAATTAATTATTAATTGAAATCTCATTAATTAGTCATTTTGTAAATCCCACTAAAATAGGAACTAAAATAGTAATAGTTGAAATAAAGTTTACATTCAAATTAATGATATTTTGCCACATCATCAATTAACAACATTAAAAACATTGTTATCTTTAACAACTTTTTTAACATCTATAAAGATAACACATGATTTAACATAACTAATGGAGATAAAAAATTGTATTTTTAGCTAACTATTTTAGTTAATAATAGAGATAATAACACTGTTGTAGATGGTCTAATTAAACAATCGGTTGTTTCAATATTTTTTTTAAACATAACACACCAATATACCCCATAACTTCAACAAAATTCTATTTTGTTCCCGAAAGTTTTGAAGAAGTGACAAGCTTTGGTGTTTCATTTTCAAATTTTAAGAAAAGCTAACATTTTGGGGGTTTTTTTAGTTTTTTCCTCCTCTCGTATTATAGACTTTTAATTTGTTAATAGAAGAAAATGACAACGTGAATGATCGTAAAAAGGACATACTTATTCATAATATAATTAACTTCAGCTATAGGCATTGAAATAAGAATTATTGTCACTTTGTCATAATTGTAGAACTATTGCCGTTTTATTGCAAACTATTTAGACCAACTAGACTTGGAAAACCTATAATGTCTTTTATCAGTATGTATATATAATAACCAAAAACTAATGAGATATAAAAATGAAAAATGAAAAATGATAAGAAAATGAACATACATTAAACCTCTAGTGACGAACTCTCCCAGCATATTTTCACCCCTGTATTGATCAGATACCTTTCCTCCAAAATTTCCTATATATTCAATTTTATATATCATTTTGTGTTACAAAACTGCATATTAACATGAAAAGAAATAACATAACAACATAAAAAATTAATACTCCTTTTATCATATGATCAAACTAAAAGAAATGATCTAGTGAACCTGATATTATTTCGTTAATATAATACATTATTGAATTGTAAATGAGGAATATGGGAATTATAAGATAATTTTAGAGAAATTAAAATGAGTTACCTTTACTTGATGTGAAAAAGCGGTGTAAGTTCGTTTACAGAGCTTGTTATGTCTCTCTCTCTATATATTTCTTATATATATAATCAATAAATGGATATTAGATATTAGATATTAGATATTAGATATTAGATATAGATTATACAAAAGGGTAGTTTTGGAATTAAAAAAATAAACGATATATGAGGGGTTTGGTGAAACTTAAAAGGAACATATATAGAAGAGAGAAGAGAAGTGTTTCTTGCTATAGACGCATTCTATATATTTTACACGTTAACTTCAAATATTTTTAAGGATTTGTTGCATTGTTTAACGAGTTTCAACTATTTATTAGCTGGTTGACGGTGAAATACATATACGATCCTTATAGATTTAGTAAAATTCTATTCCAATCAGGAATAAGTCAAGTAAACCCCCGATAACTACTATTATAAAAAAATGACAGGATACAAATCGATAACTTTTTAAAAATTATTGGTGAAACGCTAAATTCCTCACTTTGCCAACGGTTGTAAAAAAATGTATATGTTGCTATTTTGACACCAGGGATAAGTCAAGTAAACCCCCTATAACTACTATAAAAAACATGACAGGATACAAATTGATAACTTTTTGAAAATTATTGGTGAAGCGTTAAATTCCTCACTTTGCCAACGGTTGTCAAAAATGTATATGTTGCTATTTTAATATTTTCTTATAGATGACTGGACACCTCAATTAATCATCCGAGCAACCCGTATGACAATAAATACTAGTTGAGAAGGCATTTTACAGTTTGTGTATATATAGCTCAGTTGGTAAGTTGGAGCATTTGTCGGTTGAGAAAACAATATCATCGGAGTGCAATATTGTTCTTCATCAATTATTTGCAATTTTATGTTTACTATTATATATATTTTTTAAAACAGTCCCGTCATCTATTTATTCATAGTAAATTGTCAATTTATGGGTCATGCCCCCATGATGGCATAATCCGGCCAAAATCCAGTAAAAATATCAGAATTACACAAAAAAATAGCAACACGTAATTGTGCTAGCAACAATTACATTTAAAATGAAAAAAAGGTAACTAAAATATGAAATATACTGCAAATACACCTTTATTTCCATACAACTTTACCAATTATATATACTTCTCCTTTCCAATTAACATCATTGTCGTAGTAGATCCCGTAATTGCAACACGTTAAAATACTCTTAATTACCACCGCCTTTGCACCATATGACCTCTGGTTTTCATAGCGGGTACTATTATATTTGAAAACAATTGGTTGGCAAACACAAAAAGAACTGGTTTAGACAACCCAATAAACCGGAGTACTGGACTTAACTGCAATATTATTTGATTCCCCAACGATAATAAAAACAAATATATGCAGAAGTCAACGCTATTAACATAATGGCAGATCAGGAATAGCGACCAGGTTTTTTTCCACGCCTAGCTTGTTTCATTAGAACAATTTACATTTTTGGGGACTAAATTAATGTAAGTTGTAACAGTCTTCAAATCAAATTTTGGGTTTCTAAAGAGATTAGAAATACATATTTTCCTTGACCCAACTCGGTCTTCTTAAATTGGTATATATAGGGGTTGTCCAAAGAAAACCAATATTTTGTTTTAGTCCATAAAATGTTACTGACAAAAATTAAATCTGGCCCCATATGTGTATCGTCCGATGTAAAATATTTGAGTCCCTTAAAGGTACATTATTTCTGTCTCATAATCTAAAACGAGTCCCCAAAACTTTCATCGGTATTACATGTACAATTAGTAGGCCATACTTAAATCTTGTAGAAATTTATTTTCATCCTTGTGTTGCATGAAACAAAGTCTTCTGACTAAATCTTTGTTTCTATCACTGAATTTATTACGATCATATTTTTAAAACTACACCGAAGCTTATAGATTTGGTGTGTCAATTTCCATGTAAAAAGCCATGAAAATCACATGGAACTTGCATTGACGTTAAGAACAAAGTCAAAGTCAAAATGGCACGCAACGCGTACCACAACTTATTTGTAAAACATCCCAGGTACGTATTTTAACATACCAAAAGCAAAAACAAAACACAAACTTCCATGTTGTGAGAGTTGTTTCACAAGGCAGAGGTACATACAAGTTTATTCTCCTTCAGTGTTTTTTCAAGTTCTGCGTCAAATCTTTTCATTGCTTGGACGGGCAACCATAGGGGGATCAAAATTTCACGCTCGCCTTTCTTATTTTTGAAACGAATCATAAAGGCTGCCTGCGGAATGTCAAAGTTGGGTGGTCCACCGTATGCTGCCTTTCCCCAACCGAAATCGATTATATCGGACCCTGCTTGTGTTACGTCCGACACAAATAAATTTCTTGCCACCCCCCAAAATGGTCGCCCTCTGATTACCATTAAGTCGGCCAATGATTTGAAATGTTCCTCAGTCACATCATTCTTCACCTTCATCACCAACTTCAATGCATATTCTAATGGACTCTCGCATAGTCTCTGAGCTGTGGATATCGCGACAGGAACGACAAAGGCATTCCCGTAGTATCCCCTAGGAAGCGGCGGGAAGTCTCTTTTTCCTCGCCAGTTGACCGGGAAAGCAATGCGCATTTCTTCCTCCGGCTCAGGCTGGATAGCCATGGTACGGAACTTCCAGATACAAGCTATTAACAGTTCGAATATGGAATACTTGCTAAGGTGGGGAGGAACAAGCCTGCGAAGTGCTGCGATCTTAACATGGCCAAAGATGAACGAGTGGCAGGCCATGTCCTCGAGCGAAATAACTTGTTCATTCAAGTCTGCAATATATGGTCATATACATGGTGAGAACATGTCACTCGGGGCGGATTTCTGGCCATTAGAAGGTCTCTTTGCCAAACGGGCAACACTGATGGAGCAGACGCTCCTCTTGCCATTTCGCTTACCGCTGTCATGAACTGAACTAAACCAGGCGCATCACTCATGGTATGATTTATACGCAAAGCAAGAACAAAACTCCCGCACCTCATGCGAGTCACCTGGTTATAATAAAAGAAATTGCATGCTTACCGTAGTGAGATAAAGATAACTACATTATATATGTGAGAGTTCATCCAATCTCTTCAAATTTTCACATGATAGTGTCGATGTGAAACAATAAACTCTAACAATACTAAAATAAATAATGGACGGTTAGAATAGAAGGAACTACGATGTCACAAATAGGTTATGTTTCAATTTTAAATTTGTAATAATTCTACATTCTCATTTTCCATTGTTCTACATGTAGGCCTCGTTTGTTTCACATTCTACTAAAGTGGAAATGTATTATCCAGCGTTTGCTAGCCAAGTTTGGGAGGCTGTGTATTGAGAGATTAATACCATTGGGGACACTATCTGTCTAAATTAACAACACCACCACCACCACCACCCCCCGCCCACAAATGTTCTTTCTCACTCACCAACCGCCTACAACTTATTAAATATATATAATTATATATATGTGTATATATTAACATGTATATATATATTTTTTGTAATCACATATATGTATATATATATAAATATATGTATATACGCATATATATATATTAAAATAATAACATATATATGTTTCACCCAAATTTTTCTACCTAATATACCAAAACATAAAATAAATGGAGAAAGCAATATAATTTATTTATTTGATATTTTGCGGGTACAATCTTTGAATATTTTCTAAAATAAAGAAAATAGAAATCCTTTGATTAATCTCTTCACAAATGAATTTTTATTGGCTCCAATAGTTTGGTGAGGATTGAGTTCTTGATTTGCTTGAGTTTTAAGGTTGATCTTGACTTGTACTTGTTTGTGAGTTTGAAGTTGGGAAACGTTTGGTTTGTGGTTTTGAAGTGTTTTCGAGGATCGAATGAGTATCTTACTTGAATTTGTTGACGAGCTTGCTTGAAGTTCTTTGGGCTTGATGAAGATCTTTAAATGCTTGGACTTGGAAAAACACTTAATTCGCGGCCTTTGGAGCTTCTTGCGGATCAAATGGTGGATTTGTCTTGGATTTGTTAATGAGGTTGCTTGAAATTCTTCGGGCTTGATGAAGATCTTCGAATGCTTGGTCTTGAAAAACACTTAATTCGCGGCCTTTGGAGATTCTTGCGGATCAAATGGTGAATTTGTCTTGCATTTGTTGATGAGCTTGCTTGAAGTTCTTCGGGCTTGATGAAGATCTTCGAATGTTTGGTCTCGAGAAACACCTAATTCGCAGGCTTTGGAGCTTCTTGCGGATCAAATGGTGGATTTGTTGATGAGCTTGCTTGAAGTTTTTCGGGTTTGATGAAGATCTTCGAATGCTTCGGTGGTTGATGGCTTGACTTTGGTAGAGCTTCTCTCTCTTGGATTTGGCTTCACCTTTGGCCTTCAACTTGTGATTTTCAAGTGAGGGTAGCCCCCTATTTATAGGCTCGAGGAGTATTTATTCGCAAGCATGTCTCCTATATTTTTGAGTTCTTCTCAAATTTGGCAATGATCAGTGAGTTTACTAATAAATTGCCCAATAGTTTGTAGAAATTATAAATTAGTAGAAAAACTATAAAACTTACCAATTTCACATAGAAATTAATCATTGGAACAAATCATCGATCTATTTGTTATTTCACCAAGATAACACTACAAAAAAATACCCAAATTGCGACGGGATTAGTGACGGTATTTTTTGTTACGAGCTTATTAGCGACGTTTTTTGTGACAGTTTTGTAACGGTTTAGTCAATTTGCGACAGATTTGTGACAACTTTTTAAATTAGCGACAGGCTTGTGACAGCTTTTGACTCTTATTAAATCAAACATTATTTTATAGTGAAAGAAAACAAAAAAAACTTGTTTTCCATCATTTCCTTTAAGATACTATTTTTTTTATTTAATAAATGAATTAAAACTCATTTTTAAAACATGTGACATATTTTTATTAGTTGAAAATTTTGCATGTCTACAATATATATATGAAGACATAATTATATATATGTGTGTATTTTTCTATTTTACTTACTATGCATATAAAGGTAAATTTATAAAATAGTTCAACCCCAATAAAAATCAAATAAACATTTTATTGAGTTTCATGTATGTACTATTAATCCCGTTTTATTTGTAATTCCGTCACAGTCCGAATGTATTAATAGTCCCGGTACTAGTAATACTGTAACCAAACAAGTCCGTACATTCTTAAAATTTTATCCGTTTGGTCCCCGATACCACGATTTTGTATGTCATAACAATCACCTTGTTCAAGTAAAGCTTGTTTCCCGGCACTGGATTTAGGGTTAATTTTTTCCCGGCCAAATAGACATTCTTAGTGCGTCAGCCATCGCCATGGATGTCGTCTAAGGAACAGCAAAATAAAAAACTTTACCATGCTTCTCTAGTTGATCCTATTCAACTTGTAAGAATTCTAATTTAATTAGCAAAATGCTTTTTAAATAGGATTTATATGCTCAGCTAATTAAATAAGTAGAACTTTAATTAAGTAACTATCAGTAGGCTTTAATAATCAGTGGATCAGTGGGTACGTGATACGACTTGCAACCATAGTCCGGAAACTTTTATTTCCTATCTTCAAACTTATACCAATTGAAGAAGACTTTTACTTTCTAGATTTATTTACACTTGGAACCTTATAAATATACCTGAATAAGAAGAAGAGGGGAGTCAATAATCCCGGTTGACCCAGGCACATCGTAAAGCAACTCCTTGAAGCACGGGAACGGAGGCTGAAGCCGCTCCCCAAATTCTTCAAGTGTAACATCAGCATTGGCCTCAATGAACAATATTCCTTCCCCTGTACACTCAACCAGTAGCTTACGCCCTGGCCCCACTTCCCTCAGCCGACCTGCAAACGGATAGTAAAAGACAAGCGTCTCTTCTATAGCCTTGCGGATGACCTTTACAGGGTCTCGACCAACCAATGTAGGGTTATTCCGAAAAAAACAAATGCCGGGGATATGGAAACGTAAACCCTCTTGGTCATCGATGTCGGAGAGGAGCTTGTAGTCATGAGGGGTGGGTTTTGTGGGTTTTAAAAATTCGTGAGGTTGCCTTGTAACCTTAAAGTGTAGAGGTTTGGTGGTTGAAAGTTCCATGAGAAGAGGTAGAAGGATTGGGAAACTTGGCAATCGGATCTTATTTACGAGAAAACTATTTTGGGATGTACGAAACTTGATTTTAGTTAGAGTATTAAGAAGACTTTTTTTCTGAGATCTCCTAGTTTAGTACGGCATAATATCATGCTTGATCACATGTTTCTTAATACTAATATAATTGTTAAGAATCTTACTTGAAGTATCTTGTTCGAAGTATTTGAAAAACATTATCTTGTCATGTATCTTTTTGGTCCTGACTTATTTAGTTTAGCCAAAACCAGTTGGGTCGTCCATTTGAATGAAAACCAAACACGTCTGAAACCTCATTGTAGCCTGCTATGATTTTTTGTGTAAATGCATTTCTCAAACTAATGGTTTCCGCTATCGTAATTTTATTATTTTTCTTGGTAACATACCACAAACCAATTATAGGTAGTTATTTTTGTTGTAGTTTTGTTTAAATTGCTTGGCTTGTACTTACAAATTAATTCCTGCAATCCATTTTCGTCAAACATATTACTTTTTAGTTTTTACTACCAATGAGATATAAGGTTTAGTCGTTTATGGGTATAAGGAGAAGTCGCTTTTCTTGTGATACATACTCGTTTTGCAAGCTAAGGAAAAGTAAACTCATCTTTAAGTTTTTCACTTTGTTTTTGCTAATATAGGCTCTAGAGTTGCGGTTGCACATCATCTGTATTCTGTATTCAGGAGCGGAACCGGTGGCGGGCAAGGGCATGCCACCGCATTCCAAAAATTTTAAAAATAGTTATTTTTTATATAGAAAAATGCAGAGATTTAAACTTTTATACATTACTAGGCCTCCAATAAACAAATAGTAATTTAGTTCAAATGGTAAACATAAAATATTTGTATCACCAAGTTAACTAGTTCGAATCTTGTGTTGATTTTTTACTATTTATTTAATTAATTTTATGTTACTGTTTGACTTCTCTATTAATTAATTGCATCTTTAAGGTATAATTATAAGATTTTATAAATAAACGTTTTTGTTTAATTTCATACTCATATTATAAAAAAAGTTTAAACTTATAAATTCGTATTTATAGTCAATTTTTTTGTATCTTTTGAAATTTTTAGATCAGTGTACAAGTAATCTAAGTTTTAAGCTCCAAGTTTCTTTGATTTTTTATACCGTTTATTATTATTGTACTAATAAAAAAAAAATCAACGACCGGGTCCCCAATGAGGAAGTACTTATGAAAGTGTATTACTATTTTGCTGTATTTAGCACAAAATTAAGCCACCGTGGAGGCTGTGTTCCATAGTAAACTCTGTTTTATTTCAATGAACAAACTGGAGCTTTACTAATAAAAGAAACAAAAAATAGTTTTACTCATCTAGGTTACAAATGTGGAACATGTAGATTTTTTTTCCATGTGGTTTTTCCCCTAATAATTTCTTCACTGTGCGTCTCTTCAGTAATTATACGAAGTTGATGAATATAGGTAATGATTTTTCCCTTGTATTGATGTGGAGAAATTTCACCTTCAAATATTTGTGGTACTATAAATAGAGATTGAACTTTTTCAAAGATTCTACATTCCCTTTATATTCTAATTCTACTCTCAATATATACTTGGTGTGCTTCCATAAATTGATCAGGAATGGTATGAAAAGAAAAATTCACAACATAGACAAACTTTATATGAAACTTGGGAATCAACGGTTAGAAGTAATTAGGCAGTACTACTTGTTCAGATGAGTTTTAGATGAAAAATTGTCTTTGAAGGGAAAATAATGGAATCTTATTGAGATAGAGAAATAACCCCAATTTCTTTATTTTACTATCAGTGCAATTGTACTAAATCATGTTTTAGACAAATAATAGTGAAAATGTATAAAAATAGATAATTTTTTATATAATTATTATGTGTGGTGCGTACGTACAACTGCAACATTTATACAACTTCGTTAAACAGCTTTGTTTCTTAGGTCTGAACGTGGTATATATGGCGGGCTTGTTATTTACTTGCCAGCTTCTTTAATACAGATACCATCATTATAGAAAATGGGCAATCAAATTTATTTTAGCAGCCTTTAAATGAAAAGGATCATACTTCCAAATACTAATTATTTTTCAAAAAAAAAAAAAAAAACACATGTTGCATATTTATCATTCCTTGCATTCATAGTTTTCTATATCAACTTTTTTGTACCATGTTATTCTATGAATAATGTCGCTTCACCGGAGAAAATATGCAATGGATATAAGAGAAGGCCAACATCAAATTTTGCACATGGTGATTTTGATATTAGCATCTCTCGATGTATAAGGAAGAACCTTATTGTTTTAACTTATGTCCGCGTGGAAAAGAGCGGAGAAATTTACGATATTCCCATTTTGTATGTAAATTAAAAGTAATATTATATGGCTACATTGACTATATATATAGTAATCCTTTTTTTTTTAAGCCGAAAAGAAATTTTTATTAAAGCGAACATGAAGTTGTTGTTTAATGGGAAAAGACAAGCAACCATTTTGTGGCTGTACTGAATACATCTCCGATTAAAACCGATAAGTATGGAACTACTAACGGATTTATACTTCCTATTTCACATGATGGGGGAAAAGAAATCTAAGCCAAATGACAAAATCAAGCTCTCAAGAAAAAACAAATGAGCTCAAAAAAACATTAACATTACCCATATCCTTATAACTCCTTATGTAGTAATTCTATTGTTATATAGATTTCTAAAGTTGTCATGTACTCTTAAAAGAGGCTGATGTACCACTAATTTTCACATTACAACATATAGTAAGATTTATACTTGTAGTGACATTTACATAGTCTATCGTGAGTGCTCTAACTAAGGTTTAGGAAAATAGACACTTACACCCAACCGGTTAAATGCTTATCTTTTTCCATTAATAGCTAATTAAGTTCTTAAATAAATCAACATTAAGATTGTCATGGATAACTAAAATCTTCATTTGATGATACAAAAATGCCTATAAAAGATTTACTAGCTTAGTTGTAACAGATAAAGACTAAGTTTTTTTTTAAGTATACATGTTGTACAGAGAATAGATATATACCAGAGTAAGAGATAAAAAAAATTTGTAAAATAGCTTACAAAAGAAAATTCTCTTTACTGATCTTTACAACTATATATATATATTTTGTAAATCATCTTTACAACTATATATAGATACAAAAATGTTTAAATATCCCACTGTAAACGTCATAGCTAGTCTTGAACAATATTCAATTTTTATTTAGCTCATCACTATTTTTAGTTGAAAACAATTCATGGATGAATGCCTGAGTTTTGTAATATTGTCAATAGTTACCAGAAATATCGAATAATATCGTGGAAAAACGGTGTGAGAAATGTGTTATATCATGATCAAAAGTTTTTTTTGGCATACTGTGTCAGTTTAGCCTTCCATTATCTCATCCTTTATTTGTAATTGAATTGTTTGAATCTTGCTTATTTGTTGGTCTATTTAGAGTGGTTACTTATGGTGTGAGATCTTAGGCGAAGAAAAGCAATTTTTATACTCCATGTAGCTCGTTTCGTTAAGACTAGATGCAGTGACGAGGTCCAGGCCGCCTCGGATCCAACCAACAACGGAAATGGTCACTACAAGAAAATGTATAAACGCTCACATAGATGCTAAAATGCTTGTGGCTAATTTGTGAGAACACATCAACAAAAACTTTATTGTAGTAGCTCAGTGGTCACATGCACCACTAATTGTGAGATCCATTTTTGCTGTCATGAATTTTGTTGACTTGAATTTTTCATGCAGCAATTAAAATGAGTATTTTAATTTTATTTTATTTTTTATTTTTTTGAAATATTGTAATTTTGTATGTTATATTTTTGTTTTAATGTTTTGGAATCAACATCCGACGATTAACACTACCGCGAATCTAGTTCATTATTATTTAGGGTGTGTCACATACTAAAACTTAACACATATTAATGAACCAAAAAATATTTATCCTAAAATTAATTCAAAATTAAAACTAAAAAATACTAAAAATCTAACACATGTTAATTAACCCAAAAATATTTAGCCTAAAATTAATTTAAAATTAAAAAATATTATTAGTTGACACAACCTAAATAATAGTATATTTTGGAATGAACACCGAACGATTAAAATTATCGTGAATCTAGTACACTATTATTTTGGTTGCGTCACATATTAAAATCTAACACTTATTAATGAAACCAAAAATATACTAAATGATTCAATTAGGATAGTATTTTAGTGCATTGAATTTTTCAGAACCGTCAAATCATATCCGTAAGGCGGGGTGTGGTTTATTAATAGAGAGAGAGAGAGAAAAAAAATGATATGAGAAAAATGGCACCTATGTGATTAGACTAACAACTGTTCTAACCTAGAAGTACATTCTAAATGGAAATATTGAATTTTGGAAAAAGCAGTGCCAGACCCAACAGAACTTAACTAACACTAGGCAAAAACCTAAAACAATTTAGGCCAAAAGTTAAATCTTGATGAGAAAATGTTGACTAATATTGCTCCTTAATAATACTTCGCTATGCCTATATGCATTGTTCATCTCGTCTTGCCTATTAAATCTTCAACTATAAAGCCCCATTTATATTTGACCAATCTTAAGGTATCATTTCATACACATTTGATAAATTTGTTACCTAAAATCTTCACTCGTTAGGGAAGACTAGAAGGTATTAACAAAATTGGACTGTGCAAAAAGAAGGATGAGCTCCGGAAATTCTCATTTAATTTTGAATAAAAAAGTTGCTAACTATCGTCTCTGCAATGTCTCCGGGTACACTATCTATAACTTAAGATCACTTTTCTCTGTTAAAATTGTGCTAGTGTAAAAAAGACAACAAATCTATACCTCTAGATTGTAGTCCCCTAATCGGATATCTTATGTTGGTTTACAAAATTAAAAATCCTGAAGCAGATAATCCCCAGTACTTTGTTGATAAAATAAATAAATTTACACAGATAAGTCTAAGCACAAAAGTCAATAATCATCAGTGTGTTGAAAAACGAAATCTTAACTAAAGCGTTTTGCAAGAACTAAGCTAAAAGTGTAAAAAGCGTAAGCTTTTAGCAGCCTAAAAAGCAGAAAAGCCAGTTTTTTAATTTCTGAATCGAGCTTTTATTGAAATTTGTTACTACAAACGCGCTTTTAAAACACTGATAATCATATGTTTATGTGAAATAAGTCTGCTACTAACTGAATGCTTAATTTTTTCTTCATGAGAGTTTCGTTTTTATTTTCGATTGGGTATATTGTCTTTACAGTCATAAGACTGATTTGCTAGAAATTCGAGCTGAAGATCCTAAGCCGCACGTCCTGTTCATTCCTGGAAACCCAGGTTGAGAGAATTTTTACTCAAATAGTACTTTATTTAGAATATGAAATAAGTTAACTATCTCATGTGACAGGTGTTGTTGCATTTTACGCTGATTTTTTGGAGAATTTGTTTGAGCAACTTGAGGGAACGACTTCTATCACAGGCAAGTACACATGTTCAAAAATTGTTATTGAAATTCAATTGTTGTTTGTTACGACTGTTTTGTAAATGTTTTTAACTCTATGATTTTCAAAACTGTAATCTAATTTGAGCACTTTGTTTCATCAGCTCTTGGTCATATATGCCAGACCGAAAAGGTACTTGTTTTTTATTACCAGAAATAGAAATGTATAAGCGCTTTCTTGTATTCGCATTGCCAATTTGCCATCTTCTACTTAAAAATCTTAGATACTTATATGGACTGCAGCCAACGAGATGTAAGTAAAGAATTGGAGAAGTTCCGATTGTTGATAGCATTTACAAACTCCCTTTTTTCTCTTAATGAGATTTTTCTATTACGAATTAATTGTCTGCCACGATTCAAATGGCTCAACCGTGACCGGCTTGATTTGTTGTTAATACTCCTTTTCTTTATATAATACAAAGTTACAGTAATTTCGTCAAAGGCTTATATCACTTGATATCACACATCTTTATAAGGTAAGTTTTGTGTGTTTTTGGCAAGTTTTTAAGAATCTGGTCGTGAGACATACTATATCCGTGTTGCTTAAAAAAAGTAGACATTTCTCAGGGGCTCATCGTATTCATTGCAACTGATGGAAAATTTCCATATCCCACAATGTTTCATCAAATAATATTTGATTATCTATTTACTTTTATTTGGTATTCTTTTACAAAATGAAATCTCAAATTGCTTTATGTCAGAATTGGGAGCAAGGGAAGTTGTTCACATTGGAAGATCAGATCAACCATAAGGTAATTACACTAGACATAATTAAAGCTGTTTCGATAAAAATGCTACGGAAGTTTTTTCTGTTGGTTTTTTCTTATCTTTTGGAATTAAGTCCATATCATGTTGACAAACTGTGCTACGTCAAAGTTCTGGCCTTCAACTATTAGTTTTTTACCTATGTTCGATTAGTTAGATGATTACTGAGTTGCATTAATTTGTACATTAATTTCTTTTTGTTGGCGTTGGCAGATTGACTTCATAAACAATGCATTACAAGACATTGAAGTCCCACTGATTCTTGTATGATTATCTTTATTGCTTGATATTTCATTGTGTGTTAAATTGTACAAACACTTTGTAGCAAAAAAGATCCAAATAATAAGAGATCATGTTTCTCAACAAATACTACTAGTTTCTACGTTGCTTCGATAAGCTTGATAAAAATTGATAGCGCCAAAATAACGTCTGTGATAAAAGAATTTGATTAATGAACTTTTATTTTCTCTTTGAAGGTTGGACACTCTGTTGGTTCATATCTGTCGCTGGAAATTATGAGGAGATGCCCAAAAAAGGTATGGCCATAATAACGTATCTGCAATTTTGTAAATGTACAAAAATCTATTACAGAATGACGAGGCATGTATATTCCGATACTGGCACACCATTTTCTGCAAATTTTTTGTTTCAAAGCATTTCCTTAATCTTTTTTCACTTTTAATTTTTTATGTGACTTCGGTTTTCCTTTAGGTGGTTTACTACATTGGACTGTATCCATTTCTTTCTGTATATAAACCATCTGCGACACAATCCTTTATAAAATGGGTTTCAATGTAAGCATCCTGATCCTATTACTTACTTCCTATAGAAGTTTTTAGATACTATCAGCTATAAGATTACTGTTATTTTTTTAATTGCAGGTCTCCATTGTTGTCTATTGCATTTGCTACATTAGCAGGATTCCTGGGTGCATTACCGAAAACAGCTTCTCTTTTCCTTGTGAAGAATTCTGTTGGAAAGTCCTGGTCTTCGACAGCAGTTGAAGCTCTGATCTCATATCTTCTTAAGGTGCAACTTTATTAGCAACTGTTAGAAAAAAATTCAAGAACTGAGGCTAGTTTGGTAAAATCTAGATGCTAATACCGCATTTTTCTTTTAAGCTTTTGTTGAGATTAGGTGCACTATCATCTTTGCGAATTTCGGGTTCTTTTCTTTGAATCGATACTATAAATATCCCAGTGGTTTCTTTACGCGATCTATACTTTAGTGCTAAAGATCTACGAAGTACGATAAGAATGAATAAAAGATCTGAATAATCCACTTCCAGTTTTTCTAAACCTCTTTTCCCTAGTTTTTTATGTTTTGAAATTTTGCTCTTATAGTCTGATGGTGGGTTATTTTGGTATTCTGATCTAATTTCTTTTTCTCTGACGTATGCTTTTGATAATTGATTTTGCTTTTTGAAACTTATCTAACTTGTACACAAATTCTTCATAGTCAGTAGCAACTTAATTTCCTCCCTAGTGATAACTTTCTCAGAAGTGCTTTTTCATATATCTGCATTCCATTAAAACTTAATATCCTTTAGCTCATAACATAAATTTCTATATCGTTCTTAGCTAAAGTTACAACAATTTGGCATTTCAGATTTTGTGATATGTTCCACTAATATATTGTTTGGGGCAAAAGTTTAACTGTTTTCTGTTTGTGATCTTTTCAGTACCATACAATACGCAATGTACTCTTCTTGACAATGATAGAATTTGAGAAGGTACAACTCTTACTTGCATAAAACCTGTATATTTTGACTAATATTATGGCAAATGGACAACTAATGATGTTCCATGCTTTAATAGTAAGTCATATCAGTGTCAAATATTGCTGCTGCTTCTCCTCATACTTTATGTAATAAACGAAAGAATGTGCTCATATACGATATATATGAAATTACTTTAATTCGTTGCAAGGTCCTCAGAAAAAATAAGTCAGGTTAATTGTGGGGCCTAAAATTTTTTGACTAGCTGTCTAGCTTTATTATCATCTCCCATAGAAAACTACATAAATAAAAGGTGGCGAGGTGTACCCTGCGAGAAATTATTTGGTCCTCCAAGAAGACTCCTCCAACTCACCTTATAACCACACATTCAGTGGGTCCCACAGTCTTACATAATAAAATATATTAAGTGTGTGGTTATAAGATGGGTTGGAGGAGTCCTCTTGGAGGACCAAATAATTTCTCGTACCCTGCTTTCCCGTTCATTAGATATCATTCCGAAACATCGCTATTACCATGAAAATTAGAAACTGCCTTTCAGATTTAATGTTTAGCAATCCTACAAATGCACACCTGTCCAAAACTACAGCTCTATTGGATTGAAAGGATCAGGTAAAATGAAGTTTGCATAAGAATTTGTCCGGAAAAAGTTTGTTGATATCAGAATTTAGATTACAGTTTGAGAGGTGAAGATAAATATTTGGAACTGCTATGAACACTTCGTTTTTCAGTGCAAAGTTGTTGGGATATATATCCAGCCCAAAGGCTACTAAACTACAAAAGTACTAACTACTAACAGTTAATCTCCTTCTTAGCTATCAGAAACACCAGACTGGGAGTTCATGAGAGAAAAGCAAAGTCAAATTGCATTTTTGTTCGGCTGTGATGATCATTGGGCGCCATTACATTTGCACGATAAGGTAAGACCTGTAACTAGTATTATTTTTTCCACATGTGTATACGAGCATGCGCGTTGAAGTTACTTAGTTACCAGTAATCAAAAACATTTAGTTTCTTGATTATTACATAGAAATATGCCAAACTTCAAACAGAAATTACTTTAATTCTCCCAAAGATTTGATGTTGCCTTTCAAACATGAAAGTCTGATCCTGTTATAAATGGCTTCAACCATAGTACTATCGGTTGTGAAGAGATATAATTAAAGTGGAAATCAGACTACCAGCTAGTTGTTTGATTTGTTACACAATCAATATACATATATTGCTGTAAATTTGTTTCCGGAAATTTTGACCTTTTCCCAATTTCTGTGCTTGTAGATATCAAGAAATGTTCCAGGCATATCCCTTGCAATTGAACGTGAGGGCCATACACATAATTTCTCTTGCACTAAAGCCGGATCATTATGGGTCGCTCAATACGTGGCGAATTTGATCAAGAACCGCAAAGCCAGTAATAGCCAATAAGTAACTTAAATGTAGACCTCAGTATGTTACTTCTATTTTTGCAAAAAAAATACTCGGCATCCCATTGGACATGGCTGCAACATAAGTACTTAAATGTTAATTCCAGTCTAGCACTTTCAAATCAGCAACTTTTTAGTGCCTAAGAACCATGAGTACACTTTGCAATTTTGCATATAAACCATCACGCATGTCTTGTTTGTATGTTAAGTAGCTAGTCATTTAAGCCGAACGGAAATGGAAATATGCTGCACATGATTCTGGATATTGATGACACTCGGGAGTTACTTTGCTGAAGACGTAATATATAGGAGTAGATGTAAATTATTATTTTAAAAATTCGTAAATTTGAAGCACAGAGAAGTAGAAATGCGCCTTGTAAACAATGAGCACACTTTTATACTTGGACCTTTTTACGCCGGGAAAAGCTTATGGCTTTTTGCTGTTAACACAACTCTTGCAAAAACGCTTTAGCGACTTTGCGCTTGAAATAATTGAAGCAAAAACATAAAACTTCAGCTTGATTCTTCTTCTTTGAGATTTGTATTTCAGTTCCCTACAATTGAACATTAGCTATCTTTTATTCGGCTCTCTCTGCCCATTATAGTTTTTTCTTAAATAATATCTCCAAACATCAAACCGCGCATAAACAATAAATTACAGATAGACCATGAAAATTCTGAACAAGGCAATTTTGACAATAAAGCTAATATAATGAGGAACAATAGAATTTCAACCAGGAACAAGAATCGCCAAATGGCTAAAGTAACCATGGTTATTAAGAATCAAATTAGAAAAATGAAAATATCGGCTTTACTGCTAAAAAAAGAGACAATAACAAATATATTCCTATATACATTTCAAATAAACATATGTATACACTTAAAGTTAAAATGTGTATACCATACAGTTCAAGTTAAAATGTGTATACGTGTTAAATCCTAAAACCTTATTGTTAAAAATAAAATCATTTAATAGATATCATGATATAGTTGTTATTTGAGAAATGCTTATACGTGCTCACATGACACATTCTAAGGTATAGATGAATTACAAGAAATGTGAGTATCAAATGATATTAAAATATGGTAACTAAATAGTGTGACATTAAATAAATACATATCACTAACCATGTATTAACATCATAAATGTTTATTTAACATTATTTTAGGAAATAAAATTAATATTAATATGTGTCCTTGGCAAAACCGCTCAACGAATCAAAGCTGCTAAAAGAGCAAATAAATAAAAGGAAGAAGATGGATGGATTTGTTTTAGTAGTAGTTTTTTTTTTTTGGAAATAAAAAACCAGTAAATGATTTGATAGTGCAATTTATTATATTTATTTCGAAACAAGAGTAATGCCAACTTTCTCTCTCTGTATATATATATCACGCTCTATAAATAGATTCACAAAATTTAACACTAAATTAAATCGTGCGATTACAAAGATGACCCACGAAAACTCGAATTTAATTTCGCAAATTAGAATACCCAATTACCATCTCTCCAATGTCTCTGGGTATATTTATACTCTCTCTCTCTCTCTCTATTTTCCCCTCGTTGGGCTATTAAGGGCTATTTATACTCTCTCTATTTTCTGAGCTTTTTAGTTTTTTTTCTAAAAAAAAAATAGGTGTTTGGTTTGCTAACTTGTTTTAGTTTTTGAGGTAGAAAAAAGATAATTAAGATAAAAAAATAAATAAAAAACTTTTATAGCTTTTCTGTTGTACAGGTGTTTAAATGAAGTATATATGTATGTATATATATATTTTTATAAATTACCTGTAAGTGAAAATTATAAGTTAAGAGTATATAAGTAACTTATTAAACTTGCTTTATGTTAGAAATTACTTATAAGTTATGTTAGACCACCGACTCGTTTTTTTAGCAGTAACCTTTATACCTTTTCTTTTAAGTTGTTTGGTTTGCTAACTTTTGGATTGAAGAAAAAAAAGGTCAAAGGCAAAGAAAAAACTAGGAATTTGATGGCTTTTAAAGCTTTTACCATTGTGTAGGTGTTTAAATGTTTATAAAAATTGGGAAATTACTTATAAGTTATAAGTATCAAGTAAGTTGAAATAATATCAGTAATTTAGGTAAAAGGCTATTTTTGTTAAGCTGGTTGCAAACACTAGTGTGCAGCTTTTTTCTCATTGAACATTAGTAAGCTGTTTTTTGATCTTATAAAGCTGATGCCAAATGGGCCCTTAGTGTCACTAATATGTTTTGCTTAACATTTGTGTTTTATTTATATCTGAGATCAGACATAAAACTGATTTGCTGGAGATTATAGCTGCGGATCCTAAATGGCACGTCGTGTTCGTTCCTGGAAATCCAGGTGATAAATTTTAGTACTCATAAGTTTGTTCTTTTTAAGTTCAGAAGATAAGCGGGCTTATTTGACCAACGAGATTGACCAGAGATACAACTTTAGACAAAAACCTGAAAAGATTGAGCTTAATAACCTTCAAGTAATAGAGAAAAGTTGTAAGGCTACTTCTTATGAATCAATTTATTTAGGATACATGAGAACATGTTGGATTATAATTTTCTGCACAACGACAACATCACATTTCATGTACCCAAATCATTAAATCAACATAACCGGCGAAATTATAAACACTTATGTGCAAGGAAGATATCAGATGACTAAACTACAAATTAAGGCAAAAACGCGTACCTGGATGTAATTTTTCTTTTTTAGAGTCAATAGTTAACAAAAGCTTTGTTTAAAAAAACTTGATAAGCACCCATCAAATTAACCCTTTCTGTGTGATTAGATTACTATTGAAAACTAAGAGTGTTGGGAATACGGCAGGTGTAATCTCATTTTACAGTGATTTTGTGGACAATTTATTTGAGCTGCTTGGAGGAACTGCTTCTATTACAGGCAAGTAAATGACTTCTAAGGTGTCATTGAGATTTTTAATTTAAAATTGCGTTTATAAGTGCTGCTTCGAACAAACATTCCGTTATCTAATATCCTCTTTTTTTCCTTTTACTCATCAGCTGTTGGTCACATATCTCAGACAGAAAAGGTACTTGCTTGTAATTAAGAAGAAAAAAGTTCAACTTTTTAGTTTAGGTGTATCGCGTTATCTGTTTTCTTATAAGCAACCATTGTATTTGGTTCATCAGCTTAAAAACTGGTTTTCTATGACTTGAGAAGCTTAATATTTGCGTCCAACCCAACTCTTTTCAGTCTCTAACGAGCCAGAAAATATGGTAAGCAGATCTGTTTTGAGCCTTTTGACTTGCAATTGTGCTATTTGATCAGACCATTTTTAGCACATAACCATATGTACCCCGACATATGCACTCAAACTACATGATGAATGGTTCAAATCGAACACTCATGAGACAGTAGAGCTCTAAGCTCTTTTGTTATCTATAAGCCTATCATCGTATCAAAATATTTTTTCATATGGCATTTAGCTCCTTCTTGTGCCTATACAGCTACTCTAAATGGACTTAACGGAAAGGGAAAAAAAAACTACTCTAATTTTTCACTCCCATCACAGGCTTTTCCCCGAATAGGGTTAAATTTTTAGTTGGGATAATTTAACATAATTTTGACAGCCTTCAGGAATACTATATGTAGAAGCCAACTTCGTCGGCTCAAATTATTAGTATACTCTGTTATAGGGATAATTACTGTTTACCTAAACAAACTATGTGTTTTTAACAAAAAGCAAACCCAATTACATGTTTTCTCATAAACATACCAAACTTTTTAAAACAGATCATTCGACATACTGATGTCGTCTACCAGAAAAAATACATATGATACATAATATACTAAGGGTAAATCTGCTTTTTTTCTTGGTGGTACGACTAGACTTTTTACCCCACATGTTTATGTATGCTGTGGCTGGTTTTTCTTGCAGTAACGAATAAAGACCATGCATAAGAAAATAAATTTACTTTTTTGTGTCAACAAGTTCATTTATTGAGTACATGTATGTTTAGAGCTTACGTGGATTATATCATTGTATTAGTGATCTACTCAACTTATATAATTAGCTTATCAAGAAAAGAAAGTTCTGCTCAATAATTTTTATTTCGTTAGCATGAAACATAGAAAGGGATATAAAATGTTTGCTTATGAGGAAAAAATAATAGAAAATGTTCTTTTGGGAATAAAAGTACTCCATTTACAGTAAATGTGCTTATCAAGAAAAAAAAGGTAATTTGGGGTCTCAAAACTCTATAAACGTATATTCACAGTGGTTTAACTACTGACTCATTATAAACTGCAAGTTTTAGTTTAAGATTTCTTATCGAGTCTCTGATCTGTATGCGTAGATATATGTATAGAATGTGTATGCATTAATTTGTAGTGAGAGAGAGATGGATGTTTGGGAGGGGTAAAATAGTAATCTCCTATTTAATTTGCCACTTTCTCGCTGTTAGATGACATCAGTATGTCGAATGAACGATTTTAAAGAGTTTGGTATGTTTTTAGAGAAAACATGTAATTGGGTATGCATTTTATTAAAAACAGATAGTTTGTATATGTAAACAATAACTATCCCTTTGTTATATGTTGCTCAACTTTGATATATAAAACATGTACGCATATATCCCCAATAATTGATTACAGAAAAAAAATTGAGAAGCATTATACGTGGTTGAATCATATGTATTTATGTCTAGGTTCATGGAAAAACTTATTGTAGGGAATATATTGCTGCTATTGTATTTCATTACAACCATGTTACTTGTTTAAATACTTTTCTTTTGTTGCGCTATTTGTCCTTTTCCCCGTTAAAATTGGTCGATGTCAAGATGGTCCTCGCTAAATTTTCTCAGAGTAACTGATAATTTACGTGAAGAGGATCGTAAGGGAGCCCACAATGTCCATTGCCTCAGTTCCTAAAATCAGTGTCGTGTCTCTTGTCCTCTTCTGATGTCCAGTTCCTTTGTGCTTATTTTCTCGATGATATAATGTATAACTTATTCCATTAGGTTATATTGCTTTTGTTATTTACTCATTTGATGTTATTGCACATACTGTCTTCTTTATAAGCTTCAATTTTCACTTTTGGCTTCCTAAATGTAGGACTGGGAGCAGGGAAAGTTGTTCTCATTGGAAGATCAAATTAACCACAAGGTAACATATTTTGGCAGCAAATTAGCTCACGCTAATCGTATTTTGTTTTACAAGTGTATTTTCCTTGAGAATCTAGTGAGTGTGAAGTACTAAATAGCATTAGTGCTCCTTGAATTAGGCAATCTATGATCTAGATAGTGCATTACAAGGTACACCATAATCCAAGTTCTATATTTTTATAATTTTTACTGAGAGAATTTTTATCTAGTATGTATGCATAAGTTGTAGATCTTTGTTTTGATTGGAAGGTCGTACTTGTTTTATGTTTGTTTCGCCATTTGTGCATTTGATGCTTATATATACTATTAGTGGGTTTATTTCCATTGTATTTGCATGTATTAAATTGTGAAAAATGCACTTCACTATTTTAAGTTTTTCCTTTTTTGTTTCTTTGGAGTTTGTAGGTTGATTTCATCCACCAAGAGTTACAAGATAATGATGTCCCAATTGTTCTGGTAAGCATCCTTGTTAATTTTCTTTCTTGTGTGCCAACATCATGGAAATTTGGGGAGGTGGAAGAGAGTAATTAAAGAAATGAACATTCCTCATCTTAAGTTTTGTCAATGCGAGCCATGAGATCAATCATTGAAGTAGATTTACTTACACAGATGTAAATGTCAATTTCAGTCCAACGATCCATGGTCAAAGCTAGTAAACTTTTATAAATTTATCTTAAGCTGGTTACAACTTCCCCTGTTAATTGAATTGACAACTTCATCATTGTTTTTTCAGGTTGGGCATTCTATTGGTTCATACATGGCACTCGAAGTTTTGAGGAGATGTCCACAAAAGGTGACTGCTGCTGTTAGTACATAGCTCTACTGCGTTTTGCGAGTTCTCAAAAAAGTGATAATAGTAATGACAATATTTTACAATTTAGCTATTATTTTCTATTTGTGAACTATTGCAACTATGCATTTCCTCACTTGAGAAAGCCTGTCTTGTGATGGTTTTCCGCTAGGTGGTTTATTGCATTGGGCTGTATCCATTTTTGGCAGTCAATAAAGCATCTTCAGCACAATCTTTCATCAAGAAAATTGCAATGTAAAACATGTATCTCCTTGTTCATACTATTGGTATTAGTTTTGAGAGTTTCTTAAGATAGTAAATTTATTGTGGTAAGAATTCTTAATTCAGGTCTCCAGTATTATCTGCCTTGGTTGCTTCCGCAACAGGAGTGCTGGGCATGTTGCCCAAAAAAGCTTCCAGACTTCTCATAAGAAATTCTGTTGGAAAATCTTGGTCTTCTGTTGCAGTCGAATCTTTGGTCAGCCATCTCCTTAAGGTACATTTGTAAAAAGAAAATTGACTGAATCTTTTGCTTGAATTCGTTTCATCACTCATATTACTATTATCGTGCAATCATAAGATTAATAGCATGTTGAGGCTCGCGTATTTGTCGATGGGTGCTTTGCATGTTTCTTACAAGAAGCATCAAATTAACCCCAGTGCCTATTGCCCTAACTTCGTGCAATCGTAAAATAAACCGAAAAAATGAGAACTGACAGAGTAACAGTCCTTTTTAAAATAAATAGATTCGAGCTAAGCTTTAATTAAACCAGTTCCTTTGAAGCTACTCTGTTCATTTACAATCGTACTTTTTGGCATTGGATATAGTAAATTGACTTAATAATCATGATAACATTTTTTATAGCAAACTATCTATATATATCTTGTTTGTGTTTAGTTACTGGAGACTCCTTAACACCTGGGTTTTCCAATATGGCTAGCATGAGTTGTCTTTTGGTTTTAGTTATTATCTACTTTTCACAAAAAAAAACATTGTAACTGGATCTTTCTTTCCTTGAAACTTGAGCAGTGTGCAATGGTTTACATTTATTTTATTTATTTCAGTACCATACAATCCGTAATGTGCTCTTTCTGGTGATGACAGAGTTTCAAAAGGTACAAATTTCTCTGTCTAATTAATACAATTTTTCGTGTGTTTTTGGAAGAAAAAAATTTCAACTGGTGTTGTTCATAGTCCTGTTCAGTTTTGTTTCAAATCTAGATATATACACAAATGAACAGTGGAACTGCAATTCTCCGTTCTTGAATTTGAATCAATTGATTTACCCTTTTTTCTTCAAAATCCTCAGTTAATATGAACATGCTTTAAACAGACAGCGAAGCTGGAAAACTGGGATATAAACAGACAGTAATATAAAATGGCTTGGCTCGAAAGGCTGGTTGATTATTGCTATAAAACCTTCTCTTGACATCATTTCATATGAGGTCACTAATCATTGTTACCCATTCCATATGTATTCATTTTTAGATGCATTAGTTGATAATATGTCCACGATTTACATGTTTTCAACTAGTTTCATATTATTTTGAGCCATAAATCATTTAATTTGAGGGCAGTAAATGAAAAGGTAGAATTGGATTGGAAAATTTAAGTGATGTTTGTCTTTGGATTATCTCTTAAAAGAGGAAAGAAAATACTTAGAAAATCCAGAGCATATAAGCATTTACTTCGCTGTTTGCTCTCATTTCCTTCCCGAACTGGAATAAACATGAGAGAATATTTCAGGCTAGTATTTTTTATTTTGAGTTTAAGTAAATATAATTGACTATATTTCACACAGATGGGAAACTAAATCTAAGAGAAATGATCATTTAGTGAAGACTTGATTATCAAAAATACATGGTAAATTCTCTTTTCAATTAGTTTTTTAAAATTAGATAGAGATGCTCAATGATGCTACTTCTTTACTCTTTGTTTTTAACTTTGATGCTCATTGATACTATGCTATGTTGATATGTACCAAATCTTTAACAAAAACCACAAATTCGGGTTTTTGATAATCAAGTCCGAAAGTATATATTAAACAATAACTTTCCCTTAAATCTATTGGGTATAAGTAACTATAATTGACTATCTCTCATAGATGGGAAACTAAGATCCTTGTTGGTCTTCTTCATTAGCTACCAGAAACACCGGACTGGGAGTTCATGAGAGAGAAGGAAGGTCAGATCGCGTTTTTGTTTGGCACTGATGATCATTGGGGTCCACTGGATATGCATGACGAGGTAAGATCTGTCACCATTTTCTTGATTAAGGGAACAATGAAATGGATTCGTCATCTTTTTCGAAGAGTAGCTAAAAGTGAAACATCCCGTTGTTTTGATCATTTGGTAGCAAAGATTTACTTGAGTAATTGTGTTATTATTTAAACTTTGAAGCTAGGTCAAATTTTTGTTAACTTCCTTCGGCTAAGCTCCCTCTACATGAGAAAACATCTCATTGTGGTATGGTTGGTAACTTCACAAACTACAGCACTGTACCTCTATGTTCATTTTAATTTTTAGACCAACAAATTGTTATTTCCATCTATTTGTTTGATGACAATTTTTTTTTCAAACTGTGTAGGATTGGTTTTCTCTTGGTTGGTCTTGACCTTGTTTATATCATCATTAACTAAATTTGTGTCAGCTTTAACTATGAAATCGGGTTAACTTGAATGTTGGGTTGTTTGTACTTGTAGATCTCGAGAAATGTCCCAGGTGTTGAGCTGGCTGTTGAACGCGAGGGTCATACTCATGCTTTCTCTTGCACTAAAGCTGGCTCATTGTGGGCTGCTCAGCACGTCGCAAGCTTAATAAAGAACTGCCAAAAAGCAAAAAGGTTAAATGTAAGTTAGAACTTGCAACAGCTAGGGAGGCATTTGATTAATTTTTTCACCCCTAAGATAATCTCCAATATATCGTTTAAAACCAGGACACATCTTGTAATCACAACTAATGCCAAGGCCATGGGAAGCTTCATGTTAGGACTTTGGTCGTTGTAATTTTCTTGTCAAAAGCATTCAAGAATTACCCCATATTGCTCTTACCTATGTATCTAAACCAGGGTCTTTTGTTTGAGATACATGCTTGGCTACAATCTCTATACACACAACTCTGGTTATTAGGTCAGGTAAAAAATGATTTATTAAGCTTTAATTTTTATAAGTTTTAGAAAATAAACCTTAGGCTCCAAGTAATTAAGAAAAGCAGACAACTTATGAACGAAAAGATAAAAACATCAGTTAAACATCATGTGTAGTCTGTAGCGGATATATAGTCCGTGTCAAACACATCATCTACAGGGTACATTACATGCTCACAAGTCACAAATGATGCGACTAATTAATGCATGGAGGTGTGGTTTTAAACCAGCTTGGACCAGACTGAAATATTAATTCGACCTTCTTTTCAAGTCACTCCCCAAATAAAGAACCGGATTCATCGTCCTGATATCCATCCCGCAATATATTATGCCTAGTTGCTTTCCGCCATACTTCCACCCATACAGTACATGCTTTGATAATGCACATTCTTTCAATAATGCTCGCCTCATGATACTCTCATGAAACCCTTGGTTGACAACTTTCGCCAGTTTTTAATGGACTTCCAATCCTTGGGCTTGGAGCAATCATATTTGGCTCTTCATTTCTATATTTTACGTAGAATTTGAATATTTAAACATAAAAAGGGCTTCACATGAGACTGGTTATTTGGGATTGAGATGCTAGTTAAAAATAGTGAGCATTTATATGCTAGTTAAAATTAACTAGAAAGATTCACTAGCTAAACATATAAATTATTATTATATGTATTTTTCTCTCTACTTTCACTAAAATTCTTTTATGTCTTTCACACTAAAACATATAACTCCATCCGTGTCTTTTTAAGTGTCTCCCTTATAAATTGTTATTTTTTAAGTGTGTTAAATTTTGAGACATAAATTATCAATATTGCCCTTATAAATAGTATAATTAAAATTAATACGGCTAACTTATTTTCTAAAAAATATTGATGTTGTAGTCATGAATGATAAGTGAAACAAGATGTCAAGATTTATAAAGGGTAAGAGTAACTTTGTTATTTTATAATTACCAAATTGATAAGATAGACACTTATTTTGAGACAAATTAATATGGAATAATGGATACTTATTTAGGGACGGGAGAGAATTATTTAATTGATATAGATAGTATTGCAGAGAGGCTAATATTTTCATAAAATGTAAATTGATAGCTAAAATTAACAAAGTGACTTTTTATAGCATGATTCAAAGTCTAATGTGGTTGCTTTTAGTTATATAATAATAATCTATCGGTTCTGCAATAGGATAATGGCCTAAGCATTGTTTAGGTCTTAGGTTCCAGATTCGGTAGGGGAGAAGAGAAAAATAAAATAAAAAATAATAATCCTTTTAATTTTCAAACAAATACCATCCACTACCTGCCTTGTTGTTTCAAGGGAAAATGATTCCCCTGTTATGACGGGCGGAAAACCCGAAAAAACCAAAAAATCAAAACTTTTTCGGGTCGGTTTCAGTTTACAATAAAACTGAAAAACCTGGAAAAAACAGAAAATAAAATCAAAAAAGACCGAAAAACCGAAAATAAAACCTAAAATAAAACCGAAAAATAACCGAAAAGACCGAAAACCCCCGAAGAAAAACCGAAACAAACCGGTTCGGTTCGGTCAAAAAAATAAAAAGACCGAAAACCAAAAAAAAAACGAACCGAAAAATCTGTTCGGTTATAGTTTTACCAAAAACCGAGGTTAACCGGACCGAACTCAACCCTATCACTTGTTTCAATTGTAGCACTCAAAATAATATACTCCATAATTTGCAAGAGAACGGATTGTATAATTAAAGCTGCTGAAAGTAGTGACGGTATGAATGTAACTTGGCATAAACTAACCGATTTACCCCTAAACAATTTGTAAATTTATCATCTGTTACGGTTTTTATCATTTAAAATACCTTCATCTTCATAATAATAAAGGACCAATTAATTATATCCTTTTTGAAAATATGAAGCCTGTTACTAATTCGACCAAGCTTATGGATTAAATAAAATTTATAGTGACAACTTTTTTCTTTCTATAATCAATCCAGCTCAGTGCTTTCAATCTCTCTGGAGTTGAACTAAAAGCGTAAGTTCCTATGCAGCTACTATCTAATTTGTACGTTTGTGCGGACCTGATTATATTTACTATTTGGTATCAAACTACGTGTAATTTTAAGCAGTTAATAACTTGTATCAAAATTGTCGGAATAAAAAATTTCAAAAGCTAATCATATAGTTCAAACATTAAATTATATGATTTAATTTCAAAAAAATTCATTTCGATAATTTTGATACATGTTATAAGCCGGTCAAAATTATAACTAATTTGATAAAGTATAATTAATTGGAACCGAAAATGGACCAGTGTACTAGGAAGTTTTGTTATGATTTGGAGGGTGCTTCGTACATGGACTTATTTTCGAACAATTCACAAGAAATTGATTAAAACATATTCAATTTTTTTATATATATTTTGATTAAAATATTTAAAATTAGCGTTTAGCACCTCCTACCATATACATATGGGAAAAAAACTCGTAAATAATAAAAGCTCCACTTATTCAAAGTCCGTGGTCTCTGCTTCTTTCTATAGTTATATTGCGGGGTGGTGAAATGTTAAAAGAGTTGAGTTTTTTTTTTCTTTTTTTTTAGTTGAAAAAAATCGACATACTTTTAATTAAAATACATAGTAAAAATGTTGTAATATTTAAAATATAATGGGTGTTACCAACCCTTTCACCATATATTCTAAGTTTTCGGTTTCCTCCTTGATTTACTCAAATCACGAGGCATGAAATGTCTAGCATCCACTTGCAAAGATTTTTTCGAAGCTAATGTGAATCTCAAGACATTCCCATCTTCCTTAATGATGACACATTCTTAATTATGATCTTTTTACTTTCTTGTAACATAGGCTAACTACAGTTCTACAAACAATTACACCTAAAGTTGTGAACTTGGATACTTCTAAATGACCCTTCATTCAAACAAGCATACTCTCTTAAGCCTATAGACAACTCCAAACTATTGCCATTTGCAAGTACAATGGATCCTCCTCTCCCACCCCATCCCCCAACCAACACCACCGTTATCGCCGCCCAACCTGGCTACCCTGATCCGAACGATTCCTCCCCCCACTCTCGCCAGCCAGACACCTGGGACGAGTCTTTGCCTCAAGTCCCGGGTGCCAAGCTACGCATAATGTGTAGTTTCGGGGGACACATCATCCCCCGTCCACATGATAAGTCTCTATGCTACGTAGGTGGAGAGACTCGCATGGTGGTAATCGATCGGCAATCCTCTCTTTCATCTCTCGCCACTCGCCTCTCCCACTCTCTTCTTAACGGGCGTCATTTCACCCTTAAGTACCAACTCCCTAATGAAGAGCTTGACTCACTCGTCTCCGTGTCCACTGACGAGGACCTAGAGAACATGGTAGAAGAGTATGATAGGATTGTTTCAAGTTCACCATTGAAACCCTCTCGTCTCCGTATATTTCTTTTCATGGTAAAACCGGAAACCGCAGCCTCTATGGGTTCTTTGTTTAACGATGCTAAATCCGAAACATGGTTTGTAGATGCACTAAATGGTTCTGGCTTGCTCCCTAGAGGCCTATCAGACTCTGCTATTGGCGATTTTCAGTTAGTTCAACTCGATAATGGAGCTGCACAGACGGATCTCAAGACCAAGCAGACAGATTTTCTAAACAATACTAATACTACTGATAATAATAAGCATCTGAAGAGTTTTCAAGAACTTCAGTCAACGATGCCCGATTTACCATTAGTGGAAACAGGGTCTTCCTTTGGATCAAGCTCGTCGTCCCCTTCAATGTCAAATCTTCCCGCGATCAAGGTCAGGATGGACAATAGTGGGATTACATTGCAGAACCAAATGGCTGGGTTAGATGAGCAGTTTTCGCATATTGATATCAGTGCAAGTGCTCAAAAACCAGATGATGGATCTATGCTTTTGTTAACACCAGATAGTGTTGTTAACGATACAATTGTCTCAGATGATGATAGGTCAGATCATGGAGCGGCTACAAGTTTCCGCAAACCACCACTGCCACTCCACTTGGTGCCAAGGAAAGTTGTTGATGGTTATAATTTACCATCTCCCAATTCAAAGAATGTTGGAGGTTTGAGTTTTCCTTCACCCGATTCGGTAGCAAGGTATGTCCTCAATTTTTATTTGTAAACTATATGCCGAAATAAAGGATCATCTTTATAATAGTAAGCATGCGAGAAAAAGAACTTATGCAGGATGTTTTATACGTCGATGGACATTGTCTAAAAATGATTTGCTACTCTTTACTTGTGACATATCGTTACAACAGATATAGTTTAAAAGACTCGCACGATCACTAAAGAGTGCATTAAATTAGCTTCGAGTAAGTAAATTGTTTGAATTGTTATTTTTCAGCCAAAAGTCAAATTATATGCTGAACAGCAAATCTCAGGGATCGCGTCTATGCCTATTTTATTTTTTTAATTCTTATTAAAGGGGATCAAATGCTTACTTGTTAGCTGTGTGTGTGCATTTTAAAGCATTGCTTTGTACCCATTAGTTTCCTTAGTTTTGGTTCTAGAAAGAACAACTAGAACCATTCTTGAAAACTCTATAATTACTGTTTCTTTGGTTCCCAGTGATTCCAGTACCGGATCCGCATTTTCTCTTCCCAAACATGCTGTTCAGCAAGAACCAACTCAAACTCAGGTAAGTGAATACAGACCCGCCACTCCGCCTGTAGTTGCTTCCGTGGCTATGGCCCAAGACACAAACTCTCAAGTCCAATTTCAACAAGTAAATGAACACACTTATCTGACACCACCACAACAGATTCAACAACAACAACAATACATTCAACCGCACATACAGTATATTCATCACCATCCAACAACTGGTCAAGCACCAATCTCATCTTACTACCCGATGTATGCCCCACCTCCTCAACAACAGCTCCATCATCAAGTCGACCAACGTTATTATCCTACATACATATCACCCGTATCTCATCAAAACCAAGCCCACCAACCATATAACCATCCTAGCTATGCTAATATAGCCGATTCTTCTGTGATGGCATCAAGTAGACCACCGTCAAACCTAACCCAAAACAACAATGTTGCCACTCAAACTTTTTACACCACCAATATGCCAGAAATGGGTCGAAATGTTTATACTACGCCTGCTAAAGATTTTCAGCAACAATATGTCCCAATTCAAACTAATAATCCAGCTCTTGGCGAAAACTACGGGTATGAATATTCTCATCCCACGAATGAGCAGGTGTATTATACTCAACACCCAGCTGGGCAGTTGCCACTTCAGCATCAAACTTTGACTGCGGCGACAGCAATGATTTTCCAACAGGCTTCGGCGCAATTGCCGAAAGAGAACAGTGACCAGCAAGTCAGAATCTCGCAACCTTTATGATTGAGGAAATATCAATAATATTATATATAGGTCATGTGACTGTGTTTATATCTTGTGTAACAATAAGGCTGGATTCATGTTGTGCAAATTGTAATAGAACAATATCTTAAACGTTTGTATCAAGGAATAAGAGATATTTTCATTGCATTTTCGTCGTGATGAGGACACACACTATTGCAAAGACTCACTAAGTGTCATTGATCTATCTCGATATATATTGATCAAACAGATCTCAACGAGTCAATGTATTAATATGTGTCAAAAAATCTAAAAATATATTAACACCCAAAAACCAAACAGCTAAAGTAGTTAGATACTGTGTTTCAAAAATTTAGCGAATAGGCGATTATACTTAATTTTCCAAGCCTTACTGTAGTAGAAGAAACAAAAACACACTAAAGTCTAAATGGCTTAATGATAGCAACTTGATTTTAAGTTGCTAGAGCAACCGCATCAGCAACTTTAACTTTTTTCTAGATATAAGTTCATTTTTAATTATTTTGAGGAGTCACTTAACTTTATACAATTTTTCAGATTTCTTATCAATTTGTCTATCATAACCATATAGTACCATTAATTTAGTATTTCATTCAAATATTTTTTCACTTTTATGTGGGTTCTATTAACTCTATACAAATTAAAATGCAATATTTTATTCCTAAGGAATGATGAATGTTCCTTTAAAAATAGAGTGAAATTTCTATACCTCAAAATTTAAGTAACCGTAAGGAAAGCTGATGCAAGAGTGTTTTTGTTGACAAAACCCTAAAATTTAGGAAATATAGTTGCTGGATGCAACTGCACGTACCTTAGCCTCGCTCGGCAAATATACACGTTCGAGGCTTAAACATGTTTAGTTGCCCATAAAATATGAACGAAAATAAAAATAAAAATAAAATAAAATTGTAGTTAAAATGTATCGAACTCATCACCAACAAGTTAAAATAGTAACCGCACATCCACTAGACTAACGTATTACAATGTAAATGTATAGTTATTTAATATTTGATATACATTTACAAACTATATTTTTAAAATAATCAACTTGTTGCTCGTAAAAAAAAACATTCATTCATTTGTTCGAGGCTCAAGACTTATTCGACTTGTACGCCGACTATCTTCAATTTTTGTGGACACTAATTATCGGTTGGAGTAATGGAATGAAATATACTCCCAGCATTTTAATTTTATTGGAGCACTTGTATATCTCATTCTCTCAATATGCACGTCTTTTTAACTGAATAAATAAAAATGAAACAGAAAAAGTTGTAAAAAAAAAAATTCTTCATATTTCCAGATCACGTATAGATTTAAGTTAGTATCCTAATATTATAATACGTGCAAAAACTGAGTAGTACTATTTTTGCCATTTGCATATGGTGCAAAAAATTATCTGAGTTAATACTGACCTCATCACCCGATCGAATTCTAGTTTCGCCACTCTTGATCAAATTTGTTGTGAAACCTTTCTAAATTATGGTAAGACATTTTAACCTGACATCTAGTTCCACAAAATAAACAAATAATTTGACGTGAAAAGTTAAACCTTTCTAAATGACACTTTAGTAGCAGAACGTTTAATATTACAACTAAACTCCAAGTAAATAAACAATAATGATTAATGAACAACAAAAAGGTAACAAATGTAAGACATGTTAAAAAAATTGACAAACAAATGTAACACACGATTAATTTAATTTTGTTAAACTATTACGGTCGTATCTATTATTTATATGACGTGAATAAAAAACAATAATCGCGATAAATAAACAGAATGGGAAATTCTCAGTCTCCTTCCGTAGATCCTCGTTTCGCTTCAGCTACCAGGTATCTCTCTCTCTCTATCTATATGTATCTATATATACATAAATAAAAGAGAAGGTGTTAATAATAAGTTTTGAATGACAGATCATTTACAGAAACGGAGATTAACGATCTACGCACGTTGTTTGAATCCATAGCTGGTTCAGATGGTCGCCACGTCTCCCTTTCTTCATTTAAGGTCTCTTCTTTACTTTTATTTTCTCATTTTCACTTTAATTATATACTTCATTTCATTTTAAATTTCAAATAAATATATATACTACTAACTAATTACTCTTTCTTTATTTTACTTTTACTCATTCACTTTGATGTTTTATGCAATTTCCCATCATTTGACTTAGTTAACCCAAATTTAGTATTTTTTTGTAAACAAAATTAGAAGACCGGATTAATGAATATATGAGATAGAGCAGAGTTAAGGTGATTTGGAATGTAATAAAATGGAGATATTATTAGGTATTAATTTAGGGGAAAAAAATGAAATAAAAGAGAGGGTGGATTGTTAGGTTGTTAAGAACTTGGAATGATTTG
Organism: Primula vulgaris; assembly: GCA_963920805.1. NCBI lineage: Eukaryota > Viridiplantae > Streptophyta > Magnoliopsida > Ericales > Primulaceae > Primula > Primula vulgaris. Next base: position 38,514,374 of record OY987213.1, read on the forward strand.
TAAGCATATTTTTGTGAAGTGTAAATGTAGAATGATAAATAAGTAGCTTTGGAATAGAGAAAAGAATGGGGCAAGAAAGTTCACTGTTATGGGAGCCGAGAGGCGGCATGGCATGATCACAAATTCTTGGGATTAAGTTATTATATAATGGCTGAGGTAGTTAGCATTAGCTTGTAAAGTTCGTGAAGTGTGTTAATGGTTCTATGGTGTGTAAACCAACTTGTTATAAGTTGGAAGAATTTAAATCGGGAAATAAAAATTATTATTAAATGATTATATAAGATTTTCAAGATCTAACCACAACAAAATACGATATGTAAAGGAAAGAAATAAGATTTAACAAAAGGTCTTATGTACTAGACTTATTAGCTTTGCTAAAAGCTTCATCCCCTAAGGTATTTAGCAAACAGTATAGTTCATGATATGACAACTCTTTTTACAAAGATATTGTATTTTAGCGCTGAAAGTTAATTTTTCTTCTAAAAAAAGAAACTCGACTTACCCTCCTAAGGCCACCTGCACCTCTGGAATCCAGGCACCGGGGCTCCGGCGACCTACAGCTAGACCTGGATAAAACTTCATTGGTTGTTTATTTGATTAAAATGTACTATCTACTAAATAAGTTTAAATAGGAAACAATTTAATGTAGAAAGATTGAGGAGAGGAATAAACCAAAAATTACCCTCATAAGAAATGCAGCAGAGAAACCCAAGGATAGTTTTTTTTTTTTTTTGCCTACAGCTATTTTATGGTTAGATATGCTTATGTATGTAACCCAAGGAGTATATTTCAGGAGTATTTTGGGATCCGTGGCCCCCTTGGAGATCGAATGTTCAATATGCTTACTCCGAGAAGACCTGACCAAAAGCTCTCCTTTGAAGAGCTCGTAATCGCTAAGGTGAGAATGTAGTTTCCATACCCTTTTTACTCTTAACGTTATCAAAAATTTCATGTTGCTGCTGCACCCTTGTAGATTACATAATTTCCATACAAAGGAAGAAGGAAAAATAAGAGTTACCCCTGTGGCCATATATTGGCGTATCGCCTTATTGTCCTGAATTTATACTTATATTGCAGGGGACTTATGAGAAAGGTACAAATGAAGAGATTGAGGACTTCATTTATCAGGTGCTAGATATCAATGAAAGTGGTATTGTGGAAAGGTAGAACTTCTAAAAAAAAGTGTTTAATGCCTGTTAGGCTTCTTACTCTTTGGTTATCTTCTGGCTTAGTCTTATGACTCTTATGAAATACGCTGTGTTCTTAATGCTTCCGAGTTCAATACATTTTAAGTCATACTCTATATCACCCGTGGCATGCAAAAGGACTCATGCTTTCAGACTTTAGAGAAATGATTGCAGATTTTTGTTGCCCGCTTTTTCTTTGTAGCCTTTATCTGATTGCAAGCCACTGATCTTTGCACATTAATGCATTTAATATTCAAACAACATGTCCTGTGGTTTGGTGTCCTTTTTAAATGTTAGCGTGTCGTTCTAAGGAAGGGGGTTAAGGGTTCGGAGATGTTCTTTTGGCAGCTAAGAAGAGAGTTAAGGAATTTGGATGTTGAGGAGAACAATTGACATCAGAAGTCGAGGGTCGTGTGTGTTCCAAAGGTTTTTAAATACTTTTTCTCCTATTAAAATGGCTATCTTTCGTATATTTGCAACGTCTTACACTCGGATAAATTTACAAGTGCTTAGGTAGTGAGGTTGGTATTGTACCTTTTGAGAAAAACTATGTTGGTGTTTTGAATGCTTAATATAATTTGTTCACAGAAAAGGAAATGCCAGAATTCTGATTTCTAGGCTTTGAGTATAGCTCATTTTCTAATTTAGATAAGAATGATCCTGGGAGATCTTTTTGGAATGGGAAGTGGCAAGAGCTATTCGGGATCTTAGAGGCGATGACGGTTCAGAATAGAATCTTTGACAACACCTTTTCGGAATCGCCTGGTCAATTACAGCTCTTGTTCTCTATCAGTGATGTGGTAGGTCAAAGTATGTCACTCTGAGTCATATTATTCTAAGATTATTTTGACCAGAGGAGTCATTTATGGTTAGGTTATTTGATAGGATGTTGGTTCTCTTGTTTTCTTATTTCTTTGGAGATGAATACGGATGGGACTTTATTTGGAAAGTCCCAAATAAAGTCCCCCTGCTTTATTTGGTGATTAGAATATGATTATTTGAATTATCAGATCTGATGTAGAAGCTGCATTAAAGGTGATTCTTGATGATGTGCTTTTTAATGGCTCTGAACCAGAGTTGAATTCACATGACGATATTATTAGTGTTTTTCTCAATGCTGCAACATTCTCAATGAGAAATGAGGGTCATGGTGAAGGTATGACATTTGAGGACTTTAAAAGATGGTGTACTCTGGTACCATCCGTTCGAAAGTATCTCGGAAACTTGCTGACGCCCCCTGATCCAGGTTTAAACTATTCTGATCCACCAAATTTTAAGTTTTTTTTCTCTCTTGATCCCTTAATGTAATCCAGAATTCTCTTGGCAGATAGAGCTGGTTCTAAGGTTCCTCATTTGCTACATATAGAGAATGTTGATTCTAATCTGATAACATTAAAGAAGGAATATGCTTGGCATATTGGTGGAGCCCTTTTCCTTCAAGATCTTGAAGAGTGGAAACTTCTGTATCACAGTTCTCTTAATGGCTTAAGTTTCAGTACATTTTATGGAAGCGTATCGTAAGTGTCTGCCTCTCTGCTTTTCCCAATTCAAAGCATTTATAACAACTTCTATTTTTCCATTAAATTTTTTGATTGTTTTTCTTCTTGTTATAACCATCCGTGTTTAATATATCTTGGTGTGTATGCTGTGGTGGGGGGGTAAAGTTGACTAATTTAATGTGGTTTATAAGTTCTACTATGTGATTATGCGATGAATTTATTGTTTTGAAGGCTGCTACTGTTCAGATTCTATTCTTGCCTCTTGCTTTTTTTAGTTCTAATGTTTGCTTTTCTTAATGTAATTTGTTGATTTTGATAATTCATTAAAGAGACTTCTGTCTGTTCTTATTCCTCTAATTAAACACCGACTCCTATGAACTTAGTCAATTGTTTTACTTAAAATAAAACTTCTATAAACACGTGTGTTTAACACGAATTAGACTGTTATGTCTAGAAGTAGACAACCTCCATGTTCCCTTTTCTTTCTTATAAAAAGAAAAGAATGTCATACGAGTGAACTGAAGCCTTAATGCTTTGGGATAGCTGCCTAAGAGTTAACATGATAATATTATACTGAAATGCAGAGATGATAAAGGTCCAACCTTGTTGATTGTCAAGGACAAAGAAGGATATGTATATGGGGGTTATGCATCTCAACCTTGGGACAGGCATGCGGATTTCTATGGGGATATGAAAAGTTTTCTGTTCCAACTGTATCCAACGGCCTCTATTTTCAGACCAACAGGAGCAAACAATAATGTACAATGGGTATGTCTCTATTACTATACATAATTTGACTCATTAAATTCAGGAGTTCAAACTTTAATGATCTGTGCAATGTTTAATAAGTCTTTGATCACCAAAAACCAGTGTTTTAAAAAGCGAAAACTTAGCTAAAACGTTTTTACAAGAGCTACACTAAAAGCTTTAAAAGTGTAAACTTTATCAGCGTAAAAAACGGGAAACTGAACCTTTTCTGCTTCTTGTAAGCATTGAATCGAGCTTTTATCTTGTTTTGAATCGAGCTTTTGTCTCTATGAAAAGCTTATATGAACAGTGCTAAAAACACTGAAAATCTTATGGTCAAAGTGTAACTACTGACTGAAAATTTAAAATCATTAACAAAGTACAAATTATGAGATGCACAAAGGACTGCAGAAGATTCTACAGTTGTTTCAATTTTCCTACCGTTTATGTTTGTTCTTTTCTAAAATTCTAAGTTTTTATACAATTGATTTGTCGTAGGAAACAGGGCTTACATATGCGGAGAGAGTTTATGATCTAAAAAATTCACGTAGATAAAATTTAAGATAAATGGGAAGGGTGTTGTCATAACATGACCTGTGAAAGAGGACTAGTTGTAAATTCTAAAAGGGAATATGTCAAACTTTTCGAAAGTCCATATACAAGTTTTTAAAAGATTCGTTCATTTTCCCCTCTGTCACTTCCCATATATTGATTGACTAGCCATTCTGTACTTTTGAGCTAACACTTTTTATTTTAAAAATATATGATCTGCAGTGCGCTGTGAATTTTAGTTCAGAGAGTATTCCAAATGGCGTAGGTTTCGGAGGACAGGTGAACCATTTTGGGTTGTTCCTCTCTGCAAACCTGGACCAAGGCCATACTTTTCCTTGCACTACCTTTGGGAGCCCAACCCTTTCGAAAACGAGCAAAATCTACCCAGAAGTGATAGAATGCTGGGGGATAGTGCCCAAAGTAGCGTCACAAAACAAGCAAGAGAATGTCAAAGGCACTGTTCTTGATAGATTTAAAGAGGATAGGAACATGCTAAAATTGGTTGGCCTTGCAAATTCCAGTGAATAGACTTGTAATATTTTGTATAGCATGAATAATTCATGTTTTTATTCCTCAAAGAACCAATGGATGTCGAATTCTTGAGTATTTGAAGTAACGTGCTTTCATTCTACACTTTCGAAAATTAGTTTTCTCTGTAATCTTAATGTATCAAATTATCAATGCTGACAAAAGTTATAATAAAGCATATCGTTTTTTCTCTATATGCGATGAAAGATAGAGAAAAATCGGACCATCACTTGACCGTATAGAGATTTCAAATAAGTCTACCCATTATTTATATCAGAAGTGCAGGTTGGCTTACGTGCATTTACTAAATTTGGCAATTCTCTGGTAGTGTGATACTAGCTAGTACCCTACTTCATCAAGTTAATGTCTCATTTGACAAAGATTTTATGGTTCGCATATAACGTTACATCATACGAGGTGTATTGTTTCAACTTTCAATAAAACTGTTAAACAAAAATTCTGATTATTATAGTTTAGTTCAATATTATCTTTGGTTTAATATTTCAACGACTTCACGAAATCTCTTCATGTACTGCTTCTCTATCAAAAAGGTTTTCATCTTTGTTAATAATAATCATAAGAAAAGAAAAAATTGATTCCCAACTTGTTTGTTAAATATCTAGAAAGCTAGATAGCTGCAGAGAATACGATTCGACGATGGAACCCTTTGCTAAAGTGGACTTAATTGCTCAGCTTTTTCTTGTATCAGTGATGAATGTTTGTTGCCAAAGTTCTAGTTTGATACTTACACTATCACAATGTATAAAACATTCAACAAGAGTTTATTAGAAACTAATAGAAGAATTACACTAAAAAAGACGTTTTTTTTCTGTGTCCAAATCAAGTGAAACAAAGCTCTATATACAGGGGATAAAAAATGATGAATTTTGATATAAAAAAATTAAAAAAATAAATTAATTTACAATGAAATAATTGAGCTCAAATAATAAGGATGAGATAAAATTTCCGAAAATCCAACCAACAAATACAATAATGACAAGTGGAAGTGTACTACACTCTTCTTGCTTGGCCACACCAAACGATGACAAGTGGCGAAATGGTCCCCTCCCTTTTGTTTATTCAACCCGTTGAACGGTTTCAATACCGTTTAATCCACCTAACATTCAACACCTTTTACAACACCTTCATTAAATGCATTTAATACCCATTTTATTCATTCAACACACGTAAAAGACGTTAAAGAACGTAACACGTAGTTTTATGCCAACTTTTCTTCAAAGTTTTTATACTAAAGAAAATTCTAAAAAAATGTTAAGAAAAGTCAACAAAGGGATGGGGAATGTGCATCTCACGATAGACCCTTCTACAGCCACTTATCATTCTAACAAATAAAATTAATAATTTTTTAAAAATTTAAATATTAAATAATTAAATATAATTAATTAAAAATCGTATATAGAAAGTAATCTAATGTTTTACTTTTTAAAAAATACACATAACGATTTTGTTTGAAACATATGTATGGAAAATAATATTTTTTTTAAGTTATTTAGGTATTTGAATTGAATAATGACATTTAAGAGTAATTACAATATTAAAATAAAAGTATTTTTTAAAAATTTAGATAAAATTTAACAATATCAAAATTGTTGCATTCACTTAAAATATTAATAGTATTCAAAATTGTTGAGTTTACATTAGGACTAATTTCACCACTCTTTGACAATAAAATAAATAATATAATCTCTCAAATAAACCATTCAAGAACTTTCTCATTTTATTGCTTCAGAAACGTAAAAAGGGCCTTATTAATACATTTGGGTGATACGTACTTTCGTTTCAGAATCATGGAAGACTCAGGCTCTTCTTCTAATCCATCTCATCTAACCAAAAGGTAACATATACACTCTAAATGAGAAGTTCGAGTTTTCATATTTGTTGCAAGATAAGATGAAACAATATAAACTAGTACTGGGAGAAATTTCCAATTCTAATCTTTTTGTTAATTAAATTTTTTTACCATCTAATTAAATAGGTTGATCTAAAAAACAATCTGATTCCAAGAGTAACTCGTACGCGCTAGGAGTTAGGACTTATACGTAGGCTGGCGTTTTCGTTTTTTTAGTTATGCATCATGATTATATGAGTTACAAAGATCTACAATTTGTACAAAATTGACTTTTTCTGGCTGCTTTTCGAACATATATATCGACAAGTATAGGTTCCAGAGAAAAAAAATTTGAACACGGAAAATGAGAACAAAATTATACTTTGGTTGTGTGATTTTAGCAACAACAAAAAAAGTGCATGAGGCTAAAGAATTGTTAGTATTTTTATTTTTGTTTCGGCAAATAGGTAGATAATTAAGTAGAGTACATCACAAGAACTTACAGTTGGATCCGGCTAGAAAACCAAAGTGCAAACGATTCTTAACATCTTCGAATCATGATTTCCAATTATTAAACCGAAAGCATCAATAACTTGCACCATATTTCAAAAGAGCCTCAAGTTGTAGTCATAAAACAGCAAAAATAACCATATTGACATTTAGTTTGCACCCTGTGACCCCTGATTGTCAGAAACACCATATTCCCTTTTCTCATGTTAATTACCTCTCATATAATCAAAAATTGAAACCATTGTCATCCGATGAAAAATCGTCTACATCAATATGATGCGTGGAGTGTGAGTTGTAATCACCCATAAGAGTCTTTAAAGACTTCTTAATAGGTACTTAGTACATATCATTCACAAATAATTGTTACTTTTGAAAGCATCTCAGCTTTTTCCTTCTTTTCTTTGATGATTTAGTGGTTCCGGAAAACAACCAATTCTGTTTTATAGTAGCAGTCAACAGGAAAATAAGATGTCATAGCTCAATTAATACATTTAACCAAAAGGAAAAACTTGAAATTAGTTAAGAGCTTAAGCTAACAACCAAATACTACCGGAATCATTAGGTTATAAACGATATGCTAATATAAGCTCAAGGTTTTTCGTGTTTCCTATTGAGTTTAATGGTATTGAATCCGTATAGTTCTACTATAATTGATGGTGGTTTACAGACTAGAAGGCAAAGTGGCGTTGATAACCGGCGGGGCTAGCGGCATAGGTGAGGCTACTGCAAGGCTTTTTGTGAAACATGGTGCTAAAGTTGTCATCGCCGATGTTCAAGATGATCTCGGCCACGCTATATGTAAGGAAATTGGATCCGAGGAACAACTCTCCTTTGTACACTGCGATGTTACCAAGGAAAATGATGTTCAGCAAGCTGTGGATACTGTCATTTCTAAGCATGGTAAGCTCGATATAATGCATATCAATGCTGGTATCGAGGGTAAGAATAATATGTTTATCGCGACCATTGAACTTGAAGAACTTAAGAAACTGTTTGAGGTGAATGTATTTGGTGCCTTCTCGTGTGCCAAACACGCGGCTAGGGTAATGATACCCGCAAAAAAGGGTTGTATAATATTCACTTCGAGTTCCACAGCTGTGGTCGGGGGTTTGGCTCACCATGCATATGTGTCCTCAAAGTACGCGGTGAATGGTCTTATGAAGAACTTGTGTGTTGAGCTAGGTCAACATGGCATACGCGTGAACTGTATATCCCCACACTATATTCATACCCCTTTAGTTAGGAGGGGATTGGGGATGTTAGCCAAGGATGTTGTCGATGAGCTCCTATCTCAGGAATCGGCCCTAAAAGGTGCGACATTGGAAGTAGATGACGTAGCAGAAGCTGCATCTTACCTCGGAAGTGATGATTCGAAGTACGTGAACGGGCTCAACTTAATACTTGACGGAGGGTACACTACTACTAACCCATCATTACCTGCAGCTATTGGCAGGGCAATGTCTCGAGCTATGTGATCTTAAGTTTGTTTTTATCATCTCTTTGTCAAGATCAAGGTTATGCTTTGTGATAAAAGTTTTGTTTTCAATGGCACTATGGAGTGCTATGTGATCATAACCTGGATATGTTTTTGGAATTTCGGTGTTTGCATTAGTTTCGACTTTTCCGTAATACATATATTCAAAATGTGGTAAGTTTATGGAATAATTGAAATAACATTCGAATTTGTATTGGCCATAGTTTGTCAAATGTTGCCTCGGATTAAATCTCATCTACATTTTGTTTACAGAATTCTTCAGTTTATTTAGATCTTATTTTATTATTTGTTGACTTGGATGCTATAATATATATCAAGTGGTTATGGAAGTACAAATCATTTTTCTCCAAAATTTCAAGTTTGTCACTGTGTAATTATTACAAGGATCATCAAGTACTCGCGGCTAACTTTACCTTTTGGCAATAGTAATACACTACTACCTATTTTGAAAGTTTTAAACAAATTTCTCTTTTGCAATTAAATGCGGAGTAAAATCTACGATCCGTATGGAGAATTCGAGGATAATCATGCAGTAGATAGCTAGAAAACTGTAGATGAAGCTGATGTTATATAAAAAGAACAGGACCAATATATATAACACCCCCTTTTTTCGATTATTTTTTTTACAATTGAAGATAAAAAATACATAGCTTTATTAGAAATAAAAATATACCCAACGATCGAGACACAATAAGCTACTATTATAACAACATCCGTCGAGTCCACGCTTTAAGTAAAGCATTGTTTAGTTAAGGAGTGGTGTCGTTACATTAAGCATAACATCAAGGCTAAATAAAGAATACAAACAATTAATAGACTTCCTGTTAAGTAAATGAGGATTAATTCTGGATTCACTTTATTGATCACTATGATTAAAGGTAATAAAACGTAGTTACTTGGCTGATTTAACGGATTAAGATCCAAATTGGTGTTCTGTAACTAATACTAATAGACCAAAAACGTCAAGAATATATGCAATATTAATTATTTATTAGAACCTTGACTTCAAGCTACATGAAAAAACCAACGAGAGATTTGAACTTGTTTAATTTAAACATATATAGAAATGATAAATATATAAAAAGAAATGATAAAATGAGACGGGGTAACCCAATACTGATTTCTCAGCATTAAGAAAAATAAAAAATCAGAAAAACTACAAAAAGAAAAGTCCACAAGGGAAGGCGCCACGTTGTAGACATGATCAAGTTGATGGCTAATTTCACCAACTCTTTTGACTATAAAAGAAATATAATGTAATCTATCAAATAAGCATTCACGAACTTCCTCATTTCTCTTGCTTCAGAACGAAAATAAGGCTAATATATATTTATAGTTTTATACACTTAGGTGATTGTACTTTCGTTTCAGAATCATGGAAGGATCTTCAACTCCAACCAAAAGGTAATTATATAGACATTCTGAATGAGAAGATTAATTTTTCATATTTGTTGCAAGATATGATAAAAACAATATAAACTAGCACTGAGAGAAATTTTCTATTCCAATCTTTTTGTTAATTAAAACAAATTTTCGTTTATGTATAGTTTTGAAGGTTAGCCTAAGGGGCTTAAAGTTATCAAACCAAACTCATGTCATTTTACAACAACTTGAAATATTAGAATCCGGTCTAACTCTTGTTTATAAGTTGGAAACTAATCTTATTACCAACATTCCAAACCAACGGACCTGATTAGGGTAAAGTTACGCATCTGAGATTCATTTTGGGTATGTTTCTTGGACAAGGAAAATTCCTAAGAGATTAGGGGGTAGGATGCCGTCGGGTTAAATAAATTGATCTAGTCAACAATCTGGTCCCAAGATCTGGTCCGGATTAAGATAAATGAGGCGAAACATCTATAACTGACTACGATTTTTGTTTCTTGCAACAAAACCACGCACCATCTTCAAACTAATTAAATAGAGAAGCTACAGCAGTCCGGGTATCCGGATTGTGGACGTTTCGCATACTGAATAACTCGTATGAGTTAGGACGTCGAATAGGTTGCTAGACTAACGCTTTTTTTAGTCATGCATCATGAGTTATGAGTTGTGGAGATCTACAAGTTATATAAGAGTATTACTATAAACACCCAAAAAGCTTACCCAAAACCTTACCCGCTGACGTGTGACGGACTAGGTGGACCAATAATAGATTAATTAAAAATATGATTTTAATATCGAGACAAAATGATTGGCACACTAAACCCGCCACATCAGTGGGTAAAATTTTTGGAAACATATATCGACAAGTATAGGTTCCAGAGAAAATATCCAAAAATGGAAAATGAGAACAAAAATATAACATTTTAAGATGGTTATTTGAGATTTTAGCAGAAAGGAGAGATACACTAAGTATATGAGGCTACATCTACGAAATAACAATTAAACAATAATAAAGGATTAAAAAAAAATAATCAAAACCAGTCTAATCTTTATTAATTCATAATTGAAACTGAAATTACATATTACAACATATATGTATTGAATAGAAATTAAAGCAAACGTTATTCAAATTATTATCAATTAATAATCTGATGTACTGAATTGCAATAAATAGAAACTGTCGGACTGAAAAGTATAAACTTAACAGCCGGACTGTTCTGATTGAAATAGAAATTACAGGACTGAAAAATGAAACTATTCTAATTACAGAATTAAATTACAGAATTGAAATTACAGAGTTGAAACAGTACTTTAAATAAATTACAGAAAGGTAAAGACAGAATATAAATATTACAGTTGAGTACAACAAATTAAAATACTGAATTGAAAAGACAAAAATGTAAATTGCAGAATTTAAATTGCTGAATTGAAAAAACGAAAAAATAAAAGACAGACGACTGTTAGACAGTCTGCCCTTAACCGATATTCGTCCAACCACCTTAATGTTTATGGTTGCGTTGGCGCTTCGATTCCAAAGTATAACGTCTCGGATGACTCGCCGGAAACTGGCGACGAGTCAATGTCGAGCTGTTGGTGGGTGGTTCTCTCTCTTTCTAAAATGCTATGAAAAAAATAATGCATTAATTGCATCAGTTAATTGCTTGCTGGAATTTTTGGGACTGTTTTGTTATTATTCAAAACTCTCATACTTTCTTGGAACCAGAATCAGAACATTCCCCAAGTTCCAAGACCCAAGACTGTGCCCGTGCCCGAGACCAAGTGAACGCGTGTGTACACTTGCTTGCACACATACCTATGAAGATACACATTATTTCCACTTTGTAGTGGTGAATATCTATATAAACTATTCAAAATAGTTTTTCCTCTTTGACGTGGGATAAACATTTGGGTGGCCTCCTCATCCATTTGTTTTCCCACTTCCTCTCTCAAATTCCAGATTTTCGTCTCTCCATGGTGCAACTTCGAAGACAATTTTCATTCACATTCATTCACCGAATAGGTCATCCGATATACCGTTTCGAAACTTGTGTGTCACACAAGCTACTCAAACCACTTGAGTACGGAGTCTAAAATTTAGATTATTTACATGAAATTTGACCAAACTTTTAGACTCGTGACCAATTCGAAAAACACCATGAAACATCGTTAGTAATTGGAGCACGTCGATAGTAAAATACCCACAGTACTACATGAAGTTTCTGTGCAAAACAAGCAGTTATGTTTTATGGTAGCCATTGGGGGAAAATGTAATATCTCAAGTAATACATTTGACCAAAAAGGAGTAAACTTGAGTTTAGTTGAAAGCTTAAGTTTTAACTTTTAACAGCCAAGTACCACCAACATAATTAGGTTATAAAAGTAAACAATATTCCGGTATATATAAGCTCAAGGCCTTCTATGTTTCCTTTTAAGTTTAATGATATTGAATCCGTCGTTCTACTGTAAATTGATAGTGGTTAATTTACAGACTAGAAGGTAAAGTGGCGTTGATAACCGGCGGGGCTAGCGGAATAGGTGAGGCCACTGCAAGGCTTTTTGTGAAACATGGTGCTAAAGTTGTTATTGCCGATGTTCAAGATGATCTCGGTCACGCTATATGTAAGGAAATTGGATCCGAGGAACAACTCTCCTTTATACACTGCGACGTTACCAAGGAAAATGATGTTCAACAAGCTGTAGATACCGTCATTTCTAAGCATGGTAAGCTCGATATAATGCATAGCAATGCTGGTGGTATCGAGGGTAAGACTAGTAGGTTCATCGCTTCCATTGAACTTGAAGAAGTTAAGAAAGTGTTTGAGGTGAATGTATTTGGTGCCTTCTTGTGTGCTAAACACGCAGCTAGAGTAATGATACCCGCAAAAAAGGGTTGTATAATATTCACTTCGAGTTCCACAGCTGTTGTCGCGGGTGTGGCTCAGCATGCATATATGTCCTCAAAGAACGCAGTGAATGGTCTTATGAAGAACTTGTGTGTTGAGCTTGGTCAATATGGCATACGTGTGAACTGTATATCCCCACACGGTGTTAATACCCCGTTACTTAGGAGGGGAGTGGGGTTAGCCAAAGATGTTGCCGATGAGGTCTTATCTCAGGCATCGACCCTAAAAGGAGCAACATTGGAACTAGATGACGTGGCAGAAGCTGCATTGTACCTCGCAAGTGATGATTCGAAGTACGTAAACGGGCTTAACTTAATACTTGACGGAGGGTACAGTACTACTAATCCATCATTACCTGAGGCTATTGGCAGGGCAATGTCTCGAGCTATGTGATCTTAAGTTTGTTTTTATCATCTCTTTGTCAAGATCAAGGTTATGCTTTGTGATAAAAGTTTTGTTTTCAATGGCACTATGGAGTGATATAAGATCATAACCTGGATATGTTTTTGGAATTTCGGTGTTTGCATTAGTTTCGACTTTTCCGTGATACATATATTCAAAATGTGGTAAGTTTATGGAATAATTGAAATAACATTCGAATTTGTATTGGCCAAATGTTGCCTCGGATTAAATCTCATCTACATTTTGTTTACAGAATTCTTCAGTTTATTTAGATCTTATTTTATTATTTGTTGATTTGGGTGCTAATGGAAGTACAAATAATTTTTCGTGGAAATTTTCAAATTGGTTTTTATGTAGTTATTAACTTATTACAAGGAACATCAAGCACTCGGCTAACTTTACTTTTCTGCAATAGAAATCTGCCACTACCTATTTTTGAAAGTTAAAACTTTTCTCTCTTATCAATTTAATGTTGAATTTTGCAATAAAATGCAGAAATAGAGTCCTACGCGTGGTATAGCACTGCACTAATATACAAGATATATTTGATCCGTATGCAGAATTCGATACTTTTGTACGTTCTATTGAACTAAATAATACATAGCTCTATTCAAAATTGAAATTTCCCAACAATATAGCTTAGACAATAAGCTATTATAACAACTTCCGCTGAGTCCACTATAATTTAAGTTAATTAAGCATTGTTTAGTAATTATAGTTAATCCTGACCACTGCACTGTTGAGTTGTGAAGCCAAATGAGTTTTGGTCATGTCTTCTTATTATCCCACATCACCTGAAATTGTAATATGACCCATGTTGGGTTCTATTTATATGTCCCAATACCCTGTATTTTAATGACACCTACACAAAACACCTCTACATTATAAAGAGAGAGTTCTATTTGCGAGAGAACCATAGCTTTGTGTTTAGCTAGATTACATTTGTAATCCTCTTAATAATATTAAGTGCCACGTGTAGCGGCCCGGAGACGTAGCCAATTTGGGTGAACTCCGTTATCAAAGTGTGTGTGCTCGGTTTAGTATTTCTGTCTTTCTTTGTGTTCGCCTGTATCGACCCTAACAAGTGGTATCAGAGCTGAGGAAGATCGATGGCAAAAGAAGACAGAACCGCACACGGGATCGAGAAGTTCGACGGGAAGGACTTCGCATTTTAGAGAATGCAAATAGAGGACTACCTCTACGGGAGGAAGATGCATCAGCCTCTTCTCCTTGAGGAAAGGCCGACCACGACCACCGAGGAGGCGTGGAAACTCTTAGACCGACAAGTGTTGAGAGTGATCCGCCTAACACTATCTAGGAGTGTAGCACATAACGTCGCAAGAGAGACGACGACGATGGGGATGATGAAGATCCTCACCGACATGTATGAGAAACCATCCGCGAACAACAAGGTACATCTCATGCGTAAGTTGTTCAACCTACGCATGGCTGAGGGGACACCTGTCGCGAGTCACGTGAACAAGTTCATCGACACCGTAAATCAGTTGGATGCGGTGGAGATAACTTTTGAAGACAAAGTGAGAGCCCTTATACTGCTAGCATCTTTACCGAACAGTTGGGAATTCATGCGAGCTGCTATTAGCAACTCAATTGGAAAGGATAAACTGACTTACAACGGCATCCGAGATCAAATACTCGCTGAGAAACTCAGGAGATTAGATATGGGTGAATGCTCAAGTCATGGAGCAGCCTTGAACATGGGTTCAAGAGACCGGGGTAAGGCCAGGGTATGGGACGTTAGAGGACGTTCGCAATCCCGAGGTAGAAGAGGGCAAAGCCGAGGTGGCAAAGATAGCGATAGAAGTAAGAAGAATCTTCGATGCTATAACTGCCAGGGTATGGGGCACTTCAGTCATGAGTGCAAGCAGCCGAAGAAGAGTACCGGCCATGATCACGTGGTTAATATTGCGAGCGACGAGGATTCGGGTGACTGTTTAATGCTTGCCGAGCAGAGAAATATAGAATTGTGGATTCTAGACTCTGGGGCATCATTTCACACAACCTCTCAGAAGGATTTATTCGAAAATTACACTGCGGGTAATTTCGATAAAGTGTATCTAGCCGACGGAGAAGCGTTGGAGGTTGTTGGAATGGGCGATGTGAAGATTCGCATTCCAAATGGATCGGTATGGAAGCTGACGAAAGTGAGGCATGTCCCGAGGTTGACCAAGAATCTGATCTCAGTAGGTCAACTCGATGCCGAAAGGCACTCCATTTCGTTCAGCTGTGGAGCTTGGAAAGTTTCACGAGGAGCTATGGTGATAGCCCGAGGGAGCAAGGTCGGTACGCTGTATATGACGACCGATGAGGAGTGTACAGTAGCGGCAGCTGTGTCGCAAGACTATTCGGAACTGTGGCATCGACGGTTGGGTCACATGAGTGAGAAGGGGATGAAGGTGTTAGCGAAGGACAGCAAACTTCCAGGCTTGAAGTCTGTCAACCTCGACATGTGCGAAGGTTGCATCTTCGGGAAGCAGAAGAAAGTAAGCTTCCGGAAGGGTGGAAAATCTCCCAAGGAGGAGAAGCTAGCACTGGTCCACTCAGACGTATGGGGACCATCTCCAGTAACCTCACTGGGAGGAGCTCAGTACTATGTGACCTTCATCGATGATTCGAGGAGGAAAACATGGGTCTATTTCTTGAAACACAAGTATGAGGTGTTTAAGAAATTTCAAGAATGGAAGGCCATGGTCGAACTGGAGACCGGGAATAAACTCAAGTGTTTGAGGTCCGATAACGGCGGAGAGTACATTGATGCGAAGTTCGTAGAGTTCTGTGCTCAAAGAGGCATTCGAATGGAGAAGACCATCCGAAGAACGCCACAGCAAAATGGCGTGGCCGAGCGCATGAACCGAACAATCAATGAGCGTGCTAGGAGTATGAGACTGCAAAGTGGGTTGCCCAAAGCCTTGTGGGCACATGCAGTAAGCACGGCGGTTTACCTCATTAACCGCGGACCCTCAGTGCCATTAGAGAGGAGAATTCCCGAGGAAGTGTGGATAGGAGAGCCTATCTCGTATGAACATGTTGAACATGAATTCAATAATGATTTTGATTATAACCTTGATTATGTTTTAATGATTTTACTATTTCTCTATTTCATTGATATAATGATTGTCTTTTCCAAAGAAGAGAAAATGTACATTTCAGGTCGTTAAATGATAGAGCATTCGATAATGAAGCCATAGGTTCAAGCGGAACCAAAATCGGAGCTAAAACGAAGGAGTTATGAGCATTCGAAGATTTACGGGACCAGGATTACAGTCGACCGATCGACTGGACAAAAACGACCGATCGTTTTTGATCCAATTTCTTCCAGTGAGTCCAGTATAAAAACGACCGATCGTTTTCAGAAAACGACCGATCGTTTTCTGTAAAACGACCGATCGACTGTAGAAAACGACCGATCGTTTTCTGCAGTTTTCGAAAACAGCTTTTCAGCTTATTCTGGAAAAGAGCTGTTAAAAACTTCCAACGGTCATAACCCAGAAAAATAGACTTTGCTGTTATATAAACCACCCCAATCTATCTCCTAAATCACCAATCACACTATTTATTAACATCCTTCAACCTATCTCATAAAAACCCAAAAATCACCATTTTTGGTGAATATATTCGAGAAAGAGGGAAATCAAAGAAAAGGAGATTCAAGCTCGATCATCATCAACAACTCACCAATTAGCTTTTTAAGAAGCAATTAGAATCGTGAGCGAAGTTACATTTTTGTAACTAAATTTGTATCGAGTGTTTTATAAACTCAATTGTGAGCGAGTGAACGGGTAGAGGCTTTGTAAGCAAGTGAAGCTTAAAAGCTCTAGGTTTTTCATTCGGATACTCATAAATTGAGGGGGAGTCGTAGACTCGTAGACGTGTTCTCTTGCACTTGTATCAAGAGTAGGAACCCCGGGTAGAGGGTGAGCCAATCGGTCGATTGAGCTCAATAGGATTTGTAATATCCGCAAGAACATTTTTAGTGAAATACTCGGTAGTACCGAGGAGAGGACGTAGGCGCGTTTGCCGAACCTCTATAAATCGCGGTGTCAATTCCTTTCCCTTACTTTTACTTTACGCAACTTATTTTATTGCTTATTTTCTTGTTTGCGTTAAGTAATTTTAGCAATTCTTTAACTCTTGTTATAACGCTTAAGCTTAGAATTGCATTAGTTGGGTGGTTAGTTGCTTAGAATTTTAATTAGGCGAAAATCGTCAAAACCTTATTCACCCCCCCCTCTAAGGTTAGCACGCGGGCCAACAGAACACTTGCGAGTGTTCGGTTGTCTGTCATATATCCATGTCGACATAAATGAACGTACCAAGCTTGACTCGAAATCCAAAGTGTGTTACTTTGTGGGGTACGGTGGAGCTGAGTTTGGATATCGCTTTTGGGATGGTCAAGTAAAGAGGATCATTCGCAGTAAAGATGTCATCTTCAACGAAAGCATTTTGTACAAAGATCGACAAAATGTGGAAGAGCAAGCGCTCCCGTCCGAGGAAAGTGGTATGGTCGACATGAATGCGTTTCCAAGATTGGACTTGGAAAATGACACTGAAGATGAGCCAGTGGTGCTCGACAACCGGCCAACAGATGCTGAAGAGGCCGAGGAGCTGTCCCAGACTCCCCGACCTGAATTGGGCCGAGGTCACCGTGTGAGGAGACCTCCTGTCCGATACTCTCCTTCCCTGCATTACATATTGCTCAGTGATGCAGGAGAGCCCGAAAGTAGAGAAGAAGCTCTGGAGCTGAAAGACTCGAGCAAGTGGGAGCTCGCGATGAAGGATGAGATGAAGTCGCTCGAGAAGAATGTGACTTGGCAGTTAGCCGAACTGCCCAATGGGAAGAGGGCACTGAGCAATAAATGGGTGTTCCGACTGAAGGAGGAACAAGACGGCACGAAACGGTATAAGGCACGCCTAGTAGTCAAAGGGTTCCAGCAAAAGGCAGGAATTGACTACACCGAGATCTTTTCACCAGTCGTAAAGTTGACAACTATTCGGCTATTGTTGAGCATTGTTGTAAATGCGAGTCTTCATCTTGAGCAGTTAGATGTGAAAACTGTCTTTCTCCATGGAGATCTTGATGAAGAAATTTACATGCTCCAACCTGAAGGGTTTGCCGAAAAGGGAAAAGAGAAACTGGTCTGCAAACTGAGGAAGAGCTTGTACGGGCTAAAACAAGCACCATGGCAGTGGTATAAGAAGTTTGACAGTTTCATGGCGGATACCGGGTTCGAAAGAAGTGATAGTGATCACTGCTGTTTCGTGAAGAGATTTGCGAACTCTTCGTACGTCATACTACTGTTGTACGTAGATGACATGTTGCTCGCCGGGTCGAGCCTTGTTGAGATTAACAAGGTCAAGCAACAGTTGGCGAAACAGTTCGAGATGAAAGATTTGGGTGCCGCAAATCAGATCCTCGGTATGAGGATATCTCGTGGAAGGGATGGGTCCCTGTTTCTGTCGCAAGCCGTGTATGTGAAGAAAGTGTTGGCACGATTTAGCATGAGTGATGCCAAAGCTGTAGGCTCACCGCTACCCGCACACTTTAGCTTGTTGAATGAACAATCACCCTTGGACGAGGAAGGAAAGGATCGTATGTCGAACATACCCTATGCTTCAGCAATTGGTAGCCTGATATACGCTATGGTGTGTACAAGACCGGACATTGCCCATGCAGTGGGAGTTGTCAGTCGTTACATGAGTAACCCGGGCAAGCACCATTGGGAAGCTGTGAAGTGGATATTGAGATATCTCTCGGGTACTGTGAGTTTGGCATTATGTTTCCGGAAGATCTCGGAAGGCCTGCACGGCTATGTGGATGCTGACATGGCCGGTGATCTGGACAGCCGAAAGAGCACAACGGGATGTGTTTGTACCTTTGGTGGTACTGCTGTGAGTTGGACATCTAAGTTGCAAAAGATAGTTGCACTGTCGACCACAGAGGCTGAGTACGTCGCGATGACGGAAGCAAGCAAAGAGATGATTTGGTTGCAAGGTTTCTTAAAGGAGCTCGGTCAGAAAACCGACAAGGGAGTTCTGCACTGTGATAGTCAAAGTGCAGTTCAGCTAGCTAAGAACCATGTATTCCATTCACGCACCAAGCACATACAGATTCGTTACCATTTTATCCGGGCTGTTCTGGAAGATGGAATCTTCGCGCTAGAAAAGATTGAGGGCGCTAAGAACCCCGCCGATATGCTAACGAAGACTGTTACAATCGACAAACTGAGGCTGTGTGCAACCTCAGTAGGACTCCGAGCTTGAGGCTCAGGGTCGCCGCTACACTGGAAGAATGAGAAACTCGCCGATGATGGCAGAGTATCAATTACTATACAAGGATACCGATGGGAGCATTCTGCTCGATGGAGCACAGTGAGTTCGGTGCTCGGGGATATCTGGAGTTCTTTTGAAGCACTCGACATTTGACTCCAAGTGGGAGATTGTTGAGTTGTGGAGCCAAATGAGTTTTGGTCATGTCTTCTTATTATACCACATCACCTGAGAATTGTAATATGACTCATGTTGGGTTCTATTTATATGTCCCAATACACTGTATTTTAATGAGACCTACACAAAACACATCTACATTATAAAGAGAGAGTTCTATTTGCGAGAGAACCATAACTTTGTGTTTAGCTAGATTACATTTGTAATCCTGTTAATAATATTAAGTGTCACGTGTAGCGGCCCGGAGACGTAGCCAATTTGGGTGAACTCCGTTATCAAAGTGTGTGTGCTCGGTTTAGTATTTCTGTCTTTTTTTGTGTTCGCCTGTATCGACCCTAACATGCACCTGCCTATGGTGACGTTACATTAAGCATAACATCAAGGTTAAATAAAGAATACAATATAGACTTCCTGTTAAGTGAGGACTCACTCTATTAATCACTGGGATTAATTAAAGATAATAAACATAAGTACCTCGCTGATTTAAGGGATTTAGATCCAGTCTTGTTGTGTAATCAACAATAGATCAAATTAAAACGTCAACAATCTTTGTAATATTATTTATTTATTAGAAATAACCTTGAATTCAAGCCACATGGAAAAATTAACGAGAGATTAGAACTTGTTTAAGTTTAATATATAAAGAAAGGAAAATGATAATGGGTGTTCCGGGTACTCTTGATAAGAGTAATGATTAGACGTTATTTAATGCCAACTACTAACACTTTAATTAAATTTCTTAGCATATGTATATCTTTTTTTAGTAATACTACTGTATATAAAAAATTTAATTAATAATTTAGTTTAGGGTAGTAATAATTAGGTTTCTATAATTTCATTTCAGTTTTTATTTTATTTAAATTATATCTAAGTTAATGGTAATTTTATCTAGGGTTTTATATTTATATTTGAATTTTTATTATGTTGAGTAATTAGTTTTTAATTTATCAAATTATAATTTGTATTTTAATTAATTAAAATATATATGATTTTATTATAATAAGTTAACCCAAGTTAAATTAGGCTGCTCAATTTAGTGAATTTTTTTCAAAAATGCCCCTATACATTTATATTAATTATAATAATATCATACTCACATAAAAATATAAAAAATAAAAACTAATAAAATTATTTATCACTCTTTAACAACCATACATTCTTTTAAATCTTGAAGCATGTTTTTTTTTTGTATTATGCACATATTTATATCATAACTATATTTATTTTCTATATTTTTATTTTATTGCGCGCGGCACATGCAACGCGTATGGTACGATTACTAGTATCATTCTATTATAATAAGACAACCTAAGTCAAATGAGGCTGCCCAATTTAGCCATTTTTTTTTTAAAAATACCTCTATACTTTTTTATTAATTACAATAATACCATGCTCATATAAAAAAATAAAAATAAAAAATAACAACTAATAACACTATATGTCCCTCTTTAACAACCAAACATTCTTTTAAGTCTTATATTATTATTATTTTGTATTATCCACGTATTTGTATCATAACTACACTTATTTTTTATATTTTAATTGCATTGCGCGTCATACATGCAATACGTGGTGCACGATTACTGATATATATATATAAAAACTCATTACTTATTTAGATGATATTTATTAAATATTTTAAACAATAGGTATTAAAGAAATACTACCATTTAATGTTGGCGTTATTAGACGACTCAAGTCAACAATTAATGTTTAGAGATTGGCCCAAAGGCAACGATAAATAAATTGATAGAATGAGACGGGTTAACCCAATACTGACTTCTCCGGTTCTAGAAGGGAGGTATTTTGTTATTTTCTGGGTGCGTGAATGAAACATTGTTGATAAATAATCAAGACCTGACCAGTCTTCGTAGACGTTTTTATGGACATTAATGTACACTGAAACAGTTGATAAAATTCACTGAAACAGTTGATAAAATTTGTACATAAATTACAAATCATTTTGTTAAAATACAGCCACTAACCTTACTTTTTTGACTCTTGAAAGCTTCACTAATTAATCATAATCGATACTTTTGATCAAGATTTCCATTTTCTATTCTAAGTTTTGACTATTGACTATTGACTATTGACCATTGACTATTGACTAACGAAATAGTTAAGAAAGATCATGTTTCACGTCAGATTGTTAATTTTATAACTGCATATAATTACTCCTAGCTACTGATGTATATATGATCCCGGAAACAATACTTTAAGATTTTGTTTGATTTGATTAGCTCGTTCTTTCCCACAGAGTTGAATTCTTCAATGGTGAAACATTTTCTCAAATATAAATACTGCAGTTAATTAGTAACAGAGAGATTAAATTAAGACCTCGTTTCTAGAAGAAGAAGAAAAACTAAAAAGACTAGAATAATGCTTATAATGGAGTTTTTTTTAAGGTTAGCCTAAAACATAACGCCCGTATCATGAATTTTCTTTTTCTTTTTTACTTTAATGGACCACGCTCGCAAAACACCATCGGAGTGTCGAATTTTTTGTTTTGACTCTATCGACGGGTTAGTCGAACATAAGCCATGCATCTATATGGCTTATAGGAAATTTTGGGGGAAAGAACATACTCACATTATCTTTATCACGAGTTATACTAATTACATGAAGAATGAGTTTATAAGATTAATCACTATGTATATTTCTCATTTTCCTAAATATGTATAGCCATATAGCTAGAGTGCGATGTCTTAACAAATTAAAATGAAATAGGAAAGCCCATGTTTGATGACTCTGATTATGTGGCAACGTTTCAAACCACGTGCCGCAAAAGCCAAAAGAAATAAAAACTGGTTTGACAATTCTCTTATCCTTTCTATAAAATGAATTATTATGTATTATATGAACTGAACAATCCACAACTCTCCTAGCTTCGAGCACTTGAAAAGCAAGTCAAGTACCAAGCAGCTTTTTTATTTATTAATTATTATCTAAAATAAATTCTGCGAAATATCATGGAAGGCTCAATCTGCAAAAGGTATATACTAAATATCTTCATAAATTGTATATTTTTCATTTTCATATAATCCAGTACTATGCCAAACAAATAAACAATATATCAATGGGTACAAGTTTACAAGGAAGTGATATACAGGGAAACCCTGTAGCACTTTCAAGAAAATATAACTATGTTATGTAATTTAAAGTTCAAACATCAACAATAACTTTATAAAATATGTAAAAGTTACATGTATATTTTTACAGATTAGAAGGTAAAGTAGCTTTAATAACCGGTGGGGCTAGTGGCATCGGTGAGGCCACTGCTAGACTATTTGTGAAACATGGTGCTAAAGTTGTCATTGCCGATATTCAAGATGATCTCGGTCATGCTCTATGTAGTGAAATTGGATCAGAGGAACAACTCTCCTTTGTACACTGCGACGTTTCCAAGGAGCACGATGTTCAGAAAGCGGTAGATACGGTAGTTTCCAAGCATGGAAAGCTCGATATAATGTATAGCAACGCTGGCATAGGTGGTGCGACTAACATGTTCATCTCGACAGTTGAACTTGATGATCTTAAGAGAGTATTTGAGGTGAATGTCTTTGGTGCCTTCTTGTGCGCTAAACATGCTGCCAGGGTTATGATACCCGAGAAAAAAGGTTGTATAATATTCACTTCGAGCGTGAGCGCTGCAGTTGCAGGTATAGTTTCTTATTTCTTTTATAATTATTTTTTTCCTCAAGTTGATTTTAAAATTTGATACCTACTCACGTGACTGAAAATCCATGACCCAAATCTGAGTATTGTTAGATTCATTATCATTATAATGTTAGAAAAACCATGTTTAACATGGTAGTTTCCGAATGGTCACGAGACCATTTTTTATTCAAGATTTCAAGTGACAGTCGTTGTCTTTTGGCATCATACTCAAAACGGTTGAGTAGATGGTATGACAAGGTTCGTAACGGTATATCGCATGACCTATTCGGAGAATGGGAGTGAATGCAAATTGACGTCAAAGATTGGGGTTGAGAAAAAAGAAAATTCTTAATGCTGGAAAATGAATTTAATGAGGATAACTCATTGAGATTTATCCCACATTGGAAAATGAAGAGTCATTTTTACAATATATATACTAAGGTATCCCATGTGGATATCAAGTAGTGTGTCCACATACATATGTGTGTCGGGCGCGCCTGCTCGGAAAAAACACCAAGTAAAGTTGTAACTGTTGCAATAAATAGGAATTCATTGCAAAGTTAATACCGCAGTTTCGAATTTCGAAAACTTACAGTAGTAAAATGACTTTAATGGCTGAGATACTCAACAAGCCTATAATCTCTCCAAATCAGCATTACATTTGCCACCAACAGCTCGACCTTAACTCGTCGCCAGTTTCCGGTGAGTCATCCGAGACGTTGTACCTTGGGATCGAAACGTCAAACATAACCAGAAACCTCAAAGGTGGTTAGACAAATATCGGTTAAGGTCATACTGTTAAACAGTAAACTCGTCTATTTATTTTCTGTCATTTTTTATTTCATTTCATTTCTGTAATTTAATTTCAGTATTTCAATTTCCCGTCCTTAGCTATAACATTTAAATTATGTTTTACCTTTCTGTAATTTATTTAAATTACTGTTTCAATTCTGTAATTTAATTATGTAATTAGATTAGTTTCATTTCAGTCCTGTAATTTATTCACAGAAACAGTCCAGCAGTTTAGTAATTATACTATTCTGTCTGATAGTTTCTTTTAATTAACAAACAGTCCATCAGTTTAGTTTTATACTATTTTGTCTGACAGTTTCGTTTAATTACAAACCAGTCCAGCAGTTTAATAACTTATATTATTCTGTCTGAAATTTTTATTAATTGTTTTTACATTCTGCAAGTGTCGGAATTTGTAATAGAGTCACATTCCATTATAGAAATAAAATTGTTTATTTCTTTTTAGTCCTTGCACTTTTAATTATTGCTTTTACGTACACGAAAACCAACAATCTTAACCGATACTTATTTTTTGGTTTGTGTACTATTTTATTTTAATTTTTAAATTAAAAGGAATAGCGATTCTTCCGCTACAATTCTGTTTTAGAATATTTGTAGCAAAGAAAAAAAAAATCCTAGAATTGTTTATTCTGATTTTGGTATTTGTACCGTTCTCGAGAAAATACCAACCAGTTTGGTATTAGCTTGAATTAATTTATTTTTTATCTTAATTCTTTTACAGAAACCATGTTTTCTATACTTGGTGTTTTGTTCAAGAATATTCAAATACGCGTATCTTATAGTCTTTTGGTTGTCTTTTCAGAAACCGAAAGATGACGAACGAAAATATCTCTAATCCTATTGTCCCTTCGGTGAGTTCGCATGACGTAGTGGTTGGTGGGAATGTCCATAACACTACGGGCGATGCAAATGTGGGGACTGATGCTCAGGCGCATGCTGCGGCCCAAGCTGATGCTACGGCCAAAGCTACGGCAGCGGTCAAGGCTATGGTTGCGGCCAGGGGCAAGGCACCGATGCGTTCGGTTATGCCTGTTTTGCCGACCTCTCATCTGGAAAAACCGGAAAAGTTTAGGGGTGACAACTTCAAACGTTGGCAGCAAAAGATGCTGTTTTATTTAACCACCCTAAACTTAACCATGTTTCTTAAGGAGACTGCTCCCGTTTTAAGCGAGGACGATCTGGACGAGCAGTCGTTCTCGACGGTTGAGGCATGGAGACATGCCGACTACCTATGCCGGAACTATATCCTGTGTGCTCTAGATGACACCATATTCAGTGTCTTCGAGCCCAAAGCAACGGCAAAGCAACTTTGGGAGACTCTCGAAAAGAAGTACAAGGTGAATAACGCTGGCACAAAGAAATTTGTCATCATGGACTTTCACGAGTATATGATGACTGATAATAGGAGTGTCATTGAGCAGGTTGAGGAGCTACAGCTCATATACCATCGCCTTGATGCTGAAGGGCTAGTTATCAATGAACCCTTCCAGGTGGCTCTCATGATTGAGAAACTACCACCATCATGGAAGGAGTTTCAGAACTAGCTAAAGCACAAGCGGAAGGCAATGAGTCTAGAGGGGCTCATAGAGAGGTTGAATATCGAGCAGAGAAACCGCCGTTCTGGAAAAAAATGTGGTATTGCTAGTAGCTCGGTGGCAAAGGCTCATGTGATTGAGGTCATGCGTGTCAAGCGGAAACGCCTTGACAACGCAGGCAGTACTGTTGCTGTAAAGAAATTTGCGGGAACCTACTTTGTGTGTAACAGGACCGGTCATCGTGCCGCGGACTGTTATGACAATAAACGCATTGCTAAGCCCAAACCCCCACCGAGGAACTTTAAGGGCAAGGGGAAGATGAGGGCTCCAACTCAGGCCAATGTGGCCGAGCGAGTAGAGGATGACATGCATCTCTTTGCAGTGGTCTCCAAAATGAACCTTGTGAGAAGCAACCCAAAGGAATGGTGGCTAGATACCGGCGCCACAAGCCACATCTGCTCCAACAAGTGGATGTTCAAGACCTACGAGGCGGTGGTTGGTGAGACCTGCTTCATGGGCAATTCTGCTACTTCCAAGGTGGAAGGAAAGGGGACAGTGGTGATGAACCTGACCTCAGGAAAAGAGCTCATGCTGACTGGGGTGCTCTATGTACCAGATATTCGCAAGAATCTGGTTTCAGGCTCGGTTATGGTGAAGAAGGGTTTTAAACTAGTTTTTCAATCCGATAAAGTTGTAATCACCAAAAATGGTATTTATGTAGGCCGTGGCTATATGACCAACGACATGTTTAAGTTAAATGTAGGAACTCCAGCTCCTAAGACTAAGTTCGCTAATAAAGGTGCTAAGGCTGAGGCCAGTACCAGTAATGTAATGACTGTTGCCAAGTTGGCCAATAATAATATTCAGATTCTGCTTATATTTTTGAGTCATTTCATTTGTGGCATGGTAGATTAGAACATGTGAATTTTAATTCTATGAAGAAATTGATATCACTGCAACTAATACCAAACTTTGTCTTTAATAAACATCATAAATGTGAAATATGTGTAGAAGCAAAGTTAAAGAAATTATCGTTTCAACATGTTAAACGAGATAGTGAACCTCTTGGTTTGATTCACACAGATGTGTGTGATTTGAAATTTATTCAAACGAGAGGAGGTAAAAGATACTTCATAACTTTTATAGATGATTGTACTAGATACTGTTACGTTTAATTAATGAAAAGTAAAATCGATGCAGTAGATATGTTCACTCTATATAAAACTGAAGTAGAAAATCAACTCAATAAAAGATTAAAATATTGAGTGATACAGGCGGCGAATATGAAGCGCCGTTCGCACAAATATGTGCGGAAAGTGGCATCATTCATCAAACCACAGCTCCATACTCCCCGGAGCAAAATGGAGTTGCGGAGCATAAAGATAGAACGCTCAAGGAAATGATGAATGCGATGTTGATAAGTTCTAGATTACCCCAGAACATGTGGGGGGAAGCATTGCTTTCCGCTAACTATGTTTTAAACAAGTTATCGCATAAGAAGCGAGACAAACCACCATACGAATTATGGAAAGGTCATCAATCTAGCTATAAGAACCTGAGGGTTTGGGGACGTCTCGCTAAGGTCCTAATCTCCGCTCCTAAAAGGATGAAAATTGGTCCGAAGACAGTGGACTGCGTGGTCATTGGATATGCACAAAATAGCAGTGCGTATCGGTTTCTCGTACACAAGTCGGAAAATTCCAATGTGTACGTAGATACGATAATTGAAAGTCGAGAGGCTTCTTTTTTGAGGACATCTTTCCCCGCAGAATGCCAACACCTGTACAGATGTTGAACATTGATGGAAATATGGGGGCAAGTGAACCGTCAGAGAAAGAAGAAGAGGAAGAGCCTCGACGAAGCAAAAGGGCGAGGAAGGAAACTTCATTTGGGCCTGATTTCGTAACCTTCATGATCGAAGGTGAACCGGTGACATATCAACAGACTATGTCAACACCGGATTCCCAATATTGGGAAGAAGCAATCAATAATGAGATTGAATCGATTATACAAAACCACACTTGGGAACTGGTGGATCTTCCGCAAGGATGCAAGCCCCTAGGTCACAAGTGGATCTTCAAGAGAAGTTAAAGGTTGATGGCACGATCGAGAAGTACAAGGCAAGACTTGTAGTCAAAGGTTTCAGGCAAACTGAAGGTGCCGATTATTTCGACACATACGTTCCTGTCTCCAGAAAAACGTCGATTCGGATCGTCATTGCTCTCGCGGCATTGTTTGATCTGGAAATACATCAAATGGATGTAAAAACGGCTTTTCTAAATGGAGAATTAGAAGAGGAAATTTATATGGAACAACCTGAAGGGTTTGTGGTTCCAGGGAAAGAGCACATGGTGTGCAAACTTGTAAAGTCTCTGTATGGACTCAAACGAGCACCCAAGCAATGGCACGAGAAATTTGATAGAATCATGCTATCAAATGGCTTTCGCATAAATGAGTGTGACAAATGAAAAAGACTGTGTAGTAGTCTGCCTTTATGTGGACGACATGATTATAATAGGGAGTACTGATAAGATCAACTCCACTAAGAAAATGTTATCGCATCATTTCGATATGAAAGACCTGGGTATAGCTGACATTATACTTGGTATGAAAATTACCAAGACGTCAGAGGGGTATGCCCTGTCGCAAGGTTATTATGTTAGACAAACACTTGACAAATTTGACAGTGGTAGTAAGGCAATGTCAAGAACTCCAATTGAGTTCAACTGTAGCCTGGAAAAAAATTTCGGCAAAAGTGTGAGACAATTGGAATTCTCTAGGATCATAGGCAGTATCATGTATGTGATGAACTGTACTAGACCTGATATAGCCAACTCAGTAAGCAGACTGAGCAGATATACCAGTAATCCGAATGAGGAGCACTAGAAGGCTATAATAAAGCTTCTCAGGTATATGAGATATACAGCCGATTATGGGTTGCACTATACAAGATATCCAGCGGTACTGAAAGGGTATTCAGATGCCAACTGGATATCAGACTCCAACATCACAAGATCCACGAGTGGATATGTGTTTGTAATGGGAGGTGATGCCGTGTCTTGGAGATCCTTCAAACAAATTTGCATCGCAAGGTCAACTATGGAATCAGAATTCATAGCTTTGAACCTGGCGACTGAAGAGGCAGACTGGATGAGAAGCTTCTTGGAAGTGATTCCAATGTGGCCAAAACCTGTCCCTGCGATAAGTATGCATTGCGATAGTCAATCAGCTATTGCGCGGGCTCAGGACCTTATGTATAATGGAAAGTCTCGACATATACGTCGGAGACATAAATCTGTAAGAGAATTGTTAGCTAACGGTGTTGTATCCTTAGATTTTGTGAGATCAAATGATAACATTGCGGATCCATTTACAAAGGGCTTGACTCAAAAGAGAGTCAAAGCGCATCGAACGGAACGGGATTGAAGCCCATTAAATTGGTAGCCTCCCCATAGGCAACCCAACCGAGATGAGATTTACCTACTGGGTTAAATGGGAAACTGAACTGTGGGGGCAGCCGAACAAAGCACTCGGGAACCTGTAATTCCCAGCCCAATTTCGCGATGACAGAGTGATAGACCTGTACCATAGTAAGGGTAAGCATGTGGCTCTTAATGATCCAAGTATCTCGAAGGTCGAGTAAGGTGAGTTAGGACACCTTCTACTTGGAACCACCTATAACGAGTGTGTAAGGCCGGTACCATGTGATGAGCGTGGGCTAAATCACTAGAGCACTCAGTTGAACGTGCCAAGGCAGTACAGGCCAAATATGGACAACAACTAAAGGGCTTAGTACGTGGGTAGAGAGGGCACTGTGCGGGTGCCATTCTGGGATACACAAAGTTTAATGGTTCAAGGCTTTACAGCTATCTAATAGCAGTATTCTGGATGGTACTCTGCTACGACAGGTTCAAGGCGCGCGCTACCTCACCTTAGACAGTGAACTTTTGCGGTTCTCTTGTTTGCATTTTAGGACATGGGTTTTTAAGCCAATTGCATTCATGTGAGGGATTGTTGGAGAAACCATGTTTAACATGGTAGTGCGCCTGTTCGGGAAAAGCGTGCCTGTTCGGGAAAAACTTCCAGCAAAGTTGTACTGTTGCAATAAATATGAATTCATTGCAAAGTTAATACTGTAGTTTCGAATTTCGAAAACTGACAGTAGTAAAGTGACTTTAATGGCTGAGATACTCAGCAAGCCTATAAATGGACAGATCCCCCCACAGGTCAAACAACATTCTGAAATAAAACACGGCAGCATATATCATCTCTCCAAATCAGCATTACATTTTAGTCAGAGAGAGTCACCCACCAACAGCTCGACATTGACTCGTCGCCAGTTTTCGACGAGTCATCCGAGACGTTTTACCTTGGGATCGAAGCGCCAAACATAAACAGAAACCTCAAAGGTGGTTAGGCAAATATCGGTTAAGGGCATACTGTTAAACAGTAGACTCGTCTATTTATTTTCTGTCCTTTTTTATTTCATTTCATTTCTGTAATTTAATTTCAATATTTCAATTTCCTGTCCTTGGCTGTAACATTTAAATTCTGTTTTACCTTTCTGTAATTTATTTAAAGTACTGTTTCAATTCTGTAATTTAATTATGTAATTAGATTAGTTTCATTTCAGTCCTGTAATTTATTTACAGAAACAGTCCAGCAGTTTAGTAATTATACTATTCTTTCTGGCAGTTTCTTTTAATTAACAAACAGTCCAGCAGTTTAGTTTTATACTATTCTGTTTGACAGTTTCGTTTAATTACAAACCAGTCCAGCAGTTTAATAACTTATATTATTCTGTCTGGAATTTTTATTAATTGTTTTTACATTCTGCAAGTGTCGGAATTTGTAATAGAATCACATTAATTATTGCTTTTACGTACACGAAAACCAACATATAATCCATACAACACTTCGTCTTGCATATGAGAGATGAAGACACAATTACAACAAAATCATTAGGACTCGAAAGAATATTATTAAAGAAAATTGTTGTATTGCCTTTTTAGATCTATCATGTAAAATTGTTGCAAGTATTATTACTCCCTTTATTTTAGATAATGAAGAGTTAACTAGTTCCCGTTTGCAGGTGTAGTTCACCATACGTATGTGTCTTCGAAGAGTGCCGTGAATGGGCTCATGAAAAACTTATGTGTGGAGCTAGGGCAACATGGCATACGTGTAAATTGTATTTCTCCGCACGCGATTAACACCCCTATTATGAGAAATGGACTTGGAATCTCGAAGGAGTTGGCCGATGAAATCATTAATGAAGCGGGTATACTGAAAGGGGCGACTCTAGAAGTCGATGACGTGGCACAAACAGCACTGTACCTCGCAAGCGATGATTCCAAGTATGTTAATGGACAGAACATGATTCTTGATGGAGGTTACAGTACGACCAATCCATCGTTACCGGTCGTAATATCCAAGGCATTGTCTCGAACTATGTGATTTTCATGTTACGTTTTGTATGTGTTTAATGTTATGGAGGCATACTTTTATTTGTATTAATTTGGGTTATTTGGAAAACAAAGATAAAGTGAAATAAGTCAAGAAACTTTAGAAAGATGTTTTTACAACTTGTTGGTTGAACTTTAATCTTTCAAATAAGGACTTTGTGACTTTATGAGCCAGGTTTTTGCCTTTACAAATGTAATTTGCACTTCTTCGGCTCACAATTGTTGGCAATTCATTCCACGTCTTGGTAATTCAACTTAGATATAGCATATCAGGGCATAGTGTCTCCTCTTGGAACCCATTAATTGGTTACAACATTTCAGCGGCAATTACAGACTTGGTTCATATCAGCTATATTATTGTCTATATGAACAAGAGCGGTCGCTTTGCTGTGTTTTTTGAATATTCCATCTAGGACTCTCAAACCTTGTTGTTACTTGAAGAAATTTGAATACGCTTCCTATTTGATAGTGCGAGCTCTAACTCACTAGGCTATTCCTTGTTACCGCAACATCACCCATATTAAAATAAGACCGATTTTATCCATGTATTTTCGCAAAAAATATTGCATATTTTTAGTTTTTGACATCCCACATAATAGTAAAAGAAAAGTCTACCTGAAATTCAGCTACTACTCATTTGAATCCTGATTCGGTCCGTGAGCATATTAAAAAAAAAGTTAAGAAAACATTTATTAGTATGGCCATATTATTTTCATTCTCTTAATTTTCATGAGAAAAAACAGTGAGTTGTCCCTTATCCTCACAGAGTAAAACGTGGCAAGTTGGATTTAGTCATCTCTTAATGTATTAATTAAGGGTGACAACGTGAGGTTCATTTTCTTGTTTGCAGTTGGTGGATTAATGCGGTTGGTTCATAGCTTTAAATTTTGTTGACAAAGTAGATACTAATCAAAGGTTTAATTAACACTCTTCTAGATCACCATGTAGTAGAGCTATGAGTTTTGTGAAGCACAATCTCATGATACTCCAATAATTTAAAGAAAACTATACTATATTATAGAGTAGTTCTCTGTCGTGAACTATAAACACCCACATCAGTTTCAAACTCTCAATACCATCCTTTCCATATTTTTAATAAAATGACAACACAAAAATAAAATAAAAAAATGACAACAGTACTTTATTAAATTTAGCTATTCGTTTTATATGGCTGCAATAAATTTGTCTAGGCTATCTATATATATTACTATAATTTATAAAACTAACATATATTTTCTCATTCCCACACATAAAGTAAGTTGGAAGTTTGTCTAGTTGGCCAAGAACTTAAGCTATCATGTTTGCTATGTGTAAATGACAAGCGTGTTTAACTAGAATTAGGTGTAGCTATGTTTTTTTTTTTGGGCATATCAACACATTTTGGCTAAGGTAAATGTTTATTGAGTGAAATATAGTTGCTATTAAAACCTTTTTTTCAATCTACTCCCAACGAATTAAGTCTTAAAATTTTGTGGGATCTTATTTTCATGGAAACTATATATTCAAGTTGGAAAACATGCCATCTAAAAAATCTAAAAACTATATATTCAAGTTGGAAAACTATATATTTATGTAATTGAATAGATAAAATCGAGAACAGCTAGGCCCCCCGAGTCGATAACACGACTCTACCCCGAGTTTATCCCCCATAGCCTATTTTGTAGTTTAAAAGTTTCAAATTACACCCTGAAAATTAAAAACATTCATACTTTTTCCAAATTACTGAAAATTATACACAATTTTTCTTCTCTTTACAAGGGAGCCATGGACTTTGTGGTATCTTCGTCTATCTTCGTATACTGAATTTAAGTTTGGGTTACCCATTTTGTGCAATGATTAATATTCATCAAAGCAAAGAATAAACATAATTCCTTTTTTCTTTTCTTTTTTGAAATAGAATAAACATAATTCAAACATAATAATCGTCTATGTGAATATCTGAAAGTCTCTCAGAGGGGAAACCAGCTGTTTTGTTAATTTTTTGAAAGATAATTAAAAACATTTGGGGAAAATGGGTAATTTTAAAATAACATTATAGCCCCTGCCATGTGGACTCGAGGTTATATTCGGGGGTAGTAACTGGGGGCAACAAGCATTATTCGATAAAATCTAATTTAAACTATACGAAATCTATAAATATCAATTAATCAGTATGGATAAAATTAATTACATTGCTAAAACATTCACCTATTACCACGTCTAATATTTTACAATAATGTTAATGAGTCAGATAAACTCAATCAGACTCTCAACACAGCAGAACTTAATGTAAATTTAGAATTTCATTTTCAATCCGAAATTTAAGAGTATGTTATTCGACCATATATTTAATATTTTTAATTAATATTTAAGTTTAGTTTAGTCTCAAATAGAGTTCTATAATATTATATTTGAGTTTTTATTTTGTTGAATCGTCAAATAAAATATATTAAAATCATTAAAATTTTAAATATTTTTAATTAATATTTAAGTTTATGGTAGTTTCAACTATGATTCCATAAATATTATATTTGAGTTTTATTTTGTTGAATAGTCAAATAAAATATATTTAAATCATTAAAATTTTAAATATTTTTAATTAATATTTAAGTTTAGGATAGTCTCAACCAGTGTTCCATAAATATTATATTTGAGATTTTATTTTTGTTTTGGATGGGTGTCAAAAGAATTCTAAAAATTATATAAATGAATGTCTGGTAGTCAGTCTGGTTGAGACAGTCTGACTCTATAACATTAGTGAAGATTTTAACCACAAGGCTGAAGGAAACTAGTAATATTAAATTTCAAAAAATCACAAAATTTCAAATAAAATCACAAAAAAGGCAATGCAGTAATATAAAATGTGGAGAATTGTTTCTTCTTTTAATATATTTGAGACAAAATCAAATGGCAAGTTGGATTGCCAGCAATGAGCCAATGATCATCTCCTTATCAGACTTCAATAAATGTGAGAAATTTTTACTACCCTACTACTACTTGGTTGCCTATAAATAGCTTTTTGACTAGACAAGTAGTACCTCATAACTCTGGTTCATTTTCTGATTTTTATAAAAGATGGAATCTTCTTCCTATCAAGCTCCTAATGCCAGAAGGTTTCTTGTTTTGTCTCACTTCTTAAATATTCTTGCTTTTGTCTCACTGTTTTTTACTCCATAGTCCATATTCATTTTAAGGGTAACTATTCCTAAATTTATCTTTCTCAACATCAATCAAAATGTAGATTTTTTAGCTGAATAAGGACTACCCAGTAACTAATTAACCGTTGATTACATTTGGTCGTATGGGCAGATCCAACAAAATCTGTGGGTAACAAACTGAAAATCGTTAAAATATTGTAGACTAGTAAGCCTGCTATCTTTATAAATCTTCGTCTAAATTATATGGTTATATATATACAGGCTAGAAGGCAAAGTAGCTATCATCACAGGTGGAGCAAGTGGAATCGGTGAGTGCACCGCGAGGCTTTTTATACGGCATGGCGCCAAAGTGATCATAGCAGATGTTCAGGACGATCTTGGCCACACAGTCTGTAAAGAGCTCGGCCCTGACATCACTTACGTCCATTGTGATGTTACCAATGACTCCGATGTCAAAAATTTGGTTGATTTGGCGGTTACCAAGTACGGAAAGCTTGACATAATGTACAACAATGCAGGAATATCCGGAGACATAGATTTCACTATCTTAAGCACGGATAACGAAAATTTCAAAAAAGTTTTCGACGTAAATGTATATGGCAGTTTTTTAGGAGCCAAACATGCCGCTAAGATAATGATCCCGGAGAAAAAAGGTGTTATTTTGTTTACTTCTAGTGTGGCCTCAATGGTCTCGGGCGAATCGCCACATGCCTATGCAATGTCCAAACATGCTATTGTTGGACTAACTAAGAATTTGTGTGTGGAGTTAGGGCAATATGGGATTAGGGTTAATTGTGTGTCTCCTTGTGCTCTCGCCACTCCAATGTTGATGAACGCGATGGGGTTGGAAAAAGACGCAGTTGAGAGTATCGGTTGTGCTGCTGCTAACCTTAAAGGGTTGGTGCCAACGGTAGATGATGTGGCGGAGGCAGTTTTGTATATGAGTAGCGAAGAGGGAAGATTCATAAGTGGACTTAACCTTATTGTTGATGGAGGTTATTGCACCACTAATCAGTCATTTGCTATGGTTATTAAGAGTTTAGCATCTGGAGCAAATGTTTAGACGATGAAGAGCGCATATTATTAAAGATACATATGTGTATATAAGATACACATTCTATATTACAACCAATATCATATATTTGATTTGATGAAATAAATCATAATTAATTAAGTGTTTTCCAACACCGATAACAGCCGCACTCAAGGATCGATTGAGAAGAATAAAGTTATGTTTTCACAAATTATTTTTGTACTACTTCAAAAAATTTTCCAACCTTTTATGGGCATCATATCATTCAATGTTTACTCTATATATACTTGTTTGTTAACGATGATAAGAGTATGTGGCACGGCATAATTGAATATCTTATTGTAAGAGACTTTGATGATAAAGAATAAATTTTAGGTCACTGGTTTTTCCTATATTTGTCAGTGTTCGGAGAGTGCCTTAGCCCTTAGCCCTTATGTACAAATATTGCAAATGAAACGATACAAGTTTATACTTCATGCTTGTAACTTTGTATCAATAATTGGTGATAACAAAAAATCGTAAAATAAAGCATAGTGGATTTCAGATATGCAACAAAAAGATATGGTGTTTATATAATATCTATCTTCAGAAATAATAAACGCATGAAATAGACTCTTGATAATTTTAGTGGTGGAACCCGAGCCAGTCGAAGAAGTGACTGGATTGTTTTTTTAAAAAAATGTTATACTTTATTTTGATTTATATTTTTATTTTTTGAACACTAGTTACATACTCTATCAGTACAAATATATTGGTTGGCCAGTTGTCTCTTTCATTACATGTGAGAAGGAGATCATGAGAGTACCACCTTTGAAATGTGTAAAAAAAAAAAAAAAAAAACACAATATATATATATATATACAGGGGGAAGCTAAGTGGGGACGATCGGGTGCCACGGCACCCCCCATAATTTTAGAAATCCCAAGTGACGCAATTTTTTTTTAGTACAATTTCTTTTTAGGTGTAGATTTGGCACCCCCATAAAAATATGTTACTTGTACATATATTTTGGCACCCCACATTTACACATCCTGGCTTCGCCTAATAATATATATATACACCAGCTTACCATTATAGCGTATGTTGCTAAACTGATGGTAAAGTAAGTGTCGTTAAATTTAGCAACAGTTTTTGTTGCTAAAATTTAACGACACTCACTTTACCAACTGTTTTAAAAAAGTAAATTGTTGATATATTAACTTTTTATTATAATGAAAACTGTTCCAACAAAAAAGCTCCACTTATGCATGGACAAATCACAAATCCGTTGCTAATGACAAAAAAATGCTGGTAAAATTGAAATATATTGTCTTACCATTTCCAATTAAGACTATGAGAAAAAATACGTGTCATGTTAGTATTGTGTTAAAACCTCATCGAATTTACAGTGTGCGAGTAATTTGATAATGAATGTTGCAAAACCAGTAAGTTGCTAATTAACCATGTTTGCCTTCTAAAAAGATTATGTCCGATTAAAAACACAAGGTTTTAATAATTGCGGTGAACTTTGAGTTCTCGTTCTATGCCTAGTGTGGGAATAATTAATCAAAACTTATTACTTTATCTCGCAAAATGAAACTAAAATAACCACATAAATTTCTTGCGGTGGATTTCTATTTCCCGTTTTCAACCTTATGTTAATAATGAAAGATAAATTAATACAGTACATAACATGCATATCATGGTTATTATTAAAGAGTAATGTGTCGGTTCTTTAGCAAAGATAAGTCACTATGTAGTAGTATATATTAGTGTTATTGCATTAATTGTTGGCATGTCTCGATCACCATGCACAGCGGTGTTACTGTGCACATATATCATTTCCCATGTGATATTTAATCAAACTTCGTAACAAAAGGAAAAAAAAAAGAAAAAAAAAAAGAGGATAAAGAACATTGAGTAGTGAGCCATAAACTAATTGTTCATCGCATTTATTTGCTTGATTGGGCGATTAGATTCATCAAAATCTGTATTTCAATAAGTTTTCTTATATATGGTTGATCTTGGCACAAAGCTTGACCTGAATTTATATAGAAGAGTTTTGATACTAACACAATGCTATATATTACAGCTCCATGTGAGAAAAAGAGAGAAAAAAACGTCAAAAACTCATTTAACCCCCTCTTTATTTAAGCGAGTTTGTTTTTTTTTGGTTAGTACGTACCTGCAAAGTCCCATACGGGAACTAATCCTAAGACATAGATGAAGAAATATTGGTGTGTTAATCAATTAACTTAATTACTTCAATCTATGTACTGTATAGTGTATACAGTATTAAGCTATAGTTTTCCGTAGGAAATAAATTAGTAATTAATTATAAAAGAATCAATTAGTTTCTACGTTCAATAATCAATTATCCCTTTCTCTCATACAACTAATTTTTTTTCCAAACAACACTAAATTTGCAGCAACAATATCATGACGTGAGTCCATTCAGTCCTTTCTAAAGATTTCTTCATCTCTTTTTATAGATTTTTTAACAGAACAAGCTTTCGTTTACAAACAAAAACCTATAAAATGAAGTTGAGCAATCTTTCCGATGGAACTCGTTACAAAATTAAAATAGGACCAGTGTTGACTGTTTTTATTTATTATTGGAGTGGTTGCAATGCCAAGTGATGAAAGTCGATTTAGTTTTGAATTCATATTGCGAAAATTGATAGGATTATATAAGGAGAACTTACAGAGAATTGACTTAGAAAAGGAATATATCAAAAATAAAATTTAGAGAGAACTAGGAATAAGAGTGAGAGACACAAGTTTACTTCATTCATCAACATGAAATCTAGCTTGCTACCTACAAATATATAACATTACTTGTCCCTGAGAATTAACTAAAAGAAGTCGAAAAGACAGCAAACAGAACTAAAACATAACAGATCGACGAAGTACCAAGTGTGCGTATATATATATATATAGCCAGGTCGATACCTTACTCGTCCTGAATTTCATAACGGGTATTCCTGACAATTTCACAGACTGAGATTCCTTTGACACTTGGAAGTTGGAAATTTTGTTCTTGCGGAGTTGGTAGACGCAACGACTGAGCAACACAAATATGGACCAAGTCCAAATTCTTACAATAGTACAGTTTCTTCATGTGTTACGTATAATACAACTGTTGCATTCATCTGCTGAAAGTCTAACGAATGTTCCAAACGGCAAAGAAGAAGATTCAGAAAGGATGTGCCCATCATATGGGGCTTACATGGTCCACGGCATTTCTGCAATGAGATCAGTTCCGTTTCTTCTGATATTGCGGGTATTCAGATAAAAAAAAATGAGAAAACTATACTCCGTAAGTCCGTATAATTTTTGACATATACGGACTCAAGTATAACTTTCTGCATATCTTTTTTCTACTCTTATATATGTTGCTCAATTTGGTTTAAAGTTTGTTTAGGCTTCCCAAGTTTGCAAGCAAATAATATCGTGGTACAGTATAAGCTTAACATTGTATTATAGTATATACTATTATTCATAAGTTATACTCCATCCGTTTCTATTTAATTGTCCATTACGAAAATAGGTGCAATTTTGACCGGCTTATAACTTGTATTAAAATTGTCGAAATGAATTTTTTTGAAATATAATCATAAAATTTAACATTTGAACTATATGGTCTAACTTTTGAAAATTTTCATTCCTACAATTTTGATACAAGCTTTTGA
Organism: Primula vulgaris; assembly: GCA_963920805.1. Lineage (NCBI taxonomy): Eukaryota > Viridiplantae > Streptophyta > Magnoliopsida > Ericales > Primulaceae > Primula > Primula vulgaris. Next base: position 38,553,208 of record OY987213.1, read on the forward strand.
CCGATCAAAATTGCACGTAATTTCGTAATGAACAAATAAATAGGAACGAATGGAATGGAGTATATACTTTGATTTTTAACCACAACCTAGTGTGGTCATTATTTTATGCTTCATATCCAAATTATTTTGGATGGTTTACCATCTTTTAGAGGTCACTTAACAAAAAAGTAAAAACTTGCTCAAATAACCAAAGTTAATATATAGTCATAGAAGGACTTAGGTGCTACCTTTCTTCTAGTTTATGCCATGTCACTTTTACCAGTTTTAGGTCCTCAACTCTTTTAAGAGCTTTGTTTGTGTTCTGGGATTTTTATTTAATGTTTTTTGTTTGCCAATTTTTTTATATGTTTAAGAGTCCTTTTAAGTTGTTGATTTTTTAGTTTCTTTTGAGGTGGGCTATTAAGGTAATAAAAAAATAAAATAAAATAAAAACGGTAGGAATGGTCTTAATTAGCACTCTCGCTCCTTGAACAAATTTAAATTTCGGCACCTATTTATTACTAACTTTAATAGGAAAATGTAAAACCGGTCATAATAGACGAACATCGTCTTGAAACATAATTTGAAAGAAAATTCATGAAATGTAATTCTATTCAACCTTAAATGACTCGGTTTATTTAGAAAAAGTTAAGTTTTTTTTTCTTGCACCGACTCTCAGTTCGTCGGAGCGCACCTAAGCTGCTGAGTTGTTATGGTGCACACTAAGAACGAATTAATCATTACTCGTCATAAGTTATCAAATCGTGGTTCATTAATAGAAAGTGGTAAATGTATTGTCGACGTGTTGAAGGCAGGAAATACGGATAATCTGATAAGTGAGCATGCGACTTTTCTGAAGGGGGGCGAAATGGTAACAACAATTACTCCTACAAAGGCACCTAATTAAAGGAATGTCGTTGAAAGACTACCCAAGTGATTGGTCAAAAAAACGAATTAAAAAGGAGATGAAAGCAGCTGATCAGAATGTGTTGGAGACGAAAAGAAGGAAAAGGAAACTCCCGTAGATTTTATTAATTAGTCTAAGCATTTAGAAAGTATTATTAAGATCTAAATGTGTTCCACTATTGTTTAGTTATCTTTGAGGTACTTGTTTAGTTTAATTATTGTGTACTAAACTGTTGAGATTGTATCCATTTTACTTGGATTTTGTCGTTTGAACTTCATAATATTAATATATACTAGGTTGGGTCCCGCTTTTTTATATACATCCTTATTTATCCAAAAAAAAAAACACGATTGATTTATGAGTAAACTATCTATCTTTCAAATAAAATACACTATAACATATCCAGTGACGAACCCAGGGTGGCCGTGGCACTCCGGCCGTGATTTTCAATTTTTTTTATGTGTAATTTAAATTTTTATAAGATATATACATTAATGGTCCATCTAATTAAACAAAATAGTTGTTGGTATAGTGGTAAATTGACTTTAACATAGTGAAATATTATGAGTTCAAATCATGTTAAAAAAATCTTTATTTTTGTATTAGACCCTATTTATTTTATATCATATTCGTCATATTTTTTATAACACGACTTCTCAAGAAATAATCCTGGTTCCGTCGCTGAACATATCCACTCGTATTCCGACCACAGTATGAATTATTCAAAAGTACTCCGTATGTTGAGTGGGCCTGCCAACTTTAAAATAAATCTAATGAGACCAAATAAGTTTTCTACCCAATCTATAGGAACCATTTATGTAATTTGTTCGTTATATATTTGGACAAAGTCAAATAAACATGAAAATATAAGTCAACTAACAATTTTGCTACGTAATATCACTCAATAAATATATTATATATATATACATATCACTTTCTTCAAAGGCTTACAATTAATAAACTCAAAATCAATTTTCATCTCAACTATATCGGTACGTAACAGAATTATGTTCTTAATCTGGGTTTTTATTTTTATTTTATTTTATTTTTTGTTTCCTCAATAACTTTTTTTGTATAGAATACTATGAATAGCATGATAGAGCTTGTTGGTATTATATTAATAAACATATATACTTTTGTGTAAAATTGTAAGTAATTGGGTATTCTTTTGTTTTGTGTATGAGAATTTTCTTTTATATATACTAAATTGTCTGTTTGAACATTTATTTTGCGGTTTTAGTTATTTTCTTATTTATTGGGCTGGTGATTTAGTGGCTTGCAATGTGATTGTTCAAATGCTTGAGTGAAATTCCCATTATATTAGTCTTGTTTGGATACATATTTTAAGTAAATAAGTTGTCTTATCATGGTCGAGAAAAAGACCGGATCTTTGAGTAGTAAATTTCTAGCCTTTTTCATAAACAGAAATAAGAAGAAGAAAAATCAGGTTTTAAGCTGATCAACTAAATGCATTGCAGCTTATTAACAAAGAAAATTATAAGTTGAGGTTAAAACTGCAAACAAAACAAGCATTTTACAATGTGGGTATGGACAGCTATGCCGTGTATTTTTGTTATAGAATTATAGCCAATGTAAATGTGATCGCATTCTCCTTACAATTAAGGAACATCCAAAAAAAAACTGTGGAATTGTTGTTTAGCAATTGAATGTTTACTTGGATGTGACATTTTCACGTGAAGAAGCCATATAAATATATAATACTAGGTCCTCACGGTTACGGTATCGCCAGGATAGCAATATATTTTTGTGGCATGGGTGAGGAAACGCTGGTTCTAGTTGGATAGCACGGGCAATTTCAAGTAGGCGTGCATATCTAGTTATCGACATGATTGTGATTGAATACTATCATTCTGCAAAAAACTTATTCAGCTCGTGAACATTTTAATGCTGTTGCAATGATTCTAATATATTTAACCATCTCTTGGTATGGTGTGGACTACGGAAATATAGATTATGGGTGTAGCCTTTTTGAAATCATTAGCTACAAGCATTGTAATGGAGAGTGGGAAACTGAAAGCCTTAACAAAATTAGCAATACCATTTAGACTTAAAACTAAACTTTTATGGATCATGTGATCTTTACTTACTAGCATAATCTCTCTCACATTTTGCCCAACAACTCTGTTCTGCTTTTAGGTAGCTCGAAAGATTCTGCTATGGAAGTTTAGTCTGTTTATGTAGATCACCGCAAGGAAAAAACACATAGATGCTCGCTTGTGTAAAGACATCATCATCAAGAAAACCAAATGTCCAATTATCAATTCCATCAAGGCGGGGTAAAAATATTAAAAAACTAACATTTTTTTCCTCAGTTTATTTCATACGTGGAACTTTTAAAATAGATAAAGTAGTCATAATAATGTCGGCCTAACTGTGTTAACTAATCTGCAGCAAATTCGGCCGAGGGTACACCGAGGTCTAGTACTCAACCATCTCCCATCATCGATATCACTCAGGAATACAACCGATACATACAATCCAATTCATATGGTGAAATAAAGTCCAAGATTCATACAGTAGACTATTCCGATGAGCATGAAGAGTCGATACAGATTGAGGAAGGATCAAATATAGATTTGCAAATACTTAACCCTAGTCAAGAGTGTGTACAAGAGGCACTTCAACATGCGAAGCCCGGAACCCTAACCAGCCTAGTCAGCACTTACTTTGAGCACAGTGAATCTACCTCCCTCATTTGCGTCTCTCTCCTCAATAGCGTTAAACGTACTCACTCCCTCTACAGAAAGCTTCAAAACCTCCTCTCTGTCCTCCCTCTAGACTCGGATTCTAACACCCTCACACATGCTCAGTGTGATAGGGCATTCGACGTTTTTAGTGAATTTTCCAATTTAGAAAACCCCTTTCCTTCCCCTGAATCCCGTAACTTCCATAACATCCGTAACAGCTTCTCTCGCCTAAACCAACAGCTCAACCACAGCATTTCCAAGTCCCGGTCTAGGGTAACCCTATTTTCCCCCACCTGTGCAGGTGTTTGTTTGGTGAGTACCGCCATTGGTGTCACCATTGCTGCTGTAATAGCTACTCATGCCCTCGTGGCACTGGTTGCAGCCCCACTACTCCCCGCGTGTATTTCGGGTATAACAAAAGATGAGGTGATTTCACAAATCTGGAATAACTCTAAAATTAAGAACGGTTTATTATTAAAGAAAACGATACCGTAATATAATCGAAAATGTGAAACCAGATTAGGGGATTTAAATGTTGTGGGCATTATTAATAAGGACAGCAAAAAAGGATTTAAAGGTAGGCCGATTCCAGATGGTAAATCTCATGGAACACAGTTCTGTAAAGAGAGAAAGTACAACACTAATTGTTTTCTGAATACCTATCTTTAATACTGACTTGTATATAAATATACTAAAATGTTCTAACAATGAATGGGCAAATTCATCCGAACCCTATTGCCTACACCAGTGGCGGAACGAGGACTCCCTTTTTTGTTATTATGCGGGGGGATAAATTGTTTGAATCTAAAGGGTTTGACTAAATAACATAGTGAAGTTATTTTTCTCATTTTTATGTAAACTAACAATCGTTGGTCTCTTCACAGGAGGCACATCTTGCTCTTGATGCTGCAGCAAGAGGCACATGTTTCCTTCACTATGATCTAAACACAATTGATTGTCTTGTCGATCGTCTGTATTGTGCGGTTGAGGACGATAAAAATCTCATTCGCATAGGGATGGCAGGGGGTTGTGATAGGCATCCCATACACTTGTTGTCGAAACAGCTTTATAAAAACCACAACGATCTCCAAAAGCAGCTAGTGGATTTTGAAGAACATATATGTTTGTGTATAGCTGCAATTAATAGGACTAGATCCAAGCTCCTCGAGGAAATCCATCGTCGCTAATTTCTTTTTTTTAACTTACTGCTTCGACTGGTTAGTTTTTTTCCTTTTTGTTACCAGCATTTATATTTTATGACCTGCTGTTATAGATGTAAGCTGTGCTGATTTTTTTTCTTTGCACACTACATGGACTTTTTATGTTTACTCCGTTTTTATTATCATGGGTACTGTAATGATCGATGAGTTATTGTCATCCATATGTATTAAGAGCAAACATTATCAACTTCCAAATAAAGAAAGAGCTAAATCAATAGTAGTTGGCATCTCATTGCAGACTTGTTTTGATATTCTTTTAAGGATAAAAAGATGTGAATGTTTACAAATTTTTTTTGGCTTCGTTAGAAAGAAGAGAAGTGAATAATGATTCAGTTGCTGTGCGGAGTTAACACAATAAGCCCGTTTGATTTCTTGTCAAGAAAGTGATTATAGCTTTATGAATCTCTTTCGATTATCAAGTCAACAATACTAAACTCAACCCAATCCTCCTCACGCTCACGCAAGATCGACTTCGACTCATCCACCGCCACCTGGGACGATCCAACGGCCCATATCCCTTCCCCTCCTTTACCGTCAACAAGAACCACAAAAGCAAAGTTCAACCACAAAAGAATGATCAATCTCAAATATATGGCTTGCTCTCAGGTTTGTTTATTTATGCTCTCACATATCTGATTTTGAAAGAGAGTATATTGCAGTGTTAATTAAGTTTGTCTAAGGATTGGCCTGATATGTGACTTTAGTTCATTAGGGTATACTCGAACAGATTTACTTCTGAAAAGATCCTGAGCATTCTGCTTAGATCTCTAGCTTGATCGGTATTAATTTCGTAACTGGACATACTTGAGTTTGATTTTAGGATTTTTTTTATAAGTAATCTTACAAATGTGGGGACAGCTCAGTTCAGTCTTATTTGTTTTTAAACGGAAGAGATAAGGGCACCTTTACAATAGTAACTGATGTCAAAGAAAAGAACACCTGTGTTATGATAAGGCGTCAACCTAGGTTATATTTTGGTGATTATGTTAATTGCCCCTTCAGGTGTAGCCTAATCATTAGTCAAGGTTCCCCTTGTCGGTGGGATTTCGGGAATTACTCCCCTCAGCATGAGATTTCCATTCCCTACTTAGGGCGCTCTCTTCCCTGTCCCTTCCCTGCAAATTTTGTTTTTTCTTAAATAATAATAATAAATGAACCTAAAAAAATAAAATTAGTTTTTCTCTTCACCTTCCTTTGATCTTGACTTGTTGCTCCCCAGACAACGGAGCTATTTCCCCTACAAATTCAAGTTGTTCTCTTCTGCTTCCGTTAGTCATGCTCTTAAAAGTCAAAATTGGACCCTCGATAAAATGTTAAGCAATGAGAGTAGACACTTGGTAGTTGTCAAATCGAAAATATGTCCTTAAACTTATTACCACAGTTGTCTGTCAGGAAATTGCAAACTTGTTTTTTATGTTACTCCAAGTTTTGCTCTTTGCTGCGAGTCTGTATGTAGAATGTATGTCGAACTTTTCATCAAATCTGGTTGGTCACTTTATAGGTCTCATTCACCGCTTAAAATGCTCAGGGACAACTTGGGTCTCTAAACTCATTGATTAAAATCCTATTTACAACTAGTTAAACCATGCCTTGTTTATCTGGCAACCGGATGTAAAGGATCATGAGAAAATACTTTGGTCCCAAGGTATCAATTTTTGTATGATCCACTAATACATACTCCGGTTTATGCAGGTAGTAACCCTGATAACAGGAGGACATTTTTTCAATTAATCTGATGATATGAGTCCTAGTTCCATGCCATTGTTGGTACCGAGATAAGGTTTCAAGTAAGAGAAGAAGGAAAAAGATTTAGTTAGCGTCTTCAAGGACATAGATTATACGATCACAGTTGTAAATGGCAGGCACATTCCTTATAGCAGATCAAAGGAACAAAATGACAAAATGTTATCATACTTAATGAGATGAATTGAGACATGTGGCTTCTAACAAAGTGCAAATGTTATGACTTATGACAGTAAATGTTACGTCATGATATTCCACACTAGCGCGATTGGGTCTAATATATTCAACAAGAACAAATAATATAAGTGACTATTGCTGAAGGGTTTAAGTGACTATTGTTGATTGGTTTCAATAGAAATTATAGCCATTAGAAAGATGTTAAGCTTCATTGTAACATCAGTAAAATAAGCCCAATAATAAAGAAGTAAACATGTGACTGAAATTCGTGTTTCTGAATAAACTACCAAGTCCTATAGTTAACTGATCTCCTCTCCTCAACTTGTAGACATAAATCAACTCCTTCAAGATCACAAAATTATAATTCAAATTGGTTCCTCGATTTTTTTCTGTAATCAGCCAACATACAGAATTGTCTGGATCTCCAATTGAAAATGGCAAGAATAACTTAACTTAATCCAACCACTTGGTATTTACGGTTTACAACTACCATTGGGTTTTGGCGAATGGTGCGAAAACTGACGGTGATAAGGAGAAGCTTGTGAACCGTTCGGTATCGAAAGACTCCTCTGCTGTCCATTTCTAGAGAGAGGATGCTGCTGCTGCCCATTTCTAGAGAGAGAACCTGCTTGTGCTCTCAAGCCGTTTCTGGTATTTGGGCTCGAGCCAACTCGGTCAGCTTGCATAGTTTGAAAGTAATACGATGAGCTAGCCATGTCCTTCAGATTCGGAAGCGGCTTTAGGGCTTCAACTACTTCACTCATCAGAGGCCTAGAAATGGAGGAAGAAAATAAACACATTATTCGCAGTTATATATCAGTCTTGATTACCTTGGAGAATAGTCTATTGGTGTTCTAGTTTCAGTTAACTCCGACATTCTACATTATTTTTTTAGTAACTTATTCTAGTAGACTCAGTTGCCTCATGGACCAATTTTTTTCTGGGTGTTCTCTATACACCATAGACTACCCTTAACTATTAAAAAACTTAGTTTGTTGATTGAAAATTTTACAGTTTTAACTTGTGCATATTGATAGAAACATTGTCAAGTCGGACATAAACTATGTCAAAATTTACGTTTTTATAATAGTTTTTTCCAGCATCTCGTTTCAACAATTACTATTCCCAAAATTTTATATAATCATTGGTCCTATTAAAACATACCTGGCTTTTGGGTCTCGGCTAAGGCAACGAGCAGCTAGCTGTGCAGCTTTTTGAGACCCTTTGATAGAGAAATGACCTTCGAGCCGAGGATCAATTAACCGATAAAACCTTCTTCTTTCTGATAAATGAGGCCGTGCCCATTCAACTAAATTGTGTTCCCCGTTTGGGCGATTTTTGTCCATTGATCTTCTACCAGTCAACATTTCAAGAAGAACCACACCAAAGCTGTACACGTCGCTCTTCGATGTTAAATGCCCTGCGATGAAAATAACAGACAAATGAGATATAGTAAAACTACAACTGTCGAGTAGAACATACGGTAGCTCATTTTTACAATTACACTTCTTTGAAAATGATCATATTCATAACCAAGAAAGGGTAAAATGTTCCAGCAGAAAATCGGCTGTTACATCTGTTACATGTTAGACCACTAATCCTTTTTAAGGAAGTCCCAAAATGTTTGTTCATGTCTACAAAGTTAACCTTTTAAGGAAGTCCCAAAACGTTTGTTCATGTCTACAGAGTTAACCTACAAACTTTACCCTCTGTTTCCTTGTGAGCAAGAGAAAAACTCTTTCACCGAGTCCAATAGAAGGATAAGGCTGTATTTCGACATACAGTCTAAACATGTACAGCATGTCCATAAACATGTTCAAGTTCACAAAAATATGGGACGATGAGAGTATTAGTCAATTGACTTTCCTATTTTTGCACAATAAACACTTTAGACAGACAACTTGAACAAAACCCACCACCATCAACTACAGGTTGAGGTTCATGAATGTCACATGACTCACATGGCATAAAAAAGACAGATGTAATATGAGAGCATGAGGGGGGACTACAACCTATTTATACTTTATATGCTTATAGCATAATACTTTTTGTCAGCTACGCTCTGCGTTTAAATGTAGAGTGTGAATATAATAAAGATCAGTTGAAACATACCTGTCATGACATACTCTGGAGCGGCATAACCGTAAGTTCCCATCACACGAGTAGAGACATGTGTCTTGTCTCCCTCAGGACCATCTTTAGCAAGTCCAAAGTCCGAAAGTTTAGCATTGTAATCCTGCAACAACGCTTTATAAAAAAAGGGGAACGAAAAAATGGTATTGTTCAAAATTTTGTAATATTTGTTTTTACATACAGCATCGAGTAAGATATTAGAGGTTTTAAAATCTCGATATATGACAGGCCTTTCTGCTTCCTCATGAAGAAATGCAAGCCCTCTTGCGGCACCAACTGCAATTTTCATTCTTATAGACCACGGTAGAGGCAGTGACCCTGTAAAACGATTTCTATTCTTAGAGATAACAAATAGCATATTAAAATGAGTACTAATCTCATGCGATGGATGTTTGACTTAGAGTTGTGTGTATGTACGTACAATAGCAAAAGGTTATATCACATAAGACCTTAGTTGTGCTAGCAAAATCAAGAGCATGCTTGTTTTCTCCTTGGTAAATACAAAGTCGGTAATATACACTAAACCAAACTGCACTGAGGGGGTACCTTACTAAGCCACCAGAGCGTGGCCACTACTACTACTACAAATTCAATGAAATCCAGGGAAGGAGAAAATAAAAAATGACAGGACTCGTATATGATAAACATGATAAAATCAAAAAAAATCCCCCCAACAAATAAAACCCTTGTATTCCTGTCATGCCAAATGCACAACTCCTAGAAAGACTAATATGCTAAAACCAAGTTTCGGTGGAACCCAAATACACCCACCTTAATGAAACAAACCCAAAGTTAACCCATTATGCTCAGGTGTAGAGAATAAGCTAGACTAGATACCAACTTTTAACAAATATATCTCCATTTTTACACAGTTTAATCTCCAAGTTTTCAGACAGTTTCTTCTCTCTCAGAGCTGTGCACCTTTTGGCCATTCACGGTACTCTATAAAAGTACCCACCAAAACTATCATACTAAAGCTAAACGTTGATGCACAGTTCCTCTTTCAGAACGAATTTATTAAAAAGTTCCAAAGACACTTCTCAAATATTTAGTCTTGTGCAAAAAGAGTTGTTCAATAGTCCACCAAGAGATAAACGTAAACTTTCTACAATCTATGGGATATTTCCATAGTTGCACGAAGCGGGAGCGGGGAAGTGGATGGTTAGAAAAAGGGAGACGCGCCGTCCAAAGCGTCTATTTTAAATATATAAAATATACAATATAGTTGGGTATTATTTTTAAGTTTTTTGTAAATTAATTTTAGGATTATTAATCTTTTGGAAGTTTTTTGTGACCATTAAAAGTAAAAAGTCATTTTTTGAATGATTAAAACCTACTATACGCCCGCTATAATATCATTCCATTGGGATAGTGTATGCTACTTAAAAAATATATTATTGTAACATTTAGACATTGGATGAGTTTTTATGATAATTTAAAAAAATGTAGTCCCAGCCTCTCTTTTCTTCTCTGTTTTATTCACCGGGAGGAGATTCCAAAAGCTTCTGATGACGGAAGCACGGAATTGAGCTTCCGACAGGGAAGCGCCTAAGGTTTCGGAGATTCCTGCAACTATGGATATTTCTTCAACAGCATATCTTCTAAGCTTAGTCATATTAGAGAAGCAATAAAAATATATGTATCTATCTCCAGAAATAAAATAAAAATAAAACATCCTCCATATGAAATGGAATACGAAATTGGAGTAAACTACGTAATAAGGTAATATACACAAGATCAAACTAAGAAGGAAAAAGAGAGTTACATACTCCTAAAGAGATGGTTCTCTAAGCTTCCTCGGGGCATGAATTCATATACTAGCAAACGTTGATCATCTTCAATGCAGTAACCAATCAGTTTAACCAAATTAGGATGGATAAGATCTCCAAGAAAACTTACTTCAGCCTGTCGAAGAAGATAAAAGACAATTGCCAAGTATTAAGGTCAAATTTTGTTTCAATTTACTAGATGGTAATCCATGAGCAAAAGCAAAGTTTTAATGGTACTAGAGGAGTGACTGTTTCCATGTCTGAAAAAAAATGATATGGTGGGAGTATTTGATGTTACATAGTTAAGAGACTTTTCAAAAAATGGGAAATGCAAACCAATGATTTCAAAAGTAAGACACATCATAAGCAGAAAATATTATGAACATAGCTTCAAGATATTTGTCATTCATGTAGCCATACAATCCACAAAACTATCATCCCATAGAAACTAACCTTAACGTAATGAATTTATTTTAAAAAACACATTTTAAAATTATATTTACTTGACTAGAGCAAAGGGAGTTGTCAGATGGCTCAATTCTTTAACCCCATACATCATGTTTTAACCTATATGTCAATAGCAAAACAAGTGTCACCGTCTAAGATTTTCAGTAATCCTCAACCACATAGCCTGTCCAATTAAGCTTACCTAAAATAGCTTTACTAAATTCTTCAAAAATGTTGAGCCTTTTTAAGATAGTATACATTGATACAACATGCAAAGTGCAAACAAATAAAAGGTAATACATCTTAACCAAGTCAACCACATAACGCATCATATCCTAACACTAAGTATGTGCCTTAAGTGCTCGCCTAGTCCGACCATCTTGAAAGGGGCCTCATTTAAAACCAAAAGAGCTTTTGAAAACACTAATAAAAATAACAAATATCTAACAAACGATGATAAGTAAATAAGATGTCAGCAATGCATTGGCTAACATTACGTGTTCTGTTTTACATTGCTAAAAAGTTATCCCATCATAACTTTTTTGGCAAGACTCCTTGGTTCCGTTGAATCACTCATCCATTCATACTTTCCGAACTTTCACTATATTTGGCATAAAAATTGACAAAAAGAACAACAACAAAAAGACTAGTAAGAAAGAAGTTAGGAATGTGTCAAACCAGCCATTCTTTATGACCCTGAAGCCCATCATGATTTAGGGTTTTCACAGCGACTGTAAGTCCTGTCCCTGGCTTAACCGGCGCAGTTCCATTCTCTTCAATCCAACCCTTGAAAACACAACCAAAACCACCCTCACCGAGAAGACTTTCGGGACGGAAATTTCTAGTTGACGTTTTTAGGTCGTTGAAACTAAATTTCTTAAGCCGGGAAGCAACTTTGAGATCCTCTTCGAGTTTTGAAGTGGATGCATTGCTCTCTGCTACACTTGTTGTAGTTGATGATATCACTGGAGCAACAGGGTTGTCCCTACTTGTATCGTTTGTCGATTTAACATCTGATAATATAAACAAGCTAACAGATTAGAGACGACTAATGAAAATATTATTCACCAAAATAAAAAGAATAAATAATATTGAGACAAAGGGATTCATGGCATGGCAGGTGGTAAGCAGACCGCCTTTTATTTTGTGGTAAGAATAACAATGTAAACACGTCCCACCATACATACGAAAACCAATTGCAGCTATCGACAAAAGCCAGTACCAAGTAGGATAAAAAGATGCATGTTAGAAGCACAGGCACATGTGAGCTATTGACAATTGTATGCATTTCTAAAAATAGTAATAAATGGCTTATTTGTGTGTTTTTCTAAGGAAATAATTTGGCTATTGGAGGCTGATAAAAAAGAACATTCCAGCTTTATCCATCCCAGAAATCCAGAAACATAAGTACCTTTTAAGTTGGCCAACTTAACTTTGAGCTTTTAAATTGAAACAAATCAAAGCCTTAACTCCTAAGCATATTATTCTCACTCAAATGACAACTGCATCATGAGGAAATTAAATTTTAGATACAAAAAATCGAGAGAGAAAAAATTACCACAATGTGTGCTAATGCCACTGAGAGAAGTGTCCACTTTAGATCTTGAATAGATACAACTTCCTATAAGCCTCAACTTAACCCAACAACCAGTGTCTTCTACACTACCATTATCATCTTCATCACATTCAACTTTTTTCTTTCTCCGACCTTTCGATTTTGTCACATCAAAAGACTCACTCTTTAATCCAACATTACCACCACCTAATCCCATTTCTCACTAAACCCCAGGTACCATCAATTATCCCCAAAATACCCTTCTCACATAAGCAAAAAAGTTCAAATAACTCTTCATTTCTACACAAAATGAAGTCAAAACTAGCCTTTTTCACTCTTCACATAAACCCCAAATTTAAAAAAAAAAAAACTGGTTTTTTTTTTCAATTTTCACTTCCTTAGCATAAATTAAGCATTTTTCAAAACCCCAGAAAAAAAACAGATGAAATAACTTAGACCCATTTCATAAAATCACTTCAACTAGGCTTTTCACTCTTCACATAAACCCCAAATCTGGAAAAACAAAAGGCTGTTTTTTTTTTCAATTTCCCACTTCCTTAGCATAAATTAAACATTTTTTTACAAAACCCAAGTAAAAAAAATTAAATAACTCAGACCCACTTCATAAAATCACTTCAACTTTACTCTTTCAAAAACCCCAACTCAGAAGAGCAACAAAAACTAGGCAAGACTACACCTTTTTTCAATATTTCATTTCACTAACACTGTAATTATGCATTTGCAATAAACCCCAAAAAAACTAATACCCCAAAAACTAGGAAAGATTGCACTTTTTTTTCAGTTTTTTATTTCACTAACACTGTAATTATGCATTTGCAATAAAAACCCAAAAGAATAAACCTCAAAAAAGCTAATACCCCCAAAACTAGGAAAGACTGCACCTTTTTTCAATATTTCAAACTACTATAATTTTGCATTTCCATTCCCATTATAATAAATAAAAAAAACCAAAAGAATAAACCCAAAAAAGCTAATACCAAATGGGTCCCTAAAAAAGATGTGAAAAATACTAAAAAGCAAGAGATTCAGAACACATGCTTGACCTGACCCAACCAACTCTCAGAAACTCATTCACTATAAAATATACATACACATTTATGTATGTATGTATGTATGTATAAATAATAAGTGAGAATGATTTTGGGTTATCTCGCTCCTTTTCTTTTTCCCAATATTGAGAGAGAGAAAATACTCAAAATAGTATAAAAAGAGTAGTAATAATAAAATGCAACACTACCTTTGCATCATACTTATAAAAAGAAACAATATGTTTCAAATTTAGTCAAACACACCCCATGGGTTCCTATATGCTACACTATTAGCCCAATGTTACTATAGTTCTTTGGAGGACATTTTGAAAGTAAATGGTGTACTTCTTCTTCTTTTTTTAGTATTTTATCTTTAAATTTAAAGAGTATATTGATTTTTTTAGAAAATTAGTGAGGGTATTTTTGTAAAAAAACAAGCTAAAATTTGATAATTTAGAATTATGGGGTTTACTTATTATAACAGTATGATTGATATTTTACATAACTTATAGTTTCTTGGCATGAGGCAACAATGCCCACGACTTTCATAAACTGTGAAAATTTAAAAGCCTCTATTTTGGCAACAAATATGTAGAATTATTACTAAACACAAAATAATATTTGTCTTTTGTTGCTTTTTTTATGAGTGGTGGATTTGATATTTGTTTTCATTTATGTATCTCATTTCTTTTTATTCTACAATCAAAATAAACCTAAGAAAAGAGGCTCGTGTCAATAATCATTCCAACCTCTAAAGCTCTCGCATCGACCTTGCTCATAACCCTCTTGCTCAAGTTTAGTCCGAACTTTCTCTCTTTAAGTAAAATCTTGCGCCTTTAGATAGAGGAAAATACATATTTTGTTTTGTTTGATGGGTGTGCATTATAGGTTGAAAGTTAAATAACGAAAATTCGTTTATTTTTGCCTTATAGTTATTGTGGCCAAAACAATTTCTTACTCTCTTAATTAAGGACATACTAGTTATTGGTAATTGTTCCATTAATTAACGTATGATTTCATACAACTAAAGATAACAAGCAATAAGTGTTAGTACTTTGGTCGATAGAGTTTTTGATGAGAATTATGTTGTAGATTTAAAATTGGTTATTTGTTATTATCGGGAAAAAGAAATTCTATCACAACACAGTTTATACGACAAAATATAGCAAATAAGTGAATAATTAGTTATGCATATGCTTTCCGATAGTATTTGTAGACGGAAAAAGAAAATTAAAGGCATTAAAGAACATTTGAAAGTCCTACCTAGGCTTTGGACATTTAATTACTACTAAAGAAATTTGCTAGTGAACAGAAAAACGGGAGAAAAATGTAGAATGGACCTATAGTGGTTACATCAATATCTCACTTTGTTAGTACTATTAAATTACAATTTACAACATGTGAAGGGTCGTGCATGATTACTTCAAATTAAAATACTGGGCACTTTATTCAACATCAAAATAGTACTATTTGTTTTCAGAACCCAAGCACCAAAATCACTTGAACATTGACCTTTGTGCCATTTTTGAATTATGAGACTATTGTGCGCATATACTCTAATGAGAAAAAGTGGATCCATGGTTTTGCATGTGCGCAGATTTATTTAACAATTGCACTGACAAAATTAATAGTTTTACTATATAAAAAATTCGGTCTAGAGCTGATTAAACTAAAATATTAAATATGTTCCTATAATTGTGTTCAATTCATACTTTTATAGAATGTTCAATCTGAATATAGTGAAATCCTTAAGCCTAACCAGACGTTATAAAAAGATCTATCCAAATGTGAGATTGACCAATTGATTCATAATTGCAAATCAATTACCTCCTTGTTATATTTTCAACTTTCTCAGCAGTAAACTGTAATGCTATATAATTTGTAAAATCTGTTCATAATTACATGGTTCGCAAACTGAAAATGCAACCAAATCCAAACTCGTGACCAGTTGAAAAACCCTTAAACTGCTATCCGTAGTTGCCTATTTTGACAACCGTTTTGGTAAATATTATTTTAGATCATTATAGCATATGTTTTATAACATATTTTTTGGTACAAAAATCAGATTTTAAAAATCTGTTTTGATAATCCACTGAAAAACTATATTTTAAAAATCTGGATTTTTTAGATTTTTCAGGCTAAAAATCTGGATTTTTTAGACTTTTCAGGCTAAAAATCAGATTTTCAAAAACTGAATAATTTGACTTGTCAAACACTCACATATTTTTAAAATTTAAAATAAAAAAATACGCTAAAAAAAATCTGTTAGCAAACGGACCATAGTCTTGGTAGAGCTTTTTGTTTTACTACCGACATTCTTTAAGTACATGTTCATGTTCTACTTAAGTAGATACTACTTATTACATTGTCGCATGGTAATTTTAGTTATTTTTCCATAATACTAAAAATTATACTGAATATATGCATGTCCAGATCCTTAGTTTTTACAAATATTGAGTTACTAAATCGTAAAAATAGCCCACCGTGATTAATTTATCTTCGTGTTTATTATATCAATTATCACCTTTATTTCGAATTCCAATATTTACGAAATTGATATATGATATTAGCAGAAAAGCATAACTTGGATATTATTATTGCAAATTCTTTTGAAATTAAATTATCCATGTCTTATCCAATATGATTTTCTTGTGTCGGCACGCAATAGTGATAACTACCTAAGTGTGATCCTAAAGACAAAATTGACACTTGTTTGCTTAAACAAATCCTAAAGTAGGTAATTATGACTGACATTATCTTCGAAGTAATTAAAAAACTATTAGTTCCACACCAAACCCAATTATAATACTACTGTAATGTACAACTAGATTGATTATTTAACTCCATTTCAACTTCCAGTTCACAACAGGTTTATCATGTTCCACAAAAGAAATATTTTTAGGATTAATAAGTGAGAGCAAACATTCTACACATCCTATATCATCTTATTACCCATATTTTGAGAATTATTTTGATTTTTACCCAAAAAAAACATACTCCATCGGCTTTTTATTTTGAAACATCCGATTATAAAGGTTTTCCAACATGTCCCATAAATGAGGAATAAAAAGTCTCTCCATAATTATTTAATATTATAATTTTAATCATTGGTGTTTTCATTGTTAGTTAGAAGGAGAAATAAAACAATAAAATTTATAGGAAATTTGATGTTTTATATAGAGGTAAAAGTGTAATGTAAAATTAGAAAAAATGTAATTTTTTTTTTGTTAAATTTGAAGAAATAAAGAGGAAGCAGTAGTTACTAGTTAGTGTTTGCTCTGATAGGGACATTATACACACATAAGGCTCTGAATATTCCACAAATGATTTTGACAGAGAAGAATGCTTTTCATATAAAGTCTCAGATTTGGTTCCACAGAATTTACCTTAAATCAATTTATAATCTGCATTTCAACTGTTTTAAGTTTTAATTCATTAAGATGTATCCCACTTCACCTAAAAGAAGTCATTAAATCTGAAAATAATTGCAGCACTATTTGAGGTGCAGTTTATACCTAATGGTATCTTTCCCTGGTGGGTTACCCTAAATTCACTCATCTTTTTTATTAACTGAAATTCTATCACCGGTTACATCTGTAATGTCAGGCTGTCAGCAACAGCAAGTATTTGAAGAATCATATCCATATAAGTGGTCTCATATGTATGTATATATATGCACACATATTATCAAGATATGTGTCAACATATTATTCATGGATATCATTGGATCATACAGTATGTCCATAATTAAGAAAAAGTATTGGAGTAACAAACAGTTTTGAGTTCCCATTGTACTCTTCAGCTTGAGAAGCCTGAGATTTACTGAAAATTGAAACTTTGTAAATACAAACTCCAAATGCGAAACAAAACTGAACCGAAAGAAAGGGATCGAGTTCCCTGCCACTCCAAGTGTAACAAAAATAACAAAAGGATCAAGCTGTATGCATGTGAATTATATAGATCAACATACTTTAAATGGAACAACCCGAAAACTTTTACAACTCGATCCACAACCACCGTGTGCCACCTTTCTCACGCTTCTAACTATGTGACTTCATCTAAAAGGGAATCTACAAATTGTGGTATAACAGAAGTATGCAAAACTAGTACACATCGAACCATGTGTTCGAAAATTTGGTATAAGGTTATCAATGGAAATATAATGGGATGTCAAATTTACCAAGCATATGAACACCTTCATTGGAAATAGTGTATAAAGAAGGCGGTCAGAATTAACTCTCTTCTCAAAAAAGAATTGAAAATCACGGGCTTTAAATAATTCCACTAGCTATGCTGGATGTTGCATTAATCTTCAAGGAATGCTCAGGAATGTAGGTCATACCTGTTGAAGCAGGTAATACATATCAAACGAAGATATGTAAGCTTTAATTTTGTTTACTCTAATTTTTTACTTCTGATAAGAAAGTTCAAGTTCTTATTAAAGTGTCATCGTTTCAAGACAAAGATACATTGCATCAAATAAACAATCCTCACAAAAGTCAACTCTTGTGAGGTGGGCGGAAAATTTAAAAGAATTTCAGACAAAAATTCTTGATTGAGCCTCAATTTGTTAAAAAGTCCTTTCTCACAAACATATGAACACCAGTTATGTGGTTTATGGCAGGGTGAGACACCTCGACCTCAAAGATGACAGTATGTCACGTAACAGCTAAGTTATGCAGTAGTAGCTTATTAGTAGGTATACGAATCTTATGCAAGTAAACAATTCTACTATCTTCTGTTTTTTCAATATTGCTTCTCTTGTTTAATCATGAAAGGGAGCAATGATCAAAGGACATGGAGTCTGCTTGTGTAAAGATATTGCACTCGATTTCAAAATAAAGAAATGGCGACCTACAAAATATATCGACTCTCATGTAGGAAAAAGTTTACACAGGCAGAATATTACCTTTCTCCTTAACATCAATCTGTAAAGAATCAAGTGTTATAATACCATCTGTCAATGGAAGCAACTCGAGCTTGATAGTGGTAGTCGATTGCGAAGGAACACATCTGGTACACCGGAAAAGCCATTAATTTACATTATCCAAACACAAAATAAAACTGTTATAAAGAGAGGCATTACCCTAGTGGAACTCTACTCTGCAACCATAAATGAGTGCATCCCAAGTCAGTTGTTGGCAAAACATCCGATATAGGAACTGTTTTTTCATCTCCGTTTTGAGTTTCTCTTCTCTCACCAGGGACATTTACAGTGGTGTTAAAATTACCAATAAATGGGCTCATTGGTGTAGAGGGAGAAGAATTCAAGGATAACACTGAAGGAGGTGAAGTAACTGAGGCAGGAGCTAGAACTGTTAAGGTTAAATCTTCAGCCGTTAAATTGGAAGCTTGAAGAGTTAAGACCTGGTAATATAATTAGACTTGGTCAATATCACTATATCAGTGACGCTTATCAAAAAGAAAATATTAACAAACACGTTTTATGTCTATAGAGCATAATCTTCTCTTTGGACCCTGAGAACGAGCCGTGACGTTGTAATACCTAAAAACCTGTAAGAGAGTTTTTCAAGATTAACTTTATTTGCTCCCTTTTATTTGTACCAGCAAAACCACTTCTAACCAAAAAACGTTTTAATCATTACCTAAAAGTCTGGTTACAAACTATGAGGACCTTACTTTTTTAATCCCACCTCATTCTATTTGAGAAATAAGCTTTTTGAGCATACAAAACGAGAAAAGAGTAAAGCAGAGTGTCTTTTTGCCTTTAAGATCAACTTTAAAGCACTTTCAAGTAGCTTCTCAAAAAAAAGAAAGAAAAAAAGTAAACAAGAACCTGAACAGGAAGCTGAGTGACACTCCCGCTAGAGCTAAGATTTTGTCTAGACATTTCTGAAGCCACAGATATCAGCATATCCTTTGAATTACGTGGTCGCCAGCTTGTAGTCTTCTTGAAGAACAGTTTTGATTCTACAAATAAAAATCACATATATATAGTCAGATAAAATTCATTTAACCTTTTTTAAAGGACTTATGAATATAAGTACCGGTGTAATTGCATCGGCATGACACGAGAACTGCAAATTGATCAGTATTTCGGTTTCCTTTTGTAAGGTTGGTAGGAATTGACAAAGTTGAACCAACCGAAAAATAATTTTTTCCTCCTTTGCCCGTCGTAGTCTTTAACCTCGAAGTAGCTGGTTTAAGAATAAAAGAGTGTTCTTCGCCTCTCCTGACATTCGACATAAAAATACTATATTGAGGACAGGTGGTAATTATGAAAGACACAGAAGACATTTAGTTTCCAAACACTGTTATAGGAAAATAATTCAAACAGGGGCAGGATAATGCGGGGATGTAAAAGAAAATCAGGGTTATTATTATTTATTTATTTTTACTTATAGAATGCCTAACCTGTTTTCAATAAAAAAAAGGATACCGCATACATAAAATTCTGTATACCCATACCAGGGGCCAAAAAAATTGCTCATGACTGTACTTTTTAATGGTTCATCTCAAAAAATCAAATACAGTTCTTTATGATGGTATGCGTACTGCAGGTTAATAATGTCAAGAAGACACTACGTTAAAATAACTGCTTTAATATTCTCATGTATCATAAACACCAGAAAACCAAGTACACCAGTACTGACGGAATGCATACTGCAAGTTAATCATGTCGTCAGACAATGCATATAAATAACTTCTTATGTAATACTTGCCTATACAATACTAATCCCAAGACGTGTAAACAAAATTATAATCCATTCAGGTTGTTTCCAAGGAATAGGAGACAGTGTATTGACCTTTAAATTTTACAGCCATTCTGAGAATCAAACTATTCCAACTTATTGTTCTCAAACCCGCTTTTCAACTGAACCAAGAAAGATTAAAGGAAAACACATCTGAAAATTAGACCACAAAAGGTCATATGGAATTTTTCATGAAAAGTGAGTCGTAACTATTGGTTATTAGGAAAAGAAAAAACATGTTCTTAATTTCAAATGGATTCGTTACAGTTTTGAATACTGAAGCTAAATTTCAATTTTGTACAACCTAGTACCTGCAATTGAAAGCAAAGTACCTGCAATTGAAAGCAACTAACACACAAATATTAAATTTCTTAACAATTTTAATACAGTTAGAGTAGCGAATTGGAAAAAGCATAATAGGTCACTTCACAAAAAAAGAAAAAAAACTACCATTGTTTATAATTATTTTAGAATCTTTTACCCCAATCTATGGCTTTATCTATTTTAGTCCGCATCAAGGTTGTATTACTATGTAGTGTACATAATCGTTGAGAGATGTTACACCCATGTACTGATTGATAACGTGTACAGATAACTTTACAAAATCAAAATAGTGATGTGTTGGTTCACTCCGCCATTTACTTCTAAAAGAAGTTATAACCGAAACAAGAAAAAAGAATCTATTATCGCAAAACCAAACATGTCCTCCAAATTCAAGCATCATAAGAAGAGGAAGAGGGGTGGGGGATAAAGAATGAGTTCACCACCTAAGAGAAAGATTTGGCAAGCTGTGATCATTCCCAGCTTCGATACAAGCAACTGGCAACGAGATAGGTGGTCCGCTTTTAGCTGCCTCCTCAAAAACAATTGTTATGGCATCCACATAAATTACAACATCCGATGCATGGCCTGGAGTAATATTCTGGAAAATAATTCGGAAAACTCACTGTTTTAGCCATCAAGACAACATAAAAGACTCGCTGCAGCGTGTTACCACAGAACCAGGAAGTTTAGCTTATATGCATCAGTATTACTTCGTTATGTATATGTCATTAAAAGGATAAGGGAAAGTGCAAATAACCCATGTGTAACCCAGCTTTTGCAACTAACCCTCATTTCCACCTTTAAATTTGCGTAACATTGTATTCATTAGTTGGTTTATTATTTTTTGGTTAATACGTGTACTTTTCCAATACCTTCATATCTAAGATAGCAGTTAACGAATTAAAGTCGTTTAGAGTGGTTTAACGCATTAAAGGTTATGTAAATGCAAAAAACTATTTTTAAACAAAAACATATATGGGTCAAACAGCATTCAGTTGCTTGATTGATGTGAAATAGCATACATATAATAAAAGACAAATTATGTCTGAAAGACCATGAGCATAAAGTTGTGTCATTTTATAAACTAGACGGGGCTTACTTAGATTTCCCAGAGTGTTTGGGGGTTATTTGCATTTTATCCTAAATACATGCTAGTAGTTAGATGAAAGCATCTTAAGTTTGAATAAAACAGATAAACCTCACCTTAATCTGCACGCAAAGTAAGTCATCTGTATTGCAATCAGCTGCAAAAGTACGTATCTCTACAGGTTGAACAATATCGATTTTCTTCCTCCATCTCCTTCCTGGAATATAAATACCTTCCAATCCACATTGGACAGAGAATCTATTTGGCTCCAGTGATACACCACGAAAGGACAACATCCCTTCATTCCCTGTTTTTGGAGACTCCTCATATTTTGGAGAAGAAATTTGCTTCCAATCTTCTAAATCAATACTTGGTTTAGAACTAACATTTGCAGCGGCAGCCGATGCTGCAGAATTCGGGGGAAGTGAAGACATGGAATAACTTCGGAAATGTCCGAAAGAAAACATTTGAGAACCAGATGAAGAAGAAAAATTTGACCTAGTTGATGTGCTACGAATATTTGAATTGGAACTTAAATTTGGTGGAGATAAAGGCCTAGAAGGAGGCGGCATAGTGTTATTTAATGGAAGTAACCATTTTAACAAGTCTCCACAAGGATCCTGATTTGCAGAAATTAAATTTTCTTGGCCTTCTGTATTTGTACTTTTATCGTGATGTTTCTCAAACTGGAGAATTTCCAAGACGGGATCTTTTACAAAATCAACACCAATATTGACCTTCAAAAGTATCTGCATTCTTACAAAAATTAACATGAAATAAGTATTAGCAGTTGAAGAGGCAACTGATATTTATAAAATGAATGATACCTATAATAAACTGAAAAACCACAAGAGAGTTGACATTTTTCCACCACAGTCTAGATTCACATAACATCTAATCTAACCCAAGCAAGTAGGATATAAAACAACCTCATCAATCTTAATGGTCACAACAGCACAGAAATTTTAGATGAAAGAATCGAAAATTGGGAAAAGGCCACGGAACAATTCCAGGAGCCGTGCTTGTAAAACTATCGACCAGGACTCCAAAAAATCACATCATGATTTATTTATTTTGGAAATGAAGGTAATATTACTAAAAGTAGGAGTCAAACGACATTTACCACTATATCTCCATTCGCAAGGGAGCAACACTTGACCGCATTTCTTGCCAATCCACCAGAGGCTCTAGTATCAAAACTTCCTTTATCAATAACTGCATTTAAGATGCCCTTTCTTTTTGCAGATATATCTTTGACAGAAGAAGGCGTTTGAGATTCTTCTTTAGAATTTCTTTTCGACCAGAGTGGCACATCTGATTCTGAAATCCGAACAAAGAAGTGAGAATTCTCAAATTTATGCAACAAAGCTTGCGTCTGTCTTTTGTGATCTTCGATTCGAAGAAGAGATTCGCCAGATGCAACTTGTTTTTCCTTATTAATTTCCTCATTAATAATGTTTTCATCGTTCTTATCCGCGTCCTCGCTATCTGGACTCTCCCTCGTGCTTCCAGACCCAGAATCCACTTCAACATTACCATTTTGTTTTTTGGTGTTTTTTCTGAAACCATTTTTACTCATAGCAGCCGCTACTTTGAATGGTGTAATAATTTCAATTTCCTGCTTAGAGGCCGACAAGCATGCCAGAATATGAACTTGTTCACCTACAATGATAAAGAGTAGGTATTAAGCGTAACCCAACTAAGAAGGGGAAAAAACAGCTTGTTTGTTACTGAACCATAACCAGGAAAAGTAATACCCAACCTGGAAACAAAAAGGAGCGGTCCAGAGAGCATAAGGAAAGTATATCTGACGCTTCACTCCAATTGCTTGGTAGGTCCTCTGAAAGAAGCACATAAATTACACTTGACGGAGATTAAAAATTAAGAGGACCATGATTAAACAATACCTAAAACAGATATAGAAGCAACAGTTAAAAACACATAACAAGTATATCTTATGCACTCAAAACATCTACATCTAATATGAATGACAATCTTATGCATGTAAAGCCAACACTGTTTCTTCAATAAAATGAATCAATCAACCAATGGTTGTGAATACAGGAAAGAGACAATAATATAAGTGGCTTTAACATCCCTACTAAACACAATAATTATGAGTACTTCTATCATGCCAATTTCACGTTTTAAGTTACCAAAGGAAAAGAAAAGAAGAATATCAGAAGGTTCAGAAAAAGCATAAGAAATATTATTAATGTCGACAAATACTGGAAGGGACTGGATATATTTAGCTCAACACAAATGGACATGTAGATATAATTAAAACTTCCATACTTAAAGGTTCATCTACTTTATTTACCTTAAAATAAAGACTCATATAAGTAGAAAACATGACTCGCTTATTTGACAGTTCAAAGCAATAAGATACCATAGAGTAAACTAACATGTGTTGAAACACAAATGTATGTGATAGATTTGCACAGCAATACTTGAATGAAAACACATGTGTACAAATTATCAAACAAATAGAGAGAAAACACTTCTTCTTTTTATTGGAAACTAGGCCCACTAGTACTTGAATAAAAGCATAAGCATAAATTATTAGACAAATGGCGAGAAAATACTTTGAGGAATTTTAATCCATCCTTCATCTTCGCCAACATCGGCGTAATTTTCTACAATTGGAGTATCATTTTTTGCATTGGTTCCGAAATCCCTTCCATTTCCGTTCCCAGTTCCATCTATATTATCCTCGTTATCTTCCCCAATGGATCTGAGGGGAAATGCGTCTTTGGCTATAAGGCCCTCTAGTGTAGTTACATGTTTGGGACCATAGTTTGCATCAGACTCGCGATTTGATGAGAGATGGGGAGGTTTTGCTGCTACTGGTGTTGTAGTTGGAGCAGGGTGCATCAGAAAATTCATACTTCCGAAGTTTTCCTTTGGTTCCCTTAATTTGGGAAAATAAGTCCGAAGTTATCTCTGCAGATTCGAATGAATAGGGTTAACATCATAAATCATAATCATCATGGAGTTATTTGTAAATTTTGATGGTGAAAATACCGTGTGTGACATAATGTTTCATCGGTATGTACCTCACTTAAAAATCATCCAAAGTAGAGACTGATGATAACCATATTGCAATAGCATACTAACGAAAATTGTTTAGCCAAAATTGAAGGAGAAAATTTTACAGAATTTCCTAAAATCAAAATTTTCTTTTATATTAAAGCCACTAATGAATGATGATATGCATCGTCCACAAATAATCAGGAAGATTTAGATTTATTCAAGCGAGATAATGCATATATGCAAGTCTAGACAAATTTCATACAAGAAATCTCTTCTTCTGTATCTGCAGAACAAGCACCACCGAAAGCTTATGATACTAAAGATAGTATACCCGTATATACAACAAATATCATCTAATGCTTTTATCGAAAATCCTAAGGCTTACATCAGTACATGCATTTCACTCAAAACTTAAAACATCTCCAACAATTCTTGTAAAAATTCCGACATTATAATGAATATTATTCATTTGATAAAAGCATTCAAGATACAGATGTTCTTAGACTTCATTGCACATATCTTGACTCCGAAACTAGTCAAAATTGTTTGCATTTCTATGACGAACTATTCATAATAAGAGTATATGCAATCATCATCTAATATCATTTTTTTTTAAAAGACAACTGAGTTTAAATAAAATTAGCTAAGTTGAAAAGATTTTATCTTTTCTCCGAAATTCTTCTGGGCTTAAACTGTGCTGCAATTCTAAGCAAAAAAAAAATGGCTTTTTTGAGAACTAGGAAAAATACAGCCCTCAACCCAAGAAAGCCCCAGTTTCGATCTGTCCCTAAATTATTTTATGAAGCTTATAAGAAAATAAAATAAGTGCGGCTTAAAAGCATATTTTTAATAGGTATGTACATACATATATAAATACAAGGAAATAAAATAACTTGAGCTTAGAAGGATATTTTTCATATATAAATTTATATTATATATATACACGTCACTTAAGATTCACCAAAGTAAAGTGTGGAGAAAAATAAAATAAAATAAAATAAAAACTAAATTAAGCTTAGATATATACTTAAATAAGTAAATAAGAGTCATATTGTGATTTATTTAATTATGTAAAAAGAAGACAAATCGACAGAATTTAGTAATTCACTACACTATCCAACTATTATAAGCACTATGTATGAATAATCACTAAAACAATGTGATGTGAGAATTGAGATCGGTTAACAAATCATTTAAATTGAAAGCTAACTAGTGGGAAAAAAACAACTTTAGCTTAAATTACCAATAATTATAATAATTAAATGGATAAATACGGATATTGAGAGAAATACTGACCTTAATTGATCACTAGAGCGAAATGAAAAACGGAGAAATTGCTTCTTTTTTTTTTGTGAAATAAGATCAGTAGATTTATTAACTCCAATAGAGAGAGAGAAAGAGAGTATGATGTTAATTAAATTTTACTACTTTAAATTTCCGAAATTATGATTCAAGTACCATGGTATCCAAATAGTCCGTCTACCGCCTAATTAGGATTCGTCTTCGATATACATTCTGTTTAATTTTCGTATAGTTTATCCTATTGAAATACAATGCATATGTCTATACTAGCGGACATGACCTACGCGGCGGCGATGTGTAGTGTAACTCGTAGATCGTATTCTCTTCATTTTATTTGTATCTTTGACTTTCTGTCTTGTTGAATGTTATAATTCGTTTTGCAACAGATTTTTTTAGTGGATTTTTGGATTTTAGATTTTTTAAAAATTGTGGGTGTATGCCAAGTTAAATTATTCAGTTTCTGAAAATCTTATTTTTTGGCTGAAAAAGCTAAAAAAATCCAGATTTTTAAAATATGATTTTGTACCAAAAAATATGTTACCAAACATATATCGTAAGCTCTTAAGAATTTCTTCTTTTAGACATTTTTTTGTTGTTCTTTTGTTTACTTTTTGGGAAAGATCGGTCTTAGACGGTAATTTGTTTATCTATAAAGGATAATTTCTCTTAGCTGAAGTTACCATACTTTAATGCAAAACGGAGCTAGATATATCGCTATGCTATAATTCAAGAAAATTATACAAAGCAAACGGTAACTCAATACTAAAACAAAAATAAAAGCCAAATTTCTCTACAAACTTAGGTGTTAAATAGATTAAACGTATTCAATAGAAAATTATGCGGGCATATATACACGTATACTATTTGTCTATATACGTACATATATATTTATATAAATATACTATTACTTATAGATTATATACGAGCAGGGGCGGACCCAGGAGGGCTGGGGTGGCCGTTGCCGCCCCGGCGACGATTTTTATTTTTTATTTTTATTTTTTTTATACATGTAATTATAAAAATTCTGAGATATATACATTGATAGCTCTTCTAGTTAAACAAAAGAGTTGCTGGTGTAATGGTAAAATTGGATCATAAGTCACTAAAATGTTATAAATTCAAATCATGTTAGCTTCTTTTTTTTCTATAATGTCCTGTTTTTTACTTTAAAATTATCAAATTTTCTAAATACCCATTGTATTTTCCCAAACAAGTTATATAAACAATTATTTTACTGTCCAATGTCCTTTGTTTTGATTTCATATTTATTTTATGTTACGTTGAACATAGAAAAAAAAATTATTTTTGTATTAGACCCTTTTTTTTTCTTCTATTCGATATATTTTTTACACCACGACTCCCGAAACAAATTTACTTCAAATTTGATATTTTAAAGTATTTTAAGTTAAAAGATTTGTTGAGTTGTCACTTGTCCGCCACCACCTTCATACTATTTATATATCACTCCGTCCATGGCTTTTAAAATTTGATTCTCCAACTCAGCTTAATTTGATCTTGAACAACCAATGTCAAAAAGCAAAGCCAAATTCACCACTCAAAATCTGCCACGTTATTTTAACATTTCACTTAATATCTCTTGTTGTGTCACGAACACCACTTATTGAATTAAATAAATACTCCGAATAGTACCCATATTTTGTGATACTTGAAAACATGGTGATACTTTGTTCATGACAGTATCATATTAATGGTTGACTACAAATTTGTAGATAATGTTGGCAATTACTAATTTCTATTACTTATTAGGAAATATTAATTTTGAATAAGAATGTAGAAACTTAAATTAGTACTAATTTACAGAGCATATGGTGTTGTCGGCTTAGTAATAAAATCGATAAAGTGTGCTAAACTATCGCGAGGACGAGACGCAGACTTATAATAATATCAAAATAACTACACAATTAACTTTAATAATTTGTACTATTCGGCATATGGATTTCTTTCCCTTCTTACATGTTTAATGAGCAATAGTATTTACCACGAGATGATATAAGTCTCTTCCAGTTTAATACTATATATAAAATGATAATGTGGTTATTTGCGTATGTCTAGTATTACTCCCAAGATAGTGAAATAATAAGTTATCAAGTTATAACAATACTATTCTTTTCAAAAAATATATATATAACAGTATGAAAGTGTTAATACTTTCGAAAGAACACTTAAAGATTTAACTAAAAATTCCTGTCAGACACTGATAAAATTCCTTACGGTCCTTAGCATTTAGCTGAATTTTTAACAAATATTATGTTGCACATACTGGCATTTTATGGTTGCTAGTAAAAATGATCTAATTAGTTGTCCATTTTGTACTTCGCTATGCCGAAGTCGTTGTCGAGATAAGTGGATATTTTTTGAAGCGAGTTGATTTTATCACTTAACTGACACTGACTCATCTTTCATATCAACATATTTTTTCAACATTGAAGTACAAACAACTTATTGCTCGTAACAATGTGTGCCCAACAATTTAAACAAAATGAGTGGGACAACCTTAGTAAAATAAGAGATCTTGTGTGATCTCACCACCAAATAGACAAAAGTGGTTCGATTGTCAAAAATCATATTGATCATCCAATAATTTAGAAATTTAATGGGACGGTATACTCCATCCATCTCAATTCTCAAGTTACATTGCTACTATTTCATTTTGGAACGTTCTCAAATAAGTAGATGGTATTAATTTTTATAAAAGTAGGATAAGTCATTTGTTTAGAGTGATTTAGGTATTAAAGGCACCGAACAAATTGAGACAAAACAAATAATATTCTGACCGTTCTTAATAATACTTCGATCGTCCTAAATAATATTCCACTGTATATTCCATCTGGGGACACTACTAAACAAAAATCCACTCATTTATCATTAATCTTCCCCTCCCCCACCAAAAAAACTCACATATCAAATAACTAATGATTTACTATTTAGTTTGAAAATTTTGTAACTTCAATACCATTTTAAAGATTTTAAAGTGAAATGATTCAAAATCCCCACATAGCACTCAATTTCTAAATCGTTAGTATTAAGATAAATGATTATTGCACTTAATGTTCACGATGAATTGATGCATCCCGACACTCTCATGACGTGGTTATTTATTATTGGTTGTAAATAGATACTATTATAAAACTGATTAAAAACTTGGGAACCATTTGGAATAAACTGAGTGCATTAATTTGGTATAAGTTGATCACAAGGCGGTACATTTGATAATAAAATTTGAATCTTGAGAATATCCGATTAAAAGTGGAGTATTAACATACGTGTTCTAAAAGCGACCCAATGCGTAAATTAAACGGTAGACAGAGCCTATAAATTTAACATATTAAGCGGGAATGAAGATTAAACAGATTAGACGATGATCACATTACGTGGATGTACCGATTGGAATATAGTTAAAAAAGCAGTGAATAATAATAATAATAATTCACAAATCACATGCGCAGATCTCTTTCTCTCTAGATATTCTGTGTCACTCTTAAAATCAAATCGATTCAATTATTACTAGGGTTTAATATATTCCCCACCCACGATATTCCATTATTACATACATATACAGATATATAGATATATATATATAGGGGAGATGGTGAGAAAGAAAGCGATCGAGGAAGAAGAAGAAGAAGGATTAATATTGGGATCTCGAAAAAGAGGCTGCTCACCTTCTTCTTCTTCATCTTCAGTCCTTCATAATTACAGGTATTTACCTTTTCACTACCACCTTTCTTCAATTCCACCAATCTTCCCCTTTTATTTTATTTTATTTTATTTGGTCCTGTATCAATTCTATTTACCACGAATTTAATGTTTTTGTTGCGTTCCAAAAGATAACAAAAACTTTATTCTAACATAACAATCCTGTCCTCACTTATTTATTTATTTTATTAAATGTGCTAGTAGTTTTTTTTTTATACAGATTTGGTCCAGTTTCAATATTAAATACCATGATTCATGTTTTTGTTGCGTTCCCAAAAAAACAAAAACAAAAACTCGGCGATGTGATTGCATAATAATTATTATTATTGGAAATAAGTTTGTTTATGTAATCATAATTTGTCTAATTATTCAGGTCTAGTGGCGATGTGATTGCATATCTAGCAGTCGTGTATTTTTTTATTTTTATTTTTTAATATAATTTGTGTGTGCACAGTTACTCCATTTATTCAGGTCAGGTGGCGTATAACAAAAGTATTGTGTTTGGTATGGGGAAATAGTCATGATTTGTACATGCGAGGGTATAAACTTAATGTGGATATTAAAAGGCTTATGACTATAATCGACATATTTTCGGTAAAATACATGGTAAAATTCGTACCCTCTTTAGCATACTACTAGTTTGTACCCGTTTTTTCCCCAAACGAGTTTTGGGGGGGTCCTTGGAACGTTGTTTTTTCCATATAAATAAAGTGTGTGATAGCAGAGCTTATTGAGGGATAAAGTTAAATAAACATGAAATTGCAAAGAAAGGTGAAAAAAGTACTACGTGGTTTCTAAGAATCATAACATGTGAGTTCTTAAGTATCCACGGAGTTGGAGATCTTGCTTTTACTAGGTCTCTTCTCTACACGTTTTAGCATATATAGGATTTCTAAAAATCCGTTTAACCAAACAAGGATAAGAATCTAGATATTTATCCGAATCAATTACTGTTGCGAGTTCCAATGCAACAACCTCTGCCACATTTATTCTAGGATGCTTATGAAGCAATATGCCGGCTAAGAATTTTGTTGTTAAAGTGTATTGCTGTTGGCAATATTTTAAAACAATTGCTTCCCCCCACCACTTCGGCACATTTTTATTGGAAAACAATTAAATAGCATTAACGTCCCCCAACTAATAGCTTAAGCTGCTTCAAAGGATTGGCTGTTAACATCGTGTTTATGCTTGTGAATTTATGACATGCTTATAAAGAATAGCCTGTTTGGTTAGATTTATTTGCTAAGTTTTAAATTTAGTAATTTTTGGATTATTATAAGCGAATAATTAAGAGAATCGCCTTTTCAGAAATAAAGTGTTACTCCATTTCCCCCTCAACAACAGCAACCCAGTCTTGGTTTACGATTTTCTTTATTTTTTTAATTGTTTCCATCCAACAATACTTAAGAGTCTAGAGATTGATTATAGGTTAGATTGATTTTATAAAATCTAAGAGTGTAAAAGTGTATTACTGCAGAGTGCAGACCATAGCTGAAATTAATTGCTGTCCCCTGTTCGTCATGCAGTAGTATATCAGAAAACATTATTGATATAGATAAAGTCCCCTCAGCTACTTCATAATGATGATTGTTAACATTGTATATATGCTTAATCGCTTAACTTGCAATGATATTTGTATTCCATAATTAAGAGCCTGTTTGGTAACACTTCCGTGTTTAGTACTAAGATTTCGTAAAATGGCTTCTTTATGTAAGCCCATAATCCACTTGGTTTCCCTCTTGTTTCTGTTTTATTACTTTCTTTTCATTATTTGGTAAGCAATGTTTTTATCTGCAAAGAACTCCACGTTGAGCTTGATTTTGAATTTTCGTTTTCACTTCCAAAAATAAAAAAGTACCAATAAACCTTGAAACCACACTGAAAGGGGATACTGCCTTTGTTTCTTATGATCCTAATCAATTTCAATTCGTTTTATTTCCTTTTGAAATGCGACTCATTCCAAAATTATCAAAAAAAATCATGAGAAATGAAATTTTAAAATTTGTTTACAGGTTCCATAAGAGGGCGATCTTGGTAGGAAAGGCGGCAAGAGGGTCGAGATCGAGCACACCTGTGCCATCGTGGAGAACAAAGGCGGCAGATTCTCCAAAATATCATCCGTCTTTTGCGGGGAAAACATCTGGGCCCGTGTCTGCAAGGAAATTGGCGGCAACACTCTGGGGGATGAATGAAGTTCCTACTCCGAGGTTGGCGGAGAATGCGGAGGATAAGAGGCGGTTGAGGAGAGAGATGAAGGGAAGAGAGAAAATGGGCTTGCCTCATCATCTGTCTGATCCATCTCATAGCCCAGTTTCCGAGGTAGGATTTACGATATTATGTTCACGATGAATCTTTGAAGAATTTAGTTATTTAGTCAATATTAAGATTTGGAAAGGGAAAATGGTTCTGTCTTTAGCTTCAGAGTGTTGTATTGGGGACTAAGTCTTGGTAGCAATAGATCGTTATTATGTTATTACAAAAAGGCTTGTATGCCGGTCAAACTCTGTTTGGTGAATGGCGATGAATAAGGAGGTGCATATAGAAAATTGGAAACTATCATCTAGCAATTTGATTTCTTAATATTTAATGAGTAGGATTTTTCATGCAGGTCTGAAATGCTATTTTAGAAGAATCTCATAAAGTGTCCCCTTGTTAATGTTTATTGGTAGTATTGAGGCTTTTTACTATTTTTATTTGAATTGATTAATATAAAGATACTATATGCTAAATAAGTAACAAAAAGTATGTATTTTTGATAATTATTGTTCTTTTCTCTCACCCGGGTAAAGATTTCGAAGTAGTCTAGGATTTGATGCCAAAATAGGAGACATCTTTTATAATATATATAGCAGCCCATAACTAAAAAAATTAATTTAGAATTAATGCTGACAAATTTATAAATTTAAAAGTCTGTTAAGTCATTTGCTCAATTCTGATATTGACCATCTGGTATCATACTGTCATCAAACGAGCATTGGTTACTTTTAGGAACAACTTTATATGAACGTTGAACATGTTCTTGAAACAGTCTTACTTTGGCTTTTATTGTGACTTTCCTCTTGCATGATAATATTATTTTCTAGTAGTTATACTAATTGGATATTCACATTCTGTAGAAGTCCGAGAGATCAGTCACAGATAGTCACCGTAAAAGAGCTCCCACACATTTTCATCGGCTAAAACCTTCAGACAAAGGTTCTGATATTTTGGATTCCCTTAGCAGTGTTAGTTTAATGGAGGTAACTTCTCTCTTCTCATTAAGCAAAACATAAAGAGTAAAATTTTGATTAGTACCTAAAACTATTTGATTTTTGTCGGATACCTATTCTATTGACTTGGAGAATTTTGTTCCAAACATTTGCCGGATTATATAAATCACTCCATTTTGGATGTTTTCTATCCAAATATAACGGGAGTGGACTTGTGCACATTTTCAGTAACTTTACCATTTTGATTGTTTGCGGCTGTACATTGAACTATTTGGTCAACGTTTGGGATGAATTTTCAACTTACATAAGTTAGTACTGGGCAAACCTTGCCTGGATTATAACGATTCTTTAAATTTGTGGATTGCCTATCTCTTTCTGGTTTTTAAGCTTGCCACAAACTTTCTCAAGAAAGAAGCTGTTCACACTGCTGCTTACTCCTGAACGCAGTTAAACTCTGGCAAACGGTGTTTTGTTCTCTGCTTGTCTCTCCATTTTGGCTGCGGTCAGCACAAAGCTTGTTTCTCATTGTTTTTACCTAAATAGCTTGATTACTGATACTTGATCATGGTAATTGTCATGCCAGAAACTATTGCTAGAAAAAGTTATTTAACTAATCGAATTCAATGTGCAACTTATTGTTGCAAGTTTATTCTATGAAGTATACATGGATGTAGCCTGGATCCACATGTTTGACATAGTTTGGTTTATTTTAGTTTGATAGAAACCGTTACTCTCCTCTCTATTACAAAAGCCACAAAACACCGTCACCTTAAATTCTCCCCATCCAATGTACCAAAATTACTCCGATTTGGTTTTCATTTCTTAAAATGTAAAAAATACTGATTCACAGGTTTCGAAACTTGATACCTTATTCGTTAGCACGTGTCCATGCACCATTAGATCCTTAACTTTTATTCTTGGTCGGATTCAATATCCATTCCAATTTTGATCTTTTTATCCTATTTTCAACCCCAACCCTGAGAATGGCTTCACTTAGAATTTGAACTTATTTTACTTTCCAAGTTTGAGACTTCAATTTTCTTTTTACTTTGTGTTGGAAGGATGCTACTCATTATAGAAATTCTGCAAGTACCAAAATACCATGCACATAACCTGATTTTTTCCCTGAATAGATTTTCATTTCCTAGATTAAATGAACCCTCACTTTCACATTTTTTGGCTTATTAATGGAGTGGCTGATCATGCTGTCCATTCATTTATTTTATTACAGATTGAGAGTAAATCGAGAGGACATACTCCTACAGAACATGGGGTTGGCGTAAGAACGCGTTTGAAAGACGTGAGTAGTGCCTTAACAACATCAAAGGAGCTTCTTAAAATAGTTAGCCGTGTTTGGGCTCGTGGTGATCAGCCCTCATCTAGCCTCTCTCTCATCTCTGCCTTACATGCCGAGCTTGAGAGGGCCCGTTTACAAGTCAATCAAGTCATAAACGAACACCGATCAGAGCAAAATGAAATGACCCATATCGTAAAACTTTTTTCAGAAGAAAAAGCATCTTGGAAAAATAAAGAGCAACGAGTGGTTGAATCTGCTATCGAGTCTGTTGCTACTGAGCTTGAAATAGAACGAAAGCTTAGGAGGCGATTAGAGAGTTTGAACAAGAAGCTTGGAAATGAGTTGTCAGTCACAAAAGAATCTTTGACGAAGGTTGTGAAAGAGCTAGAGAGAGAGAAGAAAGCAAGAGATATTATGCAACAAGTGTGTGATGATTTAGCTGGGGACATGGGTGAAGATAACGCCGAAGCAAGGGTATCTGAAAAACTACAACAAGAGAGGGAAGCGAGAGCACAGATGAAGCTCTCAGAGGCTAAACATCACCATGAGGAAAAATATATAGCCGCCGACAAGCTTAAGAAACAACTCGAAGCTCTTAGTAAAGTCAAGAGAGGGAAAGAGAAGGGACATGTTTCTTTGAGCAGAACAAATTTCAGTTCCAATCAAAGTGAAGATGAAGAAGTGGAAAATGGAGTTGTTTCTGAGGATGATTCTGGCGAAAGTGATCTTCACTCTATCGAGTTGAAAATGGAAAACACTAAAAAGAGATACAATTTTGCTAGGTTTTTGCGTCCTGCTCACGATAATAGCAGATTTTCTGTTGATAATGAAATTCTAGCTAGAAATTCTAGCTCGGTAAGACCTCCAAGGAAAAGCACTCCCCTTCTCAGAAGTATATCGGATAATGTCGAATGGGCTGATCAGCAAAGTGAAAGTATTCGGAAACTAGATGAAAGTCTAGATAGGGAGAGACTACATGAACTTGAGAAACAGGCTCTAATGAAAAGCCTTTTGGGACGAGTATCATCTAGCTCTCGGGGAGGTTCTGTGAAAGACCATTCTAGTCCCACCCGTCAATGGGAAGATCGTACAGTCCCGAATAGACCTACTACTGGGCAAAAAAGTAATTTGACATCGAGATTAGTAGCTGAAATCAGGAGATCAAGAAAATGAACTATTGGGAATATCATGACTTATTATCCACCTGACATTTATATCTAGTATGTATTTTGTTTTAGAAAAAATTATAATAGTCAAGTCCAGAGCCTTTTGTATTTATGATTATTTTTCGTATTGAGGATTCAGTGATGCTCGCGAGAAGTTAACTAACTTGAAAGGGTAACAGTAAAACAGTTCAAAAGAAGTAAAGGGTGTAATTCTTGTGAAGGGAAAGGTAAGGACAACATTTAACCTTAATCTTTTTTCTTTCCCTGGATGGGACTATATTGCAGTTTATGAGAAAAAACTATCGGCATTGTTACTTCAGGTCCGGCTGAAGTGATAAAGACAGCTGAAGTACATTTCAGTTCTGTTTGTATGTAGCGATATCAGCTTACTCTGTCTGCTTAAGCAATCATTTTATCATTTAATCATGCTTGGATTTGTGCAACTTTTTCTGTAGAGTTGTTTTTATCTGAGTGAAGAGTTGTACAAAGGTACATCTTTATTAAAGAAACCGATATTGTTGGCTACTCGGATGATACATTGGTGTATCTTTTTCTTTTTTTTTGAAATACATTGGTGTTATCTTTTTCTTGTGAAATAGTTATTTGCCTTGAGTAATGCAGTTTACCATATGAAATATGTTTTGGTTCCAGTATTTAACTCTGCGTATTTGTTGTTTGTTCTTTTTGGCTTATAAGCTACAATGCATTTGGTTGTTTAGTTAAAACACCAGCCGGCGTTTTCCTCTGTTTTGTTGAAAAGCTTGAAGCTGGAAAAACCAATTAGAGTAAATTTCACAGCTTAAAAAAGGCCAATTCAATTTGCTTACGAACCTTCTTTCTGTTTAACTAGTATTTGGCTTTGGACCATGTTTTTAGTTAGCTATGGCTTTTGATGGAGTGAAGATCTCAACATCATGGCTGTCAATGTTTGTAGCCACCCTTAAAACAAATACTATATATATATATATATGTGCCAAAAGACTCCTCAACTAATAATCCTACAATAAAAACAATTCATTGCATTATACTTCCCCACCATCTGACCCTCTTATGTGATTATAATCCTACTATAACAAGTTGTTGCCTCTCTATTTCTCCATCTTACATTGCCTTTCTCTCTCTTTCAGAGCTTCAAACCTATAAGCTTTCATGCTAATTATTACGATGGCCACTAAATTACTGTTTTTCTTCATTTTTATAAGTTTGGTTTCTTTCGCCACCTCTTACACCAAAGCTTTACGCGGTTTTCCTTCTTTGATCCAGAGGCCCGAGCAACTCTCTTCCGTAATGAATCATACTAGCAAGCTCTACAAAACTAAGTACTTCACTCAAACACTTGATCATTTCAATTTTAATCCACAGAGCTATCAAACATTTCAACAGAGGTACTTGATAAATGACTCCTATTGGGGTGGTGCTAAGAAAAAGGCCCCCATATTCGTCTATACTGGAAATGAAGGAAAGATAGATTGGTTTGCTCAAAACACCGGTTTCATGTTCGAAACCGCCCCGCATTTCAAGGCTCTCTTGGTTTTTGTTGAGGTAAACTTTTCGTGTTTTTCTAATCATAAATTGCAAGGGGTATAGTTGAAGTCTTAAAAGAGTATTAGAGTTTTTTTTTTTTTTTAAAAACATAATATAGTTTTTCATAATCAAAGACGGTTGAGACATCAACTTGAAGCTTTAATGACTTGTAAAGTGCGACAAAACAATCACTTTACAGTTATTTTCGTGTTTTTAATGACTTGTCAACTTGGTTAACTTTTCCCTTATGATTAAGCCTATTTGCCAAAACCACTTTCATGTGCTTAGAGACAAATAGACAGGGACGTCTTAGGCGTTGGCTTACACTTATTTGATTGTTTTTATCCCCCTCAAAATTTAGTTTCACGAAAGTTGCTAATTCAGTATTCGATACTTTTTGCAGAGAGCATGGTTTCAACTCATTTTCCGTAGTCGGTAGAGTATATATATTCGCACAACTTTGATATTAATTTTTTGAAATTAACTTTGATATTAATTGTATGGTATAAAACACATTTAATTTTGGTGGCTATATATGAGCCCACTTTAATTACATCGAATTAAAGGGATAGGTTTATTGTACTCGCACAGTGCATGCACAATAATTTTCCGGAGCACGTTAACTTTGATGGTCTATTTGACCTAGAGAAATTAATTATGTAACCTTACCCAATATAATTAAAAAATCCATATCAGCCTCCAAAATTCCAAAGAGTTTATATATGCCTCAAACATATCAGGGTACTGCTACAACTACCAGAGAATTATTTTATTACCAAATGCAATATTGATGGAAATGCAAACATGTGTCCTCATTGTACATGTTGAGGTGTAAATAAATGAATTACCAAAAATATAATGAATATATTTTTAAGTATTAAATCATGTTAAAATATGTTAAATAAATAGCGTGTATGCATTAAATCAACACATCAATTACTATAACATCATACATGGTCATTTAACATTAGTTTAAGAAATAAAATGTATATTAACATGTGCCCCGAGACACATGTCATACACTAAATCAACACATCAATTACTATAACATCATACATGGTCATTTAACATTAGTTTAAGAAATAAAATGTATATTAACATGTGCCCCGAGACACATGTTAGCGAAACCCAACATAGTTCATCTCCTCTCCATAAATTAAAGAGGGAGGTCCAAAGTTTACTTGTCCTAAATCATGTTTTATATTTTATTTAGAATAATACATTTTATTATATGCACTTATTTAAAATTTGGTATTTTGGTACTGTTATATCAATAAGTTATAATTGGGAGGTTGCATGAGTCATAACCAAGGTCTTTCAGCAGACGAACTGGAATTCATACATATATAGAACAATAATTATAAATTATAATTTGCCTTTGTTTTCTAATTTACACTGAGAAAACTATGAGTATAATTTTTTTTTAGTTCCTGGTCTGATGAGCTGTGAGTATCATTATTTTAATGAAACATGAAACAGATAAAGTTGAGAAATTAATACTATAGAACAAAATATAGACTCTCATAAACTGTTTGCCTAAACACTTAATATAACAACAAACTATAGTCTTTTATTTTATTTTCCATGGGTTTGTTGGGAACTAATATAAAGTGTGCATTTGCTTGCAGCATAGATTTTATGGAAAATCGGTACCTTATGGGGGTGACAGAAATATAGCCTATAAAAATGCAAGTACACTGGGATACCTAAGCTCAACACAAGCATTGGCAGATTATGCAACATTAATTATTGATCTTAAGACCAATTTGTCAGCACAAAACTCCCCTGTAGTGGTCTTTGGAGGTTCTTATGGTGGAAGTGAGTTATTTTACCATCACTTTTTTCTTCTTATTTGTCTTTCTAGATGAATCAATTACCATACTCTCATCCTTGATAGCTTTTTAGTGTAACTTCCTTATTTTCAAGTTGCTATACATTTTAGCACTTATTATCTAGGATGAGCAGTGATAAAAGAAAAGAAAGAAATAGTATAAAAAGAAAAGAGATCACTTGATGCATGATAAATTGACAAACGGTCCCAATTCTTTTCCTTAATTTTCTAAAGTGCTAAAACCTTTTTTTGATGGATCAAAATTTAATTATTTTAATCATATATTTATTATTACTGTATATTCCACGTCATTATTATGGTTCCTTGTTCCCTCATTCTG
This sequence comes from Primula vulgaris, assembly GCA_963920805.1. NCBI lineage: Eukaryota > Viridiplantae > Streptophyta > Magnoliopsida > Ericales > Primulaceae > Primula > Primula vulgaris. Next base: position 38,592,438 of record OY987213.1, read on the forward strand.
TCATGTTATATACAAGTGTTGCTTCAAAGTTCAGAAAATGTTTGACAATATGACATGGTCTGTCTAGTTTTGAAATATTCCTTAGTTTTTATTTCAAAGAAAGGTACAAAAACAAATATTCCTCACACGTATAATAAGTCTGTATAAAAAAATTCCTACTAATGGATAACCTGTGTTTTTTTCCTGATATTTTGCAGTGCTTGCAGCATGGTTTAGGTTAAAGTACCCACATGTTGCAATTGGAGCTTTGTCATCTTCCTCACCAATTCTCAATTTTGAGAATATTACTTCTCCATATAGTTTCAATAATATCATCACTCAAGACTTCAGAGTTAGTATCTCTCCTTTTTCCAATATTATACAAGACAAAATGTGAGGTTATGGAGTATGATAATTAGGTTGTTTTGGAGGGAAGTATATATGAACATCGTAAAAAAACATTTAAATAGATATTTTTTTGTAAAAACATTTTAAATCAATATTTGATTAATGCAAATCTCCACGGTTTCACGACGGGAATACAAATATGTGTCTTGTTTTTTTTTCCTGAGATGTATAATGACATGTTTAAATTTTTAAATTTTACCATAATTTCGAAAAACATGTCATTATACATCTCGGAAAAAAAAACAAGACGAATATTTGTGCTCCAGTCGTGAAACCATGGAGATTTGCATTAAACAAATATTGATTTGAAACGTTTTTACGAAAAAATATCCAAATTGATGTCTAATTTGATGTTTATTTAACATCTCCCTTCCCTTGTTTGTAATGGATAATTCAGTCACATGTATATATTATCTTTTCCGCAATTTGTCCAAAACAACCAATACGTGATAATTTGTGTTTTTCCGTTTGGCCTATTCTAGGAATACTTTTACCAAATTAGCAATAGCTTGATCGAACAAATTGTTTAAGACTTAATAAATATAATGGTATATATTATGGTAAGTAACTTTTCATAATTATGAATGATGTAGTACCTAGCCTAACCATAACTTGTTTATTTCCTAGACATTCTTAACATATATATGAACATAGAACACGTTTAGTTATTTTTTGCACTTAGTCCAAACAAGCATTATTAAAGTTGATGAAGGAAAAACTACACGTATGTATACTGTATATATTGTACAAGACAATTGTGTACTCAATGTAATTTATATACTTATGTAATTCATATTTGGGGAGTGGGGATTCTAAAAAATTAACCCTCACACAAATGATAATTTGTTTGACATTAGTTAATTAATTATACATGTTGCTATGCACTAGCTAGTTTCAATGTTCAAAATCTAATGCCGTATAAGTAACTACACTATTTACTAGTAGAGATCGGTAATGATGAAAAATGAAATGAAAAAAAAGTTGATTAAATCTTACTAATGACTTAACAGCCATTTTCAATTAAATTATTTGTCTTCGACTCTTTCGTTCACCTTAGCCATATGTTTTTTCCTTTTTGAATATTAGAGTGAGAGCGAGAATTGTTACAAAGTGATCAAAGGGTCGTGGAAGCAAATAGAAGAGACCGCGAGCCAAAAGGGTGGTCTTGAGATACTCCGAAAATCGTTTAAGATATGCAAGTAAGCCTTGGGCCCGTTAATAATAAATATGCATGTAATCATTTTTATATATGTTTAACTAATTAAGATATTTTTAAAGAACGAGATGGACCAAATTTCATCTAATATTATGATTTGATTATATAGGAATTATATTAGTGGAAACAGTTTGAAAGATTGGCTTGCAACTGCATACATTTACACAGCCATGACAGACTATCCAACGCCTTCCAATTTTCTAAGTCCTATGCCAGCTTACCCTATTAAAGAGGTATATACAATATTCATTTCCTTTTTCTTCTAATTAGTAAACATTTGTTCACTTACTACAAACAAGAAATTACAAAAATTTAACACAGTTTATATATTGGTTACATGTTCCACAAAAAAACACCGGATCGATCCTTGATATGAACAGAAAGTTCTCACAAATGATGAAGATCATATTTCTAGATGCTTTTCCAAAGAACTTTAGTAATTAATTTATATTGGTTGCATCTTATTACTATGATGAACAAATTAACAACTGAAAAGAAAAGAATAATATAAATAGACCAAACTTCGCTCCATAGACATATTTAAATCATACGACTATTCTAGATGTCGAAAATGTACAACAATGATAGATATATGAACTTCACTTAATAGACTTCCTATTGAAAACAAAGTTGGGTTCCAAATTTTTTATCAGATGTGCAAGGCCATCGATGACTCGAGACAAGGCGATGACATATTTGCGAGGTTATATGGGGCGGCACAGATATATTACAACTACACAGGAGATGCCAAATGTTTTGATCTTGACGATAATTCTGATCCCCATGATCTTGGCGGGTGGAGTTGGCAGGTAGTATCAAATATAATTTCCTACAATTTGGTTCCCAGATTTCATCATCAACTGTTAACTAAATATTATTTTTTCTTTATATAGTATAAACCATAGAAGCAAATATATTATGTTCCTCAAATTATTAATGTGACCCTTTTTGTAAGTGAATATACTTTCTTAGTTTCTTATCATACTTTACTATGTGCTCATCATCATCTCTTAACAAATAATATCAGGTTTAGGGTTACAATTCCTGTTTCTTTTTTAACTGGTACTGTTTCCATCTCTCTTTTGAACACAATATATGCCGTTTTGAATGTCTCATGACTACCATTCAAAATCTAAAACAAGAAAAAGATGAAACATGATCTTATGCACTCCGAAAGGTCGACATTGTTTTATTTTCTTTCTATCTAGTAAATTAACCAAGTTAAAAAAATTGTTTTGGATGTATTTCAGGCATGCACAGAGATGATAATGCCAACAGGTGGGAACAATGAAGACAGTATATTCCCAGAGTCCGAGTGGAGCTATGACCATAGAGCTCAGAGTTGTAGCTCTTTCTACAATGTTCAGCCGAGGCCTACTTGGATTACTACAGAGTTTGGTGGACATGTGAGTTTTTTGTTGTTAGAAATAGTTAGTGATCTCATATCGATACCATATTCATTGAGCGACGTAACTTCATGTCCCATAACTTAGGAGTTTGTTAGTTTAGAGTTTCAAAACATGGAGGGACCATTTCCTCCGAAATCATATGATTGGCTTACCAATAAGATTAGAAGTTTGGTCTCAGGTCTTACTTTGTTACAATTGCAAGTTAATTTTCTTGCTGATAGGTTGCAAGCCTTTCCAGAAAAAAATGAGCCATTCCGAGTTTTACTTTTTCAAAAGCTTGGATAGTTTATAACTGAATTTAAATGCGACCTTTCCCCCCAATCTTAAACGAGCCATTTCTTTTGCTTAAATACTACCGTGGAACAAGCCCTTACAGTGAACTTCAAACTAAACTATGCTAAAACACGCATATCAAGTCTAGAATACTTTTTTTTTTTGTTGAGTTTTATCATTACTCTATCGTTTACGCTGCCTATTTGACGATGAAATAGGATATAAGGCGCGTGTTGAGGCATTTCGGAAGTAACATCATATTCTTCAATGGTTTAAGAGATCCCTGGAGTGGTGCAGGGTACACCTCTTTTTACCTGACCTCTCAATTATTCTTGTTTCGAAATAATATCAGCGTTACATTTAGTCATTTACAAGGCGAGATATATTATCCTTCCCACATTATTGAGTACATGCTTTTGATGATTAACAACTTTACCGTACTTTGTGACAGGGTGTTAAAGAGCATATCCAAGACTGTTGTTGCTATAGTGGCAAAAGAAGGTCTGTATGTATATCTTTCAAAGATAAATTTGATAGCAATAGCAAATAGCAATTTATTTATTTTTATCACATTGAGATAGTAAAGGAGACAAGGAAAAGCAATAATGTTAAATTCATACACCAATCCAAAAGATGAATGAAAATGTTACATATTAATTACCCCTTCAATAAATCTCCATTTGAAGCTTAAATAAGCTTTTATTATTTGATTTTGGCCTAGAACAAGTTTGGATTTCTAAGCTACACAGATCCAACTTTTTTTTCAATAATTTCATTTTTATTTTACTTACAAGCTGCAAGCCTGCAACCAAACAGGCACTTGGCCAAGTTGTTCAATCAAGAAGTTTATAGCTTATTATCTCTAGTCGTGAGGCATTTGTTGTTCTTGAATCAGTAATGATAATTGTTTCATATTACTACATGTTTGAACATTTTGTGTAATACTGTAATATTCTGCATCTCAACAGGGGCGCATCATGTGGATCTTAGGTACTCAACAAGTGAAGATCCAAAATGGCTTAAAGATATAAGGAGACGAGAAATTACCATCATTTCAAAGTGGCTATCTCAATACTACTCAACTTGATATAGTTGATCAACATATTTCTCCCTTCATTTAAAAAAAAAAAAAAACACATTTCTCCCTTAAGATTTAGCTACTTATCTCTATCTGTGTCTATTTGATGTCTCCGTAACACAATTGTAGATCACACTGCATACCTTTGAAAGAAAAGTTGAAATGCTCATCATGGCAATAATGGGTTTACCCACCAATTTATATATAAAAAAATCATCATGCAATGTGAGGAGTTACAATTATATTGCCAAGATGTAAACCAGCCGAATCTCAAATTTATGATTATTTTAAAATAGGTCCACAAAATCAATTATCAGATGAAATATTAAAATGCAAATCATATTTCATACTTCATTGAAACGAACATAGCGCATCTGTGAATTACATCCTAGGCATATGAAATGCATAGCCCAATTGTATCCGACATTGAAGGACAGTGTACTAAGTTGAAATAAAGGCGTAGTCAAGTAAACTTAATTTAAATTATGTGTAACCTGATGCAGGCATTTCAAATTGACTAAAACTTACATTTGAAAGTGTTGATGCATATTGCATATTAACTGTGTCCTATGTGTAATAGATACCCACCTTTTCACATTAGTAGATGAAACTATAAGTAGAATTTTACCGTAGCAATTCCATATGATGATATGACATGCTTCAATTTTATCGAGTGTTCTCGAAAGCTTAAAATTTAATCATTATAGTTTTTCAAAATATAAGAATGGCATAAATGAACTTTTATGAGTTGTATCTTCTATGGATGTAAAAGTTGTACCCCATATGATACATATGCATATGCGTGATAAACACATTTAAGAAGTTAAGAACATTTCCGTATTTCTAGAAGCATTTCTAATGCTGATGCGGGGAAAAGTCTCGAGAATTATCTCAAGTGCTTCAGCAGGCACTATTTCTCTAAAAATTGAAGTTATAAGCTAGTATTCTTTTGTACAAATGAGATATCATTACATGTAGATGACAGAGAACCAAAGTACTAAACTGGTACAACAAGAAAACTACACCAGGGTCTAAGTTGAGCCACCAGATTATCAGCTTGTCTTGTATACACAGAAACTGATGAAAAGCTATTTTACAAAATGCGTGAAAAATATACATCTGTCAGTAAATTGCTAATTTAAGAAAATAACCCATGGGTAAAATTCTGCTTAGATGCCAGCAAAGCAAGAAATTTAGCTAACCTGAGAGTTATAATATTTTAAACTCTATCAGGATCGCAACTCCTCAGCATTTTGAGCAATTTCACTGAGATTTGCCTCGGTTGTTTCCAACTCTTTCACTTTCTTAAGCTGCCTTAAGAGATTTAACCTTTCCGATCCATACGTGGAAGGTATCTGAACAAAAATGTATATAAGTTAATAAGCAAAAAACGTAATCTTCTTTTAACCATCTGATTAGAGAGAGAAGCAAGGCTCCGAATTACATACCATTGATGGTACATATCTTTGTATCGCAGCCAACATAGCAGCATGTCCGACAGCAGTGACCTGTTTACATTCAGAATTGCCTATTTACACCAATTACTTTAATAAGCAAGCGAAACAACACATGCACAAGGCTTCCCCAACTTTCAGTGCGAAGAAACAATTTTCTATTTTATTTTCATATGGAAAAAATCATCTTTAGAAAAGGGTAATTCTGCTGACTTCTGAATCCAGTGAGAATATTGGATAAGGTGTTGATCCAATATGGATACAAGAACAGAATAAACTTATAAAATACTCTGTAAGTGCACAAAATATATCACATAATTTCACGAGATAAATTATCACTTTATGGCATAGCGTCAAAACGTTTAAAAATAAGTGGAACTCACAGGAAGGAGCATGAGAATTCCAATGGGAACTACAGATGCTACGTCAGTGACAGTTCTTTGGAGAGACTGCTTTTCTTTTTCTGTTAATTCATCACCCACTAAAACCCTCCTAACCAACCCCGTTGCAGCGACAACATCTATAGCAAGAAGCTCAGTACCTTGCCAAACATCCTGCTTGTAAAAAAGATAAAGAAAATAAATTGACCAGAGCTCTATACATATGATAAGCTTGAATAGATGAGAAGTTAGTTTCAAAGTTTAAAGTAGCTTGGAAACTTCAAATAAATATTTTCTTTTCTTGAGGGACCATATAGCGTAGACTATAAGATGAATTAATACAAGAGCAATGCGGACGTGTGGGCAGGCCAACATTTAAAGGGAAAAGTATAATTGACTTATAATATATTTACTGGATTAATGTGGTAGAGTTTTTGTTAGTCAATGCCAAACATGACAAGTCAACTTCTCATTCTCAAATTGTGACAATTACTATACACCACCTGTGTTGTCATCATAAACTTTAGTTCTGGAAAGACAGCACGTTTCTCCCTCCCTCTCATATCGTGAGGTGTGCATTTGGAAAACGGAAAATTAAGGGAACATTATTCATCAGACTTTTTTCGTTAAATTTTCATTTTTACCTTCATCCGTAATTATTGCTTATATGATGTTTAAAGAATGAAAAAATGTTCTTCGATCACTTTAGGAAAGTGACTAGTCATTCGGGACATCCCAAATAGGTGTTCTTCCGGAACAAAATGGGAGGTCGTTTGGTATGAAAAACCGTACATGTTATGGCTTAACCAGTGTAAACGCAATAGATACATGGAACACCTAGAACCTACCATATAGACACCAGGACAGTAAATTTAAAAAAACTCCTGAAACTAGGTAGAGTGGTAAAAAACAAACCGTGCTGGCTTCTTTGAGCTTTTCAATAGACTTATCAAACATATTTTCTTCATTCTTCTGAAATGAGACTAAATGAACACTCGTGCCAGTGTAACTGGTAGTGTCATCTCTTGCTTGAGTATCCTCCTGAAAGAGACTTAATCAAGTGAATAATAAGCCAATAACAGTTTTCATTTTGAGCAAGATTGTTACTTCGCAATGCTAAAGTCTAATATAATCAACCAAGATATAAAAGCCCGGTAAACATTTAATTTTAAAGCTACCAAAGAATTAACATGGTCATAATCATTTTAGAACCCAAAGGGAGTAAATCAATCATGTAAAGCATTATGTACAATACTAGTTTTTAAAAAATAGCACAAGCAAGGAAAGAGATCTTCACGCATTTGATATACTGTGGTCATATATTACAATTACATTTCTTCGCTTACTGCAAAGTTATAAAAAAAAAACTAACAACTAAAGTTGTATTTTGATACCAAAAGACTGGTGTTTCAGTTAGATTTTAAACATGCAACAACATGAATACCACAAAGATTTTGATTTTACGGCGAATGTAAAAACAAACAAAGTTGGCACACTTTTATAAGCTATTAATACTATGATCAAGAATCTCTCATTTAAATGCTTAGTCTATTAGGAAAGGTTGGACATGTGACACCCTCTAACAGGAAAAGAAAGTAACAAGGGACACCTATAATCGACACAAAATGTCTGACACCATTTATCAGGTACCTAAAAATGAAGTCTTCTTCAATTTTGTGCTCTAACAAGTACTGTAAAAAAGTTTAGGAAGGGAGCAGGAAAATATATGAAAGTTTTTTATTTCCTATTGTGTAACATTCTTTCAATTAGCATAAACATTTCCACCTACAAGCTTATCAACTAGTCATGCATATCGACAGGCACATACATCTGAGAAATGGTGTAAGAATATCCAATGAATACCTCTTTCCTAACTGCTCTATCTGAGCCTCTTTGCACTCTTTCCTCGATTTCCACGAGTTCATTCCTTAGAAGTTCAAAACGTTTGATATCATTAGTTTGCAACTCAGCTGTCCCTCTGCTCACTGAATTTTTTTCAAGAGATTCATCATCCTGCACGAATTGAAGATGCAAATTTTAAATCAGTTTACTAAAGTTGCACAATCTTGAGAAATTATTAGGGTGTATAACAAAAGGCTGGAAATGTCATAAATCATACTTCCTGTGTTTCACATTAAGTGTCCATGTTTCCATTTTGGATGTTCGCAATTAAGTGTCCATCCTTCTATAAATTGGAAAAAATCATTTGACAATTTTACATACTTGTCCTTCTCACATTAACTTTATATATATATATATGGAGAGAGAGAGAGAGAGAGAGAGGGGGGGGAGGGGGGGGGGGTTATTTCTAATCTCATTTAGCTGCTCTTCCTGTAGTTTTTTTCCTTTTTAATTTACATTATCACATTTGTATTAAGGTGGACTGCTTTTAGCTCCATGTCCCACTCGTAATCATTTGAGGACTTCCAAGTGCAGGGAAGTCATAAATAGGAGGAAGCTATAGTTTAATATATAATATTCTTCAATTATGGAAAAATTTCTCGTTGGTAATCACTCAGGTAAAAAGACTATTGTTTCTGCATCAGACAACAAGTGATAACAATGTGTTCCAAATTCTACTTTGAATGGAGCATGTCTATATAATATACACAACTCCAAGGGTTGGCATAGCCGTGCACATTTAATAATCTTTACTAGAATTTCTGACCTGAGCATAATAAACAGTCTACAGAGGAGCAGAATAAAATTAAGCATACATTTCTATTTGCAGTCGATAGTCCAGGATCTACACTCCTGCTTGGCTGGCGTGCAAGAAAGTTCCATAATCCACGAGATCTGTAGGCAACAGAAAAGATGAATAATAATACAAAATATAGGAGAGACTAGAGAGAGAATGAAATATAAAGTGCAGTCCATGCTAGGTACAGGTTCAACTTGGCAAGAGAATTTTCATTTACCTCTGACTTTCAACATTTCCAATCTTTTTCCTTTTTACTTCCGAATTTTGCTTCTGTTTGGTAATGTAGGCTTGAGGACCATTGCCACCATCTGCCTAGTTACTCGAAGTACAACTTAAAGTTAAAAAATTCGAAAAAAACCCGGTAGCTGTTCTAGAAATAAAGAACAGCATCACAAGCAAAAACTATTGATATCGAAGAATGAAATCATGAATGTAGTTAACAAATAAGCCACACTACTGAAAATAGTGGCGCTTCAAACTTCATAACTCACATAAGGAGATTTTATAGTTTCTATTTTAAGGTGCATTGTGTATAAAAAATGCATCGACACTTGAAAGCTTGCGCAAAATGCAAAATAGCCTAAATAGAATATTATAGGTACATAATAAACCCTTCATATCATATGATTTCCAAGACGGAAAAATGTAGAACGAAGAAGGTGCAGAAAAAGAGATTTAAAACTTGAAATATCCAGGGAAATTAGTTTTTGTTCAATAATATTAATACTCATACCTGTTGAAGGAAAGCTGCCTTGGCTCGAAAAGACGCTTCAAGAAACTCAGCTTCTTTCTTAAGTCTCCTTATTTTTTCAAGGTCAGAACAAGCAGCTTTTAGTTGCTCCTTTCCAGAACTGGAGCTTGATACATGTAGTTCCTGAAGTAGCTCTTCAAGCCGCATAACAGCCTCTTCAACACTCCCCAACGCCTGTAGGAGGAAATTTAATGTGTTTTTGAGAAATTAAGGTGGATGGAAATCTCAAAATAGTCAAAAAGAAAGTAATATAACCCAATGAACGAACAATGCCGAAGGTAATGTGAGAAGATGAAATAATCCAATACATGTCATCTTTTCAAGCCTACCTTGTAACAAATAAACCTAAGGAGAATTAATCAAACAGAGCTCTCTCCAGGGTGGAAATGAAGCAAATGGAGAAAAAGTTGTTTCTTGATAGTGACATAGTAATATTTTCAACAGAGGGAAGGTGTTACTTGTTTACTTAACCCAATTATGGGGATTATGGCTGTCTTTGGAACCTAAGATGGCAAGTTATTTCATGAATACAATGTGACCAATTAACCACCAACAAAAATAACATCTTTGAAGTTAATGACGGATGCTCACGTATAATGTGAATATATCACTGAGGGGATTTCTAATGGCATTTTAAAGGGCTAATAACAGTTGCTACAATAAAGATCATTAGGTCCTGATTTTCACCCCAATAAATGAAAATAAGCAATAAGTATCTCAATGTAACAGTTCTTTTTCGTACACTAGCTAAAAAAACTCTATAAATTGGGTAATAAAAAACAAAAAGAAAACATGATATAAGCATATCTATCTACATTTTTTATTGACTAGAACAAGATATGGAACAACAATAGGAGTGATTGTAGTCTTTCTATTTTCTATAAAACTGTATACTATGTATGTTTTACCCCCAAAAAAACATTTATCTATCATTAACTGAACACTCTAAAGTTTGGTACAAAATCAAACCGAACCGAAAAGTTTGGTATACGGAAAGTTCAGCATACCTACTATTTTGGTTTGGTACTGGTGTGAAAATTTTCAACCGGGACTAGATTGGTCTGTCTCGGTATATGATCCATTTATAAATAAGAAGAAAATCAGTTGAAAGACTTATGATACCTTATCAAAAGGCGAATCCATTCCTTTATCAGTCACAGGAATTGCCCTAGATTTAGTCCTCTCAAATGACTTCGCACTACTTCCTTCAGTAATTTCATTCCTGCATCAACATTTCCAAGGTAGTTTATGTTGTAAGCTGCTATTCTATTCTCAACAACAAAAAAATAAGATAACACTGGGAAAAACTCTTCTTATGGTAGTTGTTTGAGATTTTTAGCAAGACGTGGTCGTAAATATTTGTAATTCAGAGGCAGTGAAAATTTAACCAGAAAAGGGTGAGAAGAGAGAAAGGAGAGAGAAAAGAAGAAGGAATTTTTATAGCCTCATTCAGACTTACTTCTTTATCCCAAGTTCTTCCTTGCACTCCATCAGTTTGTTGTGCCTATAACAATACACAACAGAGGACTAAGACTCCTATTAATAAGACATGCAGTTATGAGATTAACATTGTAGGGAATAAGAAGGTTCGCTACCCTCTAGAAATAAATCTTGCTGCTTTCACATTGGAAGGGTTCTCCAACAAACTACTGTATTTGATATAGCTCTCAATCCAGTGAGAGCACACGTCTAACACTTGCTGAATGGCTTCATAATTTGGCGGGCCTTCTCGTTTATTATCGTGGTCATGTATGCGTTTTGAGGTGCTGGTAATGCCTGGATAAAATGGAAGCCAATCCAGCTCTTCACAAACTACCTGTCAAAGAAACTATTTTATTAGTTTCTGCTTTTTGTAACTTTTCAAAAATAAAATTGGAAAACCTGTTATTTGAATGTAAGGCTATTCATGTTAAGAAACTGTATTACTTTGGAGATAATCATAGATACTTACCTCTACATAAAGTTGGTAAGAGCTTATTGAAGCAAGCTGAGGATAGTATAGCACGCTACCGCCTATAAGGTATCTGCTTCAAATAAAACAAATTTCATATGAGAAATTTTCACCCAAAAAACTACTAGCAAGTAGACAGCAAACTACCAAAACTAAGTACCTTACAAATCCTTCAATGGGTTCGTCTACCACATCAAAGCCCTGAGCAAAGAGAAAGGATTGTGTACATCTCCCCAACGCGATGAAAAACCCAAATACGGCCAAATCCTTTTCTAATACCTGAAGAATGACGAACAAAAACATCTCAATATACTAAAAAAATGAAAGTAGTGTAATTTTTTAGAGGTATACTCCACAACAATAGCAAGGTTCAGGGCACCATCGTCATTCATCAGCGCAAGTACAAAACCAAAGTAGCAGTGACGAGCTATAAAACCGTTAAAGCTTACCCCAAAATCAACATTATTTACTGCAGTGGAATATCCATAGACCTCCACACAGATTTGTGAGGTGGCAGTGGTCCCAACACAACATTTGCCAATCAATGTCTATGAAATTAGGTGGAACCGACTGCCAACTCAAATATCTGTGTAAACAAATTCTTACTATTTTCTACCACTACAAACATATATTTGCACAAAAAGATATCAGCGCGTCATCCTCTTTGCACAAACTAAAATCACGTGGGTGTTAAAACACCAATGTAAAATTTTATAAGAGAAAGTTGATTCTCACCTCGATGCTTTCACAGGTGGTAAGTCGTGACCATATTCTCTCTCTATGTATAGCTCGCTGCAACTGCTTCTGTATCAAATTAACCCAAAATACTACCTCTTCCATTTCATGATCATATTTGACCCTACATGCAGCAGCTTGAGGACCAAAACAGGCAAGAAACTCTCTGCGGAGACCAATTTCCTTTACACAACGGTATGCTTGGCTTATCGATACATAGTTAACCAGCATTTCCATAAGTCTATCAGATATATCAGGAACCATGGAGAAGAACTGTGAACAAGAAACTTTTGTAGGGCCAAGCTTTGTTATTACTGAAATACAACTCAGTGCAAGCATGAGCAGTGATATATCATTCTCATTCCGAGAACCTAGAGGTAGTCCTTTTCCAGACCTGAAAAAATAAAGGGAAAAAACAAACTTTTTATCCAGCAATACCAGAAATTGTATTAGTTACAATTTTGTACACTACTGTAACATCAGTTTTCAATTTTGAATATTCATATATTAACCTATTAAGGGTGGCAGTTAGTACCCTTAAACAAACATTTTCTTTTGCTTTTGTACACTGCAAAATATCATAGTTTGGGAACTAAAATAAGAAAATTTGGCTTGAAATGGGTTCAACAGCGGAAAAAAGAGAGGATATTATAAAATATTAGGTTTCTTTTTTGATTTGTACTCCAACCTATTATTTTACCAGTTGCTTGTTCTTGAATACAAAATCAAAATCAGATGATATGTTGGTGTACAAAACTATAAATATTCCTAAAGAAATTTATAGGCCTATAAATCATGCAGAAACTCCATACATTGCAGTTGCAGCAGTGAAACGCGGGTTGCTTTCGAAGTAGTTGATAAAACCTGTCACTACAGCTGGCACTTGCTCTGACCAAAACCATTCGTTAATTTCAGGTTGCTTTGTTGATAGTTTCTCTCTTATAACACTTTCCAGAGGGACAGAGAGTCGTACTAAACTGCAGGCAACGCAACAATTAGATAATAAAAATCAAAAGGTAAGCAACAATGACTTTTAGAGTATGAGACAAGAAAACAATTCATGTGCATTTCAAATTAATAGTTCCACAAGTGTATTAAAGATGCACAGAAATAAATGAGACAGTTTAAAGAAATATTATCTACAAGGTAGAAAAACAGAAACAAAATGCATGAACATGTTGCATTTATCATTTTATGACCATAACAAATTGCTGGACAGCAAAAGGTAATGAAAATGAAGCGGTCATACCATGAGGGAAGTACTACCTTTAGTCAAATGCACGAGGTAAAGTACAAATGTTACTATGAGTGAAAAAGCTGAACCAATTTTCCTAATCTCTAAGTCAAAAGGCCACACTATCATACATGGAGTCCCATGTAACAAAGTCCGAAATTATTCAATAGTGCACCGATAAGTCCCTAAGAACGGATATGTACTTGCTCAGAAAAAAAAATGTATCAGATCAAACAATGCATGCAGCAAATAAGTATTAAACTTTCCCTATGAAACTAAGCCAACTATAGTAGCCGAAACAAGCATCGAAGAGGAAGTTAGTAAATAATGACATGGAAAATGACTTCCCAAATTGTAAAGGGAACCCTAATGATCCCAGAAAACAAAAGTTAGAAATCTAAACATCATTTTTCATGACAATTGCTATAAGAGTACAATAGTTATAATAAAACGGGGACAGTGTATACCTTCTGTGAACGAAAACATTAATATCTTTGTCTCTTCCATCACCTCTAGATGAAATCTCACTTGCTGCTTGTAAAAGGGCGTGCACAGAAGCCTGAAAAGATCCTTATCAACAACTGCTACAATATAAAAATAGAAAAATTATGGTAGATTGGAAACATGAACATGGGGAAGAACTAGATCATGGAAAATTCATCCTCTTTATTATGGTATGAGACTACGAGAGGTCACGATCTAAACCCTTTACAACCCATGAGCAAGACCTGGAAAACTTTTGTGGCCTTTATTTTTTTATGTTAGTTTGGGAATGATCAATCTTATAGAGAATCGAAGTACTCCATTTCTACAAGCAAAGACAAAACTGAAAACCAACACAAGGAAATCTAGGTAACTAATGTCAGCAACAGCTAAACCTAAATTTGAAGCTGGTACCTAACGTTTCAATGAAAATCTCTTCAAACTTGTCACTTTTAGACATTTAAAAAAAATTATCATACAATCCCAATATCTAAAAGATCAACAATTTGTTGGTTCCGCAATCATGTAAACAGCCAACACTAGAGGTATCACACACTATAGCATTAAGTGTTGTGCAGCTCCTTATAAAACCTCAGTGCATTAACCCCTAAAGCTCAACTACATGAACAGCTAGTAAGCTAAATATAAACCCATTGAATAAGGAAAAAGATATTCACACAACTTTGCCACTCCCTTACATGTATAATAATATATTTTTGTTCAAAAATACATTTTTATCCCTCCAAATATACATGTATGGAGCGTGTGAGTTATATATATATATATATATATATTATTAATACTAGATTTAATAATTTTTCTTATTTTTAATTAATATTTAAATTTAGGGTAGGCTCAACTAGGGTTCTACTATATTTTTATTTGGATTTTTAGTAGGTTGGGTTTTTATTATGTTGAATATTTATATTTTGGTTTATCAAATTATACATTGTATTTTATGTATATTTGGATGGATAAATATGTCTTTCATTAAATAGGGAGTGTGGGAGTTGTGTGCAAGTTGTGTGTCTAGCATCACCCATTGAATAATGTATTACTAAACAGATGCAACCACTGTAAGTAAGCTCAACCCACTGAAAGTTAGTCCAGCAAAGATAGTTTCTGACATTCTGTCATTAAAACTTTGTATTTCCAGTTTATTTCTTTTTTCTGCTTTTCTATTTTATTTCCCTTTGTGGAAATAATTAAACTTTTGTTTTGTGTGGTTTTTCATCCACATTTTTACCAATTATCAGCGAGACCAGAAGCACTAAAAGGAACATACAGCATACCCAATTGGCTCGTGTCACTTAAGAGCATAACAGTGGAAGCATTACCTTCCCTGATAACTCCCGCAATTTCGACAAATTGGAAATATAGAAAACAAGAAGATATGCACTTTACATCACAATTCTGAACGATACATGGAAAACATGCCTGACCACACACCTGATAAGACAGAGCCTTCACCCATGCATTTTTGTCAACTCCAAGCCATGCAGTAGAGAACCATGATATTTTCAAAGACAAGCTGTGTTCTTTAATTGCTAATTCAAAAACCCTGGCTGCATCATGCAATGACTGAACAAGTCCGTCACTATAATCAATGGTTCCCAATGATTGATCAAGTTTTACTCTTATCCCATCAACATTGTTTCTACTACTTGCTTGAGGAATGCCATTGATGGTACTAACACTTTCATCAGCAGTTGAAAAGGAAAAGACGGTTTTCCTTTTTGTTTTACAAAATGTGAAACCAAACTTTTGAAGGTTCAAATTGCCATCAGCTAATATAACAAGCTTTCTACGGAATCTTTTTCTTGAATGTCCTTGACCAAATAGTAGATGGTCTAAATTGGCTACTCTATTTTGGGAAAAACTTGTTCTCATATTTGCTTGTGAGAGAAGTGCATTGGAAGAGCTGCAGAAACAGTCGGCATGTCAGATTTAAATTCAGTTTTACATAGACCGGGAGTGAGACGGAAAATATTAACATAAACGGCACTAGATATAGAACATATGTGTATAGGTGGTGGTTCCCTTCTATGTATAAATGTATTAATTTAGCAACAACTTTGATTGTACCACAATTACAGTTAAATTTTGTTTCTTTCTCTAGCCTTTCAACCAAACTCAATATTATGTGAAACCTAAGGTCCTAAAGCAATAGAAACCGTTAAAGTCGTCAAAGGAAAATGCCAAAACCGCTAATTTGTCTGCAATATTTAAGAAAATAAACTGGAATATCTGAAATAAAAAGAAGAAGGAAATGTCCAGCTTAAAAGCAAAACTAATGACTCCTTCAAGAGAAAAAAACACAAAATCTCAGTTTTTAATCAGGACAACCAATTGTACTACACGTCATAAGAAAAAAAAAAACGAGTGTAAAAGGCTGCAGTCAAGCAAGCTCTTCCATATCAAGTTGTGCAGTATTACACACTCTTATAAAATCAGATTTAGGGATTACTCAGTTATATCACACCTAAATATTAGTGTCAGTTTTTATTTTGTACAGTAGTCCATGAAAAAATCATATTGCATACTGAAAACAATGATCTTTAGTTTAATACATTGTTGAAAACTGTGCGGAAATTCTAAGCTGTGGTAATGCAGCTTAAGCGAGGGGAAATCTTCATATTGTGTATTTTCTTATCAATTGTACAGTATTAGGATCAATATTTGGCGAATATGTTTAAATTACAACCATTCCTAATTCAAGCTACTTACAAATAAAAATGAAAATCTACTTGCAAATTACAATAACCATTAACTAGTATAAAAAAAAACTCATTTTTTAAAATTAAGCTTTTTTCGAACAAATCCAGTTAAAAAAAAATTCCAAGCAAGAATTACAGCCATTATTGTTTCTAAAAAGCTTTTTTTACTGTGCCAAATAAAAAACCGTATCAATTCGGCTAAAATATTTCGATTTAACCCACTCCTAGTTCAAGTTAATCCAATTTTATCGCATAAAATTGGACTAACAAAATTCAAACACAAAACCCTATCTCTACAAATTACAACAATCACTTGCAATTTCTACAAGTAATTAAAGTGATGCAAAAAAGTAATTCTGATAAAATAAAATGTAGTTTTTATAAGCTTTTGCTTAAACACTCCACTGTAACTTTAAACTGTACCAAAATAGAAAGTTCATATTAATTTGTATAAAATTAGGCTAAATATTTTTGGCAATAATCATTCGTAACTTAATAGAATAATTCAAATATTTATCAATGAAGTAGAAGTTAACGAAACTGAGTCACAATAATAAGTTTTATAAAATTAAAAATAGTAAAAAAAGTGAAGAATAATAAACTAACCTTGGGGATACTAGTCCATGGTGATGTAGCTTTAGGGACATGGAAAAAATATAGAGTAATAATATTATATATTTATATTTATAATATATATATATATATATATAGATATAGATATAGATATATATAGAGAGAGAGACTCTTCTGGTAGCTCCGAGATATATTATATATAATTATTATATATATATATATATATATAGAGAGAGAGAGAGAGAGAGAGAGAGAGTTTATCCGGAGACGTGGGTATATAGCTGATCACATGACTGTGCAATTAATTGTTTAAAGATACTTCGAGTATTGTTGTTAGCCGATTTAGTACCCTTTTTCCGGTAAGTAACGATTTAGTACTCTGATTGTTTTAATTTATATTATTACCCCCTTTTTTTTGGATACGTGTTGTCGGTGCTGTCTATAGTTTAGTAGGTACAAAATTACAGATACGACCCCTTTGTTCTTTTCAAGTTTTGGTGTTTGGTAGTAGGTTAGTTAGTAACGTAATATTTTTGGTGACAAAACTGGTATGTTTTTCTAGCAAGATTTATGAATTATTGTTTGTAAAGAGGCTTTTAACCGAGGCTTTTCAAGTTATTCCAAGTTTATCAACGAGTAGGAATTTCACTAACAACAACTGAATACGAAACCCTCCCCTTACAAATTACAACAATCACCAAAATTAGCAAGCTCTTTATTCTTTTTCTATTTTCAGTGATTTAGTAGTCGTTGGCAATTTAGTACTACATCTCCGACTATTTACCGGTGGATTAGCTTATGTCAATTATTTTTGGTGATAGACTGTAGTCGACTGTTTTTGTTGCTAGCCAATGTTATTTAATGCTTTTGCAGCGGATTTATCTGTTACCAGCTTATCAATATGCTGTGTTGTATATACTCTACCTGTTACCGAACTTACCTTTTAACCGCTTTGTTACAGTGATACTGGTAAGTGGTAAACTTCATATATCTCATCATTTTGTTAAGTGTGTTAATATAGCAGATTTACTATACGGAGTATATTATTCCGTGGGTTGTATTTTGAGCAGGGATTTACTTGAACTTAACCAAACACATGTAGATATGAAATTTAACATTAAGCTGGAAAGTGATTCTGATTACTTGGAAATTTATAACTTCAGGAACATACATTCAACTTGGAATAATTTACTGTTAGGTACAGTGGCACTAATTAAAAAAAAAATGAAAATTCACACGGGAATTACCAGCATCAAATATGAAACGAATTTTCTATAAATGTAATTATTGCTCCGGGGGCCCTCTTGCTATCAGCATTCCGTCACCAAAACTCGTCCGAGGTTTCGCATAGTCCACAAAAAGAGCACGTCCATCAAGTGCCTGTAAACAATCATATACCCATTAGTTCTCAAATCTCAGTTATTAGTCTATGATTTTGTTCTCAATGTGACCAATGCCAAGAAGGAAAACAACCATTGCTGTGAAGATGCCACACTTTCCATTTGTAATTCTAATTCTTAAGTTGAAAAATTAGTACTCTCTACTAAGTGTCGGCAAATCCGTTTAAATTTAATTTTCATGAAGTAACGACCAAAAAAGCAAGCCAACCTTTCCATCCATCTCCGTTTTTGCTGTCTCGGCTTCATCTTCTGAGGCAAAAGTTACGAAACCAAAGCCTTTTGATCTGTCTGATACTCTATCCGTTACAACCTTAGCTGGCAAAACAGAAAATATCAGTCTCCACCTTCATTATAAGGCTTAAGAAGCGAGTTTTTCTTTTGGCATTATTATATTAGGAAGAGACCTTCTACTACTTGACCATGTTGCGAAAATGCATCGAACAATTGCTTCTCAGAAGTACAGAATGACAATCCTGCATCAACATAGTGAGATATTCAGGACCTTGGCTATATTAATAACAAAAGCATGCTGCTAATTAACAGACCCAAACAAGAGCTACCGCTTTTCAAAGTTTTTCTGTTAACACTTAACAGGTAACGGTGACAAAATGCAGATCCTAAGTCCTGATAGAGTGAGAGATTTTTCACAGCCTTCGTTAAATATAAAAAGCAGTACAAGAGGCCCATCTGCAGAGAAACTACATCCCAGTGTATGCATAAAAAAATTTAGCACACTAAAAAAGATAGTATGTCCAAAAATTTGCATATTAACATGTTGCATATACTTGAAAACAGGCCGCGACGGACTGTTAGATGGCTACACTTCACATAATCTTATGCGACTGTATTGTTCATGTTCATACTAGAGGTGGAAAGATGACCAGGGAGTATAGACGAATAAAAAAAATCTAAATTTGTTCCAAAAACTCTATAAAAGCATCGATAAAGCATTTGCTGCACCAAAAAGAAATCAAAACACCAGAGGTGTCTATATAATAATGCATCTCCGTAGGACCCAATTACTATATCTATCTTAGAAATCCTTGCACCAAACACAAACATGTATGTGCTTAACATAATGAACTTTATAAACGAGAAAGAACCTTTTGCTGGATGATTATTCCCAAAACAACCGGAAAGAAATGATCCTAACGGACCCAACTCACCAAACCACTATGTTGTACTTGTTTGGCTACATCCACTCTGGTATACTTACAGATTTACAAAAATAGTACGATTTCGTTTTGGAACACCACAAAAGCATACCTTTTCGTGATTTAAAGTATAAAAAGGTTTACTTTTAAAATATACCGATTTTCTGACAGTATTTTTCAAATAGTTGACCTTTTCCGAAATTTACACTACCGTCAAGTATATTTTGCTACTCAAATCATAAATTAGTCTTTTCCAATTCACTCATTCATATCCGTACACGCAAACATAAAACTTTTTGTCCAAGGTGCAAACAAACAAACAAACCCTTAACATAAAAAATCAAGAGTACTCTTAACTACCGAGCAGTATTTTGGATAAGTTGTCGGTCAAAATTTATAGTTTCAACTAAACAAAAACACTGATTACCCGTTATTTGGAATTAGGTGGAGACAATCGGGGTCTGCCCCCATTTTGATAAAAAAAAATGTGTAAAATAAAACTTTTCTAATAAGTCTTTTATTAAAAATTTCTAAAATTAGTGACACAGCCCCTCATTTACCAAAATTAACGTTGCATCCTCCTTAAAGTTTCTAACGTCCTTACGGGCCAATAAAAGTAAGTAAGCACAATTCTACTTATTTACTAAAATAAGAAAGTATATAACTATAAAGAGATGTTTCTTTCTTCATTATCTGCAATACATGTTTAAAAATAATGAGCAAAGCAAGTATTCCACACACAGTACTACTCCCTCCGTTCCCAATTAATTGTCTGCTACGAAACTACGTGCAATTTTGACCGGACAATAACTTACTATCAAAATTGTCAGAAAATTTTCAAAAAGTTGATCATATAGTTCAAACATTAAATTATATGATTTAAGTTTGAAATTTTCCATTTCGACAATTTTGATATATGTTATAGGCCAGTCAAAATTGTACATAATTTCGTAAATGATAATTAATTGGAAACGGAGAGAGTAACAAATAGTACCCCAAATAAAAACACTAATTTCTACCATGTTTCTTTTACCCTATTCATTAAACTAAAACATAAAAATAAAAATGAAATAAAATCATAACTAAGAGAGATAAATAAATACCTCCCACAAAAAGCTTGGAGGCAACACCTCTGCGAGAAACTAATAGAGAGAAATTATAATTAATTAGAAATAAATTTTTCTCTAATTTTGATTTTATTAGTTGGCTTAAACCCCCTTTTTGGATTCTGCTCACAGCCGCCATTATAGAGAGGGAGAGAGATAGATTTTAGTTTTCTAGTGTGTAGTTAAAATTACTTAAATGGTACTTATAGATCAGATTAAACATATGTTTGGTCCATTAGTTATAAAACAAATACGGATTTTACTTGTTTCTCTGCTAAAATGGCACATTTAAGACTAAATACGAAAAAAAAGTGTTTGGGGTCAGCATAAATTTCTGTATTTTTTCGAAGAAATAAATAATCATTTTCTACTGCTCATGCAAGTGTTTTATGGATTAATTGGTACACGTAGACTGGATTATTTATTTAATCCCATTGTTTAATATGAACATGATTACGTAGATTTTACACAAATAAAGTGGCGTTAAGAACTTAAGACTAGGGGCGAAAATGCGGTCTTGTATAGAAATGGATATGCGACCAAACAAGGACTATAATCTTCAAAGTTTGTATAGAAATGGATTTGAGTTGGTTTTGGTCAACATAATACCATATTGGAGTTCATTCATTCATATCAAAATGCCTTATCATAGTAAGTATGATTATTTATTATTAAATAACAAACTTAATCAGTAGATGATCGATTGTGAAATAATTCAAACTCAGACAAAAGTCGGTTTAATTTAAGACTTCAAGTGTTCAGTTTATGTATAAATTGTAATATATGGAACGTTTTAAATAAATAAAAAATTGTAATCAGTTCATGTCTTACATAAATTACAGCGTATTTAGCCACTGAATTGCAACTACACAAATTTCACAACTAGAGAGTTTGTTAACGTCATCAACTGACACAAGAGACTATAACACAAGATGTTTTTTTAAAAAATAAAATATATATATATAACACAAGAACTTGAAGGACTCGTGACAAATAAATTGAGAATATGAGATGGATTATAAAAAATAGATGATCATGACTACTATTATTCAAAACGTTCATCCACAAAATTACCCCCTAAGACGAGAAGGCAACCGTTGGCCAACACCAAGTTTTGTATCTCTTCACTCGGAACGAAACCTGATGGCAGACCAATTTCCTTGAGCGCGGAGGGCCTCGTGGCAATTATCCAATCCAATAAATCCTTACTGAAACACTTGACATCCTGAAAACTAATCTTTTTTAGTTTTTCACAATTGCTAACCAACAGCTTTACTCCATTTTCCGTCACCCGATGGCACCATTTAAAAGTCACTTCCTCAAGATCCGGACACATATCTGCAATAACTCCCAAGGCTTGGTCATTGATCCGTGTATCATCCGCTTTAATAGTCTTCAATTTTAGTTTGGCATTACCTGAGCCGAACAACGATTTTAGTTTCAAAACTTCTACCCCACTAATGTTTAAATTCCTTATTTGGGGGCATACTCTTAAAATCTCGGCCATTCCCTCACCTGTAAACATCCCACTACAACCGCTTATATCTAGTGATTCTAGATAAGGGCATACGCGTGAAATTCTTAAAAGTGCTCTATCAGTATAAAGTTCACATAATTTCATGCTTAGGTGCTTAACCCGATAGTTTTTATGCAAAACAAATTCGACATCCTCATAAAATCCTACTTTCGTGTCATCCATTACAACTGATTCGAGCAAAGAACAATGTTGTGTGAGCTTAAAGAATGTATGACTAGTAAGACTCGAACAACTACTGAGATTTATATATGTTAGGCCACGGAGGTGCTCTATGATTTGAAGCATATGTTCATTTGTGAGCCACATAGCTCTTGGAGTAAAACTCTTTAAGGACGAACACGCTTTTAAAAGGGTTGATAGCCCCCTCATTGTGAAATTACATCGTGACCCCGTACCGAAATCTATTCTCTTAAGCGAGGTGCATGATTTTGCAACAGAACAAAGAAAATCATCGGAAATATCCACTGACCAAAATTCTATTTCTTCTAGACTCCTTGCATAGGAAATCGAGTTTTCAATGGTTAACTGAGACTCGTTACTTGGAGAAGATTGTTGAGTAGACAAAGCTAGGATCAATGAGGTCAACTTAGAACTATGCCGCATCAAAAATCCAATAGAATATTTTGTCACTTGTTGACAGTAATGAATTTCAAACACTGTCAAGTCCTTACAGTTGGACGATAGACGCATAATTGTTTCATCTGTAATAAAACTACAATCAGAAAAAGTTACCTTTTTTAACTTTTTGAGCTTTGATGCAAATACTTCTACCCCATGAGTGGTCACCATTTCGTATGTTTCGAAACAATTTAAATATAGTTCTTCTAGACACGGGAACATATCCGATACCAAAATTAAATCATCGTCACACAAGGAAGCACCTGTGCACTTCAATTTCTTCAATCCATTTTTGTTTAATTCTCGAAGACCTTCTCTAGGGAAGTACTTTGGGTACAAAAGTTCGAGGGCTTCAAGGTATTGTAGCCTAGATCGGGATATTTGACAAATAAGTGTATTTGGATCGGTCCGGAAACTAGAATTTATACAAATCCTTCTAATGTTTCGAAACCTTATTAAAGCTCTAGTCAAGTAAGGAGCTGTAGCATCCGATACAAGAAAGGTGATTTTCATTTGACTCGTGACTGAGAGAAATCTTTTGCAAACTAAAGATAACGAGACAAAATCACTACAATCATGTTCTTGTATTAGTTTAAAGATCATCTCCCAGCAGTCATCCTCTAGATTGTCTTGCACACATCTTTCTTCTTTTATTGCAGATCTTTTATACAAGTTAAAATTCAGACACGAGAGAAAACGCATGATATCTTCGGGAAAGAGAGTATAAAGGAAGGGCTGAGAGACACAAATAGATATAAAATTTTCCTTTTTCTTGTCTCTTTTTCTGTGGGAGGTGAGAAATTAGGTTTAAGCTTAAAGAAGAAGAAAAGTGCATGTCTTAACAAGGACTTTTCAAGACGTGTTTTCTGGTGAAGGATAATTTCCATGTAACTTCAAATTACATGTTGTTTGGTAAACCTTACAGCTGACTAAAAGCTATTTTGATTTCGGGTCAAATCTAAATAAGTAAACTCATTTCTAGAATATATGAAGGAGGGTTGCGTATCATGATTCATGAACTACTAAGAAATTACCTTTTAGTCTGGTATCATGAATCGACTTGTGAACTGTAAGTCGAGAATCTTGACTAACAATCAAACAATTTAGACTAAAACACAATAATTAATCCAGTTACATATATAATATGATATGAACTATGAATCAATTCCTTTCTCCCAAAAGAAGCACCCATCACGAAGGAGGCAACCATTGGACAAGAACATGTTTCGTTGCTCTTCACTCGGAACAAAGCCCGATGGGGCCACAATTTCCTTGAGCGAGGGCCTCTTTAGCAACATCCAATCCAATAGTATTTTGGGACCAGAAAGTTTACACCTCTGCATATTGATCTTTTTTAGCTTCTTACACATGCTAACCAACACTATTACTCCATATCCTGTCACCCGCTCACACCATCCCATTTTCAGTTCTTCGAGGTCCGAACACCTCTCCCCGATAACTACGAGAGCGTCATCATCGATCCACGTACTTTCTGCTTGAATAGTCTTCAATTTTAGTTTGTTCTTATTGGATCCCAAGAAATTCGAAACTTTTACGAAGCTAATGTTCAAATGCCTTATTTGGGGACATACCTTTAAAATCTCCGCCATTCCTTCATCTGTGAAGTTCTCCTGACAGCTACTTATATCTAGCGATTCTAGATTAGGGCAGAGGCGGACAAATCTTAAGAGTGCTCTATCATTTAGAAGTTCACAGTGATTCATACTAAGGTACTTAACACGACTGTTCTGAACCAAGACAAGTTCGGCGTCCTCCATAATTCCTACTTTCGTGTTATCCATCACAATTGATTCAAGTAGAGGACAATTTTGTGTGAGCATGAAGAATGTAACACAAGTAAGACTAGAAAAACTATCTGGACCATTAGAAAGATCTATATAGGTAAGTCCACGGAGGTACTCGCAAATTATAAACATATGATCATCTGTAAGCCACAATGCCCGTGGAGTTAAACTTTTTATGGATGAACACACTTTTAAAAGGGTTGATAGCCCCCGTATAGTGAAATTACATCGCCACCACCTTGTGTCCATATCTAATCTCGTAAGTGAGGTACATGATTTGGAAATAGAACAAAGAAAATCATCAGAAACGTCCATTGCCCAAAATTGTATCTCTTCTAGATTGGTTGCATAGGAAATTGAGTTTTCGATGGTAAACTGATACTCATTGCTCAAAGATTTTTTCTCACAAGATAAGGTTAAGATCAATGAGGACAACTTAGAACTATTGCGCATTAAAAACCCAATAGCATTTTCAGTCACATTTTCGCAATACTGAATTTCAAGACTTGTCAAGTCCTTGCAATTGGAAGAGAGATGCCTAATTGCTTCATCTGTAACAGCAGTACAACTAGAAAAGGCTACCCTCCTCAATTTTTTGAGCTTTGATGACAATACTTCTACCCCACGAGCCGGCATTACATTTAATGTTTTGTAACAATTTAAATATAATTCATCTAGGCACGGGAACAAATCAGTTAACAAAATTAAATCAGCATCATACAAAGACATACTAATGCACTTCAATTTCCTCAACCCATATGTGCCCATACCAACTTCGCGAAGACCTTCTCTTGGGAAACTCATTAGGCTCAAAAGCGTGAGGTCATCGAAGTGTTGTCGCTTAGTACCGATAGAAATGCTTCTAAGGTGTTGAAACCTTCGGAGAGCTCTAGGTAGGTGAATAATTGTCTGTTCTGAGACAACTAAGCTGGTTTTCATTTGATTCGTGATCGAGAGAAATTTCTTGCAAACTAAAGAAAATGAGACAAAATCATTAGGATCATCTTCTTGTACTAGTTTGAAGATCATCTCCCAACAGTCATCCTCTAAAGTGTCTTGTACATGTTTTTCTTCTTTTATTGCAATTGTTTTTAAAAAGCTGAAATTCAGAAGCTTGAGAAAAGTCATAATATCTGCCTTGAAGAAAATAAAGAGGAGGGTGGGAAAATGGAAAGAGATTCTTTTGTCCTTTGTTTTCTTTCATTCTGGTGTAAGAAATAAGCTTTTGTACTTCTCTGGTGAAAGAAAGTTCAAGGTTGTTTCCAAGTTGCTTCCAAAAAAGAAAGTCAACTTTGAAAATATTACTCCAGATCTTGCAGATCCAGTTTATTTGAAAAGCCATGCGGCCCATGCACACTACAACCTATATTTTCAGATTTATTCACCAATGGTACGGAAAATGATACAGTACATATAAAATGGTCGTTATGGGGACTTTTTTCCGGATTTATAGTATTTTTATTCAAAGTTAATAGATGTGAATTGTGATAAATGACACGAGATAGTGTAATCAGAGACTCCATAATAGTTATGTTAATTTTAACAATATTTACTTTGACACATCATTATTTAATTGCATGTTAAATGAAACATATATAACTTAAATTTAACATTGACATTAGTGTATTAACTTAACAAAATTATCTAATTTTAATTAAAATTAATTACTAATTAAAATCTGATTAATTAGTCATTTTGTAACCCCACTAATATAGGAACTAAAATAGAAGTAATTGAAATATACTTCACGTTTTAATTAATTGTATTTTGTCACGTCATCCATTAACAACATTAAAAACATTGTTATATTTAACAACTTTTTTAACATCTATAAAGATAACACATGATTTAACATAGCTAATGTAGACAAAAAAATGCATTGTTAGTTAAATATTTTAATTAACAATAGAGATAATAAGAATATTATAGATGTTATTAAATTATTACAAGAAGGATCAGAATACGATTTAATTCATGGCGTTGTGATTTCTGACTTTTGTGTCATGTAACTGAATGAAATTGGATATGCCCAATATTCTACCATTCTTACTTACATAAAAAATGCCACGTATAGACCAAACAATAGAAGATGAAAGGAATAACATAAAAAACAAGTTTATTCCAAAAATATATATGCTTTGATGTTCTTTTCTTATTATTATACAAAATAAAGTACAAAATCAACGAAAACTTAGTGACATTGAATACAAATCCATTATAAATGACAACTATACTTCAATGGTTCCACCTCAAAATCAGTCCCCATTGAGGAGGAGGCAACCCTTGGCCAAGAACGAGTTTCGCAGCTCTTCACTTGGAATGAAACCCGATGGCGGAACAATCTCCTTGAGCGAAGGCCTCGTCGCAATCATCCAATCCAGTAAATATGGTGAAGGAATATCACATCCCTGCATATTAATCTTTTTTAGTTTTTCACACTTCTCAACCAACAATTTTACCCCAAGTTCAGTCACTTGATCACACGATCCAATATTCAGTTCTTCAAGTTCGGGACAAATCTCCCCAACATATAACATAACTTGGTCATTGATCATTGTACCTTCAGCTTGAAAACTCTTAAGTTTACAAGGCATTTCATCCAAACCCATGAAATTCGAAACTTTTGTCCCACTAATGTTCAAATGCCTTAATTCGGGGCATGATCTTAGAACTCTTGCTATTCCATAACCAGTGATATTCTCAGAACCGCTTATATCTAGCGATTCAAGATATGGGCATACCAAAACAAATCGAAAGAGTGACAAATCATTTAGAAGGTCACACGACTTCATGCTGATATTCTTAACTTGAATATTAAGAGCCAATTCAAGGTCTATTTCCTCATAAAACCCTACTTGCGTATCATCCATTACTATTGTTTCGATAAAAGGACAATATTGTGTGAGACTGAGAAATGAAGCACAAGTAACAGAACAATTACAAATATTAATACTGGTTAGGCCACCGAGGTACTTACAGAGATCAATCAAACATTGATCATCCAGTGGAATATCTCGTGGACTAAAACTTTTTAAGGACGAACACTCGCTTACGAGAGTTAGTAGCCCAATCATGGTGAAATTACTTGTCAACTCTGGGTAAAAATCCACTTTTTTAAGCGAGGTGCATTTTGCAATAGAACAAAGAAGATGGTCTGAAAGGTTCACTTCCCAAAGTTGTAATTCTTCTAGATTCCTTGCATCGGAAATTGTATCTTCAATGGTAAATCGAACCTCATCATCGCCATCATCAGATTGTTCATTAGATAATGCTATGGTCAATGAGGTCATCCCGAAACTATCAGAAGTCGAGTTTTCTACGATAAATTGAGGCTCTTGTTTTGGGAAAGATTGTTTTCTAGCTAAGACTGTGGTCAATGAAGTCAACTTAAAACTATGCAGTAACACAAACCCAATCCCGTGTTCGGTCACATGTTTGCAGTATTTAATTTCAAGACCTGTCAAGTCCTTACAATTCGACGAGAGACACGTAATTGCTTGATCTGTAATATTGTTAAAATTGCAAAGACTTACCTTTTTCAAGTTTCTGAGCTTCGATGATAATAGTGCTACCCCACGATCCGTCACCATTTCGTATGACCCGAAACAATTTAAATATAGTTCTTCCAGCCATGGGAACATTTCAGGTAACAAGATTAAATCATCGTCACACAATGAAATACTCATGCACTTCAATTTCTTCAACCCATTTGTGCTCCTGCCTAGTTCACCAAGATTTTTTATTGGAAATCCTTCTGAGTGCGAAATTTCGAGGGTTTCGAGGTGTTCTAGCCTAGACCGCGATATTTGTAAAACAAGGCTTTCAACATCCTTGTGAAAATTAATATCGATACAGATGCTTTCAATGTGTCGAAACCTTACCAAAGCTCTAGGTAGGTGACGAGCTGTTGAATCGGACACCTTTAAGCTTGTTTTCATACTATTCGTGATCAAGAAAAATTTCTTGCAAACCAATGATAATGAGGCTAAATTATTAGGATCGTCCTCTTTTACTAGTTTGAAGATCACCTCCCAACAATCATCCTCTATAGCATCTTGTACACAAGTTTGTTTTTCCATAACAGAATCTTTAGATGAGCTAGAAAATTTATTTTTGAGAAAAGGCATAGATATCCCCTTTTGTTTATCTTTAGCAGAATTTTTAGATGAGCTAAAAAATTTGTTTTTGAGGAAAGGCATAGATATATATCCGCCAAGAAAATAATAGAATAAATGTGGAGAAGATTAAAATAGAGAAAAATAATAAGGGGAAAGAGAGAAATAGAGAGGTTTGTTTTTCTTTCTTTGTTTTCTTTTTATTTATTTATTCTGAGGTTTAAGAAATGGGCTTAATAACTTATAGGCAAAAAAATCACGTTCTAGGATTTCTCAAAGTTTTGTGCTTGTGGTGAATGGTGTTTCTGTAGTTGCTTTCAAAGAATAATCAATCAACCTTCAAATTCTGTTTCACACACAATTGCAAGTTGTGTCTTATGGTCAAATACACTGCATGTATTAGATATTTGAACAACAAAACAAAAACTGGATCAGAAATTAGCAAAACTGCAAAATCCAACCAATCAAAAGTCAAAACATCACCATATATATATAGTCATTTACTAGTATAGTACGCGTTGCATGGGGCCTCCAAGGCTCCAAATTTAAAATTAAAATTCTCTATTATAATCTACTTACAAATTTCCTTAAGCTTGATGTTCAAGGTTACAGACTTATAGATTCTAATTCTACACAAGTTGTTAGTGCTAATTTACTCTTAAATAACGATGCAGTCTAATATGAGGTTCATCATGATCAGAACATTACAGAAAATTTGGTATTATTAAAAAGACTCGTTTCTTTTATCTTAAGCCTTTCCAAAATCATAATTCTTATGTATAAAAAGTATAGTTGAAAATTCGTTTTTGTTTTTGTTTTTGAAAATATATAGTTAAAAAAACATGCCACAAGCGTACAAATTTTAGATTACTAAAACAACAGATTATATATAATTAATCAATAGATAAATATGTTCAAAACAATCATATTTGTAGTAGCTAGGGCATATTAAAATTGTCAATTTATGACAATTATATTCATTGAAAAAAGAATGAGGTGAAATTAGTTATATGGATGTCGAAATTAGATGTGTTGAAATAGTTAAAGAGGGAAAATTGAAGTTGACATTGTTCATAGAGATATACCTTTGAAATTAAGTTATATATTAACCATCACAAAAAACCCACACAATAATAAGTTAAGAAAATTTCCAAGAAGGTGATCAAAAGCCTTTATCTTTCCACATACACCTTCTAGAAATAGTAAAAGAGGACGAAATAAATCCTAAAAACTCCCTCCCAATTATTTCTCTTTGATAACACATCTTAATTAGCAAAGATATTAAATCAAAAGCTTAATTCTGGCAAAGATATTAAATCAAAAGTATTCATGAAAGAAAGGGATTTTTAAAATTTAGCACCAGAACGTAAACCCGCAAATCTGTAGGCGGAAAGCACAAGTTAAGCAATAATCTCGACGAGTGATGATTTTTTTTAGATAAGCCAACTTAAGATATTACTCCTAGAAGCTAAATGTATCAACAAATACAAAGACCGTTTTTTGTAATCAAATATTAGCAGTCTTTCCGCGTATATATATATACTAGTAAACGATACTCACGCGTTGCGTGTGATATGCTATAAATTGTGATGATGATATAAATGTAGAGTAAAAAAAACACAGGATATAATAAAAAAAATATGATATAAATATTTTTCGAAAAAAAAAAATATAGGATATAAGAAATTTTGTGTGGTTAAATAATTAGTTTTTGTTGTAATACAACTATTAGCTATGTATTTAGGGAGACAGAAGTAGAGAGAGGTGAGAACAGTATCGTCTTTATTAATGAATGAATATGAATGGATATAAAATACAAGACCCCTAACCCTCTTTATATAGATAGAGGGGTAGGGTTACAAGCCCAACTTGGGCCCATAAAGTATAAGCCCAAGAGTCCAATAATCTCACAACACTCCCCCTTTGGACGTCTTGAATTCTTCGTCTTCATGCAGTCGATCTGAGTCGAGTTCATTCGCAGTGCTAAACACATAAAAACCTTAGGGCCGGAAAACCCAGTGTGGGACAAAACCGGTACCTAGGAGAAACTGTGTAGCCGACTGATATAGGCCGAAATATCATGTAAGTAACTAACCACAAAACAGTGTGCCTCATCAAAACCTTGCCAGAGCAAACCCAATGGGAAAATCTCTAGTCGAAGGAAAAAAAGTGCAACAATGGTAGTCGTAGGGATCAACCACAAAACAGGTGCCTCATCAAAACCTTGCTAGAGTAAACCCAGTGGGAAAAAACCTCTAGTCGAAGGACAAAAGAGTACACAGTGGTAAGAAGTATACAACAGGATACTCCCCCTAATTTCGGCAATCTTAAGTGAGATACAATGGGAACGTGTCTCGCTAAAAACCTTGCCAAGGAAAACCCAGTGGGAAAAAACCTTGGTCTAAGGACAAAAAGAGTACACGAGCATGCGACTGGATGCTCCCCCTCACTTGCACACGACAGGGTGCGAGGATTTCGACTAAGTAGTAATTAGTACAATAAGCATTCATCTGGATGCTCCCCCTCACTTGCACACGACAGGATGCGAGAATTTCATATTTCAAGAAAGAGTACGAGCATTCGACTGGATGCCTCATTTACTTACATACGACTGGATGCAGGAAAATCTAACGTGGAATAGAACGAGCATTCAACTGGATGCTCTTAAACTTCATTTGTGAAGATTAATTTCGGCGAGAAATGCTAAATAGCATAATGTAGTCATGTCTCTCTTGATCAATAACAACAAGTTGTCTTCTATGACAAGTGTTTTATCTAGATCGTGAGACAGAACATATGTAATTCAAATATGACTAATACTAGCTCGAAGTCATATACACTCTCTAGTCGTCTCATAGAGCACGAATAGATCAGAGTGATTCACTTGGAGTCATTCCAAGACCTCCAAGATGTCGCCTTATTCCTAATGGTAAAGACATACCATGTTAGGAATATCCCTTATGCGGGTCTGATAAGTAACCGGCATCGGTATAACCGAAAAAGGGTTGCGTTAATTCGAGTACCGAAGGGGGTAGGTACACTCGATGACGCAAATGGGATAAGACAAGCCCTCATCCACAGTTACCTTAAGGTAATGGGAAAATGTCTTTTATGCCATTTCGATGACAGCGTGTTAGCGCGATGCTGTGTCGAGCTATAACATTCACAGCAGACGAGATGTTCGTCCTAGCACATTAGACCAAGTACAATAATGCGCTTATTGTACTTAGATATGAACATCATGGTTCAATATCTCTTCATCGTCACATCAGGGACGGAATGGGTCTATATCAATGTCTAGTGATCGAACGATCATGGGAGAATCTGACGACTTAGCGTCATGATGAATACAACGTCATAACACCTTCTGGGTGTAGTCTGAATCATGGACTTAGATTCAATCTTTACGGGAGTCGATCATCAGGCCGAGTCACTACCGTTTCTTCCCAAGATCCTTCATCTCGAAGGCAAATCCAAAAATGGATCGCGTAATAAAACACGCAAGGGCATAATACTTGTTCAAGTATCCCAAGCTAATCAAGTACTCACTTAGGCGGTATACCACATCCGCTCGGATTATATTAATCCATATAGTGAACGTCTCAGTCAATTGAGATCGTGTTCCATGGTCAGAAACTACTTGATTTAAGCACATGAAGTCACACAGGGACCTTCATCTATATCTCTTTGTCTAAATCCCCATAGAGATAAAACAGTGACCACAATCACATGCTGCATAATCAGTTTTTGGGAAACTACTAAACTGATAAAGTAGGGGACCGTTATAACGTCTATTACGAGTAAATAACCCATCTCGTAACCAATTCCAAGATGTGAGAGAAGCCTTGCGCTACTAGGCGAGCATTCTACAATCTCATTATTCTCATCACTTTTCCTTACGAATAACCAAATAAACAAACTAGTTTAACATTGGTGGCGTTGGAGCTACAGGTCCGAACACACTTTCGCTAAGGAGTCTACTTGGATTGCAAGTTTCCATTAGTACAGTCTATTCTACGTTGACTTCAGGCAACGGTACATGGTTCCCTATCATAATTTGTTCATATTATCAGTCGTCACCGAATATATGAACAAGTAATCAATGACAGTCTCGTTTCGCTTCAATATCGTCTAAGATATCATGATCGACAGATATTTCGAGATTCTTAGGATGAGGAGGAAATCACACATCTCCTTGATCCTTTATAATCTCGTGCGACAAACGAGTTTCAGTTCACCACCTCTGGGGCTGAACGAATTAAGAACCGGTCAACTTCCTCATATCTTAGGAAGGACGACAGACTGACGGCCGACGGCAGCGTCCTTTGCTTGGCGGGTTCGGCCAAAGCAACGTGTTACGACAGGAACACGGCGTCCGACAGGGACGTCTATCCTTGCAAGCATTTTGCAGCTGGTATAAATGATCTCGTGACATCTCATAAAGTCATTAAATGCGTCTGGCATTTAGTTAGACTTGAGGGAGTCTATGCACTTACTTATCACTAAGTGCAGTTTTGGGGATCAAGCTAAGACTGAGTGGGTTATGCCACGCTACTTCACGTCGTTCCTTATCAACGGTAACGTGCAAATCTCCCCCTAACGACGGGGAGAACAGTCTTAGCGATGTCACTTTCGCATATCATGCGGTAAAGAGATCGCTTGCCAAGGTTACTCTATCAAATGATAGGAAGGAGATTCATAATCGACTTATGTCCCCTTCAGAGGTCCATATTTTGAACGCTAGAACGGCTCAATCAAAATATTAATTAATCACTCTAAACACGCGTTATTATGAGACTTCTGGCTCATAACCAGTAACCAGCTGGTACGCATATGGTGTTTGAGTGTCTATGGGCCTCATAATGGACCAATGCAGCAAAATAGCATAACCCACACGGAAATATAAATCTTGGTGCGCAAGACCAAGATGTGCGTGCAATCATTTGCAGTCGCATCAACAAACTTTCCGTGAGTCCATTTGGGTCTGAACATAATCGACAGGATGTTCAATTTGAATTTCCAAACTCAAGTAATTCAAATCGAAATTTCGATTATTACTCTTCGGAATTATCAAGTCGACTAGACTTTTCAGGATAATCCGGATCATGAGCCATCAACTTAATGATAGGGCTAAAAGTTTGGGAAATGCTGCATTTCTGTGGACAACAATAAAATGTGACCTTATTGTCGATGCATCAACCATAACCATTTATATTTATGGTCCGTTTTATGGTTGGATAAGTCCACAATAACTCCTTCAATTCTTTACCAGAATTCTACGAGTTCATTTCGTGATCTTTACACATACTAGTCTTTCAAAGTGAGCATTAGTGGCATGAATTTCGGATTAATCACGAAATATATTCTCAGAGAGAATCCAAATGCTATGCGATTATAAATCAAGCATCGTCTTTTGACCCGGGAATATCTCATCCGGTCAATGCCATAATATCAAAATGCTCTTATCAATCGACGACAGGCGAATGATAGTACAGACAATCATGTCTTAGCATCTAAATCATTTATCATTCGACGACAGGCGAAATGATAAGGTAACTTTGAATGCTTTAAAGAATGTGGTAGCAACCACTTGAAAGACATTTCAACTCCTCTAAAATACGTTTTTGAGTGGAGGCTATGTAAAAAAATTTCATTTCTTTCATGAGCTATTACCAGATAACACTGGTTTTCTCGAATATTTTATAACTCAACAAGGTACGACAGGACCTGCATGAGTATAACGCCTCATATTTGACAAATCAATTTGGCTTTACCAAAGATTTCGATTTTGAAACGACAGGTCCAGAATCGTTGTCACTGAGTGCTCTTTTAGGCAAGTAGTTGGTGAAATTATATGGTACACTGTTACCCACTATTTCCAAAAAACCAACTACACCACAAGTATTGCCTAAAATTTCATAATTTAAAGTTTGGTCACATTTGTCAAAGGAATTTGCTCAAAAAACACTTTAAATTATTTCGAGAAATTTCGTAAACAGGCAAACCATAATCCAAAAGTATGTCCAAATGGAAAAAATCATAATCCAAATGGAAAAACATAATACAGATGAGCAAAAAAATGGCTCAATGATTTATCAAAATCAATAAAGAAAGGTATCAAACTCATTTGAGCCACAAAATCGGGGGTCTCAAGAGTTTCCTTTCAATTAACTTTAACCACATTAGCATCGGTTTTTCCACCTTTATAATAGTTGTGAACTATTTAAGGAGTAACCGTGCATGACCTTTGTCTTTATAGCATAGAGTTGGCTCCTTGAGCATTATCTCTTGCTTTGTGACAACGTGTCATATTGTTCCTTTCAATTATTGTCTTGGAGCCACAGGTTTTCGATTTTGACGATTGTCTAAAATCTCGCTTGGCTAGGCGATTCATCGGGATCGCGACAGTTCGAGACAAATAACACTTGTCTCGGTTCTCGATTCGTGAAAAAAAATGTACACGAAGAGCATTAATATCAGGCAAACAATTCGCCATTGACCCAATAGGATTAAAACTACTCATCGGGGTAATTTTTTTTATTTTTTTTTATCCAATAACAGATGGGCGATAAAGGAATATGGTGAATATAAATTCACGATACTGCTTATGGAATACAATTTCCAAGCTAGTATTTTGGTGAAGGATAGCTCCAATATGTCAATTTCAGACATTTGTTCACCATAGACGTCATCACGTCTCAAATGTGGCGGCGGAATAAAATCAACGCCTTAGCATTCATCCTGAGGGTAACAACAAACTCGTGTTTTACTCATCAAAGATGGCATCCAAAAAAAAATTTGGGCATCACATTTTCACACATTAGGGTGACTAACATGTGGTGACGGAATAACATCAACGTCTAAACAGTCATTTCGCAAGTATGTTTTGCGATTTTTCTCATCATAGATGACATCCAACATGTTTTGGGAGTTCTGGATTATTTATCATATAAAACGACTGGTTTATATGTTTATGGTTTGTACAAGCATAAACTTTATTTCGAAACGACAGGTTCGAAAAATAGTTTTGCTTTTAATGTGAATAGGTTCTCATTGATCGAACGACAGGTCGATACAGAGACACCAATTCGGCGAAACATACATCACTATATAAACACATTCGGGGAAATTATTATTTAGTCAACCCCTTTCGGTAGCTCTACTTGAAAAACGACCAGGAAAGACGGTGAGGGTGGAGGGCACAAATGCCACTTAAAACCCGACCTCATTAGGATATCGACTTCCGCCTATATCTTTCCTAGACATCGTATCCAAATAGGTGAGCCTAGTTAGGGAAGGTTCATAATTTTTCCAACTTAAATGTGAAAATATATGATTTCGCAAATTTACATATATTATACACATGGCAGTGATTAAATATATTTAGATTGTACCTGCTTGTAGTGCATATTATAACAAGATATTCTAAATCACACTTAGCAATATCTAATACAATCAATCAATCTAAATTTACCAATCAGTACAAAATATATCACAATTATTATTCTAATGTCATATGTGTAAATTTTATTCATGGTAATTACAACATGCAATAGTAATATATCTTTAATTACCAATTAATTCTATATGGTAATTTTACATGCAAAGTGGTTAAATATACATGGAAACATATCAATTTATTCATTTAACATGCAATTTTTATTCACTTGCCTTTTTAATAAATATATATATGCATGTGGGTGAATATTTAGACCGAATATTGACTTTTATAACACATATATACTGTTTTTATACATGTAATATACTACAGGGACTATCCGTGTAATTTCAGCAAACTATATA
Source organism: Primula vulgaris (assembly GCA_963920805.1). Taxonomy (NCBI): domain Eukaryota; kingdom Viridiplantae; phylum Streptophyta; class Magnoliopsida; order Ericales; family Primulaceae; genus Primula; species Primula vulgaris. Next base: position 38,629,318 of record OY987213.1, read on the forward strand.
TCTATTTACAGCATTATTACTGCTTCAGTCCATAATTTCAGACAAGTTTCAGTTTAGTCCTTGAGTAATTTCCAGAATAGTTTACAGCTTTCAGAGAATTACAAATCAGTACATACGTTTCAGTTATTTACAGATTTAATCCGACAGATTAATACATGTTTTATAATTAAATCATTAATAGTATAAGAACCTGTAATTGATTATGTATGTATGTAATACTCAGTACCATGTTTTACTCTTTAACAGTTTTATTCCAAAAAAAATGTTACAAGTTTAGTGGTATACACAAGTATATTTAGATTACTAAATATCTATCATACATGGTTTTGTCTTGTAGTTAACTATCAAACAAGTTGTCTCAAGAACAGTCAAAATAACATGGTTGCATTCTTATTTCATGAACAGTCAAAATAACAAATTTATATGCATGGTATATTAAGAGATTCATGTTACAAACACAAAACCAGTAGCATATATATTGCATATTCTATTTTCTATTAACATGTGGATTTATTCTTACACATGCAAATTGTATAACTAAACAAAATAGCATGCATACGGCTGTAACATGTCATCTTATACAATTAATATGTATGTAACGTGTACAGTATAGAAAAGAAATTGTATACCTTACTCTTGGTATATTGATGAAGATCGATATAATAAAATACTAAAAATCCGGATAAATCTCAAGATTTATTAAACCCAGAATCCGTACTCCAATCTCCGGGAGTCGTGCTGATAACGTGTTGTAATACAACTATTAGCTATGTATTTAGGGAGACAGAAGTAGAGAGATGGGAGAACAGTATCGTCTTTATTAATGAATGAATATGAATGGATATAAAATACAAGACCCCTAGCCCTCTTTATATAGATAGAGGGGTAGGGTTACAAGCCCAACTTGGGCCCATAAAGTATAAGCCCAAGAGTCCAATAATTTCACAACAGTTTTTATTTTTTATGAAATTAGTTATTATGTTAATTAATAAAAAATTATAGAGGTATTTTTGAAAAAAAAATGTCTAAATTAGACAGTATCATTTGACTTATATTGTCTTATTATAATAAAATGATATACATACAAATTTAAATAGTTGTTTATAGTCGTTTTAATGCTATTTATAATAGTTTCAAATCTGCTTCTACTCAAACGGTTAAATATCTCCATCTATCCGAACTATATATATATAAGACGTATTCAATATCCCTTTTCTTTTTCTTTTTTGGTTTACTTTCGAATTCAATTTCTAGCATGAAACAAAAAACGTACCCCAACAATTTCTGTTAATAAAGTAACTTTTTATCCCTCTTCTCGTCAAATTTTGTCCATTTGTCAAATATCAAAAGTTTATGCAAATGCGCCTCTCTTTTTTTCGTTCGACAAAATTGACCGACTGGGGGAGAAACCCATGCAATAAAACTATGGAGGCTATCAAAGTTATCATCGGCTTTTTAGAGGCTAGCTCAAGAAGCCGGAGCCTTTACAAAGGCTTGTGAAGGCTACAAACGCTTGTGGTGGATTTTAAAACGCTCATCAAGGTCTTTCAAAAGCTCACCGGACTTTTCTTGAAAGCTCCTCGGAAGTACTAAATGCTCCATAGAGGTCTTCCTAAACTCGCTGATAGCTCTGACGAAGGATGACATTAATAGGAGTACCAGGGAAGGGGATTAGGCTGTTGTATTGGCAGGATCTGGAGCAAAAAGGGTCATGTTTCGATGTTTTAGGGATTTCTTAATTATGGTGAAAATTAATGAATTGGAAATTGTGGAAAGTTTTTATTATTATTATTGTATTATTGTTTAACCTTGTGAATGTAACTCTCCTTCCACCTTCATGTTTAGTTATTAGTACCAATCGTCTTTACCTTATTTCCACCTAATCAAATACAATTATCTAAGTAGACAACAAATCCATTTTGAGTAAGACAATAAAAATCCATATCACTCTAAATTTCATAACAATATCAATCAAAAGCGATTACATTTTTTTTTTCACTTTCTTGCACTGACAACATAAAACATAAACAACAATCACCAAGATAACCCAAAAGCCAATAAAATTAAACAAGACAACTCATCATCTCAATGTTTTCTGAGAGAAATAGCCGATAGGACGACCAAAAACATCATGATGACAACGGTGATGAACGATGCCACAACAGCACCACTTGACCTTTGGCAGAAATCATTGAACTGCTGACATATAGGCAACCAGTTCGCGCTTGTATTTCCACTGTGAGCCAAATACACTATTGCAGTAGCTGATCCTGCAGCTGCAGTGGTCAATGCAACAAACACCTACACCAAAAAAGAAAAAAACTAGTTAAACGGCTCGTAGAAGAATTTTAGGGACTCCAATTGTAACAAAGTTTTTTTCTGTTTTTTGTGCCTATTGAATATAACTTATTTTTTAAAAATTTATATGGTCCTGAAATTCAGAAAAACCTCAAAGTATCATCTAGAGCACGATACCGAATGAACTTTTATGATATTCTTTTATTATAGAAAAAAGAAGTCATCTGAAAATATATACTACCCGGCAAGCTTTGTCTTGTCTTTTTAAAGTTTCTAGATTGTTATATTTTATATTATGAATACAAAGTACATGGCGATGGATCGATCTTACGGTGTCTAAGATGATAAGTAGTGTTCTTGGTCCAGAGGCATGTGGGCGTATAATGCAAACTATGGCGAAAGGTATGGAGAGAACAAGGTATCCACTTGCTATTGCCATTGCAACAACAAAGAACCTGCAGATTTTCAAACATTAGACACTTGGCACGTATATTTTACTCCATGGAATTTGCTTTAACCAATATAGTATAGCTTAAAAAGAACAAAACAGTGAATACATACTGAAATGTGGGGATATCGTCATAGTTGGCTTGAAACTGGAAGAACTGAGTGAAGAAAGGCAGTGTTTGGCCAGTCGTCGCCATAGCAGCAGCAGCAGCTATAGCAGTTGCAACACCGCATATCCTCAAAACCACATCAAATATAGCTATACCTCTTTTGTATCCACCTCCAACTGGTGGACCATCATGGTATGCCACTGCACTCCCCAACAGAGGAGCTTTCCCCTTTGCCTCTCGGCTTGCTTGCTTCTCGTCATGCTGGGATAGCTCAATCGAATGGTCAGCCATTATAGGAGAGGCTAGAGAGATATTTGGAAAGGGAAAGTGATTAGAGATATTGATGGTTTTGAGTTGAGAAGCTTGTGATGAATGAGACTAGATGCATGTGGAACTATTTATAAAGAAGTTGTTGTTCATGGGATTTTAGGAATGTGTTGTTTATTTAGTTGATGGAGCAAGAAGAGAGTTGTTACTTTTTGTGTTTGGATGGAAACCCTAGTTTAATAGTATTGTGTTACTATTGCATAAATTTGTGATTTGTCAAAAAGGTATGTAGAATAGAGGGTCAAAACCATTACATAGTTAAGGTTGACTAAATAAGTTATCATCAACCATTTGATTTTGATCATCCACTCCTCTCCCTTCAGTCATGTTTATTTATGATCATTTGAACTACTACATTCTTAATTATGTGCACATTGTACTTTTGTTTATACTCTAATTCCTTAAAAAAATTAGGAATTCTATTCCCTCGATCAACCAACTAAACAACTCCAATCCGCCTAATCCACTGACATTTGTTCTGCTACTCTATACAGTCAATTTCATTCCTTCTGGGAAATGACATCATATCTTGTGCATGCATTATCCCTCACGTAATATTGTTTTCAGGCTCTTCTTTTAATTATTAATTTTTTTTATAGTGCGTCAAAATCATAAAAATGAAGTTGTGCAGGGAAAATTTCAAATTTATTATACATTTTTATAGTATATCATATATACGTGAAAACAGATAAACTAATGGTCTAAACTCTAAAGAAAATGTTCAAAGCTAAGCGGAAAAGAAAGATACGGCAGAAACAAAGAAAAATCAAATTCGGGAAGTAGTTTAGAACACCAGCATAACTAGTGTTAAGCACCCCAAAATTGAGATTTACAATATTATTCATTTGGATAATAGGAATTGGAATTACAGACATAAAACGTCAAGCTATACACGTCCTTGTATAACACTGTAGACTCTGCTAACTAGCCCCCCAAAAAAGCTATAAATGACCGCACGGTGAGCTAACACTTCAAATTAAGACTTTCAATTAATTGTCCATTATGCTAATCTTTGAATTATACACATCCTTGTGGCCGCAATTTCAATCCACGGTGAGCAAGTGCTTCCATCACCCGACTAGCTGCCTCTTCAGTATCCTTTAGTGGGCGATAGTTCCAACTTTGAGATATCTGAAAGACAAAAAATCACATCTTATGATTCAAACACTCAGAAATATATTAAGAACCCAAGCGGGAAATTAAAACATTTGTTTGCGGGGAATATCATTGGTATGCATCTCACACTTATGCAAAAACAAAATGCCTATCTAAGTAAATTTAACCAAAAATAGCATTCTTAATGCAAACAACGACAAGAGCATTTGATGCAATATATACGCCCAACAAGGGAACTTTTCTTGCCATCTGACCTTTGATCATCAATCTATTTATCACATTTAATTAAAGGGTAAACAAAACCTAGGCATGCGAAAAGACTAATGTGTCTAATGGGCATCAACTACAAACATTAAACATATGCTTTCAATCACACTACTTCCCCAGATGATGAAACATAAAGAAAAAAAAAAGGGGGAAATTATTGGTCATCCTGAACTGTCACATTCGCACCCACACGGCTATTGTCATCTCGAGTTGCGCATAATACTAAGCAGTAAGTACATGCACATTAAGGAGATCACCATTAATCGAATAAAACACTTTTTCCCCATCACCATACTTGAGTAAAACCAAATTCTTTATCCAAGTTATTAGACCCAAAAATGTACTCCAAATCAAATTCACTTAGTAAATAGAACCGACTTCCTCTTACAAAAGATGGTCAGATCATCCACACAAAAAACACTCCACTTTATAAGCAGGTCAGTTTTACTTGAGAAAAAACCATCCTCATATTTGTTAGTTTCTTTTTATTGGATACCTAAACGCATCTCTATTCAAGAGTCATCTTTACCTACTTGTTCATGGGGAAATTGAATTGCACAGAATCACCCATAAGTAGTCAATCTCAATAAATAGTTTTACATATACCACAACAATAGTACTTTATATTAGCATGGACACAGACATGCAGATAGCCTTAAATTATAGTTGAAAATAAGAATATTTGAAATCAAAAGAATATGTATGTTAGGCATTTTTTTATACGTAGATTAGTTATGCAGTCATTTTTTAAATGGCACTTGTCTTAATAGGACTTAATTGGAAATAAATATCTGAAATGAAAAGACCATGATCTGAAATCCTGAAGCTGTATGCAACGTATTACCCAATGCTTAATTTAATGCCGCAAAAGATCAAAAACTCACACCACAACATACAGTCAGAGTAGATAATGTAAGAAAAAACTTTAAAAACTTTACTCACATCTTCTGCACCCACGAATGGTCGGACCACACCACGTTCTAGCATAGATTTGTGAAAGTCCGCAAATTTCCATGTACATCTCTCTGATCCAATGACATAAACGGGTTTCCTGCATTAATATTTACTAGATCTTCAGCTTCGGAAAATACCTGGTGAAAAGTTCAAAAAATTCATTTAACACCAGAAGTTGAAAATTACCCAGTACTGCAAGCTTCACTGAGCATACTGACTGAATCAGCTGTGATAATGAAAGCATCAGCACAAGCAAGATGACCCATGTGAGGATTTGGGTCTGCACAGCATTATTGGTTAATTAAAATAATGCCATATTTTTAAAGTTTTACGCTGGGGGGTGGGGGGTGCGGGCATCTCTAAAGAATTACTGTGCTGAAATTGCCACCAGACCTTTAAGAAAGTACTATTAAAGAGATGCCACTCAATTAAGTGTCAACTCTGTAATTGTAACCAACTAAAATGGATGTTTCGCATTCAAAAGAGCCACCTAAATAACTGTGAGAAAGTTTAAGTACCTGTGCCATCCCAAATGTAAACTTTAGGATGATTAGCAAAATTCTTCAGAACAATATCAGATACCTATTTTGACCACAACATTCAAAGAATAGTTACTACACGTGTATATACAGGAAATAAAAACTTTTTACAGATTTATGCATACCTTCCTTGGGGTTCTTCTAGAGAAAGAAATTCTGAGGCTTCCACAACTCCATAAAATGTTTCGTAGAGCAGATATTAGTTGTTTAGCGAGATCTGAACCATATCGGCAATGGCCTGAGACAAAGCATTAAATTAGTATACAGATGTCATATATAGAAACAGAAGGTGGTACTTATAATGCGTTTACAAGTACCAGCATGCTAAGAAGACCTATATCGTCCCTCGTAATTTTTAGATTGGATTCTTTTTCTGTTGGAAGTTCAAACCCATAAAAAAACATTCTAGTTTATTTATTTTCAAAAGGAGACACCTTGGCATGAGGCAGGGTCGGAACCAGAAATTTAGACCTCTAAAAAAATTGAGGCAGTTTTTCTTGGCTAGACTAATTTTCAAGGGTTTAGCTACCTCAATCGAATTGCAGGTTTCAGAGTGGCACTTTGTCCGAGACAATAGTTTCATGAGGGTTAAACGTGGTACTGGAATATTCGTTTCATATTTACTACGTTAGAATCTCTACCAGAACTATTAGTTAAGGATAGACATTGACTTAACTTCAGGTCCTATAAAATTTAGGTCATAATGATGTGAAGTCACTACCAGTAGAATTAAAATCTAAAAAAACTGTGTCTTTGTTGTTATTAAGAATAATCAGGTAAAGAATCTGACGACACATACAAGAATCCTGTAACTTATTCTGATTAGTGACCTAAACAACAACAATCATCGATTCTAACACAATTGCAGTCATAAGTATAACAAATAATTACTGTATATGTATTTCAAAAAAAATACTATATACGAATAATAAAATACAGAAACATACGTGTAGGCCCTCCAATGTTAACCACAAGCAAGGGTTTAGGAAGAACACCAAGCTCGTCATGCCAGGATTTAGCTGCAAGCTTGAGAGCAGCTGAATCAGCTTGATGAAGTGCCCCCACAGTCAGAACCTGAATTTTACTTTTACTCGCTGATAAGCATTCTATAATTTCAACACAGGAACTTATATACAGCTAAGACTTAATGAAGGCAAACAATCTAATAGTTATAGAAAAAGTTAAATGATATTTGTCTCCAACTGGCGGAGAGGAAGGAAATAGGCAGCGAATCTCACACTAAATTCACCAACTTATCACACTAATTCGATTATGTGACATAAGCTAATAATAATTGCAATTGCTAAAAATAAGGTAAAATTTTATGATTCTTTACACTAAAGAATACATAGGTTGGAAACCAAAATCGTTAACACGTGATAGGATAGTGTATAAAATCGGAGAAATATTATCTTGAGTAACTACTAACTATTGCATTAAAGTCTTATCTTTTCCTATATGGTGCAGTGCGTATACTAAACAATCAAGAAATGCAACGTTAGTGTACTGATCGCTAATTTAGCAGTATAAGCTACAAAACCGAAAGCTGGGCATAATTGATTTTTTAAAGGTTATCCGAAATATCAGTTTTACTTGTAAATTATTTAGCAGAGTTGCCTATTTACAAAAATTTCAATTGTCTGAATCAATGGGTCTCAAATCTAAACACCAAACCTGACTAAGTTATTAGGTGAAAACCCACCACATGTTTGTCGGGAGGTTCTCGAGGTGTTATCCATCTCCGCAGGATCCAAGGGATCTGTTTCTGTCCTTGAGGAGACAATGGGTAGTAATCATGACAAGGAGTAATCACAAGATCAAATCTATGAAGATGCGTCCGAGGATGTTGTATCTGGACATGATGGAGAAAAAGACGTTATAAATTTAAATAAAAAAGACAAAATAAAGCAGAGAAATTGCTTGAAAAAGGCCATCACTAACCAGTTTAAAAAAATTATGAGCAGAGCTACAGAAACCATTAAGAAGTGAAAATGAAACTAAAGTATAATATAGTTTTCTCAAAGAAAAAAAAAGCTGTAATAGTAGCTAAATCCCCGAAAGACCAAACAAATAAGGTTGTTACTTAAACTAAAGAGTCAACATATTAACGGCATACAAGTTTAGAAACAGAAGGTTTTCCGTTATGAGATAACCAGAGTGTTGTGCGGCCGGCAGCTCTTTATAAACAACTATGTAATTGTTCAAGTGTATGAATAGTTGAATACCAATATCAATCAACGGGATTGTCTACAATGAAAAAAAAAGCCTCTCGAACCTGAACAACAAAAACATTATCTTGAGCTAACCGTTTTATCGAACTTGCAACAGAAACTGTATCTCTGCCAGATGCCACCACCAATAATGGACCATCCCTAATAAATGACGACCAAAAAGAGTTTTCTTATGGAAAAATGATATATTCCTATTTCTTATAAACCACAGGCAAAGTACCAAAAAAATAAGTAGGCTGATGTCAAAATGAGTGTAAGAGTTTCTGAACTTTAAATAGGTAGTCAAGGACAACACGTACATAAAGCATAGGATTCACAAATTACTGAAACCCTCAAGACATGTAATCATCCATAAATGCTGGTCTAAACTTCATAAAATGCCATATAGAATGCAAAAGAGACGCTGAAAACCCAATGGCCATTTTATATTATTTAGCCATGCCAATAAAGTGCCATAATAGTTAAGAATGATACAGGATACCCATAAAGTTTTTATATTTAAGGAAAATTACCGAGTTAGTCCATTACGACTGATCATCGTTGACAAACAAAATGCAAACTGGGACTCGGAGAATTATGAGACTAAACAGTAAAATGTTCTTTAAGAATTATGGCGGGAGTCTATACTTGTGAAGACGTGAACCATATCAGTTTTAACAATCAGCAGTTCAACAAGTCTATTTTGGTCTAAGTTCGTTTCGAGCCACTTTAAGTTCTTGGTGCTTCAATAAAACATTGTGGAACTGATCATTTTCTCCTTACAGGGACTTCTACAATATCAGAATTATAGAAAACTTAAGCAAAAAAGCTTACTTGTATTTACAAGAAGCATATGAAAAGAGACTTGATGTAAACTTATCAAGATGCAAATGAGAATTGATCAGCTTTATATATCAAATACTCCCTCCGTTCCCAATTAATTGTCCTCTATGAAATTACGTGCAATTTTGACCGGCTTATAACATGTATCAAAATTGTCGAAATGAAAAATCTCAAAACTAAATCATATAATTTAATGTTTGAACTATATGATTAACTTTTGAAAATTTTCATTCCGACAATTTTGATACAAGTTATTGGCCGGTCAAAATTGCACGTAGTTTCGTAGCGGACAATTAATTGGGAACGGAGGGAGTACATAACAATTGTCAATGCAAGCTAGGAAAATGAGGAAAACAACAAGGAGACGGCTACATACTTATCACAGGTATCACAAGCAATCTCTGCAATTTTCTTTGCATCAGCTTGTTGAGGGCTCGATATATCTGCATTACATATATAAAAATTAATGGAGAAATCATCCTCACCAAGATATACGGCCTATTTGTCCACTAATATTCTTTGACTAAAATCGATTCTGCTACCTTTATCTCGAAATGGAAAGCCGTAGATTTGCTTCACATGATAGTCCAACTTATTGTGATAAGAGATAGGTAACCAGTGAAGCCATTTACTTACTCCCTCTGTTGGTCTTCTAACACGCTGCAAGCAATGAGCAAGAACAAAAAAAAAATGCTAATAAGTAATAAGACACAAAAGGCGAATTTCAAATAGACATCGAAAATAAGTTCTGTTTTAATTGTCATCTCAGAAGTTTCCGTAAGCAGCTAAGTGCTCCTTGAAATAAAACTAAAGCTTTCAGTTTAATGTATTCATTGACAAATTTTGAAAATGACCAGGGAAATGGTGAGTTTCATGATTTTCACTTCGTTTTCATGCAAGGAAACATAAAGAGAAAGTTAAATAAGTATGTGAGAACTTCAAATGCTGGTCTCGTGTTCTTTTCCATTTTTCAATGCATAGTTTTGGACCCGAATGGATTTTTATCCATGTATACATGGCCTGAATATTTCATCAGGCAGACAGAAAATTGATGATGAAAAATATATGAATACATATATATAAAAACTCTTCTGTCTTCTAGCAACAACTCTCTACCAGGATTCATCATCTGTTGACCCTCAAAGTTGACTACCCAAGAAAAGAATTGAAAAAGGACAGTTTAGTCCGGTGATTATTTAATCTTAAAACTGTCTTTAAAGTTCCTTGGCATTCCAGTCCAACAGATTGAACTAATTTATCATGAGAAAAGGTTTGGGACAGATTACTCGGCTGCAGCATTAAAACAAATAAGCTAAACTTAGACGAGTCTGGAAAAAAAGGAAGACTATTTTAACTTAACTCGTCAGCCTTTTCAAATTAAGAGACCTAAAAAAAAGCTCAACATTTATCTGACCAGCCCAATTAAACACCAACTAACCACAGTACAATTCATGATAAAAAAGCTGGGCTTAGAGAACTGATTCGTAAAAGAATTACCTGCTAAAAATTTCTGTAGCACTGGAATTTGGAGGACTAATGATGTTTATTTTGGTACATCAGGAACTAGACTTTTAATTCTTCTAACACAAAAAACCTAGAATAACAGTACCCGTACTGTTAGCCCAAATTTGCGCTTTAAACATGCTAGTAAACTATCAATTAGGATATAATAGTTTGAATGAATGCGTCGACTAGACTATGTAGTATTTACTAGTACTCCTACTCTGTCTCGAGGCGAGTTTATTCCTTTATATCGCTATAAAATTGCAGGGAACTTCAGTCCCTTGTTTGGCTGCATATTTCAAATAAATAAATCAAAGGCTGGCTTATTTGAAGTTGAAAGAAAGAGGATTCAACCAGCTTTAGGCTTTGTTTAGTAACAAATTTTTAGATTTTATGGGTGTTGGACAGTCAGATTACTAAGCTTTTTCAAAAGAAGATTTTTAGGAAAAAAAATCAAAAACTAAAAATCTGGATTTTCGTTTAATTCTCTAAACAGCTTTTTTAAATCTGAGACGACCCGATAATTTCTTACCAAACGGAGCCTAAAACCGAGGTTTTTTAGGTTTTACATACTAAAAAAACACAAATTCAGGTTGTCAAGGTTCCACATCCAAATAACATATTTTTCATAAAAAAAAACAATTAACAAAAAGAGAGGATCAAGCTTTATATCTGCAACCAAACAATCTTTCAAAAACAAACAAACCAGAACTTAAACCTGCAACCAGGAAAAAACCCCTATCAACCAGGAACTCCAAATGCTGGTCTCGTGTTCATTTCAGTTTTTCAATACATTGTTTTGGGCTTGAATAGACTTTTATCGTGTAAATATGTCCTTAATATTTCATCTGAGAGACAAAAAAAAAGTTGAAAGACATATGAATACATGTATATAAACTCTTCTATCTTCTAGCAACAACTCTCTATCAAAAAAATTCATCTATTGATCCTCAAAGTTGACTCCTCAAGAAAAGAATTAAAAATGCCAGTTTTAGTCCAATGTTTATTTAATCTTAATACTGTCTTTAAAGTTCCTCGGCATTTCAGTCCAATATACTGAATTAATTTGTCATGAAAGAAGGTTGGGACACATTACTTGGCTGCAGCTCTAAAGCTAATAAGCTAACCTAGACGAGTCTGAAAAAAAAGGGGGTATTTTAACTTAACGCTTCAGCCTTTTCAAACTAGGAGATCTAAAAAAGCTCAACTATGTGACCAACCAAATTAAACACCAACTAACACAGAACAAATTATGAGAGAAAAGCTGGCTTAAAAGCTGTAAGAAAACAAACTCATTCAAAGTAGTTGTTTAGAGAACTGATTCGTAAAAGAATTGACATAGAAATTTTTGTAGCAAACTAGCAACTGACCATTAGAGGACTAAATGATGTTAATTTTGCAACCTCAGGAACTAGACTATATATTTTCTTCCAACACAATAAACCTAGAATAACAGTACCCGTACTCAGAGCCAGCCCAAACTCTTTTTTTTTGGGTGGCCTGCCCCCCAAGAAATACACACAGCTGGCCCATTAAATCGAGGGATCCAACAAAACATAGTATAAAAAATCAATTTGGGCCAAATTAATTTTCTCTTTGGCATGGGCTGCCCATATCGCTTGGACAGCCTGCACCCCCATTGGGCCGGGCCTACCCGTACTGTCAGCCCAAGTTTGCGCTTTAAACATGCTAGTCAACTATTAATTAGGATATAATAGTTTGAATGAATGCATCGACTAGACTACGTAATATGTACTAGTACTCCTACTCTGTCTCGAGGCGAGTTTATTCCTTTATATCGCTATAAAATTGCAGGGAACTTCAAGCCCTTGTTTGGCTGCATCTTTCAAGTAAATAAATAAAAGACTGGCTTATTTGAAGTTGACAAAAAGATGATTCATCCAGCCTTAGGCTACGTTTGTGACGTCGGAACAAGATAGCGATTATCTTGTAGGCTTGTTAATACGAAATTGTAGGAACAAGAAAGCTCGAAATAACTAGAGAGAGAGAAAATTCTCTTTCTTAAGGTTTGTTAATAATCAAAGTCTTTTAAATCCTCTTGTATCAGTTTGGTAACAAATTTTCTGGCAATTAGATTTTAGATTCTAAAATCAATGGGCGTTTGACAGTGAGATTATTTAGAGCTTTTAATAAGCAGGTTTTTAGGGCTAAAAAACCCAAAACCCAAAAATCTGGATTTTTGTTGGAATTTCTTAACAGCTTTTTAGACTCTGATTCATGACCCGATAATCTGTTACCAAACGGAGCCTAAAACCGAGGTTTTTTTTTAGGTTTTACATACTAAAAAAAACACAAACTCAAGTTGTCAAGCTTCCACACCTCGATAGTACAATCTTTTTCTAAAAAAAAAATACAGGAAAAAAAGAAAGAACAAGCTTCAAATCTGCAACCAAACAATTTTTCAAAAACAAATAAACCAGAACTTAAACCTGCAACCAGGAAAAACCCATAGTACATATCAAAATCCAAAACATAAAAGCAAAACAGCATAAATATAATAATAAAAGACCAATACAACCCAATGCACAAAACCATAGCATAAATAATAATAATAAAAGACCAATACAACCCAATGCACAAAACCATAGCATAAATAAGTAAAACCCACTAGCCCAGTAAGTGTTAAATTTTATTTTTTAAAAAACAGAAATTAAAGGACAAACGTGCGTATAAAGCCGTGTTTTGAGATAAATTAAGAGAAGCCCAAAAAATAGAATGATAAAAACGAAACTGTATTAAAAAACCAGTACAACCCAATGCATAGCTAAGTAAGTAAAACCCAGTAGTAATTTTACTCGATAAGTATAAAAAAAAATATAAATTAATGGGACTAAAATATAAAGTGGTGTTAATAGAGAGATCTTAATAATAAGACCACCAAAGCATTTAAAAAACCCAATACAACTTACTCAATGCACAATACTATAGCTAATTAAGTAAAACCCAGTAGTAATTTTACTCAATAAGTATAAAAAAAATAAAAAAAAATAGAAATTAAAGGATAAACGTACATATAAAGTGGTGTTTAGAGAGAGATTAAGAGCACGAATAAGACCAAAGCACTGATTCTCAGCCCCTGCCACGCCGTTTCCTATTATTATCGCTCGCCCTATTATTTTTCTGTATCTCATTTTATTTTATTTAGTTATATGTATCTTCGTATAATTTTTAATTAAAAGTCTTTGCAAGGTTTTTCGTTTTCTTTTGGGTAGAATGCAAATAAACCCCTAAAACTATGAGTAATTTGTAAGTAAACCCATAAGCTATTAATTCTTGAAACGTAAACTACCAAACTTTTGCAATTAACCCTCAAACATTCATCTTTTCAATGACGTAATTTTATGCTCGTTGATCCGTTTTGGTTGGTTTTTCATCGATTTTAATAATTTACTCGATATTCATGCATGTCAAGTACGTTTTTATGAATGAAAACAAAAAATTGGCTTCTTACTAAAAGAATATAATTTTTGATATAAAGCCTTTTCTTGTAGATTTTTTTAAGATAATTGTTATTAACTCATGTACATTGACAAACTACATATATAAAATAAATATTTTTGGTAAAATAACAAATGAATAAAAGGTTACGCCGTCTTAAAGATAAATATGGGGGTTAATTGTAAAAGTTTGATAATTTATAAGGGTTAATTGCAAAAATTAATAGTTTTGTGGGTTAACTTCAAATGACTCCTAGTTTCCCGGGTTATTTGCATTTTACCGTTTTCTTTTTTCCTTTTCTTATATGTTGGTTGTCACTATACCTCCAAACGATGCAAAATTTTGGTGTTCCCTTTGTTAATATTTTGTTACTAAATGAAATAAACATAATGTGCTACTTATAATAAGTTAATGAACTAGTTAGGTATAGTCGAGGGCTGTAGTCCCTCCAATTTAAAAAAAAATGATAAAAAAATATATTTTTCTATGTATTTTGATCAAAACCTTCAATTTTAATATGACAACTTGGGATGAAAAGGCTTTATATCAAAAACTATATTCTTTTAGATAAAATCAACCCCTCATTTTACAATTTAAATCACGTGCTTATAATGTGTTTACAAGTAACATCATGCTATGAAGACCTAAACTCGGAACTTTAGATTGGATTATTTTCCTGTAGTAAGTCTACACAAGATGAAAAACACTATAGTTTTATTTTATTTTAAGAAATAGACAGCTTGGGATGACGTATGGTCGGAACCACACATTTACAGTATTTTAATCACAGTATTCCTTTAATTTTCTATGCATATGGGGCTCTTTTTTAAAAGAAATCACTATTTGATAAATCTGGTAGTAATAAATTTTGTGTATGGAAAGAGTAGCAATATATTTCTATTTTAATTGAAAGATAGTAAAACGAAAATGGTACAGAATAGTAAAATGGAAAAGAGATGGAAACATGGGAGGTTTGTTTTTGCACGCGGCTTGTAAATGTAACACATGTTCTATATAAGTAGACCGGGTCTACACCTACACGTTTCAATCGGAGGGCCACAAACAATCTTAAATACCAAAATATCAGCCGCAAATTAATTAGGGTTTCATATATATTAGAGAGAGAGAGAGAGAGAGAGTGATCAATAAAAATGGCGTCCAAGACTGGTGGATATCTCGATCTCGTGTTGGATATATAATTTGCTACCAGATGTAGCTCGAAATGGAAACAGTGCACGAAAAGCCCATGCACCCAAAGTAAAGGAATACGCAAACTTTCACGCATTCTCTCCAAACGCTATTTTTCCTTAGCGTCTATAGCTTCTATTTCGGGTGCATAGGCTTTTCGTGCACTGTTTCCATTTCGAGCTAAATCTGGTAGCAAATTATCTATCGCACTCTGATCCTTCGCTATCGCATCCACGAGATCGAGATATTCACCGGTCTTGGTCGCCATTTTAGAAGAGAGAGAAATGGTGACTTGCTTTAAAACGATAAGGGGGGGGGGGAGTCTGCGGAGTTTGTAAAAGAGATGTGTTGACATGGGTTTAGGTGGAGAGAGAGAGGTGGTGTGGAGAGTGACTGGCAGCGTGGGGCTGTGTTAGAGTTTAGGGTTTGGATGGAGCAGAGGTTAGGGATCGGTGTGCAGTGACAAGCTGCAGAGGGCGTAATAATCAGTTCGGTGATGATTTGGATGGATTTCTAATTTATTTTTGAGAAATTGTACAATTATATAATTAGTATATTGTCATGCTTATTATTTTTGTTTGTATTTGATAATTGATACCGTGCCCTTGGCTGGTTACGATTGGCGTTCTTATTGATATATCATATAGTTATTGATGAATTGGAATGTTTTTGGAAAAAGATGAGAACCGGTACAGTTTTCAAACTCTGTATTTATGATAATGATTATTGGAGTACGTCAGTTTTGTTGTTGGTATAATTAATTTTAGCTTGGGTTGCTTAGGAGATAGTAGAGAAGAGGTTTTCTGATAAGATAATTAATCATGCTGCATTACTAAGGACAAACTTAGTGCTTGTTTGCTTGCAGATTTAAAGTCAGGACATATGATAATTTGCTGAGTGTATATGATTGTTGCTGGAAGCTGAGCTGTTTTCTGTTTACATTGAAAACCTAGAACTTTTATGTTAGTGCAACCCAGATTTTCTTTCGCTCAAGCAAGACATACCTTGTTTGCTTAAAATCACCATTTAGACCGTAAATTCTGTAGGGGGGGAAGTGTGTGGAGTTTGTGGAGAACTGTTGGCGGTGGTATAGGGATGCAAGAGTGGGTGTTTGAAGAGAGAGGGGGGATCGGAGAGACTGGGAGGGTTCATTTGTATTTCTGTAGAAAGGATTTAGGGTTAGGGCTGATTTGATTGGGATGAGGGAGGTTAAGGGGAGGTTTGTGGTGTTTGGTGAAGAGTTGCAAAATGAGTGATCTTTTAGGTGATGATTGGGATTGTTTTTTTAATCAATTTTGAGAACTGGTACGAGTTAATAAGATTTGGTCAAGATATGTATAGAACTGTTGTCTACCTATGCATGTGAAGAAATATTGAGGACCAGGTGTATTACCAGTTCTCTTTATTTGAAGATAGTGCACGGGTTAAAAGGTGTTAAGAATTGTTACATTTATCTCGCACATAGTAGTAGTACATATGTTTAAGGACCATAGGATAGTTTCACTTAGAGTTTTGGCTTTTGTAGTATAATTAGACAGGAATTAACCATTTGTTTGGTTGGTAAAATGATATTTGGATTTGTCTTGTCTTGTCTGAATACTTGTATGTAGACCATATCTACAAAGAATCTTGATCTGCACAAGTTGTCAGCTGAATTGTATTAGTTGTCAAAGGACAAGTATTAGACAGTCCATTCAAGTTTGATTGTTAAAGAACTAATAGCAATTTTAGAAGCCGATTGTTAGTGATAAGGGTGGATATTTGGACACAACATATGATGGAAACTGACATAGTGATGGCTTGAATATGGCGCATGATTTGATTCAACATTTGTACATATGAATGTTTAGTTTTACGAGTTTGTACTTATGAAAAATCTTTAGTTTTACGAGTTTGTACTTATGAATAGTTTCACGAGTTCGTACCATGGTGTCAATTGTTGTGCTCTTATCTTTTGTTTGTGTTTGTAGTCTCTAGCTAACAGTATGTTACCTCTCAATGAAGAAAATGATTTGCTAGCTTGAGTAACTTACTATATGAGATTTTGGGGAGCATCATCTACTATATTTTCTCTCTCTCACCATTATACAGATGCACTTTCTGTTGGTTATGACACAGAAAGTTGTACTGGACTTCACTTGCTCTAACATTTTCATATTTGAAAATACTTGTTCTATTTAAATTTTTAATTCAGTTATGTTCTTTCCAATATGGATTATAGTTATATCTTGCCTACACTGGTATTAGTTGTTGGGAAGTTGCTTTTTCGATTCTATTGATTGAAGTAGTTGAATGGGGCTTGTTTTTGGATTTCAATAAAATTTGATTAACAAAGGCTTTTGTGTTTCGTATTCAGTGAGTTGATACCTGTGGTGCATGCATATGTGCTAATTTTGCTACTATACTGATCGATTACTCTATTTTTTGTTGAAGTATATGTATATGCAATTGATTTGATTGCTTTTGTTTCATTTTTCTAGAAGTTATGTACATAAAAATTTCAAAATTACCAATTATCTACCTTGTATAAACCGTGCGACTAATTTTTAAAATATATAGCTTCAAAAATTGAAGTACCAATTTTTTTTCACTATACGCGATGCATAAATACTCGAAGTAGGTCTCTGTGTGCTATTTTTGCTATTTTACTGTACAAACACTCCATTTTCGTTGAAGTCTGTATTTTATTGATTTTACTCGCTTTTGCATTAAAAGCAAAATTATATTACCTTAGGTTTGAATGAAATTGGCTGTTATATAGTAGGTACCCTAGTTGAATGATGAGTAAATACAAAATACCTTGTGCAGTTGAGATTTTTTAATTGAACAGCTAATTTTGCTTATTTATTTATTTTTACAGTAATGCATGGAGCCAGAATAAGGTCAGAATGAAAAATTAGATGAAAATAGTCTCGTTAATACCACTTATAATTTCCAGATATTAAACTAATTAGTCTCATTGACAAGTTTAAACTTCGAATCTAATTACCTGTCATGTAGTAGGTTAATATAGTCCAACTATGAGTAATTGTGTTTGGTTCTTGACTCGAGTGAAGTTTTGGAAAAATAGCAGCAACTTTGGCTTTATTAGGATGTTTGTAATGTTTTTCCTACTAGATTTTAAACTGCTTTTAAATTTTACTCGTTATATCTAATTTCGTGATTTTTCTCTCCCAGTCGCATTCATTGGCAATCTCCATGTAAGCACCTTTTCACCAGAACCTAATATCAGGGACCAAAACTCTGTTTAAGTCTTTAGTTGTTGTTAGATTAATATACTAACTGATTCTTTACTTTTAGTTTCCCTCTTAGTTGACTGGTTTAGACTGTTAGTTTGTGTGTATACCATGGGCAAATTTGTAATTTTGCATGCATTCTATTTTCAATAACTATAGGCATTAACTAAGGACTATAGTGTTTCGTAAGGCATAAAGAACTGTGGTGAGTATCGATTGGTATGTTGTTGCTTAATAATTAGCATTTTGGAAGATGAGGCATAAAGAACCCGATAATCCCAAATTGATTGTTACTCAATAGTTAGCATTTTGGAAGATGAGTATCGATACTCGAATTAGGTCTATATGTGCTAAATTTGCTTTTGTATTGTTCGATTACTCTATTTTCGTTGGAATATGTGTATTTTATTGATGTACTCACTTTGGTATCTATATAAGAAAATTTATGACCTTAGGTTCTGTTAAAATTGGTTGTTACACAATAGTTAGCATTAAAGAAGATGAGCAGTGATTGATACCTAAGTCAAGACCCCGTAAATTTATCAGTAGATTTTTTTGGGATGTTTTTTTTCTTTTAGCTGCTTTCTAACTATTCCCTCCGTCCCAAAATAAGTGTGTTGCTTCATAAACCATGTTATTGAATGATTTGAAGCAATTTCGGTTAAAACTCAACAAAAAAGCTTTAAAAAATCAAAATTTTCAAGCAAAAACTATTTTTTACTTAAAATGTGAGGTTTAAAGTATAATTTTGATACGTTTAAACTAACAAAAACAGATATTTCAAAAAATAAAAAGGAGAAAATTTACTAAAAATGGAAAGTGAACACTTATTTTGGGACGTCCCAAAAAGGAAAGCAGGACACTTATTTTGGGGATGGAGGGAGTATGTTTTATATAGTGGTTAATGGTAATGGATCTGATGCTATTTTCATGGTGATGAATTCTTAAACGTTAGTATCCTTTTCTCCTCTTTAGCTTTCTTGGGTTAGATTTTCAAATTTCCTTGCTTCTGTTTTCTTTGCTTCTTTGGGCTACGGCACCATCCCCCCCCCCCCCCGAAGAGGCTGAGGAGGCTGCTGCCAGGATCAAGGCGGATGCGTTCAACTCCGCTGACAGGATCAGGAGTGAGGAGAGGAGGGAAGATGGGATGGAGGTGCTGCAGGCGTATTCGAAAGAGATCAGCAGGAGTATGCTTCTGGCTATCAAGTCCTTCAAGACGGAGAAGAATGAGTCTGTTAAGGCGGAAGTCAAGACCGTGGAAGAGAGTGAGTCCTAGAGGTAGGGAGCTGTTGGGACTGTTTTTTTCAGGATGTTTTTATGTCTTTTACCTGTTTTAGGAACAAAAAAGCACCTTGGATTTTTATATTTCATACCGTTCAACTTTATAGGAACAAGATAACTTCTAGCATATTAACCAAATAAGGCTATTTATATTTTATTGAAGATTTGCTAATTCAAGGACTCAAATGGCCTATAGATTTATGTGACTGTTTGAGTCCAAAAAGTTTTTTTGTTATTCTTTAAATTATCTAAGCTGGCACGTAGATGAACACATTAAGGTTACGATGACTATTGCACCTCTTATGAGCTTCCAATTTTTATTTTGAAATGAAATTAAAATCATGTATGAGTGAGTGATAACAGGGGAGTATATATATGCTGCGTTAAGTGTGGGGTGTGTGTATAAATATATGTCGTAATTAGTCAGACCCAAAGAATATATACAAGTCTATATAGTTATATACATGCATAATATATTTATATATACACATTCATATTCATCGTATTCGAGTTTGTGCAGATCATATTAGTATATGTTACCCACACTGGTTCTATAGTTGATAGTATGAATTAAAATAGGTTATATATATATACACATATATTTTTTTATGTTACTCACACTAATTCTATAGCTAATAGTATACATAATCATCATATTAGAGTTATTAATTTGTTATAAGTGCTGTTCGGACCGATTCTATAGTTATTACATACATACATACATAGATACACACACATATACACGTCACTATAGACTTCTGCAGATCATTTTATGTGTATGTTACTTGGACTGATTCTATCGCTGATAGCATGAAATTATGAGTTTTAAGTTTTTTGCTTAAGTGGTGTTTAGACTGGTAGTGTAAACGTATTATTCGGGATTATAATTGTTCTGCTTATGTGACCATGAGTTATTATACATATATATGTTTGTATGTATGTTCATCATTATATTCTTACATTATTATCTTTATACTTACTGTGGTCTGTAAAAATAGTCCAGTTTAAGTTTTCACGTGATTTGTAAAAGTTAGTTAACATACAGTAGTAATAAAATGAATTTTTTCCCCACAATTAACCTTAATTTACATTTTGTAAAGTATGCAAGCACATATATGTATATATTCATCATTATATACTTACATTTTTATCTTTATACTTACTCTTGACATAAAGATAGTCCACTTAGAATTTTCACGCGGTTTAAAAAAGTTAATTAAAATAGTTACAAAATGATGTTTTTTTCACAATTGACCTTAATTGAAAAGAGTAAATGCTGGGTTTTAATTTTTGATAGTAACTGCTGTTCACCAGTTAAGCATTTCACCGTTGTTATTAGTCTTCTAAAATCCCCAAGGCCAATTAGGCACAACCTGTGCACGCATTAGAGGGTATCTGGTCTAAGTTGTGCTATTGGGCCTAAATCGTCAAACCAGGCACGAAACACCATAAATTTGTTTTGAAAACTGAAGTGAATTATAATCTATGACGAGTCCTGTGAGAACTGCCTAAGATTTGTGTTTTGGTGATTTTGATTGTGATTAGTACTTAAACTTGGTTTGTGGGAGAATTTTAGCCTGTTTTCGCTTACGGCGAATCTTAATTAGGAATTTCCCATTAATGGTTGCTTAACTAAAGTTTTTCGTAATTTTCAGCAGAACTGGCATAATTACTAATTACTGTACTGTTCCTTCTTATCGTTTGTTAGCTGTTTTGTTTTTTAAATTTCATTATTTGAAATCAATTTATCGGCGATTTCGTCATTTCCATCTTTTTTCTCGGAAACCTCCACATGAGCACATTTTTGTTGATTTCTATAGACTGTTTATGTTTTTTTATACTCTCGGTGGCCCGATTCTCCTGATAGCTTGTAAATTGTTACTTGTTTGAAGTTGTGACCAATTAAATTTAACTATCGGTGATTCCTTTAAAAATAAATAAGTCAAGCTATTTTGTTAACTTTCTCGGGAGTAATTGTGTTTGGTTCTTGACTCGAGTGAAGTTTTGGAAAAATATCAGTAACTTTGGCTTTATTAGTATGTTTGTAATGTTTTTCCTACTAGATTTTAGACTGCTGTTAAATTTTACTCGTTAAGTCTAATTTCATGATTTCTCTCTCCCAGTCGTGTTCATTGGCAATCTCCATGTAAGCACCTTTTCACTAGAACCTAATATCAGGGACCAATACTCTGTTTTAAGTCTTTAGTTGTTGTTAGATGAATATACTAGCTGATTCTTTAGTTTTAGTTATATGGCAAATTTGTAATTTTGCATGCATTTTATTTTAAATAACTATAGGCATTAACTAAGGACTGTAGTGTTTCTTAAGGCATAAAAAACTGTGATGAGTATCGATTGGTATGTTGTTACTCAATAATTAGCATTTTCGAAGATGAGGCATAAAAGACCCGATAATCCCAAATTGATTGTTACTCAATAATTAGCATTTTGGAAGATGAGTATCGATTGGTATGTTCTATTGTTTGAACAGTATTGGTACTTGAATTAGGTCTATATGTGCCAAATTTGCTTTTGTATTGTTCGATTACTCTATTTTAGTTGGAATATGTGTGTATTTTATTGATGTACTCGCTTCTGTATCTATATAAGAAAATTTATGACCTTAGGTTCTGTTAAAATTGATTGTTACACAATAGTTAGCATTAAGAAAGATGAGCAGTGATTGATATCTAAGTTGAGACTCCGTAAAATTATCAGTAGATTTGGCCTGATGACTGTACTGTTCCTTCTAATTTCATTAGTAGAATCGAATTAAAAGCGATTTTGGCATCTCCGTCTTTGTCATTGGTTACCACCGCCACGTAAGCTCCTTCTTCAACGGTTTCTACGGACTGTTTGTGTTAGGTTTATGCAGAAGATTAACTCGTCTTGTCTGTTGTTGAGCGTCATTGGATGGATTCTAGATAACTTTTATGTGTCCTAGCTTTTGAGGTTTATTAAAATCATTGAACTCGGAATAGCTTTCGAAACTGTGTATTGAATTATTAAGTTCTGATGGTGGAGATTGTGAAGTGGCTCTGGATTGATATGAAATAATAATAAACAGTATCTTGTTTCTCGTAACACAAAACTTCCTTTCTCACGTTGTGTCTGTCTACTTCTTTTTAATTACTCTTCTGAGGTGATTTGTGGGGTGCTTGGGATCAAAAGATACTACTTTTTAATAGGCAGCAGACGTATTTTTTGAGTAGTCTCTAATGATGCCATATGGTTTCAATGTTTTGGGATTATAAACAAATTTGGATGTACTTTTACATGCTTTTTCAGCTTTGAAGTTCATAAAAATCAAGAGTTATGGATATGCTATCTTTACGTCGCAGCATCAAAGTAGCTTAATAAGATTAGCAATCTAGCGGTAAATCTTCACATAAGGTTACGCTTTTACATGGTTATTTGTGCCCCAGCATGAATTTAATGCAGGAATCGTTTAGCCAAACAGACGTAAATAGCATAGAAGTACCTTTTTCATTTAAAGCTAATTGGAGTTTATGTTTACTGATCAGTTCTGAGATTATTTAAACGAGGCGTAAAGCATTGGATAAATTTATCAATCAAATTACTTCACATCATGAACTTCAGAAAAATTGATGATCTAAGAACCTCTTTACAAGCAGATCATGAACAGGTCAAATATTTGATCTCTAATAACATTGTCTAAATCTTGCAATTTGCCATCCAAAAATTGTTTGAGAAGAAGAAAAAAATTTGATGGCCACAACTCTACTACAACCACACACAAGCGAGCTAAGTTGTGACGAAATAAAACTAATGAATTTATTAGGAGTCTAGTTCTAAAATCTCATACTCAATGGAACTTAAAACTCATTTTTAGTGGAAAATAATCTCTTATTATGCGATTTTAGAAGAATACAATAGAAAGTTCCTAATTTTAATTACTTACAAGTTGAGAGAAATAGCAATGATAGGTTCGTAGAGGTAGAATACATTACAGAAAGTCTACATAATAAAAGTGATAGAGAATAATAAGAAATTGCCTTGTTATGTGGGGTCTATGTTAGAGCGAGAAGCACATCTATCAAATGGATTTAAAAATTGAATAAATTAGTTAATTATACATGACACTTTTGTAGCTTCTAAAACCCATTACGGGTGTAATAGTAATTTCGCATGGCAAAATTTTTATGGGGCACTGGACCCCATGCCTAAGTGTGTATCCGCCACTGACTAGATGAGCATATGATAATTCTTTTTACACAGCTAATGTAGAACACAACCGATTCCCAATTTCACCCTTCGATGTTAAGTTGAAATGCCTCGTTATGAAAAATTATAACACTTCGGTGGCATCTCTTACACTTTTTCTTTGTGTGTGTGAAGTTAGACGACTGTCTTTTGTTTATCAGCCGAGCGTTTTTGGTATAGAGCTTTTTGTGAGAGTTGCAACGACCTGATTAGATTTTGGACCCATATTATAAAACATAACTTATTTGCCTGATTGTTTGCGTAGTACAATACATTAGCGCTTTGTCTGGTATTCCCTTTCTATGTTAACAAGTCTTTTGTAAATTTGAATCTCGAGATTTCGTAGTTTTTTTTTAAGTCATTTTACCCCTTACCTACTCTTGGTCAGTTCATACAAAATCATACCCCTACGATACATAAGAACAGGGGCGGAGCCAGGATTTCGATTGAGCGGGAAACAATATGATAAATATTTATATTATGTTTTAGATATATATAACAAGCTTTTGCAGATAATGTTCTAAACTCTAATAATGGATTAAATACACTTGATAATTTTTTTTCACTTGCATTTTAATTATTTCTGACCATATACTTTATTTTTAATAAAACTACATGAGAAGTGCTACTAATAGTTTTACATTTGAATATTTCTGAAGATTTTTAAGAAAGTACAAAATATTTTTAGAAAAATTATTTCATTATAAAAATGTAATAAAATCAGACATTATACACAATTTATATTTAATACAACTATAAGAGAGATGTGTACATTGATGAATTTTTCCACATGCAAGCAAGGCTTGACCCCACAACCTTTGGCCACAATAGACCTTCTAGTTTGAGCATTTAACCACTAACCTAAACCATTTGTTTGGTAAACATTATATATAAAATGGTAATTGTTCACATTACAGCGAGGCAACAGACCCCAACTAGATATACACTGGTTCCGCCCCTGCCTATGAAATAGAATTATATATCATACAGTAATATATTGTAGTCACACTGGAAACAAGACAAAAATAGTTACTTAAACTGAAATTGTACTATACTCGTGTTTGTATTCAGGCTCAAATTTTACATCTAAACGATAACAAAATATAATTATACTCACACATCGTACTATACTCATTTCTGCACTTCGTGAAATAGAGAATTGAAAAAACTCAAATTTATACAACTGTATTTTTTTCGTGATTTTGACCCTTCAGACATTTCATACGATTCTTCGAGCCAACCAATAATAAAGAGAAAAAGAGGCTGCGCTAAAGTTGATGTAAGTGCAATTTAAATATTACATAGTTTTTTCTAAGTGATTTTTTAAAGATTTTAATATCGTTTTTCTTTGTCATTGAATCATTTATCTAATCAATTATTTTCTTTTTATAGATCAGAAGAATCAGGATTTGTCATCTTAGTACATGTACATAGATGGCTCGAAGTAGTGTCTTCATTTGTTCACATATTGTTTAACCGTAACATTTATTTATTTATTGAATAAATTATTAGTTTTAATTAATAATAGATCGATAACTTTGTTAAACAAACAAACTAGTGTGAAATTTAAAATACACATGTGCCATTTAACATGATTATTTGTCAATATTAACATGTAAAAGTTAACAAAACCATTACAAATGCTCCAAACAACTAAATTATATACATTTTGACACAAATGTGTAGAAAAAGTATCAAAAGTGTCAATTTTATAAATTCGTTACTGAAAGAAAACTAGGTTCTACAACGGAAAAAACGTGCACAAAATCTTAGGTTTAATATGTACGTATATCATCAAAAATTAATTTGTTTTACCGTATATGATTAGATCATACCGAATATATAGAAGGGTAACAGATGACGGTTATGTAATGGAATAGATTGCTTCAAACCTTCTAGATTATTTATGACCTAGCACCTTGCTATTTGAAAGAATTTGGGTTCTAGCTCTACCCAATCTCGAAAATTTAGTTATGAAACTTATTTTTTTGTGTCAAGAAGGCGCGTGCTATATATAGGCTAAGTTAGGGACTTGATGGGTGAATAGGATACAACTCCTAAAAAGATTTAATTGTATCATATCTCTATCAATCTGAGATCTACACAATCTCTCTATTATAATCCAAATATTTAATTCATTCCAATTGTCAATCATGTTTATTATATTATCACGTAAAGATTAATCAGATACTCATTTATAAAATTAAATCACTGACTGGTTTCTTATTTAATAAATGTATTATCCTTAAACTTGTCCGCTTAACTTATTTGTCGTGTCAAATTATAAATCTACTAGCAGGATTTACACGCACAAAACTTATAAAATTACTCAAGAGAGTAACATCAATCACTTACGGGACATTGATTTATTTTATTACTAATAAACACTGCTATAAATAATGATGTCATCCAACTCATTAATTTTATTGACTCGTAACGAATCTCACCATATATGAATCAAAATGATAAACACATCTATTCATACGTGTCTAAATAACAATATAGGAATTAAGAGCATAAACAATGACCTCGATGTATATATAATTTTGTGTAGTCAGTAACCAAATGATTACCTCGTAGTAATGCTGTTTAATACACACAAAAGCGTAATAGTAAATGAAGTTGGAACTATATCATTTTATGTAGTCAATATAGACCTATTAAAACCACGTACTACAACTCTACCGATTGTGTGTATATTTCCATATAAAGTTGTAAACATATGACTTATATTCCATTAGAACCGACGGTCGAATATTATGTGTGTAAGTTATACTCTATACACTAAACAATCTACTAAATAGAATAATAGATACTTATTTAGTCATTCAAACATTAATGCTAAATAACAATCGCTTATAATAATCTAATTTAATAAATCAATTAAAAACATTCTCAAATATAATTAAAAGAACAGCTGCATTCATAACCGTTACAACTTTTCTAAAACACAACTTTCTAACTTTGATTTTTCCAAAGTTTCTGCACATATTCCAAAACGAAGCCTATGTATCAACCTTTACTCTAGTCCTGGCTAATAATCCATCCGTTCTCATTTAATTGTACATTACGAAATTATGTGTAATTTTAATCGGCTTATAACTTGTATCGAAATTGTCGAAATGAATTTTTTTAAAATCTTATCATAAAATTTAACATTTGAACTATATGATCAAATTTTAAAAAAGTTCATTCCGATAATTTTGACACAAGTTATTGGCCGGTCAAAATTGCACGTAATTTCGTAATGTACAATTAAATAAATGGAAGGGATAGACTAACATTACTATTTAAAAGAAAAACCTGGACTATTACCGTAACAATTGACAATTCAATGACCAAACTGAAAATTATACTGCAACTTTTACTAGTCCATCTCCCCACTACTAAAACCCTTATCTCTCTCTCTTACCTATACATACACACACGTGTATATATATATATATATAGAGAGAGAGAGTGAGACCTATATACGCGCTTTGTATATCTAAACAATCATCGTCTTTCTCTCTCTACACTCAGAGTATCGTATGCTCTTCGATTTTTCATTGTTAGTTTCGATTTTTCTATCTCTTTTACTTCTTTTAAATACTCGAATAAGCTTTTATTTGTATTTAATGTCTGGGTTTCCTAATTGTTTCTTTATTCAGTAAGTCTGCTCTGGGTTTTCATTCTCTTTATTTTTTGGTTTTTTTTATCCCCTTTCTGTTTAGAGCCCTAATTTTGTTATTTCTTGATTAAGTTTCTAGTATTAATGTGTTTCAGTTGTAGATGTTGTTACGGTTTTGGCGATTAGTTGTTCTCGTCTGTTATTTCCGAGAATATTTTGTATCATTACGTATATTAAAAATAGAACCTTTTTAGGTTAAAAGAAATGAAAATAAGGGAGAACCTTTAGCGGAATAAGCGTTTAATTTTTATATAATGTCCGGGTTTCCTAATTATTTCTTGATTGAGTACGGCTGCTTTGGGTTTTCATTCTTTTTATATTTCACGTATATAATTTTTGGTTCTTTTTTATCCCCTTTCTGTTTAGAGCCCTAATTTTGTTATTTCTTGATTAAGTTTCTAGTATTAGTGTGTTTCAGTTGTAGATGTTGTTACGGTTTTGGTGATTAGTTGTTCTCGTGTGTTATTTCCGAGAATATTTTGTTCCATTACTTATATTAAAAATAGAACCTTTTTAGGTTAAAAGAAATGAAAATAAGGGAGAACCTTTAGCGGAATAAGCATTTAATTTTTATATAATGTCTGGGTTTCCTAATTTGTTGCTTGATTGAGTAAGGCTGCTTTGGGTTTTCATTCTTTTTATATTTCACGTATATAATTTTTGGTTCTTTTTTATCCCCTTTCTGTTTAGAGCCCTTGTTTTGTTATTTCTTGATTAAGTTTCTAGTATTAACGTGTTTCAGTTGTAGACGTTGTTACGGTTTTGGTGATTAGTTGTTCTCGTGTGTTATTTCGGAGAATATTCTGTACCATTACGTATATTAAAAATAGAACCTTTAAAGTTAAAAGAAATGAAAATAATGGAGAACCTTTAGCGGTATAAGCGTTTACTTTTTAATTTTTTATATAATGTCTGGGTTGCATTTCTTTGTCCGGAGCCCTAATTCGTATTTCTCTCACTCTCTCCCTAATTGTTGCTTGATTGAGTAAGGCTTAATTTTTCGTTAATATTTTTAAGTTTCTTTTTTCTTTCTGTTTAGAACCCTAGTTTTAATGTTTCTTGATGTTGCTTGATTAAGTTTCGCTAATTATCGCATTTTGATTTTTCGTTGCTTTGAGCTTATATGTGTGTGTGTGTGTGTACATTCTTTCTGTTTAGAGCCTTAGTTTTGTTATTTCTTGATTAAGTTTCTCCAATTGTTGCATTTCGATTTTTGTTGCTTTTTCATAGACTGTTGATGTTCGTATAATGTACGTGTTTAACGTTTGGGTTAGGTTTTCTGTTTTTGTTTTTATTTCCTTATGCTGCTTGATGGAGTCTGGCCAAATAACGTGTTTCGGTTATAGATGTTGTCAGGGTTTTGGTGATTAGATATTCTCGTGTGCTATTTCGAATAATGTTTTGTTCCATTAAGTATTTTAAAAATAGTACCTTTAAGTTAAGAAATGGAAATAATGGAGAACCTTTAGCTGAATGAGGAACGAGGGAAACATCTTTTTTTCTTGTTATTTGTTATATCCTTCCGATTCTTTCTTTTGCATTTTCATTGATTTGATTTTTCCGTCTCTTTTCTTTTTAGCGAACTCGCTGATGTTCGTAGACTATACTTATATATTTGAGTTGCGTTTTTTTGTTTGGAGCCCTAATTTTGCTTTTTCTTGATGTTGCTTGATGAGTTTGGTCATTTCGGACACTGTTAGGGTTTCTGTGATCAACTGTTCTTTGGTGCTACTTGGAAGAATGTATATTTACATAGATAAAAATAGAACCTTTAAAAAAAGAAGCGAAAAAAATGCTTAAATGGATTACGAGGAAAACAACTTTTTTTCTTCATTTTGGTTTTTGTTATAATTTTCCAGTTCCTGTATTTGGTTTTTCAGTTGTCTTTAGGGTTTTAGTGATGGAATGTGCTTGAGTTCTATCTCAAAGAATGTGTTGTTACAATAATATAATTAAGAGCCATTAGTTCTAACGAAGAAAGCGAAGACGATAGATTGGAGCAAAACTTTTCATTTGGTTTGGAAATTTGAGCCTGATTGATATATGGTTCTAGAGACCTATGTTTGTGGTCCTTTTTGTCGTCCTTGATTGATCTTGGCCAATCCTTGTACTGGAACATTCAGTCATCGTTAGGGTTATCGTGATCGGATGTGTTTCGGGTGCTATTTCGAAGAGTAGATTGTTATGGTCATGAAAATAGCACCCTGGCTTCAAAAGATAAAAAGAAATTTAGAACCTTTGATGACATGCGAAAGACGATTTTGAGCAACTTTTATTTGGGTAAGGAAGCTGAGCCTGAATGATGTTGGGTTGTATTATTTTTTTTTGGTATTTGTATCTTTTTTGGCCATGGTGCTTTATTGATTTTGGCTTATGCTTATGCTTGTGTTAAAGTCTTGTTGTCATTAGGGTTTTCTTAATCGAATGTGCTTGGCTGAGGCTATGAAGAATGTACCATTCTAAAGATTTCAATAAAACTTTTTTTGTTCACATGAGTATCTTTAATGGCGTGGAAAGTGAGGGAAACAGTTTTTCTTTTAATTTTTCTTGATCGATTTTGGGAAATTCTGATATCTAAATATGGAGTTCACTTTAGGATTTTGGAGATGATGCATCTTTGCGTGAAATCTTTGAATCAGTGGTGAAGGCGTTGTGGCAAAGTCAAAATTTTCATTAATTTGCAGCCAATTTTCAGGAATGATAATCTGAGATACACATTGTTGGTAGTTGTTTTTTTTGGAAGATAGTTCCTTTGTAGTTAAATTGAGAGTGCTTGCCAGAAAAAAAACGTGCTGAATAAAGATTTAGTCAAGAGGTGGGATTCTGTACTTTTGTAGTAGATATAGATATTTACTTATTTCATGCTGACCCAAAGAAATGACTTCTTCAATTTGTATTTTCCTTTTTAATTTTCATAAAAGCATTACCTTATTCCTTCTAATGCACAGAGTTTGCAGGTGCTTCTGAAGTTTGAACCAGAGCTTGCAGCTATCAAACTTTAATGATTGTCCCCAATTCAGGACTTTGTAGCTTACAAAAATGTCGTGTATCGAGAAGGATTCCGAAAATTGTAAACAGGAAAATCCAGTTGGAGACAATGGATTTTTGAAAGAGATGGAGAAGACGGCTACAGTAAACAATAATTCTGTGGGTGTTAACAAGCTTGAAGGGAAAGATGCTTTATCATATGCTGATATTCTTCGATCTAGGAACAAATTTGTAGACGCTCTCTCTCTATATGAGAGTGTATTGGAGAAGGATAATAGAAATGTCGAAGCCAACATTGGAAAAGGGATTTGTTTGCAGATGCAAAATACGGGAAGGCTCGCTTTTGAGAGTTTTGCTGAAGCTGTAAAATTGGACCCGCAAAACGCATGTGCACTTACTCACTGTGGGATTTTGTTTAAAGACGAGGGTCGGCTAGTTGAAGCTGCTGAGGTGAGCTTGTGAAAACCTACTCGTTTTCTTTTCAATAATGGGTTATAGACTTCTAGGGAAATTCATCGACTCTATGGGCTGGTTTAGTTGTATCTCATACGTTCAAAAGTATACTTTATGCTACAGGTGGATTAGTATAGTTTTAGATGTCAATTGTAAGGGTGTTTGTTTAAAATAAAAGTTTTACTTTCTTGTCTTTTGTAGCGCATTTTTCTTTTGGAGCAGGATAAGCCCCTCATACGACCCCGATACGGGGATACGATATCCGATTCATTATTTAGAGTAGCGTTCACTATTTTGAGGTTTGACCAATCTGGATACGATTAGGATACGTTTTGGATACGGCGGGGTGAAAATGATATTGTTTAAAAAAATGGAGAGAAACAAAAAGGTAAGCGAAATATAAAAGGGTCACACATGTAATAAAGGGTTATAAGGGACTCCATCTTTTACATATTACTTTTTCTTCACTGATAAAAACAACATACAGGTACACATTAATATTGAGAGAAAATCAGGACGGGAATGTTTTTTCTCCCACGACCAACCCCCTCCTCATATTCATCCATTAACTTTGATCTCTCCTCCGGTCAGCTACTTTTTATTATATATAAAATATATATTAATATTTTAATGATTGACGTATCCTATCCGTATCGTATACTAAATTTTCCAAAACAACCGTATTCGCGTATCCGTATCGAATCGGATACGATACTCGTATCCGTATCTGTGCAACATAGACCAAAAGTAGTGAAATCAGTCGATAATAGTGGAAATTGGGAAAATACAGTTGATTCTAAAAAATGTAATTATTAAAGTATATTATAAAGAACATGCAAGTATGCTTTGATTGGTGGCAACCAAACAGAATATCCTAATTTTGAACTTTTACGTAAAATAAGGCCCAAAAAATAAGGATAAGCCCAAACAAGCCCTATACATGTTGATGTTGGTTTTTCTTCCCCGTTATGTTTCTATGTATGTTCTTTTTCTTTTTTTCCTATCATCAATCTGTGTAGGGGTTTTCACATGGGTTTTATTTTCCTTACAGTACTTTAATATGTTGGCATGACCAACCTGTCATATGGGTTTTAAATAGTTTAGCTAATTGAAAACTCGATGCGATTTGGAGAATTCAGTTAGAAGTTTATGAGATTGTGTCCTTTTTTCTTAATTCCAGATGAGAAGTAAAGCATGAGAATTTGTGATATGTTTGCTATCTTTTCCTAGTTCACATTTTTAATTAGAGAAGTTGCTTATTTTTTGGTGCAGTCATACGAGAAAGCTCTGAGAGCAGACCCTTCGTACAAACCAGCTGCCGAATGCCTGGCAATTGTTTTGACAGATCTAGGAACCAGCTTAAAGCTTGCTGGAAACACTCAGGAGGCTATACAAAAATATTACGAAGCTATTAAAATCGAAGAGCATTATGCTGTAAGTTAAATACTCGTTATACTCCTTGACCCACATATATATGTATATGTATTCTGATGCACCGACTTTGCCTGTGCAGCCTGCGTACTATAACCTTGGTGTTGTTTACTCTGAGTTAATGCAATATGATCTGGCACTTGGCTGCTATGAAAAGGCTGCTCTCGAGAGGCCTATGTACGCCGAAGCATATTGCAATATGGGTGTCATTTATAAGAATCGGGGAGACTTAGAAGTAGCTATAGCTTGTTATGAAAGGTAGGGTGGCTTCTTGCTATATATTTTTTTTGGGTGTTGTAAAAGTATTAGGTGCTTAATCATTGTTTATTTTACTGATACCTATTTTTTTTTAAATCTATGGCTATTTTATTTTTTTGCTTCCCAGGTGTTTACAAGTGTCCCCAAACTTTGAGATAGCAAAGAACAATATGGCAATAGCTTTAACAGACCTAGGGACAAAGGTAATTTCTCTTTTCAGATCTTGGGAGTTCTTATCAAGGAGACTCGAGTTCTCTCAGTTGGTATCTCTCTGTTGTCGGATCTTTTTTTAAAATTAGATTTGGTGTGTCTGGAAAAAAAACCGTTTTTAGTTTCAGAGGCATGAACCAAATTAAGATGATTCGACATCAGAAGGCAAGGGGCCCAGGAAGTGAGGGGCTCAAATCATTCCTGGGGAGGAACCCCTTAATTAGAGTGGTCTGCCTCTTTAACAGTTTTACATAACTGTGGTCAAAATTGTATTACTGTGCGTCTTTTTATTTAAAGCGGTAGAAGCTCGGCTCTTACTTGACGGTTATTCTCTTTGTCTGCTGCTCTTGGTAGAAATAATTGTGACTTAAGGATGGATACTGATAGACAGGAATATGTGAGTTTTGTGATGCTGACCTCAGTGAAGGTTGTTGTCTCATGTTATATTTGTTGGTGTTCCCACTATGATTGTGGTTGTGGTTTGCATCATTTTAGATTTTTTATAAAATTCAATTGTTACCTCTTGATCTAATCCAATGGTCAAGGTCAGTTCATTTTAGGCTCCCATAAAAAATGTATTGGATCCCCCCACATCCCTCACTTTTCTATTTCTTTTTGTTTGCCTTTTATTTCCCATTTCTCTAACTCTATAGACTACTTATCTAACACGTATGATTAGTTTGATGCCTTAAACGTTCAGTTATGGCTAGTTTTTGTCGTGATGAGGGATCAGTGGTAATCATGCAAGTCACCAATTATACTTCCTTTTTGTTTGCTGTATGAAAGAATGTTGCTATGTACTATTATATTTTCTTCTGTTATTATACATTCGGCTTTCTTTAGGTAAAATTGGAGGGAGACATTGCGCAAGGCGTGACCTTATACAAAAAGGCCCTGTACTATAACTGGCATTATGCTGATGCCATGTACAATCTTGGAGTTGCATACGGGGAAATGCTGAAGTTTGACAAGGTATGTGTAGTTTTATTTTTGTACACTCCCAGCAAATATTAGTCTGGGACGGAGAAACAACATTTTCTGTGGGTTTTCTTTGGGACCCTGGTTTTGAGATTCATTTGTTCTCGCATTCGGTTGTATAAGTCAACCTATTTTATGTTTTTCAATCCCTCCAAATGTGCAGGCTATTGTGTTTTATGAACTTGCTGTCCATTTCAATCCACATTGTGCCGAGGCATGCAATAATTTGGGAGTGATTTACAAAGACCGTGACAACCTCGATAAAGCTGTGGAGTGTTATCAGGTAGATGTTCTAAGATTTACCTTCTTCTTTCTTAAAGTTTTTAGTCTTTAGTTGTCTTCTTGGCAAACAAGACAATAACTATTTTTTGCTGTTGTTTCTTTTATCTAACATTACTGTGTTCTTTTGTTTTGCTTGTAGACCGCACTGTCTATTAAGTCAAACTTCTCTCAATCCTTGAACAATCTTGGTGTCGTCTACACTGTCCAGGTATGATTGTTTAATATTCAAATCATATGAAATTCCAAGCTTTATATGTGGCTACGGTAACGAGATCTCATTTATAACATTCAGGGTAAAATGGATGCAGCTGCAAGCATGATTGAGAAAGCAATTGTTGCAAACCCTACATATGCAGAAGCTTATAATAATTTAGGTCTTTTCTAATCACTCTCTTAAATGTGTTTGTTATCTCTGTGTCATTCATTTAATACCTGTACTTTTCATGGTTGGTTTATTGTCATGGTTTTAAGTCTACTAGTGAGAACTGACTTTCTACTCTCTACTCATTAAACTATCCTTTTTGGACAGTATTAAAGTTACGTGCCCTTGTACTGCTTAATTGATACGTTTTGATATTTGTAAAATGTCTGTGTTCATCTTCTGTCAATTGATTCTGGAATTAAACTATATATTTTTTTTAATTGACATTACTTAACTTAAAGTGGTTCGTTTGCTTTCCTTCTGACTTCTAGTTGAAAATATTGCTTCTTGCTGGGTTATTATTCTGTGTCACGTTATCACGAATTAGTCTTGTTAAGGTAGGCTTCAAAGTATAGTCTGGATTTGTCTTTTACTTCACTGTCTACAAAGGGAAGGACGCCTCTTTGTTTAAGCACTTCTTGAACTCGAACCGAGCTTGTGTGGAATTAATCAATTTGAATGCTCTGGCTTCTGCTAGTTTATGAGTTAATTGTTCTTGAAATTTTTGTGGTACAAATGCACATTTAAAAAAAAACAGCTCTATCAGTTGCAGTTGATTTATTTTATGAATCTTATTTGTACAGGGGTTCTTTACAGAGATGCTGGCAACATAACCTTGGCTGTCGAAGCATATGAACAGTGCCTCAAGATTGATCCTGATTCACGCAATGCAGGCCAGGTATTTATACTCTTCTACGACGGCAAATTAATACTAAATCTAAAGCATTTTGTCTGTGCTTCCTGGTCGTAATGTACATTCAACTGACCTGAATAGGCCATTGTTGCTTTCTCGTGTGTGAAATTATCAGCATAATCTTGGCTTATTTAAGTTTCTAATATTAACCTTCCTTTATCAACCAAAAGTTTACTATTCTAATCTTTCTGATTCCTGCAACTTTGAGATATGTTTTATTTGTTTGTTATTATCCTCCAAGTTTCTCTTATGCTTCAATAAGACCATTTTCTGCAGAACCGTTTGCTTGCAATGAATTATATGGATGAAGGATCTGACGATAAATTGTTTGAGGCTCACAGGTAAGGTTTATAACTTTACAGAAAAACTTAGGGCTGCTCATGAACCATACCATTCCTAACTCTGTCCAGATTCAGTTTGGATTCGTCCGAAATCAATGGGCAGGCTTTTGGTCTAAAGACTTCAAACCATTCATTTCATGTCTAGCCCCAGAAGACTCCTTATAATGTTTTTGATTATAGAATCTTTCACAGATGCATGATTTGAATAATATGAAAAGTTTTCAGCATGCCAAGGAAAATAGAGTGCTCTCTAATATGCTAGGGCTTTTTTCTTACATTTTATTAAGTTCTTCCATGCATTTGCATTTGCATTTGCAGTGATTGGGGTAGGCGTTTTTTGAAGCTATTTTCACAGTACACTTCATGGGACAATGTAAAAGATCCAGAGAGGCCACTCATTATTGGATATGTATCGCCAGATTATTTTACGCATTCTGTATCATATTTTATCGAGGCACCTCTTGTATATCATGATTACAGAAAGTACAAGGTGGTTGTTTATTCTGCTGTTGTGAAGGTAATTCGTCTTTCTTCTGCTTCCGAATTAAACATTTGTGTTTTCCCTCATGGTGTAATCAGATCTGTTTTAGCTTCTCTCCTTTAAAAGATTTAGTTAGAGCTTTAAACCCTCAGCAACGTTTAATTTCTTTTTCTTCTATTTTATTGAGAAAAAAAAAGAGAAACAAACCCCACTTTAGCACGAGTTTTGCTTACACCGGAGAATAAAGTATTTCAGTTCAAAAAAATAATTATAGCTATGTATGTCTATTACTCATTTACTCCAACATTTAAAGTAAGAATTCAAATAAGTTAGCTGGTTTAAACTCAAAAGGTTACAAGGAGAATAAAGGAAAACACACATTGATTGTTGAAACATGAAAGAATTTCAGTTAAATTTCTTACCATCTTGGAATGCAAGTCTGGTTGCAAGCTGCCTTTGGAGGGTCAAATATAAGACTCCTATATATATATATATATAAAGTTCCACTTAAATTCAGACTAGCATGAAAAGTGGAACTGTCTATTCCAGTTTCTTTGTTTATATTTTATGCCTGTTTACAAGTAGACAAGTTTTTTCCCGACATTTTAAAAATCAAAATATTAATGGAATAAAGAATTTGTTGCCAATTGTGGCCTGATTGCGCTTGTCACTTTTTTCTGGCCTCAGAGAAATATTTTTAGAGTCAACTCCTATTATTTTGTTGCATTTAGTTTATTTGCCCTTTTTTAGGCTAATCAATCTTTTCCTATGTTATTTTTTTTCTTTGTTCTTGAACAGTCTTCCATTACCTTGTGCGTGTGAAAGGTTGATAAGGCTGTTACCTTTTTCTGATGTTGCAGGCAGATGCAAAAACTAATAAATTTAAGGACAAGGTCTTGAAGAAGGGTGGGATATGGAGAGAGATATACGGAACTGATGAGAAGAAGGTGGGAACCATGGTTAGAGAAGATAAAGTTGACATCTTAGTCGAACTTACTGGTCATACTGCTAATAATAAATTGGGAATGATGGCATGTCGCCCTGCCCCGGTTCAGGTATTCATCTCAATATCTCATGAATTTTCGAGTATACCATACTCCTATATTTTAATATTTTGGAAATTGAAATAATGGGAATGCAATAAATAGATTTTATCTAGTCAAGGATGTTGCCATGTGGCAATGGGAACCCAGTTACCCTCTAGTTTCGAATATCATGCAAGAGAAAAGCCAGAAAGTCAGAAAAGACCCAAGATAAAGGCAAAAATACAGGAAAAAGCCAAACATAATCAGGGAAAAGCAAAAAGGGTCAGAGAAAACAAAAAAAAAAACGAGAAAAAAGTAAACCTAAAAGCCAAATAAAATTAAGAAAAACCCAAAAAAAATGTAACCCAGTTACTCTTCTATCTTCTGATATTATTGCGGCATGGATTTTTTTAGGTGACTTGGATTGGGTACCCGAATACAACTGGCTTGCCTTCAATTGATTATAGAATCAGCGATTCACTTGTTGATCCTTTAGACACAAGACAGAAGTCGGTGAAGTTTTCCTGCAGACAATTTTGAATAAATTTATCCCCCTGTTTTTTTTACCTGAACAGCTTTGGACTTACAATTGTTCCCTTAACTGACAGGCACGTCGAGGAGTTAGTTCGGTTACCACAATGTTTTCTTTGTTATACACCGTCTCCTGAAGCTGGGCCTGTGTGTCCAACTCCAGCTCTTTCAAATGGCTTCATTACTTTCGGCAGTTTTAACAATCTAGCAAAGGTAATGACAAATTAAGAATTGAGTTAATAGATTTTTCATCCCTAAATTTTGGAATTAGTCCCACTTTTGTCCCTTAACTACGTGAATTATTCACTTTTCATTCCTAAATCTAAAACCTTTGTTATTTTGTTAAATTTAAGGATAATTTATATTTTCAAAACATTTTTGGTTTTAATTAATCAGCTTTTCCCAAATTTCATGTCTCTAATTCCCACTTAATGTTGATTATACAGGAACATTATTGTTTTTGAAGTATAATACTATTACATCTAACACAAAATCTATTGGAGCTAGGTTTTGGAACAATAAGTACACAACTTGAATGTTCAGGGCCAAAAACTGCGAAGTGCAAAACTATATTGACAAAAGTGGGAGAAAAAGCAAAGTTAGGAACTAAAAATGAATACAAACCCTTAATAAATCTTTTGTTTCCAGATTTTTCTTATGGACCGTTCATATTTATATTTTTCATCAGGGGTATTGTGATCTTATGTTACCTTTTATAACAGATAACACCTAAAGTTCTGCAAGTATGGGCTAGAATTTTGTGTGCAGTTCCAAACTCTCGGCTTGTGGTTAAGTGCAAGCCGTTTTGTTGTGATAGTGTCAGGCAAAGATTCCTTTCGACCTTGGAGCAGCTAGGTTTGGAATCCATGCGCGTCGATTTGCTGCCTCTCATTCTTCTCAACCATGATCATATGCAATCTTATGCTCTTATGGATATTAGGTACATTTTTCTATATTATCTGAGTTCATGTCTTGGTCCTTATGCTTTATAAGTGCTAAGGATCTTTGCTCGTTTGGTTACACTTGCTATTATCCCTTTTCTGTATTCTCTTATAATTTCCCAAAACCACCAGAACAAAAAAGAATCTAATGTCTTGTCTTTCTCGATTTCTCTCACTAAAATGAGATGAACTCACCAATTTCAGGATTTGAATTCAAGTTTTGAATATCACAGTTTGCATCACCTCAGATTTAGATTTCACCAGAAGGTTGGTGCATTAGGAATTAGGGGGTGTTTAAAAATTAGATTTCATCTCAACAGACCAGTGATGATCTCTCTTTGTTTTTCTCTGAGTGAGATGTGTGTTTGAACGCTAGTATGTTTATAAAAAACGTATTGATTCATTGTCACTATAGCTCCACTACAGTGTTGTCATGGTTTAAAGTTTTTTTTGGAGAAAAGAAACATCCTACTAAACCTGCTGAATGCTGATAAGCTTGCGATCCAAACGTGACTTGGCTTAGAAGCTTGAAGCGTTATAAGCTGAGTCAATAAGTCATACCGTACATACACTTAGTATGCGTGAATGTGTGACTTCTTTTAGCCTCAAACTTAGTTCCTCTTATATGCCTGTTGAATTTGACCATGCCCATATCTCAAAAAAAAACGTCTTGCTGCCTACATGTGTTTGAGGTTTTCTGCATATGATTTGACAGTTTTCTCAGGTTTTATCTTATCCTAACTTTTTCCTTTTCATTTTGGCATTTTTTTTTCTTCTGGTGCAGCTTGGATACTTTTCCGTATGCAGGAACTACCACCACCTGTGAGTCACTGTACATGGGAGTTCCATGCGTCACTATGGGGGGCTCAGTACATGCTCATAATGTTGGCGTGAGTCTTCTGAAGACAGTTGGTGAGGCTCAACCCCATCTCAAAATTAATGTTTTCCACTTTATTGTTCAGCTTGTATTTTAGCCACCTGTTTTCGAAAATAGCCATGCTGCTATGAGTTGCCATTTAAGCCTAGGACGATGTTCATCAATCTTGAGTCTTTTTTCGTCTTATGTCATATAAGCAAAACATTCGAGTAGTATTTGAATATTTTCCATCATCTGTCTGTGTCTCTAAACACAGCCACTTACACATACTGATCTCCTTTTTGTGTTCTTTCTCCTATCTCTCTTGCGGTCACAGATTTTTTGACTTCTAGCTAAGATTCAAATTTTGCTGTGTTTGCTAGGCTTTGAAAGCTCCACTTAATAAGCGGATTACAAATGTAATGTTTTGCCTTTCCTAGCAGGAACCTTAATTTTATAATTCAGGGTGGAGCAGACTTCAAATTGTTATTAATTTGCTTACTTGATTAAATATTTCAAACCTGTCTTTTATCATCTCTCTCTCTGTATTACATATATGTATTACGCGTCACCAAAATTAGGATTGTGGATCTCACGACGAACATGGATTTTCTACACAGGTTTAGGGAATCTGGTTGCTAGTAATGAAGATGAATATGTTCAATCGGCACTTCAGTTAGCTTCTGACATTACAGCTCTCTCAAACTTAAGGAGTAATTTACGAAACCTTATGTCAAAATCCCCACTCTGTGATGGATCAAAGTTCATACTTGGCCTCGAATCAGCCTATCGAAACATGTGGAGAAGATACTGTAAAGGGGATGTGCCATCTCTACGTCAAATGGAAATGCTAAATCAGCAAAATTTACCTCTTAATGTTGCTTCTGAAATTCCTGATGGTAATTTCTCTGATCCTGTTAAGACTTCAATCTGTGTAGCAGTGGCCAAGGAAAATGGATTTAATTTGGAGAAGGAATCTTCAAATCCTTCGAGTGGTGAAGAAAACGGGGTACTGGAGCGTAAGATGTCCAGTCCAGGATTGACGAGAGCTGACGTAGTCAAAACCCCGGAGTCGTGATGGGGTATATATGGAGTTTGTGTAATTATTTGGTCATCTTCGGACACAATATTATTACCCAAGTGGGATTTTTGCCTCGTGTGTTGTATATTCTTAAAGAGAGGTATCATTAAGGCCAAAGTTTAGTTTAAGAGGCAACCATTTCACAAATTATGAGACAAGGAAACTGTTGCAATAGCCGGTGCTAATTTTTTCAACAGAAGTCTTGATTTGAAAATAGAATTATGATGTTATAGGCTTATAGCGATGATTAGTGAACTGAATAACAATATGTTGTTGCTCGGTGTGGCTTGTAAATTGTACTTGATGATCATATGGTCTCTCTCTTCAAACTATATATAGTCTGCCTTCTACTTTTAGTTCTTAGTATTAGTAGTACAATAAAAGGTGTATACAACTCGGTAAAGATGTATATGGATGGTAGTTTTCAGCACTCAACCTGCATATGTTTGGTCACCTAATAGTTCTAGCGAAAGTTAATGTAATAATGCATACCGAGGTTCAAACGTCGAACAGTTTTTCTGTGACTGTCTGTTTAACATAAAATGTGACGGTGGTGCGTTAAATCATGGGTTTTAATAAGTTGAGTTCATTCATAATTAAATAAAATGAAAGTTGGATAACCCTGGGTGTATTAAAGTTCATTAATACTAATAACAAATGAAAACAAACTAAACAAACTAAATACTAAAATAAAATATTAGATTGCATATCAGGTATCAAATACAGTATGTATGCTGCAGATCATCGTTGACATATAAAAAAATTTAGAAATCATTGGGGGTTAACTTAAGTATGTGGGCAAACAATGGAAATGTAAGTAATATTTTATATATTATGTATGTTACATACTTACATTCATAATTGTATGACTGAAATGTAGTATTATTTAATTTGTTTGAAATTGTTTTCATGAGTCCCGGTTTGTTGGGCTACGTTTCACGTTTGAGTGTATTATTGGCTGTTTGTTGTAAAAGATTAGATTTGACTATAAAACGAAAATCAATGACTTATTGTTGAAATAACTAAAAAGTGCATCAGTCGTCTCTCTCTCTCTATCTAAGAGTAAGTAATAAAAAGTGTATGATCAATGGCGATGAACCACCGTAGGGCTGGCCTTTTTTTTTCAATTGTAGTTCCGTTGTATGAATTTTAATGAAATATTTTAACGGTAAAATAATTAATCAAATGAAAGAAATCATCAATATAAACAAAATATCATCTTATCTATAAACATTTTAGTCAAATTATATAAAAAAAAATTATGTCAAAAAAACATATTTACTTCATTTTAATCATTCAAATGCATTTTATGTGTATTTTTTATGCAGATATTACACGTATAATTTTTTTTACTCATATAGATAAATTTTAATTATTTATTTATCTGCGTCGTGTGGTTCTGAAAGATTCTTCAAAGTCGCGAGTTTCGGTGTGGTCGCACCTCCTGCACCTCTTTAGTAAAGATAAATTTAGATTACTTATTTATCTGCGTCGTGTGCTTATGGCGAAAAG
The DNA here is from genome assembly GCA_963920805.1 of Primula vulgaris. NCBI lineage: Eukaryota > Viridiplantae > Streptophyta > Magnoliopsida > Ericales > Primulaceae > Primula > Primula vulgaris. Next base: position 38,671,473 of record OY987213.1, read on the forward strand.
CCACTGTCTGACGACTATCGTAGGAGTATGTATTGTCGTAATAGTTGTACTCGTCGTCACCCACCACAACAAACCACGACCGTTGGCCATTCCCAACCTCTCTCTAACCTCTTTCAACTCAACCTCACTACACACCCATCTCATTTGACGTTTTCTTTGTCTTTCTTGGACATCACACACCTCCGCTCTCCGGTCTCCATCGTTCCCGGCATGGCCTATGCCAACGCCTCTCCCTTCTATGACTCACTGGTCGGAGATTCCATTTTTCTCTATCCTCACGCTCGACTTTCCCTCTTCTCATGCAAGTCAATTATCAAACATTAATTCTCACATTTGGTGTAATTTTGGTCCATTAATTTCAAAATCTTAAATTGAATGAACGTTTAATTTAAGCTCTGATTTTGTTTTTAATTTGATAATTATAAACGCTATGAAAAAAAATGGTTTAGAGATATGTGTATGTTTGTAAATAATTGTGATGTAATAGAGACAAGTGTTTATTTTCAGCTAAGTTTTACGAAAAAACTATTTTACCATTTACGTCGTCAATTAACAGACACATGCATAACTTTTCTCTGTTGAGATTGACGGCAATATACTAAATCGAAAAGGTTTATTTAGTCTAATATACTAATCAGAAAACTTGTTAGTTGATTATAATAAATCGAAATATGTTATTAGTTGAATATACTAAACACTAATTTTCTCGAATTTAAGTTCGATTTTATGTACTAAAAAAGGGAAATTTTGCCCCTTTTCAGACATACTCCCTCTGTACGATGGCGATGGCGTCTCTCTCCTTCTCCAATCTCATCAACTGGCGCTTAAACTGGTTACATGCATGGATTTCTATCAGTGCCAGAAGTTTTGGGTTTTGTAGTACTTAATTGCTCTTTCAAAAGGTTTTAAAAATTTGATTGGACGTGCTTGTGTTTCTTTTGAACTATTGTATTCAGCATTGAATTATTTGCCAAACCTATAGATGAGAGGCATATTGGCTGACCCTATTTGGTTGAAACTATTACAACAAATGCACAACCTAAAAAAAAGTGCTAGCTTAATGGTGATCGTCAATTGCATTTTTTACTTACAAGTGATATTAATTATGCTTCTTTAAATGACTATAATAGACAAAGTGCTTTATTTATTTTTTACATGATATTATTACATTAAGGCGTCAAAGCATCACCAATGGTAACTATAGTACACATGTTAGAATGAATATGTTTTTTTAGTGGTACAATGGTTATATTAGTCGATGACATGACACTAAAAAATGTGTCAGATTTTAAAAGTTTGGTTAAAACAAAGTAAATGAAACTAACTAGTGACAGGACATTGATTGCCTTTAAATATATAGTAGATGCCTATCATCTAATTTAATTTTGAACGCATAACTCATCTCAGTCAACATGAAAAGTTATTTTTTTAGTATAATCCCAAAAAATTATAGTAGTCATTACATACCAAACTAACTTACTTCATTGACCGAAATACTAATAATTAAATAACTTCCAACCCAGTTCCACGAATTTTCAATTAGAGCTAACTTAAGCTTTTATATTTAAAATAAAACTCGATTACCGTTTTTTGATTAGAGAAAAAAAGACATCATTTTAATTCATTTTTAACCCTTATGCAATGAATTAGTACATACAATAATAGTAGTTGTTTAAAATGTAAGTCATCGTTAAGTATATTTTCTGTCTCAAATTTATGAAATTTAAAACACATTGAAAATTATATAAATTTAAGAAGATATGAAAATTTATGTCAAATTCAACACCGAAATATATTTCACCTAGTTAATGTTTCACTTTTTATGTTTATTGGCAACTTATATACCTTTCAAAATTAAAGTGTAATATTAATGTAGTATATAAATTGTGAATATAAAAATATAAAATAGATAGTTATAGTTAAAACTAAATAAACTTATATAGCATCTAAAAACAGCTTAAACCTAACAATTGAATGTGTAAGTTAAATGTAACTTTATCGATTTACGTGAGTAACAAAAAGTAACACCACCATTATAGATACTCTCACTAGGATAAATCTTTTTTCGAACCCTACCATACGACAATTACTCGTTTGTTTCTTATAAAACATATCAGTTCACCCGACGCACTAGGGGAACTCAAAGACACCTAACTTTATCATGGCCAGCAAGGAGGATAGTACCACTGGCTACTCTTCGTGAATGCCTGAAGAACACACCAAAACATGGTTTAATTATTGGTTGTATTTGTATTGAAAACCACACAGCAGGTTTGTCTAGCGCATAGGTTGTTATGTTTCGTGTATATCTGTAAAATTTCCGACTTGTTATTGTACACTTTTGTGTAGAAAACAACCTACACCGAACATATAAAATATACGTACATATAGGCTACATACTTACGATTATGCGCTTTTCTTAAAAGTTTTTCTTTATGCTTATGATGTACTCAGAAGAAAATTGAACACACACAGCATTTTAAGAACCGACCTGCGCTAGTTGATTGAAAGAAATGTCGCCAAATTGGTAAACACTGTAACTAAACAATGTAGAAGGGACACAAACTTTGTATGAGTTGTTAAGTGTTTTTTTTACTCCAGCCCCCCTCCTTATATTACCAGGTATTTCATAGAAAAGTATAAGAAAAACATTAGACCCGGTGGTAAGTTTTCGGTTTTCCAATACTTTTAGTCTTGGATTACTAATCCTTTAAGGTAACGACTTCGGGCATGGCCAGCTCTCATAGTGTGACGGGCGGTGTGTGCAAGTCCCGGGAACGAATTCACCGCCGTATGACTGACTGGCAATTACTAGCGATTCCGTCTTCCTGCAGGCGATTTGCAGCCTGCAATCCGAACTGAGGACGGGTTTTTGGAGTTAGCACCCTCGAGGGATCATGTATATGAAATAGGTTGTAATTATATCATTTTCTAGATAAGCATACCAATGCCGATAATTTGTCCTCAACGTTGCCTCTTGAGAAACGTGTTTATGGTCTCCAGCCTGAATTAATTTAGAAAATAAAACAATGGTGAGAGATAATTAAGTTGAAAAAAACACACACAAGTAAGTTCATTATTCTTGCCCAATTTTCAAGCAATAATAGATATCACAAACCTTAAATATGAGCTATCACCCACAAGTTTTACGGGCTGAAAATATCTGTTGATAAAATCCTCAATGGTCTTACTTCTTAGTATCAAGTTCATCCATTGAATTTTCCATTGAGAAATATCCTGAAAATAGCTTGCATAACAAATCTTGCAAAATATATAATATCTGCATATTAATGTGTTATTTTAGTGAGAATTTTGTTTAAGATTGTTTTAATGATAGGTAAAATTTCTTTGTGAAAGTAATGTTATGCTTTAGACCCAAGTATGACTTCTAAATTCCAATACACAAGTAGCGTAGTAGTTTACATTAATATGTCACCTTCGAACGGTTGGTTTTGGTACTATTTCGAATACTATAAAAGAAAGGACAATAAAATAAATAAGACAGGAACGCAATGGAAATAACAATTTATTTCTCACAATTGGAATATTAATTACAATTCCCGACTCGTACAGAATTAAAATAAACTGCTGGACTGGTTTCGTAAATAAACAAACTGCCGGACTGTTTTGGAAATAAAATAAACTGCCGGACTGTTTTCAACAAATAAAAAACTGCCGGACTGTTTTGTAAATAAAACAAACTGCCGGACTGTTTTAACAAATAAAAAACTGTCGGACTGTTTTAAACAAACTGCCGGACTGTTTTAACAAATAAAATACTGCCGGACTGGTTTTAAACAAACTGCCAGACTGTTTTTAACAAATAAAAAACTGCCGGACTGTTTTGTAAATAAAACAAACTGCCGGACTGTTATGTAAATACTGGAAATTAAATTACAGGAAAGTAAATTACATAATAGGAAAGACTGAAATGTAAATTACAGAAACTAAAGGTACTGGAAAGTAAATACAAAAAGGAAACAGTACTGAAATTAAATGGACAGAATAATAAAGGACTGAAAAATAAATAACAGAAATTAAAAGAAGAGGCAACTGCTGAGCAGTTTCCCTTAAACAATATTTCCCGAACCACCTTTAAAGGTTTCTGGTTTCGGGACTTTGTTCCCAAGGTACAACTTCTATCTCAGAGTGGCTCGTATGGAAACCGGCACCGAACCACAGGTCGAGCTGTTGGTGGTGCGGTTCTCTCTCTCTATATGATGCTTATGCTGTGTTGTGTGTTCTGGTGTGTTGAAATGAGAAGGGGATGGCTGCCTTTTATAGGCTCTACTGAAACCGCAGCCATAAATGTTGGTCATCAATTCTGGAAGTTACGCCCCCAGAATCCGCTCACTTAATTCCTGAAACCGCAGCATTTAATTTCATTCATTGCTGACGTTTCTCTTTGCTGGAAACTCTAGGGACTCATTTTGTATTTTATACAAAACTCTCTATTCGGGTTTGGACCCAAGACCCAAGACCCGAGACATTCCCCAAATCCCAAATCCCAAGCCCAAGCCCCAGCCCACACCCACACCTGCGCCCGTGCCCGAGCCCAAGACCCGAGACCCGAGACACGAGACACGAGCGAGCGCGCGTGTGCGGTACACACTAATACTCTTAGGTGTATGTGGACATGTTAGTTTAATAACTACATGGGTTGGTATGGTATATATATTGTAAAATTGACTCTCAATCTTCCAATATGGGATTATACTAAATGGTTTTCCATTACCATTTCGGTTTTCCAGATTTTCCAGATTTGAGCTTGCGAGGTACCAACTTTGAAGCCACTTTGTATTCACACCCATTCTCCAAATAGGTCATGCGATATACCGTTGCGAAGCCCGTCACACGGGCTACTCAACCACGTTGAGTATGGTATAAACAACTTAGCGCTGTCACATGTAAAAATGACCCGAAGTTGGTCCAGCGACCATTCGGAAACACCCATGTTTTTCACATGTTTTTCCAACAATCCCCCACATGAATGCAATTGGCTGAAAATAAAATGCTCCTAAATGCATACGAGAGAACCGCAAGAGTTCACTGCATAAGGACAGGTAGCGCGCGCTTTGAACCTGCCGTAGTGACGTAAAATCTGATATGCTACTATTGGGTAGCCTTTAAGCCTTGAACCCTTTAGCGTTTGTGCATACCAGGGTAATGCGCACACAGTGTCCTCTCTACACCACTTACTAAGCCTTTTGGTTGTTGTCCATATTTGGCCGTGGACTGCCTTGGCAAAATTCAACCGAGTGCTCTAGTGATTTAGCCCATGGCTCATCACATAGTATCGGCCATACACATTCGTCATAGGTGATTTCAAGTCAAGGGTGTCCTAACTCACCCCTCTCGACCTTCGAGATACTTGTTTTCATTAAGAGCCTCATGCTCACCCTTAAGATGGTCTAGGTCTATCACTCTTTCATCCTAGAAATGGGCTGGGAACTTAAGTTCCCGAGTGCTTTGTTCGGTCACCCCCACAGTTCGGTTTTCCCGTTGAACCCGACGCTGGAGAATCCAGTTCGGGTTGGGTTGCCTCTGAGGAGGTTTCCAGTTTGATGGGCTTCAACCCCATTCCCCTCGATGAAACTTCAACTCCTACCTGAGTCAAGCCTTTTGTAAATGGATCCGCTATATTGTCTTTAGATCTCACAAAATCTAATGACACCACACCGTTAGCTAACAATTCTCTTATGGATTTATGTCTCCGACGAATATGTCGGGACTTTCCATTATACATATGATCCTGCGCCCGTCCAATAGCCGACTGACTATCGCAGTGCATGCTTATTGCTGGGACAGGTTTCGGCCACATTGGAATTCCTTCCAGAAAGCTTCTCAGCCAATCAGCCTCTTCTGTTGCTAGATCCAATGCTATGAACTCGGATTCCATAGTTGATCTAGCTATGCACGTCTGCTTGGATGATCTCCATGAGACAGCTGCTCCTCCCATCACGAACACATATCCGCTAGTGGATCGTGTACTGTTGAAATCCGAGATCCAGTTTGCATCAGAATACCCTTCCAGTACAGCTGGATATCTGGTATAATGCAACCCTCGGTCTGCTGTGTATCTCATGTATCTGAGAAGTCTCATGATGGCCTTCCAGTGTTCCTCATTGGGATTACTGGTGTACCTACTCAGTCTACTCACTGAGTTGGCTATGTCTGGTCTAGTACAGTTCATGACGTACATCAGACTGCATATTATTCGAGAATATTCCAATTGTCTCACACTCTCCCCAAAATTCTTTTTTAGGGTGGTTGAGATCTCTATCGGAGTTCTGGATGTAGCTCTACTATCTTTATCAAATTTGTCAAGCATTTGCTTGACATAGTGAGTTTGAGATAGCGCATATCCGTCTGATGTCTTGGTAATTTTCATACCAAGTATTACATCAGCGACACCCAAGTCCTTCATCTCGAACTTTTGTGACAGCATTCTCTTAGTGGAGTTGATGTTATCAATACTCCCTATTATAATCATGTCATCTACGTAGAGGCAGACTACCACGTAGTCCTTTTCATTTCCTTTTACGTAGACGCATTTGTCACATTCGTTTATCCGAAAACCGTTTGATAGCATCACTCTATCAAATTTTTCGTGCCATTGTTTAGGTGCTTGTTTAAGTCCATACAAGGACTTCACAAGTTTACACACCTTGTGAGCTTTACCTGGAACCACAAACCCTTCCGGTTGTTCCATGTAAATTTCCTCTTCCAACTCACCATTCAAGAACGCCGTTTTAACATCCATTTGATGTATTTCCAGATCGAACAGTGCTGCGAGAGCAATGACTATCCGGATTGACGTCTTCCTGGAGACAGGAGCATAGGTGTCGAAATAATCGACACCTTCGGTTTGTCTAAAACCTTTTACTACAAGCCTAGCCTTGTATTTCTCGATTGTTCCATCGAGCTTTCTCTTCCTCTTGAAGATCCACTTGTGTCCTAGTGGCTTACACCCGGGTGGTAGATCCACTAGTTCCCAAGTGTGATTTTGTAATATTGATTCAACCTCATTGTTGATCGCTTCCTCCCAATATTGGGCTTCCGGGGATGACATTGCTTGTTTGAATGTCGCCGGTTCGCCTTCTATCATGAAGGTTACAAAATCTGGACCGAAAGTCGTTTCCTTTCTATCCCTTTTACTACGTCGAGGCTCTTCTTCTTCTTCCTCCAACGGTTCACTTGCCCCCACATTTTCCTCACTGTTTGACTCCTCAGTCTCTACAGTTATGGAAGACTTGCGGGGAAAGATCTCCTCGAAGAAAGAAGCTTCTCGAGCTTCGATGATAGTATCTACATGCACGTCGGGATTATCCGACTTGTGCACGAGAAAACGATAAGCACTACTATTGTGTGCATATCCTATGAACACACAGTCTACCGTCTTCGGCCCTATTCTCGTTCTTTTTGGAAGCGAGACAAGGACCTTCGCGAGACAACCCCAAACCCTTAAGAATTTATAGCTCGGCCGATGGCCTTTCCATAGTTCATAAGGTGGTTTATCACGTTTCTTATGCGGTAGCTTGTTCAATACATAGTTGGCGGAAAGCAGCGCTTCCCCCCACATGTTCTGGGGTAACCCAGAACTTATTAGCATAGCATTCATCATTTCCTTGAGCGTTCTATTCTTACGCTCGGCAACCCCATTCTGCTCCGGAGAGTAGGGGGCTGTGGTTTGATGTACAATGCCACTTTCTGCGCATATCTGCGCAAACGGTGCCTCGTATTCACCGCCTCTATCACTCCTCAACATTTTAATCTTTTTATTGAGTTGATTTTCTACTTCGGTCTTATAAAGAGCGAATTTCTCTACCGCTTCGTCTTTACTTCTCATTAAGTAGACGTAGCAGTATCTAGTACAATCATCTATAAACGTGATGAAATACTTTTTTCCTCCTCGCGTTTGTATAAACTTTAAGTCGCATACATCCGTGTGTATTAGACCGAGAGGTTCAGTACTTCGTTCAACATGTTGATACGAAGACTTGGTTAATTTTGCTTCAACACAAACCTCACATTTATGTTGTTTATCAAATACAAAATTAGGTAGTAGATTTAGTGATAACAATTTCTTCATAGAATTAGCATTCACATGACCTAATCTACCATGCCATAAATTAAATGAATCGCAAGAATAAGCAAAAGACGTTTTATTAGCCACTTGGGCAACATTAACGGTTACATTATTCTTGGTACTTGCCTCAGCATTAGTACCCACAATAGCAGACTCGGCCTTAGGTGCCGGAGTACCAACATTTAATTTAAACATGTCGTTGGTCATATAGCCACGGTCTACATACATTCCATTAAGGGTGATTACAATTTTAGCAGATTCAAATACAAGTTTAAATCCTTTGTTCACCATAACAAACCCGGAAACCAGATTCTTGCGGATTTCCGGCACATGGAGCACGCCATTCAGTGTGAGCTCCTTTCCCGATGTCATCTTCAGCAGCACGGTTCCTTTTCCTTCCACCCTGGAAGTAGCCGAGTTCCCCATGAAGCAGCTCTCATTGTCCACGGCCGTATAGGTCTTGAACATCCATTTGCTGGCACAGATGTGACTAGTGGCGCCTGTGTCCAGCCACCATTCCTTTGGGTTGCTCCCCACTAGGTTCACCTCCGAGACCACAGCACTCAGGTGCATATAGTCCTGTCCAGCATCATCTCCTCCCTCAGCTACATTAGCCTGAGCAGGTGCCCTCTTCCTCCCTTTTCCTTGGAACTTCCTCTTTGGGGGGGTTGGGTTGGGCTTGTCGATGCGCATCTTACAATCCGCGGCACGATGGCCCGGTTTGTTGCACACAAAGCAGTCTCCCATGAATTTCTTCTTGAGAGAGGCACCGACTGCGCTGTCAAAGCGTTTCCGCTTAGACACAGCGTCCTCAACCACATGGGCCTTGGCAACCGCGTTGCCTGCTCCGCCACCGCCTTTCCTTCCGGATCGACGGTTGCTTTGATCAACATTGAGCCTCTCAATGAGTCCCTCCAAGGTCATAGTCTTTCGCTAGTGTTTCAGGTAGTTTTGAAACTCTTTCCAAGAAGGTGGCAGTTTCTCAATCATTAATGCCACTTGAAAAGGTTCGTTGATAACTAGCCCCTCAACCTCAAGCCTATGGTATATGAGTTGGAGTTCCTCAACCTGCTCGATAACACTCTTCCCATCAGTCATCATGTACTCGTGAAAGTCCGTGACGACAAATTTCTTTGCGCCAGCGTTATTCACTTTGTACTTTCTTTCGAGAGACTCCCAAAGCTCCTTTGCAGAAGCCTTGGGCTCGAATACACTGAAGAGAGTGTCATCCAGAGCACACAGGATGTAGTTCCGGCATAGGTAGTCGCCGTGTTTCCACGCTTCTACCGCCGAAACTGTCTGCACGTCCTCATCGTCCTCGCTTAGGACGGGTGCAGACTCCTTAAGAAACCGAGTCAGATTAAGGGCAGTTAAATAAAACAGCATCTTTTGCTGCCAACGTTTGAAGTTGTTGCCCCTAAACTTTTCCGGTCTCTCCAGTTGAGAGGTTGGCAACATTGGCATAGACGGCGTTGCCGGAGCCTTGCCCTTTGCCCTGGCCGCAGCTACAAGCGCTGCCTTGGCCGCAGCCTTAGCAGCAGCCTGTGCTGCGGCCGCAGCCGCAGCCATAGCATCGGCCTCTGCCGCAGCGGCGTCGGCCGCAGCCTTTGCCGCAGCGGCTTCGGCCTCAGCCTCAGCCTGAGCCCCCCCACTCGCAGCGCTCGCATTGTTATGGCTACTGCCAATCACAAGTGCGCCCTGCACGTTTTCCGAAGAAACGATGGGTATTTGATCCTCATTAGTCATCTGAAATGACAAATTAAAACCGTTTAGTTTCTCGCAAGAAAACTAAAATTCTTAATCGCAAATACTAATTATAACTTAATTAGATTGCTTCAAAAGAATAAAACAATAAAAGATATTCTAGCGTGAAAATCAAATCACTTTTGATTTCACTAAGAATTCTTTATAGTATTCTAGAATAAAAGATTAAAACCAATTCGGATTTATTCTATGTGCAAATTTCAATTTCTAGTAAACTAGCAATGATTTTGCGAGAATAAAAACCGAGACGTCAACAAAAAATAAAAAGGAAAAGTCCTTTCTTATTTCGAAAATAGAAAAACCAAAAAATGATATTGTTTAAGATTGTTGGTTTTGGTACTATTTCGAATACTATAAAAGAAAGGACAATAAAATAAAGAAGACAGGAACGCAATGGAAATAACAATTTATTTCTCACAATTGGAATATTAATTACAATTCCTGACTCGTACAGAATTAAAATAAACTGCTGGACTGGTTTCGCAAATAAACAAACTGCCGGACTTTTTTGGAAATAAAATAAACTGCCGGACTGTTTTCAACAAATAAAAAACTGCCGGACTGTTTTGTAAATAAAACAAACTGCCGGACTGTTTTAACAAATAAAAAACTGCCGGACTGTTTTAAACAAACTGCCGGACTGTTTTAACAAATAAAAAACTGCCGGACTGTTTTTAAACAAACTGCCGGACTGTTTTTAACAAATAAAAAACTGCCGGACTGTTTTGTAAATAAAACAAACTGCCGGACTGTTTTAACAAATAAAAAACTGTCCGGACTGTTATTAAATAAACTGCCCGGACTGTTATGTAAATACTGGAAATTGAATTACAGGAAAGTAAATTACATAATAGGAAAGACTGAAATGTAAATTACAGAAACTAAAGGTACTGGAAAGTAAATATAAAAAGGAAACAGTACTGAAATTAAATGGACAGAATAATAAATAACAGAAATTAAAAGAAGAGGCAACTGCTGAGCAGTTTCCCTTAAACAATATTGTTGAACATAGAGTTCAATAATGATTTTGATTATTACTTTGATTATGTGTTTAATGATTTTACGATTTCGATGATATAACTCTTGTCTTGTCCAAAAATAGAAAACGTATATTTCAGGTCTTTAAATGATAGAGCATTCGATAACGAAGCCATAGGTTCAAGCGGAACCAAAATCGGAGCTAAAACGAAGGAGTTATGAGCATTCGAAGTTTTACGGGACCAGGATTACAGTCGACTGATCGACTGGACAAAAACGACCGATCGTTTTTGGTCCAATTTCTTCCAGTGAGTCCAGTATAAAAACGACCGATCGTTTTCAGAAAACGACCGATCGTTTTCTGTAAAACGACCGATCGACTGTAGAAAACGACCGATCGTTTTCTGCAGTTTTCGAAAACAGCTTTTCAGCTTATTCTGGAAAAGAGCTGTTATATCTTCAACGGTCATAACCCAGAAAAACAGACTTTGCTGTTATATAAACCACCTCAAATCTCTCTCCAAAACCACCAAGCTTAACCATCATCATCCTTAAAACCTCTCTCAATTAAAAACCCTAATATCGCCATTTTGGTGTATATATATTCGAGAAAGAGGAAAATCAAAGAGAAAGAGATTCAAGCTCGATCTTCATCAACAACTCACCAATTAGCTTTTTAAGAAGCAATTAGAATAGTGAGTGTAGTTACGTTTCGTAACAAAAATTGTATCGAGTGTTTTATAAACTCAATTGTGAGCGAGTGAACGGGTAGAGGCTTTGTAAGCAAGTGAAGCTTAAAAGCTCTAGGTTTTTCATTCGGGTACTCATAAATTGAGGGGGAGTCGTAGACTCGTAGACGTGTTCTCTTGCACTTGTATCAAGAGTAGGAACCCCGGGTAGAGGGTGAGCCAATCGGTCGATTGAGCTCAATAGGATTTGTAATATCCGCAAGAACATTTTTAGTGAAATACTCGGTAGTACCGAGGAGAGGACGTAGGCGCGTTTGCCGAACCTCTATAAATCGCGGTGTCAATTCCTTTCCCTTACTTTTACTTTACGCAACTTATTTTATTGCTTATTTTCTTGTTTGCGTTAAGTAATTCTAGCATTTCTTTAACTCTTGTTATAACGCTTAAGCTTAGAATTGCATTAGTTGGGTGGTTAGTTGCTTAGAATTTTAATTAGGCGAAAATCGCCAAAACCTTATTCACCCCCCCCCCCCTCTAAGGTTAGCACGCGGGCCAACAAATATTTCCCGAACCATCTTTAAAGGTTTCTGGTTTCGGGACTTTGTTCCCAAGGTACAACTTCTATCTCAGAGTGGCTCGTATGGAAACCGGCACCGAACCACAAGTCGAGCTGTTGGTGGTGCGGTTCTCTCTCTCTATATGATGCTTATGCTGTGTTGTGTGTTCTGGTGTGTTGAAATGAGAGGGGGATGGCTGCCTTTTATAAGCTCTACTGAAACCGCAGCCATAAATGTTGGTCATCAATTCTGGGAGTTACGCCCCCAGAATCCGCTCACTTAATTCCTGAAACCGCAGCATTTAATTTCATTCATTGCTGACGTTTCTCTTTGCTGGAAACTCTAGGGACTCCTTTTGTATTTTATACAAAACTCCCTATTCGGGTTTGGACCCAAGACCCAAGACATTCCCCAAATCCCGACCCGAGACCCGAGACCCGAGACCCGAGACCCGAGACCCGAGCGAGCGTGTGTGGTACACACTAATACTCTTAGGTGTATGTGGACATGTTAGTTTAATAACTGCATGGGTTGGTATGGTATATATATTGTAAAATTGACTCTCAATCTTCCAATATGGGATTATACTAAATGGTTTTCCATTACCATTTCGGTTTTTCAGATTTTTCAGATTTGAGCTTGCGAGGTACCAACTTTGAAGCCACTTTGTATTCACACCCATTCTCCAAATAGGTCATGCGATATACCGTTGCGAAGCCCGTCACACGGGCTACTCAGCCACGTTGAGTATGGTATAAACAACTTAGCGCTGTCACATGTAAAAATGACCCGAAGTTGGTCCAGCGACCATTCGAAAACACCCATGTTTTTAACATGTTTTTCCAACACGAACAAACAAAATGAGTTGCCAGACCAGAGGCAATCATTTCGATTCCATTCAAGCGAGCTCCCGTAAGGCCAAGGTATTGTCCTATTCAGTTATAAATTACAAGAATTGGTGATAAAGGATCAAAATAAGGCCAAAGTATTTAGCATAAACTTGGTATGTACATTATAAATTTGGTATATTTATATTTATCTTAAACGTCAAAAAATAAAAATAAAAATAAAGTAAAAGTTGATTTTGTTATTTTTTAAATTAAGATTCCAACTTTTAATTGGTTTAGTTAAGAGTAATTTAGTATATAATAATTCTCTATCTTACTTGACAATGACATGCACAAAATATCTATACAATGTGAAATAGTTTTAAAATAACTATAGATTGGTAAATAGTTTGGTCAATAATAATATTAATATTGAGGTATTTAATTCGTTTATGCACCACTTTTTTGTTTACATCAGTCCTTAATGAATACTCCATCTAAATTTTTGGTAAGTCGAGGTACAAAAGTACAATCATAGTAATAAGTAAAATAACAAAATAAAAACAAACTTAATATTCACTGCTCCATACGTCCCAAATAATAAGGATGAGTTGGAGAATTACATTATTAAAGCTTACAAGGATGTATCGAAGATTCTTCAACTCAGTTTTTATTTTAATATATATTCTCAATTAAAATACCAAATTAAACCTTAAAAGTTATATATGTCACATCACCGGTCTCTCCAATAATGTGTACTTATATTATTACTATTTATTTTCATAGGTGAGATCCTGTCACATTTGCTAGACCATAACTACACCACTACGGATTAATATTTTTATATTAAAATTTTTGAAATTAAAAATTAAAAATTCAATCGTTCTAACCGTGAACTAGGTAGTTGTTTAACTTTTGTAAATATTTTTTTCATAAAAAAATTATATATCCTAAAAATTACACATATTTTCACAGAATATATTTGTTTAGAAGATGTAAAATATAATCACGTTATTTATTAAATTTATATATTTAATTTTAGCTTATCCAAATTTAACAATTCAACGATCTTCAACAGCTCTCTCTCTCTCTCTCTATATATATATCTGCCATGGCGACCACCGCCATAACTTCAACCACAAAAATCCCAAAAATACACCCAAACAACAATCACTTCTTTACCCACTTAATAATACCCACTTCAATCAAACCCTTTTTTAAACTAAAACTACACCACAATAATTCATTCCACACCACTCCTCCTCTCTCTCTCCCTCTCCCTCTCCCTCTCCTCCGTGCCTATCAAGAAACCGAGACCGACCCATTTTACGACTCGGAAAATGAGGAAGAGGGTCTTGAGGAAAACTACAATGATGGTGATGGTGATGGTGATGACGAGACAGAGTTTGGGAGATTGTATGTCGGTAACTTGCCTTACGCTATGGCTTCCGCTCAGTTGTCCGAGTATTTCGTCGAGGCTGGTCGTGTTGTTTCCGTCGAGGTTTGTTTGTTTTGGTTGAGTTTAGGAATCAATGAATAATAGTCAGTGTTTTATTAACCGAAATCTTAGTTAGAGGCCTAAAAAACGGAAAAGGGAGCTTTTTAAGCTTTCCTTAAGTTTTGAATCGAGCTTTTTTACCGCGAAGCGCGGTTTTTTGTAACTTGCCTTATGATATGGCTTCGGCTCCGGCTCAGCTCTCCGAGTTCTATGTCGAGGCTGGTCGCGTTGTTTCAGTCGAGGTTTGCTTTTGTTTTTGTTTTTGGTTGAGTTTAGGAATGAATGCATCATAACTGTCTTGATTTGAATATGATAAAGAGTTTTTGTATTAACTTTGCACTAGTTTAGTGTATTGTGGTTGAAGATGGTTTTGAAGAATATGTTGTTAAGTTGCCTTAAGCTATGTCGGCTCAATTATCCGAGTTTTTGACGGTCGTTGTTTCGGTTGAGGTTTTTTTTTGGTTGAATTCAGATATGGATGAATAATAATTTACTTGATTTGAGCGTGATAAGGCATTAAGACTGTTTGTTTCGGAATCTCGACGGCTTGTTTGAGTGCAGTATTTTTGTTTTTTTTGTTGAGTTTAGGTATCAATGCTATTCGTTTTTAGAAGTTCTATTGTTAAAGGGTAAAATTTGGAACTTACAAGATGCTATTAAAATTGTCCGACGACTTTTTTTGGTTTCAGGTTTTAAGCCCATTTTGTTATTTGCTTATAAGTTGTTCATTGAGTTTAGTTAGCAATGAATAATAATCGACTTGATTTGAGTATGATAAGACATCCCCATATTATTTAAAATCCTGCCAGAAAGTACATATTTTAGATTTTAGATTTTAAAATAGTGGATTAGCATCCCCATATATTTCACTCGTATTCCGTCGCTGGCATTAAGGCTGCTTGTTTCGAAATCTCGAGGGCTTCTTTGAGTGTAGTAATTTTATTTTCTTATTTTCTGTTCTTTTTGTTGGTTGAGCTTTGAAGCCAATGAATCATAACTGACTTGATTTGAGTATGATAAGACATTTTTGTATGAAATTTGCACCATGTTAGTGTTTGGTGGTTAGAAATGGTCTTGAGGCTGTTGTTTCGACATACTGAAGGCTTGTTTGACTGCAGTTTTAAGAATATGAACTGGCTTTTTGGAGTTTTAGGGAAAAGCTGGATTTCTACAGCTTAAAATTCTTAACCTTTTCAAGGGTAGAAACTTAAGTGGACCTTATATGTTAAAAGGAATAACTTTGAGCTTAAATGTTGCTAACAGAATAGCCCAATGCCTTTTCTGATTTCAGAGCTTAAGCTCAAATTATCTTATTTTTGCTTACAAGTTTACAGTTCATTATCTATGAAAGCTAGATTATTATTTTTGGCTTTCTGGCCCTAAAAAGATGGAAGTTTTAAGCTGAATGAACATTCTTTGTTTTCTCAGCCTCTAGTAAATCTATCATGTCTGCTTAATATATCACCGAACTATTAGTCTTCAACTATTGGCCTGGAGTAATCATATCCTGTAAACCCAATTGATGAAACCATTACCAGATATAGTAGTCCTATAAATAAGCGTGAAGATAGTGCAGATAAATTAGTCCTATAAATAAGCGTGAAGATAGTGCAGATAAATTAGTCCAAACATGTTATGAAAAAAGAATCGATTGTGTTAACACTTAAAAAGTTGATTCCAACATACTACTGTGAAACATTTGTGTTTGGGTATTAATGAAATTTTAGATTTGAATTTGGAAAGGGTAAATGAGAAGACATAAATTCACATGAATCTTATTTTGCGTTCTGAACCAGCTTGTGTTTACAATGTTCCAGATTCAGCTTATGTTTCAAAAAATAAATTTGAACTGCACCCAAGTTTAAAGATTACTTCCCATATTAGCCTAAATCATGGGGATTTGATGGGCTTCAGTAATTAGCAGCCAAATCAATATATTGTACTTTTTGTAATTGATTAATATCAAATCCAGTTCCATATAAGTTTTGAAATAATCAGGTAAATATCTGTTTCAGATTGTTTATGACCGAGTGACAGATAGGAGTAGAGGATTTGCATTTGTGACGATGGGTAGCATGAAAGAGGCGAGGGAGGCCATTCGTATGTTTGACGGATCTGTAAGCCTATTTCATTCTCCTGGCACTGTTTTTTTTTGTATATTTTCACCTTTATATATGCGTGTTTCTTATATATGTATTGTCTGCATGTTTACACCAATTGGGAATACAAGTATAAAGAAGAAAGTGAAAATGAATGTATCAGTATAAATTGGGAGTTTACTCTTTCTGACTATTTAAGTTGGGAACTCATCATGATAGAGGTTGTGAGATCTCAGGTATACTAAAGTTTATCACCAAGGTCTATTAATTACTGACAAGCCTATATACTTGGTTAAGTGGCTTGTAATGATCGTATTAATCAGAACGTGTACCATTTTATAAAAAATAATTTTTGCGTTTCTTTCTATCTAGTTTACTTGAGATATTCTGTGGTTTGAACTC
The DNA here is from genome assembly GCA_963920805.1 of Primula vulgaris. Taxonomy (NCBI): domain Eukaryota; kingdom Viridiplantae; phylum Streptophyta; class Magnoliopsida; order Ericales; family Primulaceae; genus Primula; species Primula vulgaris. The sequence goes on from OY987213.1 coordinate 38,688,376, forward strand.
TGGGGCAACTATTTAATATTTATCAATGAATCTATTATCATTGCCTCAATAAACTTCTCTAGATCCTAAATTTGATTGCTGACATCTTAGTCCATGATCCTAGATTCGTGACCTCCACATGCTATGTTTGTGGATCTTACTTCCTTGTCTCTGTCTTTTTTTGTTCAAGATTGGGCTCGATTCAATTTTTTGCTCTAAGGTAACATATTGTTGTTAACCTCAGCAAATCGGAGGCAGAACTGTTAAGGTGAACTTCCCAGAAGTGCCAAGGGGAGGAGAGAGAGAAGTCATGGGTCCTAAAATACGTAGCAGCAACCAAAGCTTTGTCGATAGCCCTCACAAAATTTATGCGGGAAATCTTGGTTGGGCTCTCACTTCTCAAGGTCTTAGAGACGCCTTTTTTGACCAACCGGGTTTATTAAGTGCAAAAGTCGTCTATGATAGGGCTACTGGAAGATCTCGAGGATTTGGTTTCATCACCTTTTCATCAGCCGAGGCAATGGAATCTGCCCTTAACACTATGAATGAAGTGGTAAGAAATTTTAGGAAGTTATCTTGTTTTTGGCACCCTAAGACCTTGTTTGATTGGATCTTTAAGCTTAACTTTTTTTTAATGGAGAGACATTTGGTTGAATTGCTTAATGGCAGAGGTTTTCTGATTTTTGGCCGGAAAAATGCTGAAGTTTTAAGCTGGACCTACCAGCCTTTTTCCTCTCAACCTTAGTAAAAAAATCAATTTATTTGTTTAAAAGCTTCAAACAAACATGACCTTAAAAAAGGTAGTACTATTTTGTATATGGGAAACTTTTTTCTCGTTAAAATTATGGATCTTGATATATTTCTGTCTTCTTACTCGTACAACCAGCTTACTAAAAAGACACCACTACAATTGTTATTAAGATATGCCGTAGCGTAAGCCATGCGGATATAATCTTTTCTGCTTACAAGAAGTACAAGTGAACAGTTAAACAATCCGGCACACATGTCGTGTTTACACTTTCAAAAAGAAATCATGGTGCTCCAACAACCCTTGTTACCTTTTTTCTAAACTTGAATTTAATACCAGTCTAACAGTGAAGGAGGTTCCAATTTTTTAGTTTAAGCATGAAGAATGGAATTATTTTGTTCCACTGTTTTTACGTTCTCAATAATCTATATGTTTTCTGCTAAACTTGTCTGATTAGGAGTTGGAAGGACGACCTCTGAGACTAAACAAAGCCGAGCAAAGAGACCCCTCTCCGCCATTGCCACAGGGTGGACAAGAAAGTAATTTTCGAAGCAGAGAAATATTTTCTAGTTTTTGAAAGGAAATGAACTAGGTATTCGTTTCTTTTCATATTTTAGGAAAACGTGACAAGAGTATTGCTAGGAATCGGACTGAAGGCCTTTTTTTTTTTGCTTTGTGTTGATGTGTTATGAATCAATATTCTAATGCTTATTAAAAAAGAAAGAGAGGTTCTAATTCTCAATTTCTCATAGTAATATATTTCCTTTGCATTTAGCTGAAGTTTGTTTTTTAATAGTAGCTCTTTAACCTCTGTATACGGGGTCAAAGCCCAGAACAGATTCAGAAACATAAAAGTTGTCCATACATAAACTTTACATAATTTGGCTTATCAAAATAAATAAATAAAATATAAAGTTTACATATATTGTCATAGAATACTTAAATAAATGGAAATCGAATAGCAACCCCTCCTTTAGTTCCCCCCTCAATTTAGGTGGTTAACTAACAACCTTTACTTGGAAAAGAAAGCTCTATGAGTTTGAATGCGGCTATTTTCATATGGATGATAATATTTAAGCTGAAATTAATACTACCTATTATCAACCCATGAAATAAAAACGAAGCATAGGACAATGAATTTATTAAATCGTACATGAAAAAGTTTGCATACATAATCCAAATAGATTACATGCGTTATTAGACATCTCTGACCTTTGACTTATTAAATATTAGGAACAAAATTTGTTTCCTCTTAGCTTTAATTTTCTGTCTATATTATTATATAAAGCCGTAAAATAGAAATAAAAATTTATTGAGAGAAGCTGATCTTAAAAGCTGCATTGAATAAGCACAGAAGAAGCAGCATGCTAGAGTTTGGACTGTGCGTTATAGAAAGTTGATGTAGATCTAGCAGGAAGTTGCAATGGTTCCCAATTTTCATCGTCGAGAAAACACCGGTTCACCATTTCATCGCTAACCAACTCCAACTTAGATGGATTCCACTGTTAAATTGAAAGTGGTAATAAAAAACATCAACAACATTATGTTTCGTAAAACACTTATATACGATTTCATGCATTAAAACACGGTACATGAATTACTCTGAAGCAAAATTTAGGCAATTGACTTGACATCTCAATTTGATTTAGTAATTAACCAAAATAGTAGACAGATAAGAAACTATCCATTTGTGTAATCGAATGGAATCTGTTTATCATATGCTTTCCAATTTTTGTGTGTTGCATTTCCAGCTATATCGATAAAATGTGGGAACAAGTGTGATTTTGATTGTATCATGTAGAATATCATCCTAAATATTAAATCTCATACAGGCTTCAATCTTAACCTTTGCAGTATCCATAATTTTAAATTAATACGATTGAGTGGGATGCTTAATGAATTTGATGGAACGGGATGTTCTTTAACATGTTCAAGTAAATTAAGCAGTCTCCGGCTAAATTAAAGATGTTTGTATCTCTTCTTGTTAATCGGACGAGCTTGATAAGTAAATCATTATATCATCCTTAAACGATTATATTTATTTAAAATATATCATAGAACGAGCTTGATAATTCACTACTAGTAAGTGGCTAAGTGCATATTTTGATACCTGTGGTTTCATATCCTTTTCCACTAGCATTGCTCTTGTTCCCTGCAGTAAAATATGTATGCCTTCAATAACACAAAAAATTGGATGTCTTATTTTTCATTAAATAGATTGCGTTCTCTGCGTCACATTTTTAATCGCTAGCTTTCACTTCGTTTCCGTGACTTTAATAACAAAAATCAACCTTTTCCTTTACCTCTTAAACTAGATTTCATCAGTTAAATTGTCTAAGCTGTTTTTTTTTTTAATATATTCACTCTTAAAAGAACTCGGATTTTGTAACTAGATTTTCAAACAAAGGTCTGAACTATGTGGCTATATGAGTATGGAAAAATAAGGTCTAACATCATGCATTAGGTTTTGATTTCAAGTGACGCGCTGAGAGCTCTACTAAACTAAGAGATAACCGAGAGAGAATTCTTTTAAAAATTAGGTAACGATTAGGCCCTGAACGAGTAAATGTGTAATTGGTGTAACCTCAAATACATCGCCTCTGACAGTTCTCCATACAGCATGGCAAAATATATTGAACTCTCGAACAAGACATTGTTCATAGGTCTGATATCGTCCAACTCTAATCTGGAAAAGTAAATAAAAATGAATAACTGCTAAACTGCATTGTTTTTAGAACAAGAATCGATTTCACCGTGAAATGTAGCAAAATTGGTAAACACTGTAAACAATATAGGAGGGACACAAACTTCTGTATGAGTTGTTAAATGTTTTTTTATTCCAGCCCCCCTCCTTATAATACCAGCCTACCAGGTAGGTATTCATAGAAAAGTTTAAGAAAAATATTAGACCCTGCAATAAGATTTCCAAATAGATCCATTAGTTTTGTAATCTGTAGAGATCAACTTCCCAATTTTCAATTTAAACCAACTTCCAAATTTCTATAAATTAAGTAATTTGTTATTTATGTTTAATAATTTTCTGTTTAGTAATATTTTTGGTGAATAAATACATAAAACTTGATTAGTCAAAGTTATATAAATCTATTGGCAGTGGCTTTTACCGATCTTAGGGAAAGTTTTAGGCTAAATGGAGAGGATGACTTCAATGAGCTGATGGCTTGAGTTACCCACTTGTCTTTTGTGCTTATGGGTAGCTTTTCCTGAAACAAATATATTACAAAATGATTATATTTAACATATAATTTTATTTTCCTAATCTTATCATATGATAAATAGGTTGATATTATACAGTGTTTTAAATAGCGTTATCGCTATCATAGCGTTTTTTCGAGAGAAACGCTAAAAGCGTTAATAGCGTTGCTATGTAGCGCTTTGCGGTGTATTTTTTTTTGCCTAAATATGCACTGAACTTTAGAATATATAACAAAAAAAAAAATATATAGTTATATTAGATAGTAATAAAAAAAAAAAAAAAAATTGTTGTTGGTGAGTTTCGAACCTGGATCTGCTGGAAAACACAGCACTGTCTCAACCATCTGGACTGCAGACACTTTTATGAAAATTATACAATATATATTAATTATTTAGATCCGTTGTTTTTTTTTAACTCGCTATTTACGCTTTTGGTCCAGAATTTCGCGCTTTTTGCGCTTTTGGTCCCCTATAGCGCGATTTTAGCGTAATTCCACCCAAAATCGTGATTTTTCGTTGCGTTTTTTACCAAAAAAGCGCTATTTCGCGCTACGTAGCGCTACGTAGCGCGAATTTTAAAACAGAGATATTATATCAGCAACTAATATCAACTATTTATACAAGGATTTTGTAGATAAACATACCAATGCCGATAATATGTCTTCGACGTTGTCTCTTGAGAAACATGTGTTTATGGTCTCGAGCCTAAAAAAATAGAAAAGAAAATAATGGCGAGAGAACATAAAGGTAAAAAAAAATGAGTTCATTGATCTTTCCCAGTGTTGAAGCAATAATAGGTATTTTGATGGCTGTTATGATGAGTGAGATATCACAAACCTTAAATATGAGCTATCGCCCACTAGTTTTACGGGCTGCGAATATCTGCTGATAATATCCCCAATAGTCCTAGCATCCACTGAATGTTCCATTGAGGTGAGTTCCTCTTCCAGAGAAGATATATCCTGATAAATAGTTTGCATAACATATCTTGCAACATATATACAAAAATAACCATGGAGTACATCTTTCTACCACCATCGAAAAGGTATACTTTTGTACTTATAAGATTTGACGTACCAAACGAGCCCGGTATCTACATACTAATATGTGTTATATATTTTTATCCTAGAAATGCCAGTCAGATTTTCTAGATGAACATGATGAATAAATGTACTATGGAATAGAAGATGAAAGGAGCTTTCACTTTTACAGGGATTGAATTTAGTGTCAAACTTGTATAAGATGAACTGTTTGTTTTAGCGACAAATAAATTTCTTAATGAAAGGAACGTCATGCTTCAGACCAAGTAAGAATTCTAATACAATTAAAATGTCACCTTGGAACAAACAAAATGAGTTGCCAGGCCACATGCAATCATTTCGATTCCGTTCAAGCGAGATCCCGTGAGGCCAAGGTATTCTCCTATTCATTTATAAATTACAACAAGAATTAGTAATAAAGGATCAAAATCAAAATAAGACCAAAATATTAAGCATAAACTTGGTATGTACTTCATCGATACATATCTGAAACTTGGGTAACTCACTGGAGTAATTATGAGCTTGATTGTTTCCATGCAGCGTATATGAACGATTTTTTTTTGCCTACATTTCTGTTTTCTACTATATTTGATTATACTGGCTTAAACCTTTTATTTTTCTGGCAAATAAAAATTTAAAATGGCTGTTATCAATTTTTTGCAGACATTTCTTGTAAAATTGATTGGACTCGCTTAAACCTTGTATTTTTCTGGCAATAAGAATTTGAAAATGACTGAATTCAAGTTTTTTTTAGACTCAAATAAGCCATCTTATTGGCTTGAGAGAACTGCAGTAAAGCGAGTTACAAAAAGCAAATATGCATATGGAGATATAAAAACAAAATATCAGTTACCAAAGAAGCCAGAAAGCCTAGATAAGAAATGAGATGCACCAACATCTGGAAAGTGTCCTATAGTTACTTCAGGCATTGCAAACTCCTATAATCAGTGAACAACATAAAATTTAGTTGTACAATTATCCTGCCGGATACACTTATTTAGAATTGGTCAGAAATCATCTGCAGGTGAGTTTTAGTTATAACTTATAACCTTTTTCAAGTTATCAAGTTATGGGGACCCTATTTGTTAGGACTCTTTCGAGGCACAAACCTAACATACTAACTAAAAGAAGAAGAAAATTTACTGATGGAGGTTACTGAAACAAATTAAGAAAGCACAATCCAAAAAAAATTAATTTTTAAGTTTTTCTTTTGGTTGGTTCTTCGTGTAATAGAAAAAATAGAACAAGAGAACCAAAATTATGCATTTAGTGAATGGCTGAGTACCGTTCTCTCGGTGACAATCCTGAATCTTGAATACATCGACATTCCAGCACCGGCTCCAATTACAATACCGTTAAGTAGTGCAACCTAAAAAATAATATCATCAGTACTTCGGAAAATTTGCAAAAATATAAAGAAGCTAAGAAATAAAAACTTGTAAATTTTGAAGGCCATCAATAAAAAGGAAAGTAATTACGCACAACAGGCTTCTTGTAAGTTCCAAGTAAGTAGTCCATCGTCAGATGCTTCCTGTAAAAAGCCGAACCAAAGCTCTTGTCTCCTGCCCATTCATTTGTAAACACCAGAAGTCATGAGTTTTGCTAAATTGATTTGTTATTCTTGTTTTGCTAATTTAGCTACATTGGGTGTGTTAGACATCTATTGCTATTCTGACATTTTCTTGAATTGACTAATGCCTTAGCTTAAGGCTGCAATCAATGAAAACTCTAGCGGTCTATTGCAGTTTATTAGGCCGTATAAATGAATCTTAATTGACTTTTATCAAGGGCTGTTTTCTTTGAATTTCGTTCTTTAGATTTGGCATTTCAATTACCAGCACTTAGATCTTTTATCTTTACTGTCTGGGTTGATATAAACAGAAAATATTCCCCAAAACAGACTAGTTTAATTTTGTCCTTTTTCGTAATTGACAGAACTTTACGAGCGAGTTCATCACATACTCTTTATAGGTTGTAAAAGCACAAAAGTAAAATTGAAAAAACCAAACGGAAATATATTAGCATAATATATATAAAACAAGGACCATTAAAGTAAATTTGGAGGTGAACCTGCATCGACAGCGGTAACCACTGACATAACATCGCCACCAGCACAGAATGCTTTTCCTTCTCCCTAAATCAAGTACCATTATTAAACATGACAAAGTGTTCAGTAAGTTTGAAAAAACAAATAATTTGTCTTAGGCTGTGATTTAAAAAGCTCATTTTAAATCTCAAGAAGCTCTTCTTCCATTTTTCCTGCAACAAAAATGACGCTTTTTGGAACAGCTCAACAAAACACTTACACTATTTAGGAGTCATAGGCTGAAATAACTCCTTTAGTGAAACTCTTACGAAAGTGCTTTCACATTTTGAAAACGGGTAAGAGTACAAGCTTATCTATAGGGAGACATAAACAATACAATTTCCACCAACTTTTACCAACAAGGTAGATAACTTTGCGATTAACCTGGTTTCAGATAACAAGAAATAGTCGACGTTTAACTTTTAGTTTTCTGAGGTCAGTTAATTTACATTCAAGTAATATTTTCCCACGAAAGAACATGAAGAGAATTGAAATGTATAATGTTATTGGTGTATATGAATATATTCAATGTTGTAAGTTGTAAACTTTTGTGCTTCGGCGTGAAAAACTCATTCAATCTTTCCATTGTGCATACAAACTATAAAGTTCACCCGAATTCTCAATCACGACACCTTATCCTCATATCATGTTTTTAAATAAATTAAACACAACTCGTAAAAAATGGCATAAAATTAGGCACGCAATGATAAATAAAGCTTGATAAAAAATGTAGACGCTAGTCATGATTGAAGCAGCAACAATTACATTGTAACTTAAAGACAATGCACGCACCAACTAAATTCTAACCTTCAAAATTACAAGCTTAACCGTGGGATCATTCTCATACAGTTCCAGCTTTTGCAGCATTTGACATATCTGGAAAAAAACAACCATCCTTAGTATATCTTTCTAAACTTTGACAGTTAGTGATAAACTGTGAAATGACCGGATGGTAGGCGTTACGAGTTACTAAGTGTATATTCCGTCCAATAATCCAGATCTATAGTCACAGTTGGTATTAACTGTCAAATTAAATTGAGCCATTTTGTAAAAAAAAGATAAAAATTCAAAAGGAAAACAGAAAAGAATTGAAATGTCTTATGCCTGATACTTAAATATTATAGGTCTATCTCTGATTTATATAAGAAAGTGAATTGATCATAATCATCCTTTCCTGGACACTGATTATCTATGTTGCTATGTACCAAATCTGACACGAAAATAGTAAATTTAGGTTTTTAATTGATAAATAAGTACAAAAGTATGTATTAAACAATAACTTTTGCCATCCAAACCCCATCCCACACTCTTGGAACGTGTTTATATACGTAATTGAGGGCGAATGCGTCATTTGTGCCTCAAATCCCTCGGTGGTCACGGCCTCCATGTCGGTGTTTTGGGTCCTGGAGAAGGTGTTAGCGTGTGGAACAAGGGTTCAGATATACTGAGATTTGTGTTGATTGGTGGGGAGCCAATCAAGGAACTGGTGGTGCAGTATGAGCAGCTTGTGATGAACACGAGAGCTGAGCTTGAGCAGGTTTTTGAAGACTATAAATATAATAAGAATGGGTTTGAAATGCCCAAGAATGGGTTATGATTTATGAACAATTTATTAGAATTGTGTTATTGGTTTCATGATTTGCAATGCTTTTTTCATTTGCTTTCTATGTTGTTACAAACGTTTTCTATTTTTGTGCAATCTAATAAAGACGTGATTATCAAAAAAATAAATAAAAAAAATGTAAGATTTTCAAGCAGGTGTTTATCATGGTCATGCACATGCTTGCTTTTTCTTTCAAGAAGTTTATCTTGGGTGGGTTTTTTTTTGCATTCCCACAGCCGCTACAATCAAGTCAGGCAATCTACGACCTTAGATGCATGAAATTCCTAAAATTATCAACTACTAGTTTATGCACATTTACACAAATAATCTCATATGCATCCAAAAGTGGTAATTTAAACAAAGAAAACATTTATATAGTTGATATATATATAATTCTATTCGTCTGTCCAAAAAATATATATTTCATCAACAGTTGCGCATAATAATTTTATTTTGATGAACTTTTAACAAGATCGAATTTATAGCTAGAGAGGTACGTACGTAATAATGAAAAAAAGAAATATCTTTTACCATTATTGGAAGAAAACATCTTTCTGAAAAGGAAACATCTTATTTGGAGTAATGAAAAAAAGACTATTCCAGTTACGTTAAAAAATAGAGAGGCACGTACGTAGTAATGAAAAAAAACGATATCTTTTGCGATTATTCAAGAAATTGAACACGTATGTTAAAATATAAAGTGGGTTGTTGATGATCAAATACATAGTTAAAGGCCAAAATCTGTCTTTGAAAACCTAACTGGCTAACTGCATTGATCGTATCATCATTATCTCAAATTTTACTTTTAAAAAAATTATCTTTTATTTTTTTAAAAAAAAAAATTATGAATTAAATTTTTTTTTGATAAGTTGTCAAAGTGCACTGATTTAGTTTTTTTTTTTTTACTAACTATATTATTTCGCAAAATGAAATATTTCTGCAAACTAGGATTATGTCATTCGCATGTTAATAATCCGCTATATAGAAACTAAATCTTAGAAAGAAACTCAGCACTTTGTAGTACCATTTCATAGCTCAGGATGTTCAATTTCTTTGGTTTGTTCAGAATCACCTTCCGTACTCCCGGATTTTCTTCAAAGATCACCTAGCCAAGATATATTGTAAGGGCTTCATTAATCAAACGAGAACAATACCAAATTAGAGAAAAAACGATTTTCTGTATGTTCGTTTAATTAATAGGAAATATGTTGCACAATGAATATTTTCCAAATTTCATGGAGAAAGAAGGAAAACAATTTCCAATAAAATATATTACAGAACAATGGAAAACTTAAACAAAGAGATAAAAAAAAATTAGCAACTTAAAATTAGCTTGTAACATTAAAAAAAAAACTAATAAGCAGATTTTTTTTATCGCTAAATGTGGCTTATAAGTCAAAACAATTTTTTAAGTAAGCTAAAAGTAACTTATAAGCAGCGTGTAACTTAAAAGTAATACGTAAATTATAGTATATAGCTAAATTAAAAACAACTAAATATTGTAGTAATATTAACATGATAATAATGAATTATATATAAAAAAAAAAAGGTAAACATAATCTATACTATAAACTTATTCTCCGTAAATTGTTACACTGATCAAAAATTAAAAATATCTTATGCATTTAAGTATAAGTAAAGTAAAAGTTAAAAGAATATATACAAGGATACTAAATAAAAAAATTACAAACTAAACAAACTAATTGAAAATTTTAGGAGTTGCATGCAACTTATTAATTAAAAAGAAGGGAGAATTACAAATACGTACATGTCAACAAATTTAATTATAAAAAACTCAGTTATGTGTACTTTTTTACAATTAGTTACATATACTTATTTATAATTAGGTACATATGTCATAATATATATATATATATATATATATATATATATATATATAATATCAAATAAAACATAAAAAATTGAAAAAATTGAAAATAAAATAAAAATTGTAGATATTATCAAACAGTATTAGACATGATTAGATATGATTAAACAAGATTAGACATACAAGATTGGACATGATTAGACAGGATCAAACATGATTAGACATACATGATTGAACATGATTAGACAGTATCAGACAGGATCACACATATTTTTTGTATAAAAAATGTATTTTTTTTTATTTTGGTTTTTATTTTAAATATTTTTTAATGACATATATACCTATTTGTAAATAAGTTTACAAAATATGTACTTTTTTGTAAAAGAGTCATAAGTTCAAAACAACCGGGTTTTTTTGTAAATAAGTTTCTAAATTGTTATTTTCCCTAAAAACAACTTAATAAAGGTAAAGGGTAATTCTTTTCAGAAAATACCATTAAATAACTTAGAACTACAAAATAATTTATACGACATCAATTTATTAATAATTTAAAGATGAGAAGCCTACATTTCTTGATTAGGCTCGTGGTGAAGAAAATTTTCCGGTTTTTTTTCCGGAGCTCCCAAACACCCAGAAAATAAGGGAAAAGGTAAAAATTAGAGGAAAATAATTTTTGAAAAAAAAAGATGTACATAAAACATTTTCCACCACAACAATCAAGGAAATAATTATCAAAATATTATGAATAACTAAGACGAAAGGGATTTTCCACGTTTAATGTATTATAGTGTCATTACATGAATTCAGTTATCATTGACATTCATTTTTGTTAATTAACTTGACATGCTAAACTAAATTGCGAATCTAAAAGTAACACATATCCTTAATTTTGCAATTTCTAATACGGTAAAATCTTCGCTGTAAGAATACTTTAATATAGGAATAAACTTCGTACAGTCGTAAAAATACTTGGCCTCAACTCGGGCAAATTATAAATAGGTATAAATTCCGTATTGTTAATTTTCTAGGGGCCCGTTTGTAAGAAATTCGACTCTTTATAGTTATAATAAATGACATTTTATTGAAAAAAATTATATTTTTTTTACATTAAGTTTGACATGATGAAAAATACTTATATAAGTTTGTTTTCAACGATGACTTATTTTTTTGCGCTTCTACGTACAATTCAGATAAATTGAAAACGGAAGAAAAAAGAGAGAGCAAACTTTAGTTTTTTAACTCAAGTTTAGAGTCATGCATGTAAAGAACTTATGAAATGGTGTATGAATACTTACATCTGAATCCATTTTTTAAGAATATGTTCGGATGTTTTGATTTAAAAGTATCTCTGCTTTAAACGTACTATCACTTTGGTCCTGCAAAAAATATAACAAGATGGGTTTGAAAATAGATGAGAATTATCAAACTTTCAAGAATAAATCTTTAGAGTCGTTACTTGCGGTGTTGTTTAGTTAATAAGCACTATGGCCTTTCTATTAACCAGAAGGGAGCAGTTGCCTGTTTATTTATAGACAATGAAAATAATTAATCCAGTTTGGCAATACTATTTGTCGACTGTTCTAATATCTAATTAAAGGATTTACTTCACAAGTGGAAACAAATTTGGCTAATTTTGAAAATCTTAAAACACACTACAAATAACTCGTTATAGTCATACCCTTGTTATCATACTAAAAGTATGACTATATGAAGTTTATTCTTAAGTGAAGTTTTACATAGAAAATATCAAAAGACTTATGTATGCAGGGGCGGACCCAAGGGGGGTTGGGGGTGGCCATCGCCACCCCCGACAACAATTTCCAATTTTTTTTATACATGCAATTAAAAAAATTCTGAGATATATACATTGATGGTCTCCCTAGTTAAACAAAATAGTTGATTGTGTAATGGTAAAATTGAACCATAAGTTAATAAAATGTTAGAAATTCAAATCATGTTGACTTCTTTTTTCTAAAATTTTATGTTTTTTACTTTAAAATTACCAAATTTTCTAAATGCCCATTGTATTTTCCCAAATAAGATTACATAAAAAATTATTTTACTATCCAATGTCATTTGTCTTGATTTCATATTTATTTTATACTATGTTGAATATAGAAAAAAAAAATTGTATTAGACCCTATTTTTTTTCTATTCGACATATTTTTTACACCACGACCCCCCAGAAGAAAACCATCCTGGTTCCGTCCCTGTATGTATGTACATAAAAAAGATACATGTACCTACTTTAGAACAAATACATGTATTTTGAAGAACAAATACATGTATTTTGAAAGGTGTAAAATCATCAACTTTCTTGTATGTTTTCTTTACATGTATAAATACTATATACTTTTTGTTATCTTCAAACAAGTCAATAATGACACCCAAAATTGATAAATAAACTCAAATCACTGAAAAAATACGCGTCGATTTGTGCAAAATAAAATAATCAAATCCGAGTTGGACGCAAAAATAACTTACCAAGTAGTTAGAAGATACTCATGGGGTTACGTTATCACAATCAATAATATCCAAGACCATCAAGCGATCAATCAACCACAAGTAAGAAGTAATTTCGAATCCAAATGCAAAACGTTTAAAACAAGTAACGTACCCTTTAATGGAGTCCGTGCTCTATGAGTGGTTTGTATACAATCAAGAGTATGCAAATATTAGTGGGGAATTACTAAAAGAAAAAGAGATCATATTCTTAAAGCAACTCTATCCAGAACCTCACTTATTTGAATTTTCAAACGGGTGGCTGAAAAAGTTCAAGCAAAGATATGCAATTCATTTCTTTCGACGCTTTGGGGAGAGTGGTTCAGTTGATATGGAGAAAATTGAAACTAGTTTGCCGTCAATAAGAGAAGAATTAGACAAATGGGCTTGGAAGGACATCTATAACATAGATGAAACTAGTCTATTTTATCTAATGCAAGCCGATAATTCTCTTGCAACGAAGCAGTTGAAGGGACGAAAGCAAAACAAAGAGAGAATTACGATTGTTGTTTGTTGCAATGGCAATGGCTCTGACAAAGTTACTCTTTGGGTTATTAGAAAATTTCTTAATCCTAGATGCTTTAAAAATGTTAACCGTGTTACACTCAACTGTACTTATCGAGCGAATTCAAATGCATGGATGACATCCTTACTCTTCCTGGAATGGCTAAAGTGGTTTGATATCCGTCTGAACAGAAATGTTTTGCTTGTTATGGACAATTATAGTGCACATGACAAAAAGGAGAATATTTCCCTTGTTCGTCACACGACTGTTATCTTCTTACCACCAAATAGCACTTTCAAAATTCAGCCATGCGATGCAGGCATCATTAGAAATTTTAAAGGTTATTATCGTCGTCGGTTTAATCGTCTGCTTTTGAAACGAATTGAAGATCACGTTATGGAACCAGAAAAAATATTTATCATTGATGGAATTGTAAATGCAGTTGCCACATGGTCAATGGATGTGAAGCCACAGACAATTGCGAATTGCTTTAAGCATTGTAAAATTCGGACCACAGGTGTTGATGAATTACAAGTTACAAATGAAATGGATGAAGAGAATCAAATGATACTTACAGATTTGAGTAATCAGCTTAAAGAACTTCACTACACTAAACAAATAGATATGGATGTCTTTCTTAATCATGCAAGTGAGAAACAAGTCACGCACGTTTTAACCGAAGAAAAAATCATTACAGCAATTAGGCAAGAAGCGGAGTGAGATAATCCGAAGTATGATAGTATAGAAATACCAAAAGTTTCGTGTCAAGAATTTTTAAGCATGTTTGACAAGTTAGAAATGTTGGTTTTTGGTACTATTTCGAATACGATAAAAGAAAGGACAATAAAATAAAGAAGAGAGGAACGCAATGGAAATAACAATTTATTTCTCACAATTGGAATATGAATTACAATTCCTGACTCGTACAGAATTAAATTAAACTGCTGGACTGGTTTCGCAAATAACCAAACTGCCGGACTGTTTTGGAAATAAAACAAACTGCCGGACTGTTTTCAACAAATAAAAAACTGCCGGACTGTTTTGTAAATAAAACAAACTGCCGGACTGTTTTAACAAATAAGAAACTGCCGGACTGTTTTAAACAAACTGCCGGACTGTTTTAACAAATAAAAAACTGCCGGACTGGTTTTAAACAAACTGCCGGACTGGTTTTAACAAATAAAAAACTGCCGGACTGTTTTGTAAATAAAACAAACTGCCGGACTGTTTTTAACAAATAAAAAACTGCCGGACTGGTTTTTAACAAATAAAAAACTGCCGGACTGGTTTTTGTAAATGCTGGAAATTACAGAACTGAAAAGTAAATTACAGAATTGAAAGACTGAAAGTGAACAGTACTGAAAAGTAAATACAGGAAAGAAACAGTACAGAAAAGTAAATTACAGAAAAGAAATGGTACTGAAATGAAATGTACAGAACGTAAAGGACTGAAAAATAAATAACAGAAATAAAAATAAGAGGCAACTGCTGAGCAGTTTTCCTTAAACAATATTTCCCGAACCACCTTTAAAGGTTTCTGGTTTCGGGACTTTGTTCCCAAGGTACAACTTATATCTCAGAGTGGCTCGTATGGAAACCGGCAGCGAACCACAGGTCGAGCTGTTGGTGGTGCGGTTCTCTCTCACTAAATGTATGCTTATGCTGTGAGTTGTGTGTATTCTGGTGTGTTGAAATGAGAGGGGGAGGGCTGCCTTTTATAGGCTCTATAGAAACCGCAGCCATAATTGTGGTCATTAATTCTGGGAGTTACACCCACAGAATCCGCTCAATTTAATTCTGAAACCGCAGCATTTAATCTCATTCATTGCTGACGTTTCTCTTGCTGGAAACTCTAGGGACTCCTTTTGTATTTTATACAAAACTCCCTATTCGGGTTTGGACCCAAGACCCAAGACATTCCCCAAATCCCAAATCCCAAATCCCGCGCCCGCGCCCGCGCCCGCGCCCGCGCCCGAGCCCGCGCCCGAGCCCGAGACACGAGACACGAGACACGAGCGAGCGCGCGTGTGTGGTACACACTAATACTCTTAGGTGTATGTGGACATGTTAATTTAATAACTACATGGGTTGGTATGGTATATATATTGTAAAATTAACTCTTAATCTTTCAATATGGGATTATACCAAATGGTTTTTTTCCCTTACCATTTCGGTTTTCCAGATTTTCCAGATTTGAGCTCCCGAGGTACCAACTTTGAAGCCAATTTGTATTCACACCCATTCTCCGAATAGGTCATGTGATATACCGTTACGAAGCTCGTCACACGGGCTACTCAACCACGTTGAGTACGGTATAAACAACTCAGCGCTGTTATACGAAATAATGACTCGAAGTTGGTCCAGTGACCATTCGGAAACACCCATGTTTTCACATGTTTTTCCAACAATCCCCCACATGAATGCAATTGGCTGAAAATAAAAATGCTCCTAAATGCATACGAGAGAACCGCAAGAGTTCACTTCATAAGGACAGGTAGCGCGCGCCTTGAACCTGCCGTAGTGACGTAAAATCTGATATGCTACTATTGGGTAGCCTTTAAGCCTTGAACCCTTTAGCGTTTGTGCATACCAGGGTAATGCGCACACAGTGTCCTCTCTACACCACTTACTAAGCCCTTTGGTTGTTGTCCATATTTGGCCGTGGACTGCCTTGGCAAAATTCAACCGAGTGCTCTAGTGATTTAGCCCATGGCTCATCACATAGTATCGGCCATACACACTCGTCATAGGTGATGTCAAGTCAAGGGTGTCCTGACTCACCCCTCTCGATCTTCGAGATACTTGTTTTCATTAAGAGCCTCATGCTCACCCTTAAGATGGTCTAGGTCTATCACTCTTTCATCCTAGAAATGGGCTGGGAACTTAAGTTCCCGAGTGCTTTGTTCGGTCACCCCCACAGTTCGGTTTTCCCATTGAACCCGAGGCTGGAGAATCCAGTTCGGGTTGGGTTGCCTCTGAGGAGGTTTCCAGTTTGATGGGCTTCAACCCCATTCCCCTCGATGAAACTTCAACTCCTACCTGAGTTAAGCCTTTTGTAAATGGATACGCTATATTGTCTTTAGATCTCACAAAATCTAATGACACCACACCGTTAGCTAACAATTCTCTTACGGATTTATGTCTCCGACGAATATGTCGGGACTTTCCATTATACATATGATCCTGCGCCCGTCCAATAGCCGACTGACTATCGCAGTGCATGCTTATTGCTGGGACAGGTTTCGGCCACATTGGAATTCCTTCCAGAAAGCTTCTCAGCCAATCAGCCTCTTCTGTTGCTAGATCCAACGCTATGAACTCGGATTCCATAGTTGATCTAGCTATGCACGTCTGCTTGAATGATCTCCATGAGACAGCTGCTCCTCCCATCACGAACACATATCCGCTAGTGGATCGTGTACTGTTGGAATCCGAGATCCAGTTTGCATCAGAATACCCTTCCAGTACAGCTGGATATCTGGTATAATGCAACCCTCGGTCTGCTGTGTATCTCATGTATCTGAGAGTCTCATGATGGCCTTCCCAGTGTTCCTCATTTGGATTACTGGTGTACCTACTCAGTCTACTCACTGAATTGGCTATGTCTGGTCTAGTACAGTTCATGACGTACATCAGACTGCCTATTATTCGAGAATATTCCAATTGTCTCACACTCTCCCCAAAGTTCTTTTTCAGGGTGGTTGAGATCTCTATCGGAGTTCTGGATGTAGCTCTACTATCTTTATCAAATTTGTCAAGCATCTACCTGACATAGTGAGTTTGAGATAGTGCATATCCGTCTGATGTCTTGGTAATTTTCATACCAAGTATAACATCAGCGACACCCAAGTCTTTCATCTCGAATTTTTGTGACAACATTTTCTTAGTGGAGTTGATGTTATCAATACTCCCTATTATTATCATGTCATCTACGTAGAGGCAGACTACCACGTAGTCCTTTTCATTTCCTTTTACGTAGACGCATTTGTCACATTCGTTTATCCGAAAACCGTTTGATAGCATCACTCTATCAAATTTTTCGTGCCATTGTTTAGGTGCTTGTTTAAGTCCATACAAGGACTTCACAAGTTTACACACCTTGTGCGCTTTACCTGGAACCACAAACCCTTCCGGTTGTTCCATGTAAATTTCCTCTTCCAGCTCACCATTCAAAAACGCCGTTTTAACATCCATTTGATGTATTTCCAGATCGAACAATGCTGCGAGAGTAATGACTATCCGGATTGACGTCTTCCTGGAGACAGGAGCATAGGTGTCGAAATAGTCGACACCTTCGGTTTGTCTAAAACCTTTCACTACAAGCCTTGCCTTGTATTTCTCGATTGTTCCATCGAGCTTTCTCTTCCTCTTGAAGATCCACTTGTGTCCTAGTGGCTTACACCCGGGTGGTAGATCCACTAGTTCCTAAGTGTGATTTGTAATATCGATTCAACCTCATTGTTGATCGCTTCCTCCCAATATTGGGCTTCCGGGGATGACATTGCTTCTTTGAATGTCGCCGGTTCACCTTCTATCATGAAGGTTACAAAATCTGGACCGAAAGTCGTTTCCTTTCTAGCCCTTTTACTACGTCGAGGCTCTTCTTCTTCTTCCTCCAACGGTTCACTTGCCCCACATTTTCCTCACTGTGTGACTCCTCAGTCTCTACAGTTATGGAAGACTTGCGGGGAAAGATCTCCTCGAAGAAAGAAGCTTCTCGAGCTTCGATGATAGTATCTACATGCACATCGGGATTATCCGACTTGTGCACTAGAAAACGATAAGCACTACTGTTTTGTGCATATCCTAACACACAGTCTACCGTCTTTGGCCCTATTCTCGTTCTTTTCGGAAGCGAGACAAGGACCTTCGCGAGACAACCCCAAACCCTTAAGAATTTATAGCTCGGCCTATGGCCTTTCCATAGTTCATAAGGTGGTTTACCACGCTTCTTATGCGGTAGCTTGTTCAATACATAGTTGGCGGAAAGCAGCGCTTCCCCCCACATGTTCTGGGGTAACCCAGAACTTATTATCATAGCATTCATCATTTCCTTGAGAGTTCTATTCTTACGCTCAGCAACCCCATTCTGCTCCGGAGAGTATGGGGCTGTCGTTTGATGTATAATGCCATTTTCTGCGCATATCTGCGCAAACGGTGCTTCGTATTCACCGCCTCTATCACTCGTCAACATTTTAATCTTTTTATTGAGTTGATTTTCTACTTCGGTCTTATAAAGAGCGAATTTCTCTACCGCTTCGTCTTTACTTCTCATTAAGTAGACATAGCAGTATCTAGTACAATCATCTATAAACGTGATGAAATACTTTTTCCCTCCTCGCGTTTGTATAAACTTTAAGTCGCATACATCCGTGTGTATTAGACCGAGAGGTTCAGTACTTCGTTCAATATGTTGATACGAAGACTTGGTTAATTTTGCTTCAACACAAACCTCACATTTATGTTGTTTATCAAATACAAAATTAGGTAGTAGATTCAGTGATATTAATTTCTTCATAGAATTAGAATTCACATGACCTAATCTACCATGCCATAAATTAAATGAATCACAAGAATAAGCAAACGAAGTTTTATTGGCCACTTGGGCAACATTCACGATTACATTATTCTTGGTACTGGCCTCAGCCTTAGTACCCTCAATAGCTAACTCGGCTTTAGGAGCCGGAGTACCAACATTTAATTTAAACATGCCGTTGGTCATATAGCCACGGCCTACATACATTCCGTTCAAAGTGATTACAATTTTTGCAGATTCAAATACAAGTTTAAATCCTTTGTTCACCATCACGGACCCGGAAACCAGATTCTTGCGAATTTCCGGCACATGGAGCACGCCATTCAGTGTGAGCTCCTTTCCCGATGTCATCTTCAGCAGCACGGTTCCTTTTCCTTCCACCCTGGAAGTAGCCGAGTTCCCCATGAAGCAGCTCTCATTGTCCACGGCCGTATAGGTCTTGAACATCCACTTGCTGGCACAGATGTGACTAGTGGCGCCTGTGTCCAGCCACCATTCCTTTGGGTTGCTCCCCACCAGGTTCACTTCAGAAACCACAGCACTCAGGTGCATGTAGTCTTGTCCAGCATCATCTCCTCCCTCAGCCACATTAGCCTGAGCAGGTGCCCTCTTCCTCCCTTTCCCTTGGAACTTCCTCTTTGGGGGGGGGGGGGGGGGGGTTGGGGGTTGGGCTTGTCGGTGCGCATCTTACAATCCGCGGCACGATGGCCCGGTTTGTTGCACACAAAGCAGTCTCCCATGAATTTCTTCTTGAGAGAGGCACCGACCCCGCTGTCAAAGCGTTTCCGCTTAGACACAGCGTCCTCAACCACATGGGCCTTGGCAACCGCGTTGCCTGCTCCGCCACCACCTTTCCTTCCGGATCGGCGGTTGCTTTGCTCAACATTCAGCCTCTCAATGAGTCCCTCCAAGGTCATAGCCTTTCGCTTGTGTTTCAGGTAGTTTTGAAACTCTTTCCAAGAAGGTGGCAGTTTCTCAATCATTAATGCCACTTGGAAAGGTTCGTTGATAACTAACCCTTCAACCTCAAGCCTATGGTATATGAGTTGGAGTTCCTCAACCTGCTCGATGACACTCTTCCCATCAGTCATCATGTACTCATGAAAGTCCGTGACGACAAATTTCTTTGCGCCAGCGTTATTCACTTTGTACTTTCGTTCGAGAGACTCCCAAAGCTCCTTTGCAGAAGCCTTGGGCTCGAATACACTGAAGAGAGTGTCATCCAGAGCACACAGGATGTAGTTCCGGCATAGGTAGTCGCCGTGTTTCCACGCTTCCACCGCCGAAACCGTCTGCACGTCCTCATCGTCCTCGCTTAGGACGGGTGCAGACTCCTTAAGAAAACGGGTCAGATTAAGGGCAGTTAAATAAAACAGCATCTTTTGCTGCCAACGTTTGAAGTTGTTGCCCCTAAACTTTTCCGGTCTCTCCAGTTGAGAGGTTGGCAACATTGGCATCGCCGGCGTTGCCGGAGCCTTGCCCTTTGCCCTGGCCGCTGCCACAAGCGCTGCTTTGGCCGCAGCCTTAGCAGCAGCATGTGCTGCGGCCGCTGCCGCAGCCATAGCATCAGCCTCTGCCGCAGCGGCGTCGGCCGCAGCAGCTTCGGCCTCAGCCTGTGCCTGAGCCTGGGGCCCCCCACTCGCAGCGCTCGCAATGTTATGGCTACTGCCAATCACAACTGCGCCCTGCACGAATCCCGAAGGATCGATGGGTGTTTGATCCTCATTAGTCATCTGAAATGACAAATTTAAAACCGTTTAGTTTCTCGCAAGAAAACTAAAATTCTTAATCGCAAATACTAATTATATCTTAATTAGATTGCTTCAAAAGAATAAAACAATAAAAAGATATTCTAGCGTGAAAATCAAATCACTTTTGATTTCACTAAGAATTCTTTATTATATTCTAGAATTAAAAGATTAAAACTAATTCGGATTTTATTCTATTTGCAAATTTCAATTTCTAGTAAACTAGCAATGATTTTGCAAGAATAAAACCGAGACGTCAACAACAATAAAATAAAAAAAAAAGTCCTTTTCTATTCGAAAATAGTAAAACCAAATAATAATATTGTTTAAGATTGTTAGTTTTTGGTACTATTTCGAATACGATAAAAGAAAGGACAATAAAATAAAGAAGAGAGGAACGCAATGGAAATAACAATTTATTTCTCACAATTGGAATATGAATTACAATTCCTGACTCGTACAGAATTAAATTAAACTGCTGGACTGGTTTCGCAAATAACCAAACTGCCGGACTGTTTTGGAAATAAAACAAACTGCCGGACTGTTTTCAACAAATAAAAAACTGCCGGACTGTTTTGTAAATAAAACAAACTGCCGGACTGTTTTAACAAATAAGAAACTGCCGGACTGTTTTAAACAAACTGCCGGACTGTTTTAACAAATAAAAAACTGCCGGACTGGTTTTAAACAAACTGACGGACTGGTTTTAACAAATAAAAAACTGCCGGACTGTTTTGTAAATAAAACAAACTGCCGGACTGTTTTTAACAAATAAAAAACTGCCGGACTGGTTTTTAACAAATAAAAAACTGCCGGACTGTTTTTTGTAAATGCTGGAAATTACAGAACTGAAAAGTAAATTACAGAATTGAAAGACTGAAAGTGAACAGTACTGAAAAGTAAATACAGGAAAGAAACAGTACAGAAAAGTAAATTACAGAAAAGAAATGGTACTGAAATGAAATGTACAGAACGTAAAGGACTGAAAAATAAATAACAGAAATAAAAATAAGAGGCAACTGCTGAGCAGTTTTCCTTAAACAATATTTCCCGAACCACCTTTAAAGGTTTCTGGTTTCGGGACTTTGTTCCCAAGGTACAACTTATATCTCAGAGTGGCTCGTATGGAAACCGGCACCGAACCACAGGTCGAGCTGTTGGTGGTGCGGTTCTCTCTCACTAAATGTATGCTTATGCTGTGAGTTGTGTGTATTCTGGTGTGTTGAAATGAGAGGGGGAGGGCTGCCTTTTATAGGCTCTATAGAAACCGCAGCCATAATTGTGGTCACACACCCACGCCCGCGCCCGCGCCCGAGACCCGAGACCCGAGACCCGAGACACGAGCGAGCGCGCGTGTGTGGTACACACTAATACTCTTAGGTGTATGTGGACATGTTAGTTTAATAACTACATGGGTTGGTATGGTATATATATTGTAAAATTAACTCTTAATCTTTCAATATGAGATTATACCAAATGGTTTTTTTCCCTTACCATTTCGGTTTTCCAGATTTTCCAGATTTGAGCTCTCGAGGTACCAACTTTGAAGCCAATTTGTATTCACACCCATTCTCCGAATAGGTCATGTGATATACCGTTACGAAGCTCGTCACACGGGCTACTCAACCACGTTGAGTACGGTATAAACAACTCAGCGCTGTTACACGAAATAATGACTCGAAGTTGGTCCAGTGACCATTCGGAAACACCCATGTTTTCACATGTTTTTCCAACAATAAATATTTTGGGTTCAACAAGAACGAGTTCATGCGGATGAGTTATTACCTACGCGAAATTTGAAATATGTAGTAACTACCAACAAAATCAAGTCAATGTCGCAAACAACAATAGATAAATATTTTACAAAATATTAAACTTAATGTAACGAGATATATATATTTTTTCAATATAATGTCATTTATTACTGTATGGAGGAATTTTTATTAAGACGGGACCCGAAAAAAGTATGACTTATTACAATGTGGAGTTTATTTCTATTTATAACTGGTGCCACGTCGGAAACATGAACTTTTATTCTTAGGAGTTTATTACTATAGACAATATTCTTATAGGGAGTTTCTACTGTAATTAGGTATATGCCAAGTGTCTAAACCGTAAAAAAACATAATTACATTTTTTGTTATCCGTGAGTTTTACTGTCTTAACATTAATTCTGTGATATGCCTTCTGAACTCCGTCGTTAAATATTGGTAATTTGCATCTTTCTATTTATTTATTCGTTTATTGTAAATTGTATTTAGATGTTTATACACACACCTTAGGAAAAAGTGAAAATGGTGGGTAGTTTCCATTTGAACTTAAGCTTATAAAAGTTAGTTGATTTCGTTCTAGTCTTATTAGGTTTGCTAGCAGACTCTATATAGGTTTGTTAGTAATTATTATACCTTATCTAAGCTCTTGTAGGAAGTTACTTCGTCGGGTACACATTTATTATACCCGTTGAAATTAGTTATTTCACCCGCTGGACAAACGAGGGCCTGCGAATTGAGATGCACTGCAGCTCTTCAACTGATATATTTTTTTTTAATTTTTAATTTATTACTTATTCGATAAACCTCAGCCTTCAATTAAGCAACTCTTTTTCCCAAATGTTGTACACCTTATACAAGAAAACCACAACAAATTAATTCTAGGTTAATTAATAACCTCTCTAGAATAATAATAATATTTATAGTAAATTTAATTGATTATACAAGAAAACCACGACAAATTAATGCTAGGTTAATTAATAACCTCTCTAGAATAATAATAATATTTTTTCGGTCCGGACTAGTCCTAATGTGCTAAATAGTAAATTTAATTGATTATCTAACAACTCCTAGATTAGAAACCAAATTATTTTTTAAAAGCTTCAACCAAACATGAAACTTACTTGGTATCTCAACACGCTGTTTCTCTTTAAACTTATGGATCTTGATATATTTCTTGTTATTATTTTACTCCTACAAACAGCTTACTAAAAAGAAGCTAGTACAACCTTTTTTTAAGTACTTTTTCTCCACTTTTCTCTAAAAGCATTTAGGATATGCTTTAGAGTAACCCATGTCGATATAATCTTATTCATACACGAAGTACAAGTGAACAATTAAATAATTCAATAACATGTCAAGAAAATGTTTATACTTTCAGGAAAAAAAACATGGTACTCCAACACCTTTATATTACTTTTTTTTTCTTTTACCTGAATCTAAGGAAATGAACTAGCTAGGTATTCGTTTCTTTTCATTTTTTAGGAAAATGTGAGAGTATTGCTAGGAATCTGCAGGCTGAAGGAATATTTTGCTCTATGTTGAGGTGTTATAAATCAATGTTCTACTGCTTTTATATATATATATATATATATATATATATATATAAATGTTATATGAACATCAACTTAAACATCAGTTTGGACATTTTTTTACAAAAACGTTCTAAATCAAGATTTGATTAATGCAAATCTACACGGTTTCACGACGGAAACACAAATATACGTCTTGTTTTTTCCGAAATATATAATTGCATGTTTTGGAATTTACGATAAAATTTAAAAATTCAAAAGAATGTAATTCTCATAGTAATATAATTCATTTGCATTTAATACTTATTTTTAGATATTAGAAAAATTAAAGATCTTTTTTAATAGGATACGGGGTCAAAGTCCAGAACAGGCTAAAAAACATAAAGGTTGTCCGTACATAAATACAATTTACATTTTTTTTTATTTTTTTTTTACAATTTACATATATTGTCATGGAATCCTTAAAGAAATGAAATTCGATTAGAAACCTCTTTAGTTTCCCCCTCAATTTATGGTATTTTCTAAACACGGTTTATTAGGCTAATTAACAACCTTTACTTGGAAAAGAAAGCTCTCTGGGGTTCAATGCAAAATTACAGTACTTAGTACTATTTTCATATGGATGATAATAATTAACTTAAAATAAATAATTACTGAATGATGAAAAAGAAACAAGCATGAGACAATAAACTTATTCAATAATAAATCGAACAGAAGATATCTGCATACATGATCCAAAAAGATGACAGGCGTTATTAGACATCTCTGACCTTTGACTTATTAAATATGAGGAACAAAATTTGATTCCTCTAGCTTTAATTTTCTGTCCATATTAAGCCGTGAAAAAGAAATAAAAATTCTCTGAGGGAAAC
Organism: Primula vulgaris; assembly: GCA_963920805.1. Taxonomy (NCBI): domain Eukaryota; kingdom Viridiplantae; phylum Streptophyta; class Magnoliopsida; order Ericales; family Primulaceae; genus Primula; species Primula vulgaris. The sequence goes on from OY987213.1 coordinate 38,713,337, forward strand.
AGCAGAGCTTAAAAGTTGCAATTAAATAAGCACAGAAAAAGCAACATGCTACAGTTTGGACTGGACGTTATGGCAGGTCGAATTAGATCTAGCAGGAAGTTGCAATGGTTCCCAATTTTCATCCTCGAGATTCTGAAAACACCGGTTCACCATTTCAACGGTAACCAACTCCAGCTTAGATGGATTCCACTGTTAAAATGATAATAGTAATACAAAATTTTCAAAACGTTATGTTTTGTAAAACACATATATTTCATGCATTAAAGACATGGTACAAGAATAAATCTTAAGCAAAATTTCGGCAATTGACTTGACATCTCAATTTGATACGGTATATGTAATTATCCAAATTAGTAGACAGATATAAGAAACTGTCCGTTCGTAAGATTGAATGGATGTTTATCAGATGCTTTCCAGTTTTTTTGTCTAACAATATTTCGAGCTATATCGATAAAATGTTGGAACAAGTGCGATTTTGATCGTATTGAGTAGAATATCATCCTAAATCTCATACAGGCTTCCCTTGAACTTTTGCAATATCCTTGATTTTAAATTAATACGATGGAATGGGATGTTTAATGAATTTGATGGAACAGGGTGTGCTTTTTACATTACATGTTCAAGTAAAATAAGTAGTGCATGTCTCTAAAAGATGTTCATATCTCTTCTTGATACATCGGGCGAGCTTAATAAGTTCATTACTATATCATCCTTACACGATTCTATTCAATCAGAATATATTATAGGACGAGCTTAATAAAGCACTACAGTACTAAGTGCTTAATTTGATACCTGTGGTTTCATATCCTTTTCCACCAGCATTGCTCTTGTTCCCTGCAGTAAAATATGTTTGCCTTCAATTACACAAAAAATTGGAAATTTTTTTTCCAATAAAACTGATTACGTTGTCTGCACCACATTTCTAACCGCTCTTGCTTTGTTCATGCAATTTTAATAACAAATTATCCTTACTTTTTTAACAAGATTTCATCAGTTAAAATAGTCTAAGCTGGTTTTTTTTAATACGTTCACCCTTAAAAGAACTCCATTTATGTATTTGGATTTTCAAACCAAGGTTTGAACTATGTGAGTATGGAAAAATAAGACTAACATTGCGCATAAGGTTTTGACTTCCAGTGACTCGCTTAGGGCTCGACTATAGCTAAGCTAAGAGACGAACCCAGTGAGAATTCTTTTATTATTTAGATAACAATTAGGCTATGAAGGAGTATGTCTGGGAATTGGTGTAACCTCAAATAAATCGCTTGTGACAGTTTTCCATATAGCATGACAAAACATATTGAACTCTCGAACAAGACATTGCTCATAGGTCTGATATCGTCCAACTCTAATCTGTAAAATTAAATAAAAATGATTAATAAGTTAGAACAAGAATTGATTTCACAGCATTGATTGAAATGTAGTCAAATTGGTGAACACTTATAAACAATGTAGGAGGGAAACAAAGTTTTGTATGATCAACTATTTAAAGCTTCTTATACCAACCCTTCCTTATAATTTTACTAGGTATTTCATTGAAAAGTCTTAAGAAAAATATTAGACCCTGTGATTATAAGTTTTCCAAATAGATCAATCAGTATTAGCATTATAGAGATCAACTTCCAAATTTCCATAAATGAAGTAATTTGTTAGTGATGTTTTGATTTTCTGTTTAGTAATACCTTTATTTTCTTTTTGGATGAATAATTACATAAAACTAAATTAGTTAAAGTTGTTATATAACTCTAGTGGCAAGTGGCTTTTACCGATCTTAGGGAAAGTTTTAGGCCAACAGGAGAATATGACTTCAGTGAGCTGATGGCTTGTGTTATCCACTTGTCTTTTTTGCTCATAGGTTGCTTTTCCTGAAACAAATTTGTTAAAAAGTGATTATAATTTACATATGATTTTATTTTCCTAATATTTTCATGTGATATATATGAAATAGGTTGTAATTATATCAGAAACGAATATCAACTATTTATACAATGGTTTTGTAAATAAACATACCAATGCCGATAATATGTCCTCAACTTCGCCTTTAGAGAAACATGTGTTTACAGTCTCCAGCCTGAATAAATTTAGAAAAGACAATGATGGTGAGAGAAAATTAAGTATAAAAAAAATCACAAGTAAGCTCATTGTTCTTGTCGAATTTTCAAGCAATAATAGGTATCACAAACCTTAAATATGAGCTATCACCCACTAGTTTTACGGGCTGCGAATATCTGTTGATTATATCCCCAATGGTCTTAGTATCAAGTTCATCCATTGAATGTTCCATTGAGGTGAGTTCCTCTTCCAGAGAAGTAATATCCTGAAATATAGTTTGCATACCAAATCTTGTAAAATATATAATATCTGCATATTAATCAGATTTTGTAGGTGACCATGATGAATAAATATACAGGATTAATATCTGCAGCATTAATCAGATTTTGGAATAAAGGATGAAAGGAGCTTTCACTGTACAGGGATTTCAGTGACAAACTTGTTTAAAATATCACCTTAGAACAAACAAAATGAGTTGCCAGGCCACAGGCAATCATTTCTATCCCATTTAAGCGAGCTCCCGTAAGGCCAAGGTATTCTCCTATTCATTTATAAATCACAAGAATCGGTAATAAAGGATCAAAATCAAAATCAAAATAATACCAATATATTGAGCATAAATTTGGGGAGATTCTCTTTTCAAAACTGTGTTCACTAATTAATATAACAGACGTGGGGTTATCAATCCCACGTCTGCGTGGCATATTAATAATTTTTTTTTTGTTTTTGTTTCTTTTATTGCTGCGAATGTTTTTTCTTTTTTTCTCTGCTCTCTTTTGCTTCTATACTTCTTTCTTCTCAGTTCTTCTTTAGTTTAATATATCCAAAAATTCTTCAATTTTACCTAAAAACTTTTCCAATTTTATCTCAAAAAAACCATAACCATCGACCATCAAATTCCTTCATATATTAAATTAATATATTTTTTTATCAAATCGAACATCACTCCACCACTACAATTATCCCCAATTTTATCCAAAAAAAAAAAACATCTCCCAATTTACCCAAAAAAAACTTCACCAATTTTACAAAAAAAAAATCTTAACCATCAACCATCAAAGTAATTCATATATCAAATTAATATAAAACTCTAACCGTCGCCACATTTAGCAAATATAAAACTCTATAATCATCAATTACCGAAAACTGATTATAGTTACGAATGTCCTTCTTTTCGTTAAACAAAGTTGATCTCCAAATGATATTACAAATATGATGTTTCTGCTCATATAAAACGGTATCATCAATGAGACTTGTATTTAACTTTATTTTTTCTGTCATAGTACCTAAACAATTGAATATATTAACAAATATCACTATCAAATATAAATGATACAATAACATATTTAACATAAATTTAAATATATGAGATAATACGTTTTAACTTCCAAAAAATTATAAGAATCAAACAAATTAATTACTAACCTAAACTTCAAAATAATAAAATGTCTCTAACAAAACAAGTTCACATGTACATGCCGAAACAAGTTTTTTTTAACCATTTATCTAAGTTATTTTCATTACTCAAGTGTTATTAAAACAACATATAACATTATATAATTAGAACTTAATATTAGTTGTGATTAAACAAATTTGAAAATAAATATTTAAAGGTCAATAAAAAAAGTTAAAATTTTTTAATTAATAAATGTTATAACTTATTAATAATTATATCTATTTATTGGGAGAGGTTTTGGGTAAATTGGGAGATGTTTTTTTTTTGGATAAAATTGGGGATAATTGTAGTGGTGGAGTGATGTTCGATTTGATAAAAAAATATATTAATTTGATATACGAAGGAATTTGATGGTTGATGGTTATGGTTTTTTTGGGATAAAATTGGAAAAGTTTTTAGGTAAAATTGAAGAATTTTTGGATATATTAAACTAAACAAGAACTGAGAAGAAAGAAGAATAGAAGCAAAAGAGAGCAGAGAAAAAAAGAAAAAACATTCGCAGCAATAAAATAAACAAAACAAAACAAAAAAAATTATTAATATGCCATGCAGACGTGGAATTGATAACCCCACGTCTGTTATATTAATTAGTAAACACAGTTTTGAAAAGAGAATCTCCCATAAATTTGGTGTGTACTTTATCAGTACACTGTACACATCTGAAACTTGGGTAACGGAGAAACTACGAGCTTGATTGTTTCCATGTAGCGTATTACTTACATTTCTAGTAAATTTGATTGGACACGCTTAAAGTTTTTATTTTCTGGCAAATAATAATTTAAAAATGGCTGAAATTAAAAAAAAATTAAGGCTCAAATAAGCCATCTTATTGGCTTGAGAGAACTGCAGTAAGCAAGTTACAAAAAGCAAATATGTATGGAGATATAAAACAAAAGATCACTTACCAAAAAAGCCAGAAAGCCTAGATAAGAAATGAGATGCACCGACATCTGCAAAGTGTCCTATGGTTACTTCAGGCATTGCAAACTCCTACATCAGTGAACAACAGAAAATCTTAGTTGTATAATTACCCTGCCAGAGACAGTTTTATTTAGAGTTAATCAGAAAACTTCTGTAGTTGAATGTTGGTTTTAGCATTTTTCAAGTTTTTGGGCCCAAGTTTCTAGCACTCTTTCGAGGCACAAACTAATATATTAGCGAAAAGACGAAAAAAAATACACCCATGGAGGTCACTGAAACAAAATGAAAAAAGCAAAGTACAAAAAAAAAACAAGTTTTAAGCTTTTTTATGGGTTTGTTCTCTGTGTAATAGAGAAAATGGAAAAAAGAGAATAATTATATGCATTTAGGACTGGTAGAGTACCGTTCTTTCGGTGACAATCCTAAATCTTGAATGCATCGAGATTCCAGCACCAGCTCCCATTACAATACCGTTAAGTAGTGCAACCTAAAAATTAATAACATCAGACCATCGGAAAATTTGCAAAAAAATAAAGACGCTAAGAAATATGAACTTGTAATTTTTGAAGAGGATCAATGAAATGGGAAGTAATTACTCACAACAGGCTTCTTGTAAGTTCCAAGTAAGTAGTCCAACGTCAGATGCTTCCTGTAAAAAGCTGAACCAAAGCTTTGATCTCCTGCCAATTCATTTGTAAACACCAGAAATCAAAATTTTTCTTAAAAATCTAAATTAATTATGTTTTGCTAATTTAGCTACATTCACGGTGTCAGACATCTATTGCTATTCTGACATTTTCTTGAATTGAGTTATGTCTTAGTTTGAGGTCGTATTAACATTTTCAATATAATCTTATTCTTTATAGGTTGTAAAAGCACACAAGTAGAATTGAAAAAACTAAACGAAAATATATTAGCATAAGATATAAAACAAGCATCATTAAAATAAATTTTGGAGGTGCACCTGCATTGACAATGTTCATCACTGAAGTAACATCGCCACCGGCACAGAATGCTTTTCCTTCCCCCTGAATCAAGTACCATTTATAAACATGACAAAGTGTTCAGTAAGTTTGAAAAAAAGAAACTGTAATTTGTTTTAGGCTATGTTTTAAAAAGCTTGTTTAAAGCTTGAAAAGCTCAGTTTTTTTTTCTTATTTACAAAAAATGCCGCTTTTTGGAAAAAGGTGTCTTGAGCTTTTCCAAAAAGCGGCATTTTAGTTGTGAACTTTTGTGCTTCGGCGTGAAAAACTCACTCAGTCTTTCAATTGTGCATACAAACTAAAAAGTCTACCCAAATTCTCAACAATCACATTGTAACTTAAAGAGCGATCCGCGCACCAACTAAATTCTAACCTTCAAAATTACAAAGTTAACCGTGGGATCATTCTCATACAGTTCCAACTTTTGCAGCATTTGACATATCTGGAAAAAAAGATAACCAACCTTAGTTCATACTATATATTGTATTTATAATGTTTGACAGTTAGTGATAAACTCTGAAATGATTGGATGGTAGGTGTTATACGATTTACTAAGTGTATATTCCGTCGAATATTCCAGATCTATGTCACAATTTGGTTTTAACTGCCAAATTAAATTGAGCCATTTTGTCAAAGATTAAAAAAATACAAAGGAAAACGAAAAAAAAAAATGAACTAACGTGTGCCTCATACTTAAAAGTTAGAAATATTATAGGTGTATATACTTTGATTTATTCAAGGAAGTGAATTGATCATAACCATGCTTTCTCGGACACAGGGGTGTGGCCGGGGCGACCCCCGGCGGCGATTTTCAAATTTGTTTTATTTTTTTTATATGTGTAATTTAAATTTTTTTAAGATATATACATTGATGGCCCTCCCTAATTAAACAAAATAGTTGTTGGTGTAGTGATAAAATTGATGGTCCCCCCCTATTTGACATTTTTTTTACCCCACGGCACCTAAAAAAAACCATCCTGGTTCCGCACCTGCTCGGACACTGATTATCCAGCTGAAGTTTCTTATAGGGTTTCAGTTGACACTAAACGGAATGGTAAATGCTTTATATATTACCATATCTATAGACTACATATGGTAAATGTGAGATTTACAAGCTAGCAGGTGATTATATATCATGGTCATCCACAATGCTTGTTTTTCCTTTCAAGAACTTTATCTTTATTTATTTATTTATTTTAAATATGAACTTTTATCTTAATTCTTAGGTGAATTTTCTTGCATCCTAGCTACAGCCGATACTAGTATTAAGTTAGGCAAGCTACGAACTTAGATGAATTAAATTCCTAAAATTGCCAACTACTATATGTATAGGCGTAGCTATGCACAAGTTCACACAAATAATCTAAAAAGTGGTAACTGGAAGAACAATAACATATATATATATATAAATATATAATTGATTTATAACTCTTATCGTCTGTCCAAAAAATATATATTTCCTCAACAGTTGCGCATAAAACCATGAAATGATGAATTTTACAAGATTAAATTCATAAAATATATCGAAAGAATACATCTTTCTTGGAGTAACAAAACTATTCCAGTTACGTTACCAATATATAGATAGGCACGTAGTAAATGAAAATAAGAAATATCTTTTGCCATTATTCAAGAAATTGAACAAGAATGTTCAAATATAAAGTGGGTTGTTATCTTGTTGATGATCGAAAACATGGTTAAAGGCCAAAATCTGTCTTTGAAAACCTAACTGCATTAACCAACTCATCATTATCTCAAATTTTACTTTAAAAAAAACAAATATTTTTTTAACAAAAAAATTATGAATCTAATGTTGATAATTGCACTGCTTAGGTATCATTTTTCGCTCCTAAAATTTTATTATCGTACTAACTATATTTCCCCTTTCGCAAAATCAAACATTTCTGCAAACAAGGCTTGTCATTTCGCATGTTAAATAATCCGCTAAACAGATTAGGGGTCCGTTTGCCATCAGCTTTTTCGGTCAAAAAGTAGGAAAAAAACTTGCTTTCAAAAACATGTAACGAGTGTTTGACAAAAACTTAAAAAAGATAATTTTCAACATATTGATTTTTGACATTTCTTTTGATAAATTTCACAATATCTTGTCGAAAAATAACAAGTAACCCGTCAAGCATAAGAATAAAATTGTAGTTGATATACGATCAATATTCATTTAAATTATGAAAATTATGGCAAAAAAACTACCAAAATCTTCAAAATGTGTGGACTTTTTGCTTTTAGTTTTTCTAGTTATATTTCTCAAAAATCTAGATTTTTAAAAGGTAAAAAAGAGAAAGAAACTTAGCACTTTGTAGTACCATTTCATAGCTCAGGATGTTAAATTTCTTTGGTCTGTTCAGAGTCACTTTTCGTACTCCCCCAGTTTCTTCAAATATCACCTAGCCAAGATAATAGAAGATTTCAATGTTTCATTACAAAAGAACAATACTATATTGTGTCAACAATCAACACTTAAACGAAGGAAATAAATATGAAAATATTATAGTACGTAAATAACTAAGAAGTCAGTTAACTTGTCATGTAAAGTGAAATACGAATCTAAAAGTAACACATATCCTTAATATTTTGATTTCTGATATTAATGTTAAATAGCTATATTATCCCATTACATGGACGGAAAAGAGAGAGAAGTTCAAAGATAACACTGATTGCAACTAACTGCTTTCTAACATTCTGTTTGTGAGTACTTTTTTTTAGCAAACCACTCAAATGTTTTTTTACACTAATAAAAGAGTCAGATGCAAGACATGCACGTTAACCATGGAATTATTATTATTATTCTCAACTTTATAATTACTATTTCACATCACTTTAGAGTGACTTTTAAGTACTCACTAAATCCTCAAAGTTTAACATATATGATTATTTTATGGGGAAGTTGCTATGATTAATATTCATTTTCATGAGAAGGAAATGTGCAAAAATCTCAAAACAGCCATGGAATCGAATGTACAAAAGAAACTTGAAATCAAGAAGAAAGGAGTACACAGCAGACTACAAATCAAATAAATCGAGAATGGAGAAAAAAGAGAGAGCTCAAGGTTAGAGTCATGTTGCAGAATTTATGAAATGGTGTGTACGTATAATGAATACTTACATCTAAATCCATCTTTCAAGAATATGTTCGGATGTTTTGATTCTAAAGAATATCTCTGCTATATACGTACCCTCACTTTGATCCTGCATAAAGTATAACAAGAAGAGTTGAAAATCACAAAGTGAAACTGAATAAAGATAATAAATAGCAAACCTTCAAGAAATGATAATTAGAGTCGTTACTTGAGGTGTTGTTTAGTTAACAAGCACTATGGCCTTTCTATCAACCAAAAGGGAGCAGTAGCATGTTTATTTATAGTCTATAGATAATGAAAATAATTAAACCAGTTTCGTAACGACTATTTGTTTGTTCACTTCACAATTGGAAACAAATTTGGCTCCTTTTGGAAAACTTAAAACACACTGGAAAGTTGTAAAAAAAAAAAATAACAAACCAAAAAATACACTAGAATCCATTAATTGGATCATCGACAAATAAACTATAGGAAAAACATTGATGAATCCTTGTGTTGACTACAATTAAATAAAAATAAAATTTCGTATACTAAAATATTTCAACCAATAAAACCCTAAGAAAATATTGAAAACACGCTTGGGTGGCCTGCCGTTAAATAAAAATATTATAACAAATAAAACTCTAATAAAAGATTGAGAAACTCTTATGTAGAATACCGTTAAATAAAAATAAAAATACAATATTAAAATATCCCAACTAATAAAACTCTAAAAAAATATTGGACAACTCTTGTGTCGTTATTTGTAATTTTATACTTTTTTCCAATTTTATTGAACTGCTTTTATCAAAGCAGCGGTGAAATAATTATAAATTGGTATAGGTAATGTTATGGATCATTATTTTTTTCAATGAATTAGCCGTGAGATTTTTTATTTTATTTTGTCTGCTGGATCATTTGGTCAAATATCCGATGCTTGAAAACATAAGAGTATGAGGACTCTATTTCTAAGAGGAGTCTGAGCCCTCCTCTTAAGCTTATTAAGGTTCGTTGATTTCGTTCCAGGGATATTTATTAGGCTTGTTAGTAGTAATTACTCCACTAATTTAGTATACCTAATTCTCAAAGCATATTTATTGCATTTATTGAAAGTTGTTATTTGTTCAAGTTGGCTAACAAGAATTCGGCAACCTAGTTGTAAAATCGGGTGGGTGCATCTAAAATCACGTTGCAATTTACTTAAAAATAGGGGCAACACCCACACAACATTTTGCACACACGGCTTTGTATTTCTGTACGTAAATCATTTTTTGTAAATCATCCCATGTTTTTAAAATCATCCTATGTTTTTATTACCTTTGGCTTATTTCTTGACTTTGCCATGCTTTATCTCAGTCTTATGTTTATTAGTAGCATCATTTCGTTATCCAACAACATATAACTTACTAAAAAATCTTAGAAAATTAAATTGGTAACAAAAGAGGGACAACAACTTGAATACTAAAATTTACAACTAAAGTTGGTTAACAAAATCCTAATTACACGAAAAATAGTTGTAAGAAGGAGAAAAGAAGAATGAATTCTTCCAACTTTTTCGATGAACGAAAACAACAATCAAAGCTGAAAACTAAAACTAGCGGAACATGTACACCATGCTCAATTTGTGTAATCTCTCTTACAAAATATTCTAATCAGAGCTCTTTTATATTAACATAAACTCGATTGCATTTATTTATGCACTGTTACTCGTTTAGTGTTACCGATAAAACCAATTATCAATGATGTTTTTAAAGCTATATCCATCCATTTAAAAAACAAAGATATTCATATTTTATCTGGGAATAAAGTTTTGGGTGGATATATATTCAGAACCGACAAGCAATAAAAGTTTTGGGTGGAAAGTCACGCAATGCCCCTCTATTAGGAAATTAAATTTACGTAGCAAATTAAAATTAAACTTAAATAACATTTGAAACTAAGACAAAAAGAATTAACGTGACAATCTCTAAATATGCACCAATACCAAAGGCTAGCTGAGATCATCCTTACCTAGGATGGTAATTTCACGGGTTTCAACCCGACCTGAGAACAAAATTACATATTTAGCTATTTGATCTGATCCGACCTATTTGACCCGTTTTTAAAAAATATTTTGTTTTTCTTTTAAAAAATAAATACCATAAATGTCAAAAATTTCAAATAAAATTTGTTAGTTAGATTAAAAAATCATTTGATTTAGAACTATAATATAAAAATAATATAAAAAAGAGAGTTTAATGTATATGAGAGAGATGAGAGAGAGTAAGTTGTAATTTTTATTTGCAATTTTACCCATTTAAACCTAACCCGACCCGAATAGAATTGCACTTTTACCCGACCCGCAGCGGGTCGGGCTGCGGGTCGGGTTGAAACCCGCGAAATTGTCATCCCTATCCGTATTTGGTCCCTCAAAACATATTTTTGCTTCAAATTTAATGATTATGATATAAAAAATAACATGAATCAGTAACTCTATAAATTACATAAATTTAATCAAACACAAAATTCACCTTATATATAAGCAATGTATATGATTTCCTAAATTAATATAATAGTAATAAACTATCATGTGATCCATATTTTTATGGTTGTAATATTGTTATGATTATTAAATGATAATAAACAAATAAAAAGAAATAATGTAGGGTTATTATAAAAAAATTAAAAAATAAGCTGAGAGCATCCGCACCAGCTACCTCAACAATTTCCTCAAACCTAATACATTTTACATTTTTTAAGGAACCGTTTACATTTACACAAAATTTATATTAATCTAGGGAATCATATACATTTCTTATATATAAGGTGAATTTTGTGTTTTCTTAAATTTAGGAAATTTATAGGGTTGCTGATGCATGTCACTTTTTATACCTTAATCGTCAAATTTTAAGGAAAAATATGTTTTGATGAACCAGATATGGATGCTCTGAAATTTTGTGTAAATGTAAACGGTTACTTAAAAGATATAAAATGTGTTAGGTTTAAGGAAATGATTCATTTAGCTGTTGCGGATGCTCTAAAGAGTCCACAAACTAAAGGCAAGAGATTAACATATGTAATAACAAGTTTTTGAAAACTGAAGGACAAATAAAATATGATTTCCAGTTCCATTTTGAAACTAATTTATTTATTATTATCTTTTCCAAAAACAATAATGACACATAAACCTTACTAATTAATCCGTACTAGTTCAAAGTGATGATGAGCGGTACATTTTTAAGTGAATTACTGAAACCATGTTAGTCAATGCACACTCAACCTTTTGCAACCACACACACCTTAATTTGCAACTATATTACAGATAACGTAAGGCAAACAAATACTATCAAAATTAACTTCCACATAATTCCTTTCTCTTTCCCATGGGTCAGTAAAAAAATTTGACATGGTGTTGATGACACAATAACGAGGAGAAAAAAAAAGTAGACTGTTTTTAACTGGTTACACGACCACCAGCGAGAAGAGCATCTGCTGCCGAATCCAAATCATGAGGAAAGAAAACCCTGCAGATTGTAAAGTGTATAAACTGCTGAGTTATTGCCAGTATAACATGAAATAAGCATTTACCGAATCCAGTGCAATAATTAAGAAGAAAGATACAAAAAAATCTTAAAATGGACCTTTCTGACCAACATCTCATTTCCTTGTTGAACTGTGGCCAAATTGAACGTGAATTATTTGATCCCAACACGTCTTATTTTCTGCTACTTGGTGTGTGAAACATGTAGGATTGTGGCATATATGATACTGACATACGGATCTCTCTGTACCCCGGACCATTTTATACTGTATAACTCTTAAACCTAAGCATCGCGTGGTAAATTGTTTACATATTGTGTGCACTCTGAGCTTTTGCTATTCGACTCAACTTTTTACCTTAAATGGCCAAACATGCTAGAGTTTAAAATATAGACAATAATTCAAACTCAAATTCATTCTCTAGTTTAGGCAGGGACGGATCCTTTAAGGTGCAAGGGGGGGCACGTCGCGTGGTATATTGTTTACATATTATGTGCACTGTTTTTTTTAAAGAAATATTATGTGCACTCTGCGCTTTTGCTACTCGACTCAACTTTTTACCTTAAACGGCCAAACATGCTAGAGTGCAAAATATAGACAACAATTTAAACTCAAATTCATTCTCTGGTTTAGCCGTTCAGACTGTTTTCATCTGAAAGTTTGAGCTTCAAAACTATAAAAAATCACAGAGAATATCTTCATTAATGTATTGACACTATAAATACAGCAGTTTTTTCTATGAATATTTCGTTGTCTATACAATTTTATTTGTGTCTTTCATCACATAGACAAGCAACGTCACAATTTCCATACTTCTTTTACAAGGTGAACTAAAATAGCTAATAAAAAAGGAATCTGATGGATAGAATGGAAATACCTGCAAGTGTTGTAATACAAGGTTTTACTCAGTTGATCAATGTCTCCAATTCCTTTACTACCAGCAACCACCTCAAGTACTTGCCTAGAAGCAATGAACATATCATTATCAGTAATTACCAAAAATATATAATGTAACATCCCTGACCCAATTTGGGATGTCACACGGCCGAATAGCACGTGTGGCGGCACGTGCTAGACAAAGCCTAACTTAAATGAAACACATTTCAAATAATTCAACACTAAAAACACTTAATAAAATCCTTTAAAATACACTACAATATTCTCGTAAAATTCAATACACTTTACAAATTATTAGCTAGACAACCATAATCGCAGCGGAATAAAACTAAATTTTAAGAGGTCTGTCTGGTCCCGACTAACTTGCTATCAACGCTATAAACGTGAAAACATTTTAAAATCGAGGGGTAAGCTAAAAGAGGTTAGTGAGTGATAAATCTTGCAATATAATATAAGGGTCTAAAATAGGTTTTAATCATTTCTTTTGTTTCAAAAACTTATCAACTTCAATATTTAAGAAAAACTCTCAAATGCATAGAACACTTTCTTGAAAAGAATATTGTAACAATCACTAACTAAATAACTTTCAAAATAATCGATTGGACTACCCAATCTTTTTGGCGGATTCAGACTTCCTGAATCTCTTTTAATTCTTAGTATTTGGACTTCCCAAATCTCTTACTTTCTTTTCAGACTTCCCGAATAACATTCTCTCTCTTTCGGACTTCCCGAAATAACATTCTCTCTCTTTCGGACTTCCCGAAATAACATTCTCTCTCTTTCGGACTTCCCGAAATAACATCCTCTCTCTTTTCAGACTTCCCGAAGTAACATTCTCTCTATTTTCGGACTTCCCGAAATAACATAAAAGGACAAATAAAAACAATAGACTTTCTTTAATAAAAATTAATTAACGTACACAATATAACATTTCCTTTTTAGAACCAGCAACTTTGCAATGATATATACATATATAATTTTGATACTTTCAAAATATAATTTCAACATGCGAATATTTGTTAAAAATGCAATGCGATTTTATAATAGCAAATAAGAAAAATCACTCACTCGTTACGAAGAATCCGGAAGAACAAAAAATATTTTTCTGTACATAGTCTACTGCTTAACTTCCTCATAAACATTTTTCTCCTTAATCAAAACATGACTTGCATATTCTTGATGTCTCTGTTTCTTTCATTATATGCATACATATATATAATTAGGATAGATATATAGATAGACTATGATACTGTGTAAACGTCCCAACTTAATGTTTTTTTTTTCCATTCATTCGTGTGTACTACATATATATATATATTAGATACTAAATGCTAATAGGAAGTGAACGGCCAAAAAGTAATATTGTACTTAATGTCAAATAAACTTTATGTTAATTACCATGCATACCTTTCTAATAATTACAAATTCTTTAATGCCACACACGTAACGCCCAATTCGTTCTAATTAATAAGGTTGCATATATAGCCTGCATATATATAATTAAGAAAACTAGCAAATCGCCTAATAAAATTTATTCCTGTTCTTAAAAGACTATGACTCATGCTCTTATTTGTACGTAACCCCTACAAAATGTAACTCCCATAAATTAACGTGCCCTTAATACACTCTAATTTTACTAGAAATTAACTTGATTGCGAAATTCTCTACTAATTTTTAATTACGAACAATCAACAACTTGTCAAAAGTATATTAGTAATCTTACAAGGAAATATACAATCATTATTAACAAACAAAATAAATAAATAAATAAAATACGGGGTTTTACATATAATATGCATGAAAGTGATGGAAGAACAAAGTTTCTGTCTGGAATTCTTGGATATTTGTGCCAGCATTATAATTGGAGTGTAACACATAGACAAGGCCTATTGCCCCATCTTAAAACTTAATTAACGACCGCATGCTCATCCTGCAGAAAAGTTTTTGTGCAAACTATGTTTCTACATAGTTTTTTATATGAAAAATGGAAATTAAACACAAATACCTCACATGGACGAATAATGTATGGACACTGAAAAGTGTACAAACTCCTATGCGGAAGCATCTACTAAACCCTATGCATCTACCATCCTTTTTTTAAAGTTTAAACCAGTTATATGCCTGGTTTTAGCTAATCTGTTGTGACTTGTGAGTCCTCGTACTAAGTAACCTATTTTGTCATTTGCAGGAGAAGTCTTGTTGTTACCATATGTGTTAAGCTTCATGAGAATCATTAAGTTGGAAGGATATAGAAACATATACAACTTTTTGAGCATATGAGTTCAGTATTCAGAGTTATCTTATTGTAATGACTTTGTTTCACTGATTATCAACAAAAAAAAATGACTTTGTTTCACTTACCGGACTAAACAAGGTTCGCTACGACCTTTGACAATGCATTCTTGATCATACTTCTCTTTTTTCTTTGAAGGCCATGACGATTTAACAAACCCAACACCAGCATGAGTGTTCTTGATTTCACAATATGGTGAATCTGTCTCGATCATCATTCTCTCAACAGGGATTCCTTTCACAACTTCAAGATTTTCAGCTGTCTTCAGTGAACATCCGTTTACACCTACAACAAAATATAGGGAGAATATTTAAGGAAACCACTATGATGTAAACTACAAAATCATAGTTTATAAGTACATAAGATGAATTAGCATTCGTTCACCTATGAAAAGATTACTGAATGATAAGAGCTTGTCACAATCTTCAATGCCACCAGTGAATGAATGAACAACCCCACCACCAAAGCTGTTGTACAGAAATAGTTAAAAACTTAGAACATATGTTTCAACAATTAAAAACTCAGTTGTCTCAAACAGATTCACGCAACATCCATAATGTCATATAGAACTTGGCTTCACAAAATCAAATCACTTCAACAAGGGAAGCGGATATGAAAAAGAGGGATGTTGGGCCTCGCTTGAGCCACAAATATAATTAGCAAACTGGTTATGGTTTGATACTATTTCACTAGTCCCTAAACAAGCTTAAACTTTTCGCTCCTTGGCTCCTCATGGATTTCACTTAACGAAATAAAATGATCTATTTCTGCAAAAAAAATCATTTTCCCGTTGGTCTGTACACATTCCAGGACGGAGCAAATTGGGAGTTCGTAAGAACGGTAAAAATATCCTACAGTACTTTTGGCTTGAGGCTTTTGATTTTTAGGAATAAAAAATGCAAATTCAACCACAAAGGCTAGGGCTCCTCATTGAAGACAAAAATAAAACTCAAAAATTGAATTGAAGATGAAAGATGGAAGAATGGGATCCAGACACATGCATTACTCTCAGAGTAAATGAATAAACATTGAAATTCAGAAAATTAATAGTCAAGAAATAGGTTTTTCCCTTGTTCATTGCGTTCTTACCTTTCTTTTTTTTGCTCGAGAATGTCACAAAAATCCGCAGCTGCAGCTCGCATATGCAGAAACATTGGTAGCTTCGTCTCATTTGCCAATTGAAATTGCTTCTCAAAGTATCTAGTAAGAAGTACAAGCTACAGTTAAATAGAGGATACTTAAACGACACTTGCTGCACATAATTTTTTTGACCAAGCTATTCACAAAAAAATCAATAGTTTTCTCACAGATACATACTTTCTTTGAATATCAGCTGGGCAAAAGTGGAGTCGGTCATAATCTAGTCCACACTCACCTATAGCGACAACCTTGCACAGATGTAAGAGAACAACACTATTACGGAAGTAGAAAGGAAGACAGCTGTATCAAACAGGAAAAGTTGACTAAAAAAGTAGAAGTGTGATGTTGCCATGGAAGGAAATGTTTTCTAATCTTACCGCAGTAATATCTTGGAATTTTATTGCATACCTTCCCCTTCTCTATTCCGATTTTAGCCAAGGATAAAAGATCTTGAAAATGTTTCTCAGGGTTCCCACTCTCATCAAACTCCTATAATAATGGCAGAAAAATATATTTAAGATATACACCTTCAATCTTCATTTTGTAAGGGATACGGTACTTGATATTCTTGGAGAAAGGTCTTACTTTGCATCTCGTCGGGTGCACACCAACAGTACAGAAAAGTCTTGCTGTCATGAGTAATGAACTGCCGAGATTAGCGAATACAAATTACATTTAAACAGAAATAATTTCTAAGAATTGTACAAAGTACAAACCATCTGTCTCTGCAATAGAAAGAGCTTCTTTAGATTCCTCGAGTGATCCACCAGTTACCTGAAAGAGTCACCTACAATTTATTAGATTAGCTGGTCTAGAAGTTTTCGAAAAGGAAGAAAAACAATAAAGAGATGAGAAGGTAAAAGCAGTAGTTTTATGGATGACAAGGAGAAAAAGTAGGTCTTGATCCAGTTCTTTAATCGGTTTAATTACTTAGGATTATGATGACTACCCATGGAAATCGATGATTTAATGCTTGTCCATACTTTCCCCCAACTCAAAAATTGTTTACACCATTACATTCTGAATCCAAACTTTGACTTATTTGATTGGTAGAACAAAAAAATCATACTTCTAAGTTCTACCTATTATAATATTGTTCATTTGGGCTAAATCATCTGTATAATTATAAAACGTTCCAGGTAGGAATCCTCTACCTCCAGAGGAAAAAAAAACTTTAATCATTAATTTCCAAGCGAATTTGACTCATAAATGGAGTCAAAACCCGTGAATTCCCTTCAAGAGTACACTAAACTACAGAGTTTCAACCACACTCGACGGTGTGCAGCTTTAAAACGCTTTCTAGTAAGTAGATTGATGATGTTACATATAAAGAACATAGCAATGCCCCACTCACTCACCACCCAGTTAGTAAACCTGCTAATGTAATAACTCACAGCAACCCACAGTCACATCTGTGGACTAGCTCACACACATATCGATTAATTCCAGAGTATAGTTCATATCCAACGATCACTTTCGGAATTATTTTCTACTATAAGTAGAAACCGAAAGAGTGGATTCACGAAATCATTTGTCATCAAACTAAATTAGGGGAGAACTACAGCGGCTATGACACTCTTGCTCTAAAAAAAAGAACAGAAGGTTTTATTTTTTTCCTATGTATTTTCTAGACAAAATAATCATTTAAATTTCGCAGTTGCCCCCAACCCGTAATAACAGAAAATTTCATATAGAGATTTAGGCCACTCCCTGGGTCATATCCTGGTATCAATACTAACACCTGTACACTCATAGAAAAGAAGTCCGGATATACTTTTTCTCAAAATTCAAATATAATATTTCTTTTCAAAATCATCTGAGTATAACACTTTGTCCCCACCCGTAATAATAGAAAATGCCGTATAGAGGTTTAGGCCACTCCCTCAAGCATATCCTGGTTAGGCACCATTATCACCGATTCGCTAACATCTATACATTCGTTGAAAGCAGGTCAAAATATACTTTTTTTTCTTCTCAAAATCCAAACATATTTCTTTTAAAAACCATCCGAGTATATCACTTTGCCCCCACCCATAATTGGAGAAAATGTCACACACACACACACACACACACACATAGTAATTAAGCCATTAAAAAACGGGGAAAAATACGTTTAGTGTACTGTACTAGCGGTGGTTAATGATTTAGGTACTGGACTACCAATTTTAACAATTGAGTTACCAAACTATGAAATTTCGTCCAATTAAGAGAGTAACATCATAAATCGACGAAATTGCAATCACTATATCTCGCATTTGGTGATCTATTTTTGACAAATGTTGCTAGAATTAATCTCACCATGTGATAGGCAAGAGAATGTCGGTGCAATTTCATCATTTTGTTTAACGGTATGTCCTCAATTGTGACAAATTTCATAGTTTGGTACCTCAATTGTTAAAATCAATAGTCCAGTACCTAAATCGTTAAACACTGATAGTAAAGCATACTAAACGTATTTTTTCCGTTAAAAAACACATATACATTCATAAAAAAAAAAGGAAAAAAAATTATGAAAGAAAGTGAATATTACGATAATGCGGTCGATCCCGGCAGCCCAAGCTCTAGAAAGAACAGAAGGAATATCTGCCACATGGCACTGCTTGCCATTGTATATTCCTTTGAACATGCTATCTGTTCATTCAAAATTCAAAAATAATCCAAACCCATAATAATTAAATATAGTAGGTAGAGATTAATTAGGCTGAATTTATGGGTATTGAATAATTAAAAATGCATAACCTGTGAAGTTCACGGCTATATCTGTTCAATGAAAGTGGAAAAAAGAAGATAATTAATTAATTAGACAAAAGATGTCATGTAATGTTATGTAACTGGGAAATAAAATAAAACTCAGTGATTTAAAATGTGAAAGATAATAAAGAATAGAATAAGGAAGAATAAGAAAAAGGTAAACTAGCCTATCATTCGTATTGGCGCCATGTTCAAGCTTTGGTTGAGAGAGAGAGAGAGAGGAGAAGACTGGTTTATGAATTTTTGTTAAATTTACTGAAATTTTTAGTAAATATTAAAATAGTCTTTCAAAACGGTGTTCGATAAAATCGAGCCTACAATGAAATTAGAAGGAGCGGGTAAACATAACAGATCAGCGGAATTAGTCACCTTATTTCCGTCTAAAATCTGTCTTACGTCTTTATAAACATTGCTATCACATATTTTCGGTAATTGTCTCCGAACATTTTTGGAATAGACTCTCAAATTCTTATAATATCTATAAATAAGTTATTGTATGTATATAAGTCACTCAATGCTATAGAACATAGTTGGTACACGAGAAAACGAAAGCGGAAATATGGGAAACAAAAGTTGGATGGTGAAAATAAACGAAAAACTAAAATTTACACATAAAATAATAGGAAACAATAAATCAGCGGTGACAAATGCGAAACACGACTTTTAAAGGGGAAATATCAGAATAACTTGTAGACCGATTGAAATTCTTTTTACTAAGTAATTTTTGTTTCTTTATAAAATCATTTTTAAAACGACATATAAAATTACATACAAACATAAATGACAAAAACTTAAAAGTACTCATACTACATACAACTAGAGTAGAACGGAAACCCGAAAAAACCGAACCGAACCGAACCGAACCGAAAAAGACCGAAATCGAAAAAACGAAACTTTTTCGGGTCGGTTTTGGTTTACAATAAAACGGAACCGAAAAAACCTGGAAAAGATCGAAAAAGACCGAAAAGCCAAAAATAAAACCTGAAACTGGACCAAAAAAACCGGTTCTATTCGGTCTAAAAAATAAAATAAAAAATAAAACCAAAAAATTCCGAAACAAAAAATCTGTTCGATTTCGATTTTACCAAAAATCGAACCGAAACGGATCGAACCCAAGCCTACGTACAACTTGTAAATTAATATAGTTTCCATTCCAAACAATAAGGACTACTCATGTAACATAACCAAGGATAATGGTGTAATTTGTCACATTCTAAACCCTTATATAAACACCCACTTTGCTCCTATTTTACTACCCAGCCGGCCCTAATTAAACCTTTTTCTGAAACTTATACCTTTAAAATCTGCTTTTATTGAAAGCGGTTTTTGGTTGTTGTTGTTGTTGTTGTTGTTATATTATCATTTTATTGGTTATTGATGGCTAAGAGTGATGAAATCAATTAGATGTGTGAATGGAGTTAAATCCCATGAACTCAAAACTCTAAATTTGGCTTTTTTTTCTGACTTTGCCATGTTTTTATCTCAATCTTATGTTTATTAGTTTTATTTATTTTTTAATTTGGTATATTCTATTATATGGTGTGTCTTGAATAGTTTTGAAGTGGCATAGAGTGATGAAATTAATTAGATGTGTGAATGGAGTTAATCCATGAACGTACAACACTAAATTTGGCTTTTTTTTTTTTCTGACTTTGCCACATTATTTGTCAAATTTTCCTATTTTCCTTGCTTGATTGCATTTATTTAGCCTATTGGTTTAGTTTTTTTTTTTTTTGCTTTTCATTTGGTTAGCTATTAAATAAATTAGATTTTTTTTCTCTTCCTTTAAGAATTCAGTTGGAATATATTAATATGTTGAACAATTTTATATTTCTCGGTGTACTTTAATAGCTTGATATATTCTAAGTGCCATTTTTAATAAACATTATGACATAATAGGACATTGAGTTATTAGCAAAAAGTATACGCTACTTTAAGATTTTTGAGTTATTAGGAAATATCAGACATTAAGATTTGACTGTCTTTTGGTGTAGCAAAATTATGTGTTAATTAGGAGAATTTGTCTTGTGATTTTTTTTTTTATTGTTTATTAAACTTTAATTGAAAGATTGCAATGCAGCTCTTTGGGTATTTTTTTATGTGGCAAGAATGAGGAGATAATTTAGATGTGTTATTGGATTTATCCATGAACTTAAACATCAACGCTTATTGATATTCTGACTTTGCCACATCCCAATTTCAGATTTTACCTCTTATTTATCCTCATTGGTCTGTTTTTTTCATATAGGTTTGTTTTCTTGCAAAATCTACTATAACTTGAGAAGTAATGTAACTCATTATTGTACATTTAAGCCAAGTTTTCCCCACCTTAGGATACCAAATTGCACAAATATGTATTTAAGTTATCCATTCTTCAAGAAACAATTAGGTAAATGCTTCAAAAGCTTGGTATATTAGTAGCTCTATTTTAAATAACCGGCTTTGTGGGTATAAAAATGCTCGATTCAAAGTTCGATAAAAGCTCAATTTGTAGCTTAATAAGTTTGCCTTTTGTTTTTTAGGCATCAAAAGCGTAGCTCTTGCAAGAATGCTTAGCTAAGTTTTTGCTTTTTAAAACATTGATTAGTTGTCATAAGCAGATATGGATTCTTTAATTGGGTTTGAGGCCAATTCTTTGTGATAAATATGCTTGCGCGGCCCTTAAGATCACCTTCCTTTGTAAAATGGAAGTGTTTCGAGTCATAGCTGCGCTACATTGACTACTGCTATATTGCACATTTAAAACATCAAATGTTTTTGTGTATGTATAGTTTGAGACTTCTCTATAGGGTTTTCCTTTGAGATTTCTCCTCTCCCCGTCTTTATATTTTAGGAGGTATCTAACTCAGATATGATTGTACCCACTTTTACACACCTGTGTTTGACTGTTGGGTTTTTTGTATCTGAATTATAAGATATCTTCATGCTATGACGGGGTATATTTAAACCGTATTATCCTTCTTGCACCGAGTGTTGCTGCAAGTTTTATGTCAATAACAATGGTTACAAAGGTACTTCAATAACAATAGTTCTGAAACACGGATTGTTAATTTCTGCTCTTTTATTAAAATGTTTAATCACAGGCATTCTAGTGTTAATGATTGCTTGTTACTAGTTGGTGGCATTGAGTTAATTACCGATAAACCGACAAATCCGAATTATCATATACATCCGAAGCACGAGTGATTATGTAGTCATCCAGATTTCCTTGAACACATTTCTTACCACACATTTTGTTGCCCCTTGTGTATGTAATTTAGAGGACTTCTCATTTGCAGTGTAGTCGTCTAGAACAAGTAATTTCTCCATGAAGGACATCTCATTTGCAGTGTAGTCTAGAATCTTAAATTAAACTCCCAAGTGTAATGTAACTGGGTAAGTATGTAAATACTGATATGGCTAGCGGTTTGAGAGGTGTAAATTTTTTGTTAGAGAATGTTTTGTTAAACATCGGTTCGAGAATTAATGAAGACATGCTTTCAGGTATGGTAAATAAAAAGATGCTTATGGTTAAAAGTTTTTTCAGTATGGTAGTATTTAAACAAAAATGAGCATCGTTCCAGTAGCCATCTTTCAATTATTTTAAAGGATATCTTTAAAATTGAACATAAATTTATGTTTTTACAATAACTAGATTTGATTATCTGAAAGATTCAACAACTCCATGGGTAGAAAATCGGACATGTTTTCACAATGCAATCTAGACTTTTAGTTACACATTTTCATATGTTCTCATGTTTGGACGGTCTTGAACGAGTACATACCTTTGGTTGGGGAAAATATTTCTTATGCACATCAACCTTAACAAGTTTTGACTATTTATATATAATCTTAGTAACAAAAGTGACTCCCTTCCAGTCTTTTAAGTTTATTCTGTTGTGGCATCTTTTCAAAGCGTCAATTTCATGAGATAGTTTAAAAAAGCTTAGTTTCAAACAAGGAATTTGTCGAGTGTGCTAGCTAAGCTGCTCTGTTTATAATTAAGAAAAGGAACTCGTGTGTAATACGCGTTACTGATAGAGTAAAAATATGGCCTATCATGTAAACATAAGACCAAGGTTTGAGTGGTTGAAAAAATAGCACTTCCGGCTGAGACTCCCTCTTTCATTACATAGCATAACTCAATTACAAAATTGAATGGTTCGCGGTCTGCTCACGCATTAGCCAAAGTCTAATGCGTGAGCAGACTTGTTGGACTTGGTGATCCACTTGTTGCAACGTTTTCCCAAACCAGAGTCTAAATTTGGAGGAAAAAGGAGAGTGCGGGGCATAATGCTTACAATGAAAAATAAACAAATATTGTTGATCTCGGCGGACGGTGGTTACAAGAGTGGTATCAACTCTCTGGAAAATTTTCAACTCAGGAATTCAATTAAATTTGCCCAAAATTTAAAAAATAGTAATAGAAGGCATTGTCATGAAAGCAACTGCTTTAATCATTGGCAAGTAACAATGATGCAATTGTGGATTTTACGTATTTCCTCTCATTCGTAAGTTTCGACGTTTTCCTCTGTCAACATTGGTATTTTGGTGTAGCTAAGTACACTACACATTCATAACATAATAGTACATGCCAAGGCCAGAAGAAAATTGTAACACTACTAGCAAACAGAAACATGAATAAATTAGATGTAAACAATCCAGAAGAATATTGTAACAATTTACTAACTTGTTGCTGAGAGCTCTGAATGCAAGGTGTGTATATATCCATTAGACATTTCTCATGACAAATTATTTCAGAGCTTGGTTGGATTAATGAAAAATGAAGTGAGCCAGAGTGCCAGACCATATAAAACAGCATCCTACATTTCATTTACCCCATGAACTCTCACTTGCTACTTCTAATTTCTCGAATTTTACGTAGTTACATGTAACAATGATACAATTGTTACTGTTTAACTACCAAAGAACATGATCTTTAAGAAAATGCTGACCTATTTCTTCCTTTACTTTGCATCTTCAACTGAGTGAAACTGACCGCTACAACTCGAGAGTGCATGACCCAAATGTTAAAGTTATATAGATTGCCTGTTCTTGAGTTGGTGCGATGACCGGTGCCGGCCCGGTATATCGGAATGCCTAAACCTCGATTTTTGTTTGTTGTTCGATAAATACAAATCAAAATAAAAACAAAATTAAATTATAAATAAAGAGTTTCGAACTCATGATCTCTTATGTA
This sequence comes from Primula vulgaris, assembly GCA_963920805.1. Taxonomy (NCBI): domain Eukaryota; kingdom Viridiplantae; phylum Streptophyta; class Magnoliopsida; order Ericales; family Primulaceae; genus Primula; species Primula vulgaris. The sequence goes on from OY987213.1 coordinate 38,737,602, forward strand.
AAATATCAAACTATTTTACCATTTAACCTATTGCAACACATTGTAAACAAATTGATGTTTAATATTTTTATTTTAACTATCAAATATATTAAAAATATAGTCGAATGTTGCCTATAATTTTTTTTCCTAATCAATTGCTCAACCACCCTGCCATGACTAAAGTTAAAAGGAACAAGGTAATTTAAATGATATGATCATATAATACGAGCAGGTTGGTCTGATTAGTTAAGACAACATTGTGGGGGCGAGTTGCCATATCCCATAGTTTACAAAAACGTTATTTCTTCAATAACATTTTTTTTTAAATAAAATAAAATTGAATGTAGCTATTTTGTCACCCATATCCAAAAGTTCAACCATGGACCACTCCAGATGGATTATGGACCACTCTATTAGGACGATGGACACATGAATTAACTACCAGACGGTGAAATCTCACCCAAAACATAAACTGACCCCTACTATCAGAAACTGATTCACACAGAACAAACTTAAATTATACTGTACTAAAAAGCAGCTAAAACACACAATTTGCTAAACAAATAGACAACAATAATTGATTTCTTTGTAGTCCTCTAGTCCATCCGTTACTATTTAATTGTCTATTACGAAAATACGTACAATTTTAACCGGTCAATAACTTGTAGCAAAATTGTCGGATTAATTTTTTTTTAAAATTTAATCATAAAAACATGAGAACATATCATGTAAAACCAATAACCACACGTCCTATTAATATAATCAAACTCATGAAAAGTTGAGTCTGTCCAATTTTTTCAAAAATACTCTTTCACTCTATTTTAATAATTACCGATGTATCTAATCTAATTAATTAACAATTTATCTTCACTATATTTTCCTAATTACGGATGTATGCTAAATTAATTAACAATTCGTTTTAACCTGTATAACTACAATAAATGATATCAAATATAAATATTATGTTTAAAATAAAATATATTATGATATTTATATACCGCCTCACGTTGCGTGGATAACTAGTAATATAATATGAACAGCCTAGTGTGACCTTTCCGTATCAAATAAGGATTTATTTGGGACCATTCCCAACAAGACGGAGACTGAAGATTATGCCACATTCATAATACAAGTCAAGCGTTTACATAAGATCATCCCGCTACTTGTTCATCTACTTGCTTTAGATCACATATCTTTTCTTATTACCTGCATCTTCATCAATATTTTCACAGGTTTACCTTTACATCTATTTACAGTTCCTAAATCCTACTCGAGAACTCGCATTCTATCCCACAACCGCAACTAATAAATAAAACTGTATCGTTAACATGTCCGTTGTCACTTTACATGCTCCATATTCCCGTGGCACAGGAGAAGTAAATACTTCAGATCCTCTAAACCCAATCGCGTTACATATCATGCATTACTAGCGAACATGTGGTGGGAGGGCCAATAATATACCATTCCAGTAACCGCATAAGCAGTAAAACACTAATTAACGAGGGAAGTGTGGGTAACAAATATTTTTTTAATTGTTATATGCAACCAACCAGACACCCTTACTCCGTATATTGTAAGATTTAAAACGTAAAATTCCAAAACCATCTTCCCCTGATTAACAATACCGCAATGGTAAAATGCAATGTGCACCTTTACCCATTTTTCAACTGGATATGACAATAGTTTGTTGATTTACATGCACGAAATAACAATTAAATAATAATAAATGATTAAAAAAATAATAATCAAAACCAGTGTAATCTTTATTAATTTCGAATTGGAATTGAAATTGAAATTACTTATTACAACATGTAGGTACTGAATAGTAATTAAAGCAAACGTTATTCAGATTATTATCAATTAATAATCTGATGTACTGAATTGCAATAATTAGAAACTGCCGGACTGGAAAGTATAAACTTAACAGCCGAACTGTTCTAATTGAAATTGAAATAACAGGACTGAATTGAAACTATTTTAATTACTGAATTAAATTACAGAATTGAAATTACAGAATAAAACAGTACTTTTAAAGAAATTACAGAATTTAAAAGCTACAGCTAAGTACAGCAAATTAAAATACTGAAATAAAATAACAGAATTGAAAAGACAAAATATAAATTACACAATTGAAATGCGTTAATTAAAAAAGACAGAATTAAAAGACGAGGCGACTGTAAACAGTCTGCCCTTAACCGATATTCGCCCAACCACCTTAATGTTTCTGGTTGGGTTGGCGCTTCGATCCCAAGTTACAACGTCTCGGATGACTCGTCGGAAACTGACGACGAGTCAAGGTCGAGCTGTTGGTGGGTGGTTCTCTCTGTTTCTAATATGCTATGAGGAAAATTATGTATGTTGTTTTCAGAATAAAAATTTTGTGTTTAGAGAGAGTGAATTCGTGTTTTGAATGAGAGGGGGAGGCTGCCTCTTATAAAGGATTCTGAAACCGCAGCCTTTAATTGTGGTCATTCATTTCTGGGAGTTACATCCCCAGAATCTGCCTCCATTATTACAGGAGTTACAAACTTGCTGGAACTTTAGGGACTGCTCTTGTAAATATACAAAAGTCTCTTTTTCAGTTTAGTACAAGACCCAAGACCCAAGACATTCCCCAAATTTCAAATCCCAAGGCCCGCGTCCCGAGACCCGAGCGAGCGCGTGCGTGTGTGGTACACACTAACACACTCATGGGTATGTGGACATGATAGTTTAACAACTAAATGAGATGGGCTTGTATTTATATTGTAAAAATCACTCATGATTTCACAATATAAGATAACCCTTTATGGTTTAAATCACATATCCTTTTCCATTTTCCAGCATTGGCTTTTCTTCCTCTTTCGAGTACCAACTTTCGAGGCCAATTATCATTCACACCCATTCTCCGAATAGGTCATGCAATATACCGTTGCGAAGCTCGTCGCACGAGCTACTCAAGCGCTTTGAGTACGACTTCAGAAATTCTGAGGTGTCGCATCGAATATTGACTCAAAGATGGTCCCTTGACCATTCGGAACACCCATGTTTATAACATGTTTTCCAACAATCCCCCACATGAATGCAATTGGCTTGAAAGCCCATGCCCTAAATGCAAATCAAGAGAACCGCAAAAGTTCACTGCATAAGGTCAGGTAGCGCGTGCCTTGAACCTGCTGTAGCGTAGTTTCATCCGGAATACTGTTATTAGGTAGCATAAATGCTTTGAACCCTTTAGCTTTGTGTATCCCAGCATGATACCAACACAGTGCCCTTTCTACCCACATACTAGGCCCTTTAGTTGTTGTCCATATTTGGCCTGGACTGCCTTGGCCACTTTAACTGAGTGCTCTAGTGATTTAGCCCAAGCTCATCACATGGTACCGGCCTTACACACTCGTTATAGGTGGTTCCAAGTCGAAGGTGTCCTGACTCACCTTACTCGACCGTCGAGTTTCTTGGACCATTAAGAGCCTCAAGCTCACCCTTACAATGGTATATGTCTATCACTCTGTCATCGCGGAAATGGGCTGGGAACTACAGGTTCCCGAGTGCTTTGTTTGGTTGCACTCACAATTCAGTTTCCCTTTGAACCTAGCAGGAAAGATTCCGTTTAGGTTCGGTTGCCTATGGGGGGGGGGCACCAATTTAATGGGCTTTAATCCCATTCCGTTCGATGACGCCTCGACTCCTAGTTGAGTCAAGCCTTTTGTTAATGGATCCGCTATGTTTTCCTTTGATGTCACAAAATCTAAGGATACCACACCATTGGATAACAATTCCCTTACGGATTTATGTCTCCGACGTATATGTCGAGACTTTCCATTATACATATGATCCTGAGCCCGCGCAATAGCTGATTGACTATCACAATGCATGCTTATTGCGGGAACAGGTTTTGTCCACATTGGAATTCCTTCCAAAAGACTTCTCAGTCAGTCTGCCTCTTCGGTTGCTAAGTCTAACGCTATGAATTCAGATTCCATAGTTGACCTTGCAATACACGTTTGTTTGGAGGATCTCCAAGACACAGCAGCTCCTCCCATTATAAACACATATTCACTAGTGGACCTTGTGCTATTGGAATATGATATCCAGTTGGCATCTGAGTACCCTTCCAGTACTGCTGGATATCTGGTATAGTGCAGCCCGTAATCGGCTGAAACCCTCATATATCTGAGAAGTTTCATGATGGCCTTCCAGTGTTCCTCATGCAGATTGCTGGTGTACCTGCTCAGTCTACTTACTGAGTTTGCTATGTCTGGTCTAGTGCAATTCATTATATACATGAGACTGCCTATGACTCGAGAGAATTCCAATTGATTCATACTCTTACCGAAATTCTTTTTCAGGTTACAGTTGAACTCAATTGGAGTTCTAGACATCGCCTTACTACCCTTGTCAAACTTGTCTAGTACTTGTTTAACATAGTGACTTTGTGACAGGGCATACACCTCTGATGTTTTGGTAATCTTCATACCAAGTATTACATCGGTTATACCCAGATCCTTCATATCGAAGTGTTGTGACAACATTTTCTTTGTGGAGCTGATTCTATCAGTACTCCCAATTATAATCATGTCATCTACATAGAGACAGACTACGACACAGTCTCTTCCACTTCCTTTAGTGTAGACGCATTTATCGCACTCATTAATGCGAAAATCGTTTGATAGCATAATTCTATCAAACTTCTCGTGCCATTGTTTTGGTGCTTGTTTGAGTCCATATAGAGACTTTACAAGTTTGCATACTTGGTGCTCTTTACCAGGAACTACAAACCCTTCCGGTTGTACCATGTAAATTTCTTCTTCCAGTTCTCCATTTAGAAACGCCGTCTTTACATCCATTTGATGTATTTCCATATCAAACAAAGCTGCGAGAGCAATGACGATTCGGATAGACGTTTTCCTGGAGACAGGAGCATACGTGTCAAAATAATCGATACCTTCAGTTTGCCTGAAGCCTTTTACTACAAGTCTCGCCTTGTATTTCTCAATCGTGCCATCAACCCTTAACTTCCTCTTGAAGATCCACTTGTGACCTAGGGGCTTATATCCTGGCGGAAGATCCACTAGTTTCCAAGTGTGGTTTTGCATGATTGATTCAATCTCATTTTGGATAGCTTCTTCCCAATATTGGAAATCCGGTATTGACATAACTTGTTTATATGTCACCGGTTCGCCTTCAACCATGAAGGTTAAGAAATCAGGTCGAAAAGAAGTTTCCTTCCTTGCCCTTTTGCTACGCCGAGGCTCTTCCTCTTCCTCTGTCGGTTCACTTGCCCCCACATTTCCTTCACTGTTCAACTATTGAGTTGGTACAGTTGTAGTTAATTTACAGGGAAATATATCTTCAAAGAAAGAGTCCTATCGGCTTTCCATATACGTATCTACGTGCACATCGGGATTGTCCAACTTGTGTACGAGAAACCGATATGTACTACTATTATGTGCATGTCCGATGAACACACAGTCCACCGTTTTAGGACCAATTCTCATCCTCTTAGGAGTGGGAACTAGGACCTTTGCGAGACAACCCCAAACCCGCATGTTCTTATAACTGGGTTGATGACCTTTCCATTATTCATATGGAGTCTTATCTCGCTTCTTATGTGGTAACTTGTTTAAAACATAGTTTGCGGAAAGTATCGCTTCCCCCCACATGTTCTGGGTAACCCAGAACTGATTAGCATAGCATTCATCATTTCCTTTAGCGTTCTATTTTTACGCTCAGCAACCCCATTTTGCTCGGGAGTGTATGGGGCTTTGCTCAAACGGTGATTCAAATTCACCGCCTCTATTACTTCTCAATGTTTTAATTTTTCTATTGAGTTGATTTTCAACTTCGGTCTTATAAAGAGCGAATTTCTCTACTGCTTCGTCTTTACTTCTCATTAAGTAAACATAATAGTATTTAGTAAAATCATCTATAAAGGTGATAAAATACTTTTTCCCTCCTCGTGTTTGTATAAACTTTAAGTCACATACATCCGTGTGTATTAGACCGAAAGGTTCACTTTCTCGTTCAACATGTTGAAACGATGATTTCGTTAATTTTGTTTCTACACAAATCTCACATTTGTGTTGCTTATTAAAGACAAAATTTGGTATTACTTTTAGTGATATTAATTTCTTTAACGAATTATAATTCACGTGAGCTAATCTACCATGTCACAAATGAAATGACTCAAAAAAATAAGCAAATGTAGAATTCTTATTATTGGCCTCTTGGGCAACTGCCATTACATTGCTAGTGCTAGCATCAGCTTTAGCACCTTTATTGAGAGCAGGTGTCCATACGTTTAACTTAAACATGTCGTTGGTCATATAGCCACGACCTACATAAACACCATTTTTGGTGATTACAATTTTATCAGATTCAAAAACCAGCTTGAACCCGTTCTTCACCATCACAGATCTGGATACCAGATTCTTACGGATATCCGGAACATGGAGCACCCCTGTCAACCTCATCTCTTTTCCCGAGTTCATGTTCATCACCACCGTTCCTTTTCCTTCCACCTTGGAAGTAGCAGAATTCACCATGAAGCAGCTTTCTCCCTCTACCGCCTCGTAGGTCTTAAACATCCACCGGTTAGAGCAGATGTGGCTTATGGCGCCGGCATCTAGCCACCACTTTTTGGCATTGCTCCCCACGAGATTCACCTCAGAGACCACAGCAGTAAAGTGGTCATCATCTCGTCCTCCCTCGGCCAGATGTGCCTGAGCTGGAGCTTTCCTCTTCCCCTTGCCTTTGAAGTTCTTCGGAGGGGGGGGGGCTTTGGCTTAACAGTGCCTTTATTGTCATAACAGTCCGCGGTACGATGGCCGGTCCTGTTACACACAAAGTAGGTTCCCGCAAATTTCTTTACAACAACAGCACTGCCTCCGTTGTCAAAACGTTTTCGTTTGACGTTGGATCTTTCGACCACATTGGCCTTCGCCATCGGGATGTTAGCACCACTGACTCTCCTTACGGAGCGACGGTTGCTCACCTCGATATTGAGCTTCTCAATGTGCCCCTCCAGCCTCATTTCTTTCCGCTTGTGCTTCAGGTAGTTTTGAAAGTCTTTCCAAGACGGTGGCAATTTCTCTATCATGAGTGCCACCTGGAAAGGCTCATTAATCACTAGCCCCTCAGCCTCAAGGCGATGGTAAATGAGTTGGATCTCCTTAACTTGCTCCATGACACCCCTACTGTCAGTCATACGGTACTTATGAAAGTTCGTGACAACAAATCTCTTTGTGCCAGCGTTATTCACTTTGTACTTGTTTTCGAGAGTTTCCCACAACTCCTTTGCAGTAGCTTTGGGCTCGAAAACACTGAACAGTGTGTCATCTAGAGTACACAGGATATAGTTCTTGCATAGGTAGTCGACATGTCTCCATGCCTCAACCGCAGAGAAAGATTGCTCGTCCAGATCGTCCTCGCTTAGGACGGGAGCAGTCTTCTTAAGAAACCTGGTCAGATTCAGGGCGGTGAGATAAAACAGCATCTTTTGCTGCCAATGTTTAAAGTTGTCTCCCCTGAATTTTTCCGATTTCTCCAGATGAGAAGTCGGCAAAGTAGGTACAGCCGAATACATCGGTGCCTTGCCCTTGGCCACAGCCTTGGCTCTAGTCGCAGCCTTGGCCGTAGCCACTGCTTCAACCGCAGCCTCAGCTTTGGCTGTAGCATCCTCCATAGTCTCAGCCGCGACGGCCTCAGCCACGGCGGCCTCAGCCGCTGCAGCTACGTCATCGGCGTTAGCCCCCACATTCGCATCGTCCCCAGTGTTATGAACAGTTCCACCAACCATTGGGTCATGCTCACTCCCGATAGGAAACTCAATAGGCGACGTGTTTGTCATCTGAAACGACAACACAATAACGTATGAGATACGTGTACAAACAAATTCTATAAACAAAACACCAAAACTGAAATTTGGGTTTGTAAAAGAATTTTTATTTAAACAATAAAATTAAACTGTTTCCTTTTGAATACCAATACGGTTGATATCAAAAAGATTAAACGATTCTTATTGAATACCAATACGGTTGGTATCAACAAGATTCAAAAACAAAAATAAACTGTTTGGAATTTTTCTTTTTAATTCTAATATGATTTAGAATTGAAAACAAAAAAGCATTATTCCTTATAAAATAAATAATTGTATTAATTAATACACGAAAGAAACAACAGTTATCGGTTAAAATTGTTGGTTTCCATGTACGAAATAACAATTAAATAATAATAAATGACTAAAAAGAAATAATCAAAACCAGTGTAATCTTTATTAATTTCGAATTGCAACTGAAATTACTTATTACAACATGTAGGTTGTTGAACCATAAGTTCAATAATTGATTTTGATTATACGTTTGATTATGTATTAATGATTTTATGATTTCTCTATTCGATGATATAATGCTTTGTCTTTTCCAAAAATAGAAAATTTATATTTCAGGACTTTAAAATGATAGAGCATTCGATAACGAAGCCAACGGTTCAAACGGAAGTAAATTTGAAGTCCGAACAAGCAAGTTACGAGCATTTTAAAGTCGAGAGTTCAACACATAAATCTCCAGGGCACCCACCAGTGGGTCAGAAGACACCCACCAGTGGGTCAATGTTCCAGAACCAAGCAAGATTTCACCCACCAATGGGTCAGAAGACACCCACCGGTGGGTCAAAGTGCAGATCACAAAAAACAGCTTTTTAGCTTTTTCAAAAAGTGGCTTTACCCATTTGATAAAAGCCTCAACTACTTCTAACGGTCATAAGACCCAAAAAACAGATTTTGCTGGATATAAAAACCACCCCAATCTCTCTCCAAATATAAAAAATCACAACCAATCAATCCTTCAACCTCTCTTAATCCAAAAACATCCAAATTCTCCATTGTTGAGAAAAAGCTCAAAAAGAGAGATATTAAAGAGAAAGCTACTCAAGCTCAAACCAAGATCGAACAACATCAAAATCACAAATTAGCTTATTTAGAAGCAATCAAAAGTGTGAGTGTTGTTTAATTCTCAAAAATTTGTAAAGAGCGTTTTATAAGCTCATTTGTGAGTGAGTGTTTGGGTAGAAGCTTTTAAGCCAAATTGTTGGTTAAAAGTTCTAGGTTAAACACTTGGGTACTCATAGATTGAGGGGGAGTCGTTGACTCATTAGACGTGTACGCTTGCACTTGAATCAAGAGTAGGAACCTCGGGTAGAGGGTGAGCCAATCGGTCGATTGAGCTCGATAAGGATTTGTAAAATCGGGAAGAAAAATTATAGTGAAATACTCGGTAGTACCGAGGAGATGACGTAGGCCGTTTGCCGAACCTCTATAAAATCACGGTGTCATTTTATTTCCCTTCCTTTTACTTTCCGCAACTTAATTATTGCTTATTTCGTGCATGCGTTTAGAACTTTTAGTATTATATTAACTTTTGTTAAACGCATAAGATTAGAATTGCGATAGTTGGGTGATTAGTTGCACTTAAGTTTAATTAGGCCAAAAACGCCTAGAAACCTTATTCACCCCTCTCTAAGGTTTAGCCGCACACGGGCCAACAATTGGTATCAGAGCTGAGGCTCTTGCATATAGGAATCTAACGATTTAAGAGTTAAGATCCCGATGGCTAATTTGTACAATTTCGCATCCGGCATAGCTTTATCCCCAAATAATCCACCTTATTTGGATGGGATAAACTATGGTTATTGGAAAGATAGGATGAGCATTTTCCTACAAAGCTATAATGTTAATCTTTGGAAGATTATTAAAGTAGGATATTCCGCTCCTAAATCCGAAAATAGCGAGAACCCAATCCCCGTAGAGGACCTAGATAACGCTCAACTAGAAGCCTACTCTACGAACGCCAAAGCGATGTATGCTATTGTTTGTGCCGTTTCTCCTAACGAGTACAACAAAATTTCCGCTTGTAAAACCGCTAAGGGTATGTGGGATAAGCTAGTAGTAATGCATGAAGGGACTAACCAAGTTAAGGATTGCAAACTCCAACTATTAGTTCATGACTACGAGCTTTTTAAAATGAGCGAGGGTGAAACTATTTCCGACATGCTTGCTAGATTTACAACTATTACTAATGGATTAACATCTCTCGGTAAGTATTTGTCTTGTAAGGAAATGGTTTCAAAGGTGATTCGAAGCTTGCCGAAGGAATGGGAACCGAAGGTCACCGCAATTCAAGAGGCGCACGATATGAACACCTACACTCTTGATGCATTGACGGGTTCACTCCTCACTCACGAAATCACCCTCAATAGTCACAAGCCAATCTCGAAAAAGAAGGAGATAGCTTTCAAAGGAACAACTTGTGACGAAAGCGATGAGCTATCCAATGACGACGAAAATTCAATGCAAATCATTCGAATCGTCAAGGAAATACTCAAGCTAAAAGACCACCGCAAACATAAAGGTAAATCGTCAAATAATTCAATTTATTCTAACGATTTTGTTTGCTATACTTGTGGTAAGGAAGGACATATGGCGAGAGATTGCGCCAAGAATCGCAAGAGGAAAGGCAAGAAGAAGATATCCGCCTCAAGCTCTAGCGATAGCTCGGACCAAGATGAAGTCGCTCACCTTGGTTGCTATATGGCCATGGAAGACAACCATGAACAAAGCCTCTCATCCTCAAGCGAAAGTGACAACGATGAGGTAAAAGAATTCTCCCATGATGAATTAATTCATATGTGTGGAATTTATTCCGAAAAACTTCCTAAGCTTGTAGAGAAGGTTAAATCTCTTAAAAGGATAAATTCTTCCCTCAATGAAGAAATAAGATCCTTAAAAAGAGATAAAAATGAAAATGAGTCTATTCCTACATCGTCATTCTCTTTACTTGATGTAGATGACGTAAAGGAAGACTTGAAAGATAAAAACAATGATCTCGTCATTCAAAACAAGTCTTTACAAACCGAGATTAATTTTCTTAAAAATGAAGTCTCAAGACTTACTAAAACTCTTTCAAAACCATCTTCTTTAGATTGTGATTTATTAGAAAATTTTGAAGAGTTAAAGGATGCTTTCGATAAAGTTAAAAGCAAAAACAAGGTTTTGAGTTCTCATGCTTTTAACTTAAATGACAAGGTCAAGGTTTTAGAAACCGAGAATGGATCGTTGAAAGCTAAAAACAACGATCTTGTTATTTCCATTGAAAAACTTAATTTAACAATTTCAAAGTTTTCTAAAGGTAAAACCGTTTTAGATAACATTTTGAGTTGTCAAAAAGATTTCAATGATAAGAGCGGTTTAGGTTTTGATTGCATTGGTTCTACTTCAAACAAAACCCGCTTCGTTAAAGCCTCTAAGATTTCTACAACTCCTATTCCACCTAAACAAGAGGTTGTTTTTACTAAAGGGAGTACTTCCAAGATTTTTCAAAAATCTTTTAATGATAGGAAAGGTATAGGTTTTAAAACCAAAATGGATACTCCGAAAAACCTTTCCAAAACTTCGTATAACTCTCGTTATACTAAAAAGTCTAGGCATTGCATACATTGTAGTAGAAGTGAGCATAATTCTTCTAAATGCCCTTATCGCTTTCATGTTAGTAGAAGCGATTTGAAATGAGTAGTAAAGACCCGAGCCACTAACAATGTCGGACCCAAACGAAATTGGGGACCAAAAGACAAATCTTGTGTTGTAGGTATCTCCGTTCAAAAGGAGAAAATCAACAATTGGTTGACAACACCGGTAAAATTCATGGAAGTCCATAAAATCGACTCCACCATCAAAAATGAAGTACCATTGATCGACAAAGGTGGAAGGCATACCAACAAATGGTACCACTTACTTGGACTTGGAAACGCTCAATGCAAATACCATTAGAGAGCGGACTCGACATCACATATTCGGTATACTCTACTCTATAATATTTACATATATGTGATTAGTTGGGTCATATGCATCTTTATAACATTTTTTATGTCTTGGTTTTTCGTTAAAAACCCTTCACATAAACCCATATTTTTTTTTATTGATTGCATTTTGATAATGCCAAAGGGGGAGAAAAATGATATACTTAGGGATAATGCGTTTTGTTAAAATGGAGGAGATATTTTTTTTTGTAAAATCATCATTACTTTGTCATAATCAAAATGGGGGAGATTGTTGAACCATAAGTTCAATAATTGATTTTGATTATACGTTTGATTATGTAATAATGATTTTACGATTTCTCTATTCGATGATATAATGCTTTGTCTTTTCCAAAAATAGAAAATGTATATTTCAGGACTTTAAAATGATAGAGCATTCGATAACGAAGCCAACGGTTCAAACGGAAGTAAATTTGAAGTCCGAACAAGCAAGTTACGAGCATTTTAAAGTCGAGAGTTCAACACATAAATCTCCAGGGCACCCACCAGTGGGTTAGAAGACACCCACCAGTGGGTCAATGTTCTAGAACCAAGCAAGATTTCACCCACCAATGGGTCAGAAGACACCCACCGGTGGGTCAAAGTGCAGATCACAAAAAACAGCTTTTTAGCTTTTTCAAAAAGTGGCTTTACCCATTTGATAAAAGCCTCAACTACTTCTAACGGTCATAAGACCCAAAAAACAGATTTTGCTGGATATAAAAACCACCCCAATCTCTCTCCAAATATAAAAAATCACAACCAATCAATCCTTCAACCTCTCTTAATCCAAAAACATCCAAATTCTCCATTGTTGAGAAAAAGCTCAAAAAGAGAGATATTAAAGAGAAAGCTACTCAAGCTCAAACCAAGATCGAACAACATCAAAATCACAAATTAGCTTATTTAGAAGCAATCAAAAGTGTGAGTGTTGTTTAATTCTCAAAAATTTGTAAATAGCGTTTTATAAGCTCATTTGTGAGTGAGTGTTTGGGTAGAAGCTTTTAAGCCAAATTGTTGGTTAAAAGTTCTAGGTTAAACACTTGGGTACTCATAGATTGAGGGGGAGTCGTTGACTCATTAGACGTGTACGCTTGCACTTGAATCAAGAGTAGGAACCTCGGGTAGAGGGTGAGCCAATCGGTCGATTGAGCTCGATAAGGATTTGTAAAATCGGGAAGAAAAATTATAGTGAAATACTCGGTAGTACCGAGGAGAGGACGTAGGCCGTTTGCCGAACCTCTATAAAATCATGGTGTCATTTTATTTCCCTTCCTTTTACTTTCCGCAACTTAATTATTGCTTATTTCGTGCATGCGTTTAGAACTTTTAGTATTATATTAACTTTTGTTAAACGCATAAGATTAGAATTGCGATAGTTGGGTGATTAGTTGCACTTAAGTTTAATTAGGCCAAAAACGCCTAGAAACCTTATTCACCCCCCTCTAAGGTTTAGCCGCACACGGGCCAACATATGTACTGAATAGTAATTAAAGCAACCGTTATTCAGATTATTATCAATTAATTCTGATGTACTGAATTGCAATAATTAGAAACTGCCGGACTGAAAAGTATAAACTTAACAGCCGGACTGTTCTGATTGAAATTGAAATAACAGGACTGAATTGAAACTCTTCTAATTACTGAATTAAATTACAGAATTGAAATTACAGAATAAAACAGTACTTTAAAGAAATTATAGAAAGGTAAAAACAGAATTTAAAAGCTATAGCCAAGTACAAGAAATTAAAATACTGAAATAAAATAACAGAATTGAAAAGACAAAATATAAATTACAGAATTGAAATGCGTTAATTAAAAAAGACAGAATTAAAAGACGAGGCGACTGTAAACAGTCTGCCCTTAACCGATATTCGTCCAACCACCGTAATGTTTCTGGTTGCGTTGGCGCTTCGATCCCAAGGTACAACGTCTCGGAAGACTCGCCGAAAACTGGCGACGAGTTAAGGTCGAGCTGTTGGCGGGTGGTTCTCTCTGTTTCTAATATGCTATGAGGAAAATTATGTATGCTGTTTTCAGAAGAAAAAAAATGTGTGTTTGGAGAGAGTGAATTCGTGTTTTGAATGAGAGGGGGAGACTGCCTCTTAAACCGCAGCTAGAACTTTAGAGACTGCTCTTTTAAATATATAAAAGTCCCTTTTTCAGTTTAGTACGAGACCCGAGACCCAAGACCCGAGACATTCCCCGAGGCTCGAGACGCGAGCGAGCGAGCGCGTGTGTGGTACACACTAACATACTCATGGGTATGTGGACATGATAGTTTAACAAGTATATGAGATGAACTTATATTTATATTTTAAAAATCACTCATGATTTCACAATGTGGGATAACTCTCATGGTTTAAATCTCATCTCCTTTTCCATTTTCCAGCATTGGCTTTTCTTCCTCTTTCGAGTACCAACCTTCGAGGCCAATTATCATTCACATCCATTCTCCGAATAGGTCATGCGATATACCGTTGCGAATCTCGTCGCAGGAGCTACTCAAACGCTTTGAGTACGGCTTCAAATATTCTAAAGTGTCGCATCGAATATTGACTCAAATATGGTCCATTGACCATTCGAAACACCCATGTTTATAACATGTTTTCCAACATAGTTCAGTTGCTAAAGTCAATAGAGATGATTTTCCACATCACTGTTCAGCTAATTTCCAAAGGTGTCGTTTTCATTTTTGTTCTTATATTGAAATATTTTCTATTTTTCCTATGGTGAGTAAGTTAAAGAATCAAGTCACTATAACTAAATTGCATTGACATTGTAAAACATTTTCATCTCATACTGCAAATATCACTATCCAAAGTGCGCCTTCCATGTAAATTATTAGCAGCTTCATTTGATCTCTACTCCAATTACAAGAAGACATGGGAAATGAGTTTTTAATCTACATTCTCAATTTTTCACATATTTCTCACGTGTAAGACCAAGGCATCTCTATCTCCAACCAATCATCACATTACTTACTATTCAAGGCATCTATCTCCAACCAATTCATATTCAAACAAACAAATAAACAACTTTTTCATATTTTCAAATTAGCAATACTGTCAAGAAACCAGTCACTGTACTTCAATTACATCAAAAACTCATATACTTCATATTTCATGCTCCCAATATCACCATTCAAAATACATAAAACTGATTACAACAATTACAAACCCCCCAATATCACCATGTCTGATGATCACATATATATCTAATCTCTACACGACTAAAATCACCAAAAACAATGGAAAAGAACGCCGAAAATCAATCAATCGAGAAAACCTGTTTGTCGCAAAACCGTGTTCCTCACCTGCCTCAAGTCCCTCCCTTTTAAAGTCCTGCCAACGCCTTCAAGCACCGAAAAAGTTGTGTTATCCATCATTAACGAACCCCTTGCCACTATCTCATGTGGCGGTAGCATCTCCTCCTCTCTCTCCTTCGTCTCGTCGTCATCCAAATCCCTCTTCAATAGCCTAGTCGTAGCCACTGGAACACTCACCTCAAAAAAACCAATAACTAAAATATAAATTCGGAATAAGGCCAAAAGTGGCAAAAACACCAAAAACTACAAATTTAAGAAAAGTTGGAAAGTTCAGGAAAAACAACGCAAACAAAAGTTTTTACAGATTTATTTTTTTAAAAAAAACAGAATGATTCGGAAACGCAAAAGATATCAAAAAAAAAAACTACTTTTATCTCTTCTCGACACTCTCTCGGAGACACTCGTCGGAGCCATATGCAGAAACTTCAGCCCGAGCTCGGTTTCTTGAAAATTAAAAAAAAAGGAAAAGATTCATAAAGTCAGAATAAGCGGAAAAGTGCTCACAATTACCAAAAACTAAAAACTCAGAACATGCCAAAACACGAAAAAGAAGTGGAAATATTAGGGAAAAAATGGAAAATTGCAAACAAAAAAGCATCTCCTCTAGAACACTCACCTGAAAAAAATACATAGAACGAACATAAAATTTCAGGAAAAAAAACAAGCGGGCGAGATCAGTAAACAGTAGAAAAATGCTATAAATTACCTGAAGGCTGTAGCATAAAAAAACAGAAAACATAGGAAAATACAGAAAATCACAAAAATGGAGAGTTATTCAGAAAGTTAGAAAAATAGGAAACTGAAAACAAAAACACATCTCCTCCACTGGAAAACTCAACTGAAAAACACCTAAAACGAAAATTAAAACGCCAAAAAGCCGAAAAAAAAGACGAAAAGTGTCAAAAATTACTACTAATAAACTAAAAATATGAGAATTATAAAAAAAAAAATAGAAAAAAAAGGGAAAAATACAACCGAAAAAGCATCTCTACCAACGAAACACTCACCGGAGAGGAATGAAAAAACTTCCTAGCGGGAACCGACTGCAAGTACTCCCTCTCCTCCTCCCTCATCGGACCGAACACCATCGCATTCCTCGACACGATCGGACGTGGTAGCACCTTCCCCTCCGTCAATGCAGCGAGTATCCCTGGCGAGTCATGACGGAGACGATCGGGGGATAAGGCGGGGGGAGGGTGATCAGAGAAGTCGCCGGACCAGAATACGTTGTTTTCGTCCAGGTCGCGGTGGTGAGGGTCCATTGCAGACTAGAGATATATTTAGAGAGAGAGAGAGATACAGGTGTGTGTATGTATAGAGATAGAGATATAATGAATGTGTATGGTATTGGGGTGTATATACAGAGAGAGATAGAGAGAGAGAGAGTGAGAGAGTGGGGAGACTGGTGAAGAAGAAGAAGAAGAAGGGGCTGATTCACACATTCACGCGTTATATCGATGTAACGGCTGAATTTGTCTTTAGTACATTTATAAAAAAAACTAATCAAATATAGTACAAATTAAAATTATAAAATCCAAAAAGCAGGAATGTAAATAAATAAATAAAAGGAGAAATAAACATTAACATACGATGAAAACTAATATATTTCAACTGGTAAAAGTTACTCACACGTTGCGTGTGAGACGCGTAGCGACATAAATCTCGTAATATATTTTATTTTAAATATAATATTCAAATTTGGTATCATTTATTTTAGTTATGCAGGTTAAAACGAATTATTAATTAATTTATGCTACATTCGTAATTAATAAAATATATTGATGACAAATTGTTAATTAATTAGATTAGGTAAGTTGTAATTATTAAAATAGAGTGAGGGTATTTTCGAAAAAAATATGTAAAATTGGACAGTCTCATTTGACTTGAGTTGAATTATTATAATAGAATGATATTATTTTAAAATTTTAATTTACATAATGAACGGATGTTTACTTATTTACAAGAGACGATGATAAAGGGATGAGATATGTCGTCCATTTTGTGAAGTAATTGACGGATGAGATACAAAATTGAATGGATTGATATTGTATATGACGTTAAAATGAACAAAATAAATTAGATGGAAGAAAATTGAATTTTTGGTAAAGTACAGAGTAGTAAACGGTTCATACCCCAACCTTTTAGCCGTAACATACAATGTAAGCACTATACCATATGAGCTACAATATTTTTTGTTTTATATATTAGTTATAATTAAATAAGTATAATATAGATTTGTTGTTTTGAATATATTAAACTATTAAAATAAAAAATATACTTAAATTAAAAAGTTATATTGTTATTTTCAAGAAAGATAAATGATTATTATTTTCCGATTATAAAAATTATAATGATAATGTATCTCATTTAATATGATAATTATTGATTGTGTGAATAAAACTAAATAATAAAACAATCTGATAAAAAACGTATCAATTTTTTTATCTATTTCATTATTTGTATTTTCACACTATTTTTTCTACTACATGCTAATTTTTTTTTCATTTATTAGGAATATTATTTTTAAACTAAGATCATGTTTCGTGTTAATAACAAGTTTAGATACTTCTTAAGTGAAAATTGTTAATAAAAATTACATCGTCGTAAAATAAAAAAATATGTCGGGAGATTCGAGATAAACCTATCCCGACCCTACGGGATCCCGAAAATTCGGGTCCCGAAAAAGTTGGGTCTCGACTTTTATCGGATCGGGATTTTTTTTTCACTTTCAAAAGTAATTGGATCGGTATACGGATTGAACGTTTACGGGTAGGGTCACGACCCTAACCCACCCACCCCTAGTTATGTCCACGTATGATACGTGAATGATGTACTTTATATCGAAACCCGTGCACTAAACCATGACGATTTGCTTTTGTTCATCGTGTCGATATACGTAAAAGATAAATATACAATTTGCACATTTATTAGCACATTAACCACATCATCAGGTTATGTGTGAGGTACCAAAACAATTTAAACAAAACATATTTAATTGTTAATGAGTTTGATTTAATTTTGTATCGTTTCCTATGTGTCTAAAAACACTGAGTGTCGGAACTGTAAACATATCATTACCCGTCAATTTATATTTTTGTTACCTTATTCTACATTTTTACTAATACCGTGTTTATAAGTAAGAATTACTTTAATTAAAGTACATTGAAAATAATTACTTAATGTTTGTAGGGCCCATATTAAAAAAAGTCTGTAGCATTTTAATATTTTATTAACATGAATGTAAGTATAAAAGGTATTGAACTCAATAATAAGTAAAATAGTTTAAGAAATAATTCAAAACCTTGTTGATTTTTGTTTTATGCAACATTGTCAAATCATTAAAAAAATGAAGCAAAGGTTTTGGTTTAATTTAGATTTATAAATTTGATGCAACAAAGTCATTTATTTTTTGAAGATCACAAATAAAAGTGAATAAAAATAATATAGCTTTAACTCGCTTACGATAGAAATACACTTTCATTAATTTGAGTGTATTTATTTTATTTTATTGGGGTGTCGATTTATAACACTTAGGACTCGTTTGGTACGATGAGATTAGGGTGAGATTATGGTAGTGTGTATTAAAAATACTGTCGGGCTCACAAATACCATATTTGGTACGAAAAGTGGAGGCGGTAGTATTAGTAACATGAGATTAGAAATGATGAGAAATTAGGCTATTTGGAGTAATAGGGGTGTGTGGTATTGAGAAATGCGGGTATTTGGAGTAAAGGAATGTGTGATATATATATATTTTGCAAGTTTATTTATTATAGATATAAATGTAAATTTGTAAAATAGTACAACCCTAATAAAAATCAAACGAACACTTCATTGATATTTCATGCATGTACTATTAATACCACATTCATTTGTTATACCGCCATAGTTCGAAGGTATTGCTAGTCCCATTACTACTAATACCGCAACCAAACGAGCCTTTATGCCTTGTTTGGTTGTGATGAGATTAGGCAGGATAGGATTACAAATGCAGTAGGTTTCATGTATACTATGTTTGGGTGGGCGAGACTATTAGTACAACGGGATAACAAATGATCACAAATAACATCATTTGTAATATTAGGGGAGGATAATATTTATAATCTCAGGATTACATGTACTCCCGTTTCATTATCCGATCTCAATGCCGGGTGTATTCGTGGTCTCAGAACTACTAATCAAGCAACCAAAGGAGTTCTTACTATAGAAATACACTCAAACCAACAAGGAGAAATTAAAACTAGCATATTACCTGGAGTAAAAAGGAAGTTCTTCAGAATATTAGAACCATTACCAACTAAACCAAAACATATAGAACCATAACCAAACATAGTTAAAACTATAGGTCGTAGTAGTATACAACAAATTCACCTGATCCAAAAACATATACATATACATATACATATACATACAGTAATATAAATATATACAAGATTGATTATTTATTATATAAAAAATTAGATATATGTATTTATAACTTAGCGTCGTCGCAAAGGTCTCCACCGCCCTACTCCGGCGGATTCTAGAGAGAGAAATAGAAATAAAAAACCGTAAACCCACACGATGATTACTACTCAGGTAAATCTCCTAATCCAATCCAATTATTTTCTGTATGTAAATATGTTTCTGTAATTTAATTAGTTAAATTAAATTTAAACAACAGAGGAGCTTCTCTAATCAGAGACCTAGATCTCCGTCGACGCCGCAGGGGAAACCCTATTTATCGGTATCGGTGACCGATCCTGCGAAGATGGGGAATGGTGTTCAGGCCTATATATCTTACAAAGTCATCACCAAGGTAATTAATTACTTACATATACTATGTATATATATATGTGTGTGTGTGTGTGTGTGGGTGTTTATAGAAGTATTGGGAAAGTACATGCATGTTTAGGATGTAAATTTGTGTATCAGTTATAATGTCAAAAGTTAATCACGTAATTAAGTTGGAGTATTTGAACAACTTTTGAAATTTGGTCATCACCAAATAATAGCTTATATGTGTGTGTGTGTGTGTGTATACTATGAATGTACAAGTCTTTGGTTTTTAGTTTTTACTTTATTTACATGCTTTATGTGTCTGTCACTGTTTTAAATAGCTCGTTTCGAAGTAAAAAAAAAAACGATTCATAAGCTCAATTCAATGCTTAAAGAGGTTGAAAAGAGCTCGCTTGTGTTTTTTTTTACGCGGATGAAGCTTACATTTTTAATGGTTTTACCAAAGTTGTTGCAAAAACGCTATAGCTATGTCTTCGCGGAACTTGGGTTCGAACATGGGACTATGGGAGTGCGAAATTCATAAATAGATGATTAATTATATATGAGGAGTCGACTTCTTTACCTTTAGTTTTAAGGAAATTACGTGTCAGGATTAACGTTTTTTTTAAAATAAACATGGATGACTGTGCATCGCTTTTGTATTATCAGCTAGTGCTTTCTATGTTGGTGGTCTTGTGCTGCAAGAAAAATTTGATCTTGAATTGTAAGGCCAAGTTTGGTTGGAAATTTTAAGTTCAGTTTCGTTTTTTTTTTTACTTTAAGCCTCTGTGCATTTTGATTGTGTTTCTTTTGAGCTGTTTTGTTTTTGGGCTTGAAATAGGTAAAGATTTGAAAGTTGATTGAATCAATCATTTGAAAGAATACCAAAATGAAAGGACACGTGAGCTGTTTCACATACGGGGGAAACATTAAATCTGTATCAATTGCACTTTTACTCTTCACTAAAAACTAGGCCATGATTTTCCTTATTTGAAACAATTATACAAAAAGGATACTTAATATATGGTATATGGAGTAACTTTTTGACTTATGGCAAAAACCCTGAATTTGGTTTTGCCATTAGTTAAAATTATGGATCTTGAATTGCATGACCAATCCATTTTACCACTTACATATATTCACTTCCCACTCTCTCTGAATAGACCAAACAAGTTTGTATCTATGAAGTTGGGGTTCTCTCTATTTTGAAAACTCGGTCTGAATTCTATGTAGTTCTCAATCTAGATGGTGAACCAATCTTGTTTGTTTTCTTATAGATATCTGCGTGTTTCACTTTAAATATTTATGTATTTGGTTGAATTTTCTCTGAAAATCTCCAAATTTAGTATTTAAATGTATAGTACCAGTTCTAAGATTGCAATATTGTAAGATTTTTGTTTTTTTAATACCTTTAAATATAAGGCGAGGATTGAGATTGATAGTTTAACTGATATTTTTGGTGGTCAAGTCATGTGAGTTTTTTAAGATTGTTTGGTTGCAACTTTTAAACTTAGAACTCACCCCCAAAAAAAGCCTTTAAGCTCAGCTTGTTGTTAAATAGATGCAGTATATTTGGCGGGCAAAGTAAATAACATAGTTGCTTGGTGGTCTGGCCTAATAAAGTTAGAAACTTCAAGCTGAAAGAATCGTTCATTTTCCTCAACCCCAAAAATACTTGCATATATTCTTACAGACGCAATACAGGCCTTAAACTGGGTTGTTGCAGTTCTTTCAAAGTCGGGTGTGGAACTGTGCCATGAAGTTATTACTTGCTTGACTACTATTTTATATCTTAATTTTATTCAGTCTCAGTCACTCTCTTGAGTTTTTGGAGTGGGAGTGGGTCTGTAGTCAACTGATTATTTGGAGATTAGGTATTCTTTACCTTATTAGTATATCTATCATCTAAGTGCAAACAAATCTGTATCTACACTTCTAGAGTACTATGAGGTATAAGGTGTCTTCTGTTTCTTTCTTTTAGTATATTCGTGGGGACAGGTGATTGACTTAATTCAAAAAGTTGGAGTGAGAATGATATCAAGTAACTTGTATGTTGGAATTGTCCCACATCGTTTAGGCATAGATAAAGCCAAGGATTAATATATGCCCCTCTCCTTCCTTACTAATAGGCCTTTTAGTGGGGAATGGACGGGCTTCTACATGGTATCAGAGCCAAAGGCTAGCCGGTTTGTATGATGGGCCACCTCTGATTGCACTTGTTGGGCTTATTGGAAATTGACCAACCTACAAGTGAGGGGGAGTGTTGGAATTGTCCCACATCGTTTAGGCATAGATAAAGCCAAGGATTAATATATGTCCCTCTCATTCCTTACTAATAGGCCTTTTAGTGGGGAATGGACGGGCTTTTACATTGTATTACTCAACACTCCGTGTGTATAGGATTGCTGTTGTTTTCACTACAGTTTTTAATTCACTGGTAACTGGCAGGGTTAAGCATTATGTCCAGATACGCGTTAATGTTGAATGTTTATCTGTTAAAATGAGTAAACAACCTGTGTTTGGAGCTAACCGTTTTCCCATCAACTGTTGAAGTAGCGTTTGTTTCGGTAAATAAAGTTGCCCAACATTGACATTGTCTTCTGATAAAAGAGTTTCCAACCCCCACAACACACACTATTATACAATAGGTATCCAGTTCCTACTCAATCACCGTCAAAGTGTAATGTACCTAATTGGGGAGACAATAGTGAGGAGGAGATGGGGAAGTGTAGGCTAACTAGAAATTGTGCTTAATTGTCAAAATCAGAAGTCAAGGGAGTTTAGTTAAAACCAGAATAAATAATGGTGGGAATGGGTTGGTTTCAATAGAGAAATTAGTGGAGCTTCTGTGCAGGCAGTGCAGCTGTGCAAAGGCAGGGGTTATTTACAATAACTGGAAGAATTATTCCCAAAGAAGCAGTATATCCGAAGTGAGAAGAGTGATTACTGATTAGGCAGCACAAAAATTAATACATCTTGGCACTGGCGTATGTTAGTTCTAGTTTCCCCCCCTCTTATTTCCTTCAGAAATTTCTTTAGCCTTCTTACCTTCTTGTTTTACCTTTTTCTATTGTAATTTCATATTGTAACCTTCAATTGAGTTAAATCGAATACAGAAGATCAGCCTAAAAAATACGCTTATTACATTGGTTCCGTCTTAGATTTGTGCTTAATTAGATCTAAGATCTAGTTGATTCCTTGCACACAGATTTATATGTTTAAACGTGGTCTAGAATGGTAATGCAACTTATTGAGGCCTTTGTCGTCCTTTTTAGAGCTTGTTAGAGAAATCAATATGCCTGAAAAAAGACTTTCTTTTGGGTTATTAAATTTATAATCCAATTTACAAATGCATCTTTGAATGCTGACTAAAGAATAAAGATACATGGTATCACACATATTATCAAATATCCCTGTTTCTGTTAAAATTGACTTGCAACTTAATTTTTGCAGACGAATTTACCAGAATACCAAGGTCCTGAGAAGATTGTTATTCGACGATATAGCGAATTTGTTTGGTTACGTGATCGTCTTTTTGAGAAGTATAAGGGAGTATTCGTTCCTCCTCTTCCAGAGAAGAGTACAGTTGGTAAGTTCTTTTTTATGTGCGGTTTCACTGTAGCCTTATTACAATAGTTACTGTACTTCAATTTTTAGCGCTATATTGATGCTATTTTTCAACAAGTTAACCAATATTTTCATTTTGTTAAATTTCCAACTTCTTTTGAACCTAATGAAGTCATTGTTCATTATGTAAGAGCTTTATGGTTATTGTTCTACATATGATATATGAGAATCATGATTGAAGCCGTTATCTTTACTTCTTCCATCCTTTGCTTCAGCTGTCGTATAAACATCATGCATTTTTTATTTGACAAGAGCCTTTAGCTTATCCATGGACGATAAGTTTTTTGCTTTTTGAAAAAGTTAAATACACTCTTCACATTAAAGAAAATACAAAACTGTTCTGTACAAATTTGTTTTTTAGTTATTCACTGGGTGTAACAAAACTTAGCCTTTGGGTATGTGGTAATTTGTAATTTGTCTCAATAATGCAAGTTCCTTTATTGAGAGTATAATGTTTATTAAGAAGGTAGTAAATGACAAACATGTTACCCCGACCTTTAGTAATAGGCGAATAGCCATATCTTTTGCAGAACTGTATAACAAAAGTAACTGAAGAAAATTAAAACCCACATAAGGTTCGGGTGTTACACGTATTGTATTTTATTCCTTATTACTTTTTTGCAGGGATTGTTGAGCCAAGCACAGCGTAAGTGAGTTTAGTTATTTAGTCAAACTAATTTCGGACTATTTATTTTGCAGAGAAGTTCAGATTTAGTGCTGAGTTTATTGAAATGAGACGTCAAGCATTGGATAGATTTATTAATAGTATTTCTTCGCACCGTGAGCTTCAGCAAAGTGATGATCTAAGAACCTTTTTGCAGGCTGATGAACAGGTCAAATATTGGCCCTTCTTTGCTATCACGATGGCATATTTGCTTATGCTACTCTGAACATGTTTAAATCTTGATACTGTTTTCTGTTGCTGGGTTCAGCTTCTACAAAGTCATCTTGAAACAAATGTACATTGTTATTGAAAATTGTGGAGAACTGTTGGATCATGAAATGTTTTTTTTTTGATTGAAAACATATGTTCCTTTTAAGTATATGGAAAAGGCTTATTTAAACATGTATCACAAGTCAGTAATATGATTGCCATAATTGTGTATTTGCTGAACTGGACACATGATAGCCTGGAGTTTATTAATTGACATCGATTAGAAATTTGATGGATATAATTTATCCAATTAACTTGATAAAATAATACAATTATGGACGTCTAAAGATTATAACTCTGAACTGCATATATTACCGATCAGTCAGATGGTAAACTTTTAATAGTATTATATTTCTATATTATTTTCATGTATGTCTTTTTCTTGTTATTTGAAATATACAAAGCTAGTAACTTTTTGGATTGAATGTTTGGAAGTTTGTTTGTAACAATAATCTGAAAAATGTTGCTTCAACAACATGCGGTGGCCATTGTAAATTCTTTATCATGTTATTGAAGAGTTAATTTTTACAGTATTATCCATATTTGGTGTGAATAACCATGATGATAGTTTCTGTTTTTTGAAAAGGAGTTTGTCTCGATACTTGGTATATACGACACAGTAAGTTTAAAACTTGTTCAAATATAGGCTTGTTCTCTCGAGATTTGTTCTAGTTGTCTATATTGCGGGGTTACTTTGAAAAGTTCTACTGCTTGTTAATATAGAGAGTTAAAATTTTGAATTAGGAAATTTAATGTGTCCAACAACTCTCCTATTCACATTCCTCCATAGTTTATCTATTTGATCTCTAGTTTCTTTTTATGCCTAGCTTCTTTTTTACTTCTCTTGTTTCAGACCATTTTACGTACAAGTTATTTAATTCTTGAAGAGTTTAAAATGAATTTCGTTTACATTGTAATGAATGCATTTTATTGTGTTGGTAAACTAGTGGAGTTTCCTGGTTCTATCCAACTTTACATTGGTAATTTTGAGAAAGGGAGTGTCTCAGTGGAAATGCAACAAAAGGTTTGCTTGATCACTGACAGTCTGACATTCTTTATGAGTTTTGGCAATAGATCTACGTGTATTTAATGAAGATTTCTAGTGTAAGGTATTCGTAGGTACATATTGAATTTTGTCAGTTGACATTAATGATTTTTTTTTAAAAAGCAACAAGCACCAAGTTAGGTATGGTTACGATGTTAAATACTCGAAGCTTAATTAACTTAATCTTTCTATTGAGGTTTGGACTTTACCCAGTTCAGTTTTTATGACTTAGGGGAAACTAGCTTTTGATTGATTTGGCTTTATATGAAAAAATCATGCAAGAAAAGGGAGTCAGGTCTCTTTTTCGTCAGACACCAAAAAGAATGTATTAGCAACATACGTTTACAATAACATGGTGATAATCTCCATCAAGTCAGTTCTCATACAATATGAATATCTTGCGCCCAATAATTATAGGATTTTTACCATTTGGTACATAGTATCACTCCTCAGCGAAATATGGCTCCTGATAGCTTGGTAGTGAAAGTAGTTTCCTCATGCTACTTATGATTGGAAAACTTGTACTACAATACTTGGCCTAAATCACGATTTGTAATGGGCCACAATGTTCATTGCCACGCACACGGATGGGAAAAAAAATCACATTATTAAATCCTTCCTTATGTGGGCTTAGGGGTAGTATGAGAAATAACACAGGAAAATTGAATGGGCTCGGTCGAATAGGAACCCACACTGAACCTGCCTATTTCTTATACCTAGCCGCTTTCTCAGATTTCATATAGAGTAGTTTGAATTCGTTTGCGGTGTAGATCTAGATAAGGGGTTTGTTTGAGGTTCCATTTGTTTGAAATTTCTGATTCGTGAGCAAAACCTGGTTTTGATTTTTCCCTGTCTTTTCTAAATTAATTCACCCCATAAATCTTTTCTTATTCTAATTCCTTTCTTCCTTTTGTGAGTTACTTATATTGATTTTCCTGTCCTTTCTGTGTTTTTCTTTGCAGACAATGGAGAGGGCCAGATCTCAGGAAACTGGTATCTTTAAGAAAAAACCTGCTGATTTAATGCAAATCTTCAAGGTATACGGTGTTATTGAAATTAACTTATTATTTCTTTATCTGTAGTCGTTTCTGCTTGTTTTCTTTTGCAGCACGTCGAGTTTAAAGTTTCTTATAATAGACAATTTGCCAGAGATTTATTACCTTTTTAAAAGTATGTTGAGACTGGATATCTGATCTATATCACAAAGATAAGATTTCCCTGATCAAGATCCCTTCTCCAAACAATTAGGTTTGTACTAATAGTTGCAACTTAAACATACACCAGTTTTCATGGGCTATCTGGCTCCGTCTATGAAGTTGTCTCTTTCTATTAGGTGGGTGTCTCTTGAGTATCAGATTATTACATGGTTCACATTGGTTGATAGTAAGAGAAGAATGTATAAAAGTTGGGCAAGAAAGTAAAATGCTTAAAGTTGAAAACTGTTTATCCTCTTGTCAGCTTTTTCAGAATTCGAGAGAGATTGATCATAATTGAAGAGCTTCTAAATTTTGCCAGTTGTCATTTTTTCCAAGTGAAGAGATTGCCATCTCTCATTTTTTGCTTTATAGTCTGTATCGATTTTTTGTATGTTGATTTTCAAATGAATGGTGAAATGTCTAATTATGTTATCTATATTGGTCTGTGGCAGGATGTGCAATCTAAAGTAAGTGATGTTGTTCTTGGAAAGGAAAAACCAGTAGAGGAATCTAACCCTGAATATGAGAAACTTAAAAATTATATCTTTGAGCTTGAAGATCACTTGGCTGAAGCTCAGAAGCATGCATATCGCCTTGTCAAGAGACACAGAGGTATCTATTGCTTCTTATTATTGGCTCATAAAGTGACATGGGGTATAACTGTTTGCTGAAAAAGGCAGGGAGAATAACAGGAAAAATTGCGAATATATTCTTCAGTTTAGTTGTTAATTTTAATGAGATGATTTTCACAGAATTGGGACAATCCCTATCGGACTTTGGAAAGGCCGTTAAGCTTCTTGGTGAGTGTGAAGGAGATAATTTAGGGAAGATTTTTTCTGAGCTTGGGGCTAAGTCAGAGCTTTTATCAGTTAAATTGCAAAAGGAGGTAGCAATGATCTAGTTTCTTTTGTTATTTAGTTGGTAACATAACTAAAAGTGGTCCAGTCCATTTCTTTTTTAATCAATAACTCCCTCTTTCCCCCTATCTTTTAGGCCCAACACCTCCTGATGAATTTTGAAGAGCCGTTGAAGGACTATGTTCGGGCGGTGCAATCTATAAAAGTATGTTTTGGTGCTTAATTCGTTATATGCCCCATCTGTCATTTTTCTCTGAAGTTTTTAGATGTAGCCTGGCGTTGTCCTATTGATTTGAAAGAATAACTTGAAGCTTTTAGAAAACACATTTGATCACATTTCTGGGTCTTTAGTTACAGTCTTCAGTTTAGCTTTGACGGTGATCTTTTTCTTTACCTTGTTTATTTTGAGGGGGCAGATGCCTTGTCTGTTTATCATAATCGAATTTTTTTTCCCGGTGTTTGAAACAGGCCACAATTGCAGAGAGAGCCAATGCTTTCAGGCAGCAGTACGAACTAGCTGAAACAATGAAGCTGAAGGAAATAGATTTGTATGGTCCCTGAAAACTTAACTTCTGCTTTTTCTTTTGACTTTAATTTGCTCATTTTGCGTTTTATTGCTAAACGATAAGCAAGCCTAACTGATGTAATGCTGGACATACTAGCTATAGTACTAGATTCCTAGGTGACTAGGCTCGCAACTTCTGATAGTAGTAATTTTCAGTATTGAAAGGTATATCAGTTGATAAAACTAAGTAGCTTGCTATTTTTGTTGAAATATACGGAGTATTTTTCATTTTACACTGGTCTCGTTTAGCAGGGTTGTATTACCAGTATGTGTCGTGGAGAATCATTTTCCCATGCATTTACATTTTACACACTTGCCGATACACCTCAGATAGGCTGCAAAATGGTGAGTCCTGCTAATGTTATAAGAAGCAGCCAAAGGTCGCGCCTAGGTGCTAGGTGAGGAAAAAACGACCTCAATAAGGCCGTCTGCGCTTCCCACTCCCGCTTTGACTCCACCTTGCCTTTTGTAACCTTGAGTCTTGTTCTTCATTTTTGAACATTTCCCAGGCTATTTGAATATTTGATATGTTAAAGCGTAACAAAACCGGTTAACCCTTAGGACCAAATCTTAGATATGATTACTACTGAAATTAAAGTAAAGTTTAATTATGTTATCAGGGAAAGTGTAGGCACTCTTCCGAGGTGGATGCTTTTGGTAAAAAGGTAGGGAGTCTTAGGATTTGGAGTCTTATGTTCTGGGTTATGGCCATGTTACCTGTAACAAAACCGGTTAACCCTTAGGACCAAATCTTAGATATGATTACTACTGAAATTAAAGTAAAGTTTAATTATGTTATCAGGGAAAGTGTAGGCACTCTTCCGAGGTGGATGCTTTTGGTAAAAAGGTAGGGAGTCTTAGGATTTGGAGTCTTATGTTCTGGGTTATGGCCATGTTACCTGTAAGGTCTCATGGTCCTTTTTGGTCATTTAATCTCTAAATCAAATGCGTTATGGATATAGTAGTTACGTACTTATGTCTCCTGAATTCCATTGTACCTGAGATCACAAATCAAGTTTTAATACTTGACTGGATGGTAAATATTCGGATGTTTATTTAAGTCTACTAAATTTTACGGGAGACAGTCTCGGAGAGGAAATTGACATTACAAGAGGATGTCAGCTCAACATTATTGGAAATCATAAACATCAAATGTCAGTAAAATAATACAAACTGAAAGAAAACTGGCCCTCTAGTTTTACTTCTAAGGAGATTGACATAAGTAGATGGACATAAGTTAGAGAGGATGTGCTTTCAAGGCTAATGATAACCGTACTCTTATCAAGTTTGTGCTCTTTTTACTGTAGGGTAGGTACTAAGAATTTGGTAGTAAGCTTATTATAAAACCTAAGAGAAGAATATTTAGGTACGAGTATCTGACCTCAAAACTTCCAGATGAAAGAAAAAAAATTCTACAAGGAAACAACACTACCACCATTGCCACTAGTAACAAATACAGATTAAGGCACAAAACTGTTGCTAATAGGTTGCCTGATATAAAAGGAATACATAACGTTACAGAAGAACAAGAATAAAAAGTTCATAACGATCCTCATGAGCTTGAAGTGGTCTATGGAGAAACTGTCTTTTGTCATATTTGTTTCTTCTCATCACCCTTTTTGCTATTGGTCGTCAAGCCAAACAAATCAAGATTTATACAGTAAGGTAGTTTGGTTTAGTAAATTGAAGGTGTTGGGCTAGAATTTTCACCAAGCAACACTGGTTGAACATAGCCATGTTTGTTTCTCGGTTAAATTTGCTAGTTGAGATATGTCTAGTAGTTTAATTTCAATATACAGGTGGTCTGGCTGCTGTTCATCAGTGATTTGAATTTGCATCTGTAAGATGGTTGGGTGTAAAGTGTTAACATCTCGACCTAACATGGGATTTGGACATCTTTCAAATACACCTCTCTATCTTCTAATGTTATCTCTGGTCCTGAAACATGCAGTATCTTTCAGGGTCATTATCATAGGAACTCTTGTTTTTTTTTTGTTTTTTTCAGGAAATGAGGATTTGAACTATCCTCGGATTATTTTCTGAAAGATACAATTTATCTCATTAATCTTTGATCAAATAAGAATTTATGAAAGCCCATTTTCTCGTCAGCTGAAACTTGTCATATACGCGTAAACAGTTTAGGGCCTTTAGGCCATTCGCTAAACTCCATCGAACCACTGCTTATAATTTGTGTTGATCGATCTCATTCCTTCCGGTTTGAGGCTCCTTTAATCAGGCTGCATCTTTAGTTTTCCTGAAATAAAAAATATATATATATTTTGATTTATAACTTAATTACTTCTGTTTGCAGAAATAAACTCAGGGTGACCCGGTCCGAGAAATTGCCAGAGGCTGAACGTGATTATGAAGTGGTGGGTTTAGAATATTCCATGTCTGGGAAGCACGTATTTTGTTTGATATGTTCTGCTCGCTTATTTTTCGTTTGTGTTGCAGATACAAACTGATAGCGAAGAAGCAACTAGAAGATTTGAGCTTATTGTCCAGCGAATGAATGATGAAATTGTGCGTTTCCAAGAGCAGAAAACGTTAGATATGGGGCTTGCGTTTCATGAATTTGCAAAGGGGCAAGCTCGTCTGGCCAACGGCATAGCAGATGCTTGGCGAAGTCTAATTCCTAAACTCGAAGCTTGCTCATCTTCTTAGTGCAAAATCTTAAACACCGACTTATCTGTGTTGTATACAAAAATAGTCGGTAAGTTTTAGTTTTTGATTTGTACAAAACCAAAAGAGAGCAAAATGAAAATTGAAAAGTTTTATGTGAGGACAAGATTTACATAGCAAGAGTACATGTAATTTAGCAAGGGTGGACTTTCCTTGATTTTCTGAACTTTCTTTTCCTTATAAAAGCATTTTTGAGAGTAAGAGGTAGTTTTGAAGGCTGATAAAATTGAGAACTTCATAGATTCTACCCAGATTGTTTCTTTATTGCCTTCAATAATATGCTCCATTCTTATCATTGAGACTTGATCTATTTGTGAGGTGCCCTCTCTTAGCAAACACTCAAATTAGTTTATACTCCAGAATCCAGATTTGTGACGATACGGATGTGCCTATTATTTCATTTTATGGATTCTATTTTCAACATTCTTTTATCAGCCACTACTTCTAATATTCGTATAATTTTGTAATGGAAAAGAGATGAGTGGACGCAAATTCTTAATGGAAAACAAACGAGGTGTCTGATGTTGCTATTTTTTGTAAAATCACGTATCCAACTCGACTATTCCTCTTAGAAGACCTTTATAGTGTACTTGTTATAGAGCTGTTACATGGCACAAATTGTGTGCCCAGCTCTTCATTCAGTGGTCACATTTTATAATTTCTACTCTTTTGTATCTTCGAAGCTCTAACCCTTGAGGTTATTTGAAAATCTAATAATTGTATTATCGTCGTATAAGTTCCTTTCTAATCGATGACATACTCTGAATGAATATGGCAAAGTTATATAAGTTGTCATACTAGTGAGAACGAATTAAACTCAAGAATTGTTTTTTTCCTCTTTTAAGCTTCGCAGAAATTGAGCGTCGGTGACATTATAAATGTTGATGATTTCTCGTAATTTATGTAAATTTGACACCCCATAAACCAATCATAGCTTCGCCCTTGTTAAGTCAATGGTGACCCTTTCTTACTCAACTAATTATAAAAGACGTGAATCCTTTGACTAAAGACAACTATACCCAACCTACTGCTACTAATAAGTAATAATATAAATGGAACTAAAGATAAAGTCCATGGTGCTACAAGTAGCTTACCAGAAAATCAAAAACGACCTAGTCTAAGTTTCCCATTTGACAATTCTTAAAATTACCCAAACCACCCACATGCATATCACAATAGCAGTCCACCTGAAATTCCTATAATAAAAAATCGCCCACCCACTTCTTCGCCATACTCCCTTGCAAGTGAAAACATAAAAATCGGACCAGTTATAGCTACCAATCGCAGCCGATGAGAGCATATCTTTTAAGTCCGAAGAGAGCATATCTTCGGATACTTCCTTTTGATGTCGGCAAACTAAAAAATATTTAATTTTTTTAAAATTTACCGTGATTTTTGCAATGACCAACAGTTTGTTTTTTTTTAATTTCCAAAATAGAAGTTTAAACTCGGATTTTGGTTATTATAAGCATTCTTTTTCTTAATAATAGCAGTTTTATTTACGATAACTCCAACAATCTAATTCTAGTTCCGTCCAACACATGAATATATTTATATATTGCAGATGTATATGTAGAAAGAATTAACATGACACATGGTTAATGTATAAGTGGACAAGTGTGGGACACATGTCATATGTTTCAGCTAGTTTGGTCTCCCTTCTCATATGTCTTTGTGTATATATAGATGTATGTGGATGTGAAATTGTATAAAGATATAGAAAGAAAAGGAGAGAGACAAATATATATTAATATGTATAAGAAGTGAGACAAGGTAGAACTTGTCTCTATATATATTTCCTATACACATATATATACATATATACTTTTAAAGGAGTGAATAAAAATCTTGAAACACCATTTGTACAAATTTGAGGAGTTAGTAAACACCATTAATAAGTGCTCAATAGGTATATTTTATAATAATCTCTTTATATTCATTCACTTAAATTATTTATATTTTAAATTAAAATCTGGAAAATCAGTTTTTCGATCAAACATCTCTTATATTCGGATTTTTAAGAAATTATTTACAAAGTAAAAGTCTTTGGTTATTTTATATGTTAAACTAGACTTCATTACCTTTCCAACAAAAAAATTATTTACGAATTTTGAAGCTTCTATGTGAGAGTTATGATTTTTCTAAACTGGAAAATCAGTTTCGAATTTTCGATTTATGATGAATTTCTAAAGTCGGGGAAAAAATGTTAAAAGTTTCCAGAAACTGAAAAACAGACGAGGATTTAATATGTATAAAAACATACATAGGAGTTGGTAAAAAATATGAAATAAATATATGTCGTACCCAACACAATAAGAAAATCTATAAAGTTGGATTTACATCGTTTGGACATATATAGACATAGCAAATGACATTTCAATCACAGACTCGGATATTGGACATTTAGAAACTATTTTTGGACAATCTGTGCTTAAGGACAAAGCACAACATAAATCAAAATATACGGACCCATATTAGTGCTTCGTGTGTATAATCTTAATTTTAATTTATTACTTGAATAATGATGTGTGAATAAAAATTATAAGAGGGAACGGTTGTTAAAACGGAATTGAAACTTAAAACGGAATTGAAACTTAAAACGGAATTGAAACTTAACGAGAAATTACACATAACAAAGGTGGGTGTCGAAAGTTTAACATTATTATAATTTTGTCTTATTTGGCTAATTTTCCTTTCATTTGACAGACTCAAGGCACAATAAAAAATGCAAGTTTCCAATATGAGGTGTTTTGTGAAAGTTTTTCTTATTTCAGTTTTAATAGAAATGATTCCTTTTAATAACAATAAAAGGGTGGTCCCGACTATTTGACTTTTTTATTTATTTAAAAAATGTCTTGTTGAATTAACTTTAGTAGTTTTCCAATTTGGTTATTTAAAATAAAATAAATTCACCCACTTTCTTCTCAATATCGACGGATTTGCTTATAAAAAACAAAACTTTTCACAATTAAAGAAAGAAGTAAAGTTTTTATTTTTGGATTTTCTTTCATAGGCAGCCACGGCAGTTTTTCTTTCATGTTCAACAAACCAAAATATCTCATTCTATTTCTATTGTTTTGTATAAAATTAGAGGATACAAAACGAGGAAACATTTCATTATTTCATCTTATTGTACTTTGATCACGACAGTTTATTTCATTTGCAATCACGGCATTTTATTCCATAATTATAAGATGATTTCGAATTGGTGGTATAAATTTAAAATCTAACAATTTTATCTAAATTAAAATAGACTTCACATGAAGAACACGTAATTTAACCCCATTACAAATATCAGTATGTACGATGCAATTTTGAGGACATTGTCACAGTTGGGGTAATTAATATGTTGTTAATTGTAAGTTTGACTGAATTATCTATAACTTTTAAAATAGAATCCGGTCAACATACTTGTAAAACAAGAATGAATATTCTTATATTGCAGCTTACCTGTCTTAAAAAAGGCCGAAATGTCATAAACAATAACTAAAAAGGATTATCACTGCCCAATAGTAAGCATAATCATGTATATAGTAGTCAAGGCCGGTCTTGAGGGATTACTAAGAGTCCGAGTGAACCGGTCATTCCACCCAAAGAACAAATAATTTCCGTATACAATAATAATTTATAGGAGTACTCTATTTTTTTCTAGATTTTCTAATAAGCAATTTTATTTTTTTTACTTTAGCCAACTCACCTAATTTTATTTTTTTTTGACGTCTCTGATAGTAGTATAACCGAGCATATATATATATGGAGCATATAGTATATATGCAATATACTTTCCAAAGCATTAAGTGTAAAGTAGAGGCTCTCAATTCTTTTGACTAATTATTTTATTTAAAAATGAAGGAAGACATGAAATGGATTGAGGAGGATAATGGTTATGATGCAATCGTAGTGGGGTCCGGATACGGTGGCTCTGTTGCTGCTTGTCGATTGTCGATGGCGGGAATAAACGTTTGTTTGCTTGAAAAAGGCCATAAATGGGAATCTGAGGATTTTCCAACGGACAGTTTGAGTATCTCGTCGACAGTGAGAGTAGAAAACAAAAACATCGGAATTAACTTTGGTAACAAGGAGTCCTTGTTTCAGGTATGTATCTCATTAATTCTGGTTATAAGATTCTAACAACTGTTTTGTTACCAAAAAGCAAAATTAGTAAATGCGAGTAAATAGATTGTCCTTGTTTTCCAAAAACAAATTTTAATTATATTTGAAGAAAATCAGGTGTTACATAATTTTGATTGAAATAGATCCAGTTAAGAACCTGATTGTGGTAAAACTTGAATACAGAAGAAACTTTCTCTCAGGCGTTGGATGAGAAATGTTAATTTCACTGTGGATAATGACTGAGTCATGATCATCTGCTCCATTATTTATGCTTTCTTTTATGTGCCTTTTGTTATTTTTGTTCAAAATAATACAAACAACGAAGTTATGTAAATTTTAAAAGTACACATGGTACGTGTTCTCAACACAATGATATTTTTTTTTCTAGAATCTAAGTTCTTGCAATTCTTTCCCCAGGTACATGTAGAAGATAATTGTGTAGCAGTGGTTGCATGTGGGCTTGGTGGTGGTTCACTAGTGAACGCGGGAGTAATGGTACCAACTCCACCTCGTGCCAAACGCGACACGAAATGGCCAAAAGAGTGGAATAAGGATTGGGAAATTTGTGAAGCCTCTGCTTTGGAAATGCTTAGAGTACAAAGTGTTCCCCATACATTTTCAAATTCCAAAATCATGGAACAATTGTTGGTTCCAGGATATGATTTTGAAAACAGTTTTGATGGTCCGGTGAAACTCGCCATGAACGTTGATATTGAAGATCAGGGTTATAATAAGTCGATGAAATCAAAAAATACGAGTCCTTGTTTGGCTTGTGGAAATTGTTTAGCTGGATGTCCTTATAATGCCAAAAACTCTACCGATAAAACGTATTTGGTTTCGGCTCTCCAGGTTATTGTCTATTTTCTGCATACTATATTAACTTTTACTTCTATTCCGAGGTTTTAAGAGAAAAATTGATTTTGCAAGTCCAAAAAACAAACAGCTCAGAGATAAAACAATATGTTTTCATGAAATGATTTTCCTTTTTATTTTGGGTGTTAAAGACGAATTCCTCTTATATTTCGTTCAAGTCCACCAATGTATATTAAATTGTTTATGGTACTATTCTAATTGTTTCATCGAAAAGTAAGTTTTTAATTGCACAGGCAGCCTGTACCATAAAGACGGAATGTCAAGTTCAATATATAGTAGAAAATTTAAATTACTTAAGCCGAAATGAGGAAGTACATGGAAAAGAACAAAGGGCGCGTCGATGGCTTGTCTTTCTTAATGAGATTGACTACATAGCTGCTGATTTTGTCATTCTTTCAGGTAAATTTATTGTTAAATACAAACGGAATGATCTCAGTACTAAGTTGGTGGAGACGAAAACAATGTTTGTTTTAATACACTCTTTACACTAAATTAACTTTTCTCTGATAGCTGGAGTTTTCGGAACTACTGAAATATTATTCAGATCAAAATCGAAAGGACTAAGTCTATCGCAGAAACTCGGATCAGGGTTTAGCTGCAACGGTAATAATGTTGCTTATCTTTCTGGAAGCTCGGTCCCTTTGAATGCTTATGGGTTAAACGCTAAGGACATCTCAAAAGTGCCTTTTCAACAAAGGCCAGGACCTTCAATTTCTTCATCATACACCTCTTCCTCAGGGATAACAATACAGGTTCAAGTTCAATACATAGAAAGTTTTTTTTCTTTTTATTTAAGTAAAATAGTAAATTGTAACCGAAAGAAGCCAAATAAAAACAAGGTCTATAGCCTGCATATGCAGACCAGGTAATACCAAATACGTCATAGCCAACAAATTTCAACGTTTTTATTCCATGTTGTATCGTGCAGCTAAAATTTTATTTAGAACGGGAAATAACACGATACACAGTAATGCATAGCCAACAAATTTTCGATCGTTAATCAATCAAAGGCCAAAGGTTCATCAGTAGGCATAGAACAACAAATCTCGTTAATGAATAATTTCATAGTACGCTCTATATCTGGAAAGTCAATTTCCTTTTACTAAAAATATTAAGACATTCAGTTTAGCCTTGCACATGTCTTAGGCTTACACTTTATATATGTATAATTGATGACAGAGTGCAGTACTTCCAACCGCATATCCATACCTTTTATTCAAAGGGATTGTCACTTATGGATGGCCAAACGGCTCTTGGTTCTTACATGGCGTTATCGATAAGCTGAAACATGTATTTAAACTTAAAGGTAGCAACGCAATGATTCTTAACACGATGGGATATGATGATAGTGACGGTGAAATAAAATTTGACAAGGAGAAAAACGAAATCCATTTCTATCCACCTCATGATTTCCTACTGCCGAAGAAAGTTAAAGTATTTCAGAAAATAAGCAAAAAGTTAGGAGGAACTTTGTTCATGTCAAGATATAGAAGCACATCGGTTCACCTTTTAGGAGGGTGCAACTCATTTACCGATCATTCACAAGGAGTGTGTAACCCTTATGGGCAAGTTTTCGATAATAAGTCCCCTATTTCTGTGCACCAAGGCCTTTATGTTTGTGATGCCTCTTTAATACCTTGCTCTATTCGTATAAATCCAAGCTTAACTATTGCTACACTAGCCGAGCATGTTAGTAGGCATCTCGTAAAAGATATTATTAAGTACAAGAGCCAACTAGGTACGATTTGTATGGATACAGTTTCAGATAAAAAACAAGGTTCTGTGACTAGTTTTAAAATCCCAAAATCAATTATCAATTTCAAGGAAACTATGAGAGGATATATAGGCGGGATGCCATGTGAAGCATATCTTAGATTGGAAATAGACTCAAGTGCTTGGAAAAGAACATACCCGAAAAATGAACCGTCTCGAGTATATGATCATGATGGGCTGCTAAAAGGTAAAGTTGGAGGATACATTATATTCAGAGCTTTGGAAGTAGATAAGTTACAAATTATAAATGGAGAAGTTGATTTGTGCAAAGTTGATGAAAGAACTCCGTATACTCAATATATGCACTACCGTCTTCATCTTGCATCTTCTTCTGGTTCAAGGTCTCGTATAATTTCAGATAATTTTAGTTTTCATTTTCACTTTAGTTCTTCACTTTTTTGGAGG
Organism: Primula vulgaris; assembly: GCA_963920805.1. Classification (NCBI taxonomy): domain Eukaryota; kingdom Viridiplantae; phylum Streptophyta; class Magnoliopsida; order Ericales; family Primulaceae; genus Primula; species Primula vulgaris. The sequence goes on from OY987213.1 coordinate 38,775,569, forward strand.
AAAAAGTATCTTAACAGTCAAATGTCTATGAAATGCAGATATTTGCTTCGTGGGAAGAAAATTCTGAATCCGTATCTTTTGGCACTATACACATGGTCGGAGACAACGACTATGCATGCGACCCTTACTAAAATCTATCCGAACAACTCAAAGGAAGAAATGGTGAAATTGAAAGGGAGCTTAAGGATTTCAATGGTAGAACTTTTCAAGACCTTAGCGAGTCTTAATGGAGACATGAAGGGGAAATTTATATATCTTTTATTACGGAGTTTCTATAGAACTTATATATCACAAGTTCCACGAGGGAGTCGTGTTGAGATTTATAAATCCGAGATCCCTTCAATTCCTTATCCAAATAGCATCCTGCACGAGATACGAGCAGGTACTCAAAGCATGAACCGGATTCTTGCTTTTAAATTAGTAATAGTAAGATTTTCTGGATTTATATTCCACATTCATCCCTAATCAAATCTTATATTTGAATGTTACCATCAAGAAAAAAAGAAGGAAAATAAAAATTAGCCCTCTTCGCATGCTTTCTCTTTGCGAGATTAGTATTTATTTTCTTTTTGCCGAGATGCCGTAATGTTATTTTGTCAATTATGCAGAGGACGGGTTCATGATAAGTTGCAGACAGTGGGAATGTATTAACTATCCAAAGAAACTCGACAAAGAAAGAAAAGTGAACCCTATACTTCTTATCAATGGGTATGCAACCGAGAGTTATTGCTTACCAACAGAACCAAATGATTTTGTAAGGACTCTGCTAAAGGAAGGGCATGAGACATGGCTACTTCAACCAAGATTGTACCATTTAAATTCATCAAACCATTTCACGGTCAACGATATTGGTAGATTTGATATCCCTGCTGGTAAGTAATTAGATTTCACTGTGTACTTATTATGAACTAAAAGTAGGTTTTCTAACAACTTTTTTGATTCTTTTGTTGTTGTAGTGATAAATGAAATCCATCGTTTACATGGGCAGTCGACAAAGGTACACGTGGTAGCACATTGTGTTGGTGGCTTAGCCATTCACATTGCTCTTATGGGAGGCTATATATCTGCAGTACATATAGCTTCTCTATCCTGCACCAATTCTTCAATGTTTTTCGACCTCACTTTTTCATCTAGATTGAAAATGTGGCTTCCAATCATTCCTGTAAGTGTTATTCTCCCGCCTTGCCATAATGACGACATAGATTTTGTTCTTGAAATTTTAATTCCTTCTGTAATGGAATAATCACCGCAAAATTTGGATCTCACTAATGTTAGGCGTATCTTACTAATCATATTGAGGCAAATCTAGTGCATAAGAGAAAATATTACTATAAAATATGTGCAGCACTGTTAGTCAATTATCTCCTATCGCCACTAAGAAAAATTACTCGGGAAACTATCACACGGTATAGACTGCAGATTTTCTTTAATACCCAATTCTATGACTCATTTTTCAGATTGCCATTATACAAGGATTTGAACATTTCGTTCAAAAAGAATAAGCTAACAATATAATATCTCGGATATTTATATGATAAGGATTGCTTCAAATTGTCTAAGACTCTAAATACATAACATGGAGTGTATCTTTAAACTTCAGTAGTTCCAATTCATAATTCAAGTGAGGCAAAACTTAAGAACCATCAGTTCCACATTCGTTTTAACTTTTCATAATAAAATGTCTGGCATTTTAAATGAATCTTCCAAGCACTCCTAGCTAGAAAGAGTTGCGTCCATCCTATTTTGATTTATAAGAAGGGGAATGCTTTATCATTTTGGTTGCATATTCTATGTAATGCAGATATTTTGCAGATCTAAGGCCTATTTAATCCCTGCCCTCTATATATGCAGATGTCAATGGTCATACTAGGACGAAACACGATCCTACCACTCTTGAAATCATCAAAAGTGACTTTACGACAAAATCTCCTAAAATCAATAGCCCGCATGATGCCACGTCTCCAGAGATGCAATTGCGATGAGTGTGAAGTTTTTTCAGGCATATTTGGGAACGCTTTTTGGCACGAAAACATAAGTCTCAGTTTACATAACTGGCTAAACAAAGAGAGTTTACCAAGCCTACCCATGTCGGCGTTCCCTCATATAAGAAAGATATGCAATGCCGGATTTATCGTAAATTCATCTGGTGAAAACTCTTACTTGGCACATCCGGAAAGAATGGCGGTCCCTACGCTATATATTTCTGGTGGGAGAACTCTCCTTGTAACACCACACACTTCATTTCTTGCGAATAATTACATGAAAATGCACCAACCAAGTTTTAGGCATGAAAGGGTTGTTCTAGATGGATTTGGTCATTCGGATTTGTGGTTAGGTCAAGAGTCGAGCGAGAAGGTTTTTCCCCATGTTTTGAAACATATTAATATAGCCGAAGATGACGAGAAAAGTGCGAGTGAAATCAACATAAACAATAAGGAGGCTTTAGCGCTGGATGATGATCTATTTGGAGAAGAAAATAAGGGGTTTCGTAGTTTTATGTCTCCTTTGGCCACTCTTTGGTTGTTCATCTTGTTGCTTTCCATGGTTATTTATTATTTATATTAAAATTCTGCCGAAGCAGTAATCAGGGGCAGTAAAACCAAATACAATTTGGAAACTTTCTTATCAAGGATCAAAATATTTTAATCGATATATAATTCTGTATGTAGATGAAATTAAATATGCTATAATAGAATTTGGAGTTGTGACAGATATAGTCGGTAACCAGTTATTTATATCCATTCCGATCGCAACAATTCTTAAATTTGAATGTTTTTTTTTTTATACAGCCTGAACTCTTTTCTCCCTGCTTAACTCTATGTGCCTTTTTTATTCCTTTAAACATCTTTACCATTATATTTTTTTGATTCATTCAACTCACAAACTTAATCTTTCTAAGGTTTTTGTTTAAAGATTACAAGTTTGAAGGCGTTATGTTTTTCTTCCATTTACATTTTGGTGGGAATAGTGGAATACAAGAAGTATTAAAAGTGCGGGGATCGAGTTTATCTTTAGACTTTAGTAAATAATATTTTCGCCAATTTTCTAATCCACTTATGATAAATATCCTAAGTTTGTCTTACAAACGTACTTTGTATCAAAGGTCGGCCATAGATACTTATGACGATGTAAAGGACGTTATATATATACAATTAAACATGTCATATTAGAGCAAACAACATCAATTACCTTATATTTGTTATGTATGTTAGAATGAAATTCTATCTTTTATGATTTAGGGAGATTTTACATGCATCAATCTCCTTATTTTTTCTCTCAAAATAATAAAATATGTTTTTATTCAATTCAAAAAATATATTTTAATGAAATGTGTTGTTGTTACAAAATGGTGAGTAATAAAGCGTAAAAATATGAGAGAGAAATCAATAGCTAATGTTTTGACTTTCGCGGGGGAGTTTGGTCTCTTTGTATATATATACAAGGGATATGAAGCTCACCTCTAATTTGAGAAGTTAGATGGGGAACTGATGCAACACTTTTTTTTAATATGTTTCCTTCAAATTTTGAGGAAAAGTGGTATTTGAGTTAATTGATGCTAATGCTCTTAAGTTCCATGTTGAACAAATTGATGTAACCATGGAGAAAATGCTAAGTTAAGGTACATAACCACTACAACACAACAGCAGCGACGGAAATATTCGTCGGTAAAACGTGAAATCCGTTGCAGATTGTCTCTTTACGACGAAAATTTCCGTCTCTGAATCCGTATTTATAGTGCTCGTGGCTAAATGTTTGCTACGAAAATCTTATTCCGTAGCTATTTAGTGACATTTTAGCGACAGGTTTTCCGTCTCAAGTTTTGCCCGAACAAACACCTGGAATTCCCGCCAATTATGTTGCTACGAAATTCCGTAGCAAAAGTCTCACAAAAACCAATTATATAAAATAAATTACAATATAAATATAGTATACTTTATTTTGATATATAATTTAATATATATTAGAAATTTATCAATATGACAAATCCATGCAAATTCCGTCACACCAGTGTGATTATTTAAATAAAAAAATATTTTAATACAGTTAACAAAATTAATTTTATTAATTAAATAAAAAATAAATTTATTAAGTAACATTAATAGATATAAATAAAACTAATCCACAAGCCAAATAACATGCTATAATGATAAACAAAATTTAACCGAATTCATATTACGCAACAGTACCGATACTAGCAAATATTACATGCCCAAAATATTAAAATGTCATAACCTACTTAAACGGTTTAGATACTTCCATGACCGATTAAACATCAACGGTTCCAGTGCTAATAAGATTACATGCCCAAAATACTAAACTCATAACCTACTCAGATGTTTCACATACTACCATGACCGATTAAATATCAACGCTACCGATACTTACAAGATTACATGCCCAAACCATTAGTCATAACCTATTAGGATAAGTTCACGTACTACCATAACATAATAGATATTAAGCATCAGCATAGACACCAGCATTAAGCTCGCCACCGCTTTCAACGCTTTCCCCCGCACCATTCTCACCTCCGTGGTTACCGAAATCGGATTGATATGCTGGCGTATCTCGCGACGGTTGTGTGTTTTGACTAATACGTTGCAACAATGATTGGACTACAACCAGCATTTTCTCAAAAAATGTCTGATTAACTAGGCATCCCACTAGCTCCATCATTTGGTATGGTGTCATCGTAGTCGAAACTGATGCAGCAGATGAGCAAATGGCATCATCATTCAAAGCAGACACTATATTACCTATCCAATAGACTCGACCCTTACATGCGCCTTCAAGCTCAGCCATAGCTTCAACAAAAACCCGGTTCTCGTCGATGACTACTGGCTCGCCTCTAGCCTCCATATCTTTCGCGAGTTCACCCATCATAGCCTCAATTTTTTCCTGTATTGAAGATGTAAACCATATGCATAACAAAAAAAAAACATCGAGTATAATAAAAAAACAAAACTAAATCGGAAAAGTTGAAAGATAAAAAGTACACAACTATAGGGCATGCCCTCTATATATTTTGGCATGTTCAAAAGAATAAAAAAAAAAAAAAGGCCTTGTTGAGAATCGGTTACATAAATCCAAATTTCCAACATTTCGCATTTTCAATAGCTAATAAGGTTCAAGTTTCCAACATTCACCTTGATTTATATTAAAACGTTTTAAATTGTAAGTGACTTGTAACAATAAATATATTTCAAACTTGATAATTAAGTTGTATAGCTTAATTAAAACTTGTAGGAGTGGCTAAGAATATTTTCAGAATGCATGCATGGTTCTCGTCTTCTAGCTTTAAACATATTTAAAAATTTAAGAAAACTAACATTGATTCGGGTGGACTTTGGGTCACATAACACTTTGTTACCATATTTGACTTATGTTTATCTCAAGACCATCACTATTAAAACGGTATGCAATTAATGATTAATATTTTTCAATGTATAAGTGATACAGAATATTTGAAAAATTATGGAAATGTATAATGATTAGCATTTAACATCATTAAATTTCTTGTATTAACTATCATAATAAATGGCCTAAACCGGTAACAAATTTTTTTGGAAATAAAGTATTTAAGCAATATTTAATTGTGGAAGTAGACAATCACATTAACAGTGAGTTGGAGAATCATTTATTGTAAAGCACAATTAAAATAAATTATAATTAGAAATTACCTTCTTTTATGGAGATACGTAGATATGTGGATATGGACGACAAATCATTGAGATTGATAGAGATTTTGTTTGTAATAAATGTGTGGATGTAAAATAATAAAAAAACTACCTATCTATACAATTGAAATAGCTATGAAATACCGAGTAAATAGGTACGAAAATTGTGGACCCAGTGAGGCCTAACTGAATTTATCTAAATCAATTTAAATATTTTGTTTTTTAAAATACTATGCAAAGAGAATAGCTACGGAATAACTTGAGAATTATGTATTATTTTCAACACCCACCGTCACTCGGTCAACTCATTTATTTTCGTAATTAAACCGTCGCAAATTTGTATTAAAATTTAACAAATCAAAGTCCATCATAAATCCATAGCAACTCCATCGTTATATAGTGTGACGGAATTTCCGTCTCCTTTTTAACTGTTTTTTTACGGGAACGAAGATGAAAAACAAAATGTTGTAGCGTTTATACACTGAAGATAAGAGTTTTTTTGCCAAAACGTAAACTAGTTACCAAACTATGGTGTTCTCAAACTATTTACCAATCTAGGTTCTTTATTTACCAGATGACTACATATCTTTCAACTTGTTCTTAATTAAACTATAACACGGTGTGGTAATAACACGAGTCTCCACTTTTTTTTGAAAATAGGTGAAGACTCGTGTTATATATGTATATATAACCTTTTTTTGAAAATAGGTGGAGACTCGTGTTATGTATGTATATATAACAGACTCGTGTTAACTCGTGTTAATTCTTTCAGGTCAAAGCTGATAATAAATACTTCATCGGTCACTTTTTAAGTGTCATCCTGAAAATTACTATTTTTTAAGATTTAAAATTTTGATACAAAAACAACCTATGCTATCCCCTATTAAAAAAATAATTAAATTTTGGATGCGGGCTAAATATCACCTATTTTCTTTGTGATGTTAAAAACATGCAATTGGTCAAATTGTTTATTTACAAAAGATTGCATTGAATATACTACCAAACTCATTTGATTATTTCCATTTATATAAATACACATAACTTTCTGATCCTTTTTTATGTTATGAGATTGTGGAACTTTTATTGCCTTTATTTTTCTTTTGAATAAGTGCTAAACTTGAGTTTATTATTAAAGTTAAAAGTTTGATAGTGATTTTAATGGAGTCTTTAATTTTTTGCTAGAATTATGTCAGACTTGAAGTTTTTTGAACGTTTCAAATGTTCTGTTATGCAACATTGAATTTATTTATGGTATATCTCATGAATGGCAAGTATATCAGTTGCTATTTTTATTTCCTTTTATACTTAATTTATTTATTTTAAGATTATATAAAAGGTAAAATAGTAACTATTTTTATCCTTTTATCACGAATATCCTTTTAAGATTGTGCTTCTTTTATTTATTTTAAGATTATATAAAAGGTAAATTGATATCCTTTTATCACGGATATAATTTCACCATTTCCTTGAGTAACGTGATATGCTTTTTTTATGTTACTATTTTTATTTCCTTTTATGTTTTTTTTTAATCTATTTCTAACATTTCCTTGTATCCAAAAAAAAAACTTTAAACATTCTAAAGGTGTAAATGCATGCATCAGTGAGTGTATAAATAACAACCATTTGTCACATAACTTCATCACTAAAACACATATTCCTACAGTGGCAATTCTAAAGATGGCTAAAATTGGGAACCAAAAACATATTGTGATGTTCCCATTCATGGCTCATGGTCATATCATCCCATTTTTAGCTCTAGCAAAAAGATTAGACCAAAGGGAAAGCTACATAATCACTTTAGTGAACACACCTCTAAACATACAAAAATTGAAATCGTCGTTACCTCCAAAAACTAATATTCGTCTTGCGGCAATACCCTTCAAAGGTATAGACTTTGGTCTCCCAGAAAACACTGAAAACACCAACCAAATTTCATCAGCCTCGGAGTTTTTCCCTCTTTTCGAAGCCTCAAAACAATTGCAAGAACCCTTCAAGAATCTTGTCATGGAAATTACGGACCGTGATGGCATAGCTCCCGTTTGTATCATTGGTGATATGTTCTTGGGATGGACTGCTACTGTAGCTCGTGAGCTCGGGATATTTAGTTCTATTTTTGTAGCTGGAACCGGTTACAGCATGGGACTTTACTTTTCAATTTCTCTTAACCAATCCTTATGGAAACTTGAAGGGGAAAATTTAGATTTTTTGGTTCCGGATTTTCCAGAAGCCGGAAAAATCAGGAAATCCCGTTTAAGTGCTGACTTAGTGTATGTAGATTTTATGGAAATGTTGTTTAAGTTTCGAGCAGAGCAATTCTATTTCTGCTTGTTGTCCGATTCAATCTTGTTGAATACGATGGAAGGGTTGGATTTTCACGGAGAGGAATATTTCCGTAGGAAAATGGGTGACAAACATGTTTTTTCAATCGGTCCGATATCACCATCAATGGAAGAAAATGAAGGAGGGACAGTGCCCCTTCGGGATAGTTTTAGCTACTCTGAATGGCTTGATATGCAAAAGCCCAATTCGGTTCTGTATGTTTCTTTCGGATCACAGCATGGACTACCTTTCAAACAAATGATGGAGTTAGCAATGGGTTTAGAGGCGAGCAAAAAGGCTTTTATTTGGGTGGTGAGGCCGCCTATAGAGTTCAGCTCAAAAGAACAATTTAGAGACGAATGGTTACCCAAGGGGTTCAGGGACTGGATTACGAGAGAGAACCGAGGGATTTTGGTACATGAATGGGCCCCACAGCATGAAATATTGTCACATAAATCTATAGGTGGATTTATTAGTCACTGTGGCTGGAACTCGATATTGGAAAGTTTGAGTAAAGGAGTTCCTATTATCTCTTGGCCTTTGATTGGGGAACAGTTTTTCAATTCGCACATATTGGAGAAGGAAATCGGTGTTTGTATTGAACTGGGAAGAGGAAATGAAAGAGAGATTGTGAAACAAGATCATATTTGTGAAGTTATAAATACTGTGATGGGTAAAACTGAGATAGGTGAGGAAATGAGAAGACGAACCGACAAATTAAGGAAGAAAATGGAAGAGGCAGTTGGGTATCAGGGATCATCGTTCAAGGCTTTAGACGAATTTCTCTTTACAGCAATATCCGGAACAAGAAACTCTATGCAATAGCATCAATATATCGATTTCCTGTTTTTTTTTCAAATTCGCTAAAATTAACTCTATACTAGTATAATATTCTACTTTCATCTTGTTTTGGAGTCCAACATATATGTCTTTGAAATAATCAGTGAATTTCGGCTTCAATTGATCCATTGTCACGTATCGTCGAATGATGGTAACCTCGTAATTTTTTGCCCTAACGTATACTACTATGTCAAAGTTTAGAGTGTTACGTGTGTGGTGCAATCGAATTAGAAGTATACACGAGAATTGTATAAAATCAAGACTACGGGACCAAACCATGGGAACCTAAATTATGAGTGACACTTTTTTTTGGTAACTTAAAGCCGTTTTAAAAAGGAAGAAAGCTTCAAGACAAAAAATGAAATCCACAACTAAAAACTTAATTGATATGTAACGGGCAATATCGATCCCAAGCATTATACGAATAATGATGCCAACAATGAAATACATCTAGAATCAACAAATTGCTTTTTTGATCGACAGAAGTAACAACCCCATAGAGACGTCTACACATTTCAAAAGAGCTCTATTTTCATTTAATTTTTACACGATAATCAACCTCCACTCCTTTGTTGTTATCTTTTCATAAAATATCTAACACTTTTCATCGCTTTCTGATGAATTATTATTTGTCTATTTCAATTTTAATTTCCAACCAATCGGTATTGCAATTGAGTTAGGTATTACTATTAGCAACCAACACCGTTCAACATCTTTATTGCCACAGTTCGTCTAAGTTTGTGTTACTTAGCTTGGCAACACATTTCATCACTAGATTAATTACATCGAAAGTTGCACGGACTTTGTAGTTAACAATAAATATTGCGGCATCCTCGGAAGCATTGTTAATGAAACAATGGTATGGTAGCCGGCCGCTAGCCGCTGAGAGCATATCTTTTTTATTGAGAAGAGAGTACAAGTTTGTAATTAATCTCAAATAAGAAAATTCATATCTGTCTTTGTATAAAATGTGTTGTTGATTTAACTTTTAGTAGTCATCCAATTTGGTTTTTGGACTGAACGTTAAAATAAACAAACCACCCAACTTTCTTCTCAATATCGACGGATTTGCTTATAAAAAACTTCGAGCATAGAACGAGGTAAGGTTAAAATTTTGGATTTTCTTTCATAGGCAGCTATGGCCGTTTCTTTCATGTGCAAACCAAAAAATATATATATATATCTTTCTGAACTTTGACGGTTAGTGATAAACTATGGAATGACCAGATGGTAGATGCTACGGTTAGAAAGTTTATATTTGTTTTTAACTGTCAAAATATATTGAGCCATTTTCCCAAAAATATATAAAAAGAAATAGGGAAAAATAGAAAATATATTGAGCCTCGTGCTTAAAAGATTATCAGGTGTACGTACTTGAATTATTCAAGGAATTAAGTGAATTGATCATAACCATGCTTTCTCACACACTTATCTATCAGTATATCGTAGCTGAAGTTTCTTAAAGAGTTTGACTAAACCCTAGTTTTGAGGTGTACCCAAATGAAATTTAAATGCTACATCTATAGTCTATTGTGCCATATCTATTGTCTATAGACTACATATGTAAATATGAGATTGGCAAGCAAGTGTTTATCATGCACGGTGGAGCTCATATGGTGAGGGCTGAATTTTAAAAAATCAATATGTGATGTTAAATCGTTATTTCCGTTAAAAATATTTTATTTTATTTTTACTGTAAAAACTTGTTTTTCGAAAATATGGGGGGCATGTAGTCCCGCCAACCCTGACCTAGCTCCTCATCCGCGTTTGTCCAAAAAATATATATTTCCTCGACAGTTGCGCATAATAACTTTATAGTGATGAATTATTAAAAAGGTTGAATTTATACAATATATTTAAAGAATACACGTTCCTGAAAAAAAATTGGAGTAACAAGACTAATACTCAAAAGAAGAAAGGCAAGTAGTAAATGAAAAGAAGAAACATCTTTTGCCATTATCCAAGAAATTGAATACATAATTAAAGACAAAATTAATTAGTTGGAAAAAAAGGCCAAAATATGTCTTTGAAAACCTAACTGCATTAATCAAATCATCTGTATCTCATATTTTACTTGAAGAAAATTAAACATTTGTAACGAAAATTTATAAATTCAAAAGTTTGTTGATAAGTTTTCAAACTGCACTGCTTTAGGTATCCTTTATCGTTCCTGAAATTTTATTCTTGTACTACAATATTTTTCCCTTTTGCAAAATCAAACAATTTTGCAAAGTGCAAACATTGTTCCAGGGTAATTTCTACATGATTATTCACTCACAAAATCATTTCCGAAAATCAGTTTATTCATATAGAGAAATTCTGGAATTCTTCAGACTTTTTACTTTGTTATATTGTGGAAACGATTTACTGAAACTCAATAGCAAACTCAATCAAATGGGGGCAAATGCCATTTTAAGTAAAACAACTATATCGTGCCTCAAAGTATTTCGTTATTATTTTTCCTTTAATTTCTGAAATTTCCCAACACACGGAGCAAGGAAACAGCTCATTGCTTCATTTTATTATAATTATGGACGGTTTCTTTCATTGGCAATCACGGCATTTTATTCCATAATTATAAGCTAGTTTAGAATTGATCGTATAAACTTAAATCGAACAATTTTATCTATATAGATTATACTCACATGAAGAACTACTAATGTCATTATGGTTATGGATACTAGCATGTAGTATGTACAATGCAGATTTGATGATATATATTGCCATACTTGGGGTAATAGTTGTTAAATAAATTTTATACTAAATTATCTATAGTGTTAAAAACAATACAGTCAACATACTTGTAAAACAAGAATGAATATTCTTTTACCTGTCATGGAGGGTTATGAAGGGAACAAAAAAGAATATCACTGTCAACTAGTAATTAGCGTAATCATGTATAAATAGTTATAAGCTAGTTAGAACATAGCATGAAACAAATATATCTTCCATGAACAATTTTAAGATGGGGTTTACATATGATCTCTTCATTGATGCTTTCAAACTTGCCAGTTGAATTATTTGTCCAATTGAAAGAAAGGTTTAATTATGCCAAAAAAAAAACCATATATATATATATATATATATATATATATATATATATATATCTTCCACATGTAGAGTAGAGGCTCCTATTTTATTTTCACAAAATTTTTAACTAAAAATGAAGGAAGTAATGAAACGGATTGAGGAGGATAATGGTTATGATGCAATCGTAGTGGGGTCCGGATACGGTGGCTCCGTTGCTGCTTGTCGATTGTCGATGGCGGGAATAAGTGTTTGTTTGCTTGAAAAAGGCCGTAAATGGGAATCGGGGGATTTCCCAACGGACAGTTTGAGTATCTTGTCGACAGTGAGAGTGGAAAACAAAAACTTCGGAATTAACATTGGTAAAAAGGAGTCATTGTTTCAGGTACGTATTTTATGGATTTTGGTTATAACTTATAAGATTCTAACCAGTAACTATTGTTTTGTTCCCAAAAATAAATGCCGAGTAAATATATTGTCCTTGTTTTCCAAAACAATTTATCATTGAATTTGAAGTAAATTAAGTGTTACATGCATGATTTTGACAGAAATACTTAAATTAAGTGATCAAGAACCAGGGTTTGCGGTAAAATTTAATTACTGAAGAAACTAACTTTCTCTCAACCCTTCGTTGAGCGAAGTTGTTTCACTCCGGATATACTCGAATAGTGAGTCATGGTCGTTATTTATGCTCCCTTTTGTTATAAAAAAACAAACAACGAAGTTTTGTAAGTTTTAAAAGAACACATGCTATGTGTCTCCTCAACACAAGGGTATGATTTTGTTAGGAAATCAAGTCGAGCTAAAAGAAAGACAGAAACTCAAACCGAGCACACACACATTTTGATAACGGAATTCACCCAAATTGGCCATGTCTCCGGGCCGCTACACGTGGCACTTAATATTATTATAATGAGGATTACAATCGTAATCTAGTTCAACACAAGCTATGGTTCTCTCGTAACTAGAACTCTCTCACTTATAATATGTAAAAGGTACTTTGTGTAGGTGTAATTAAAATATAAGATATTGAGACATATAAATAGAACACTTAGTGAGTCATATTACAATTTCAAGTGATGTGAGATAAATAGAAAATATGACCAAAATTCATTTGGCCCCACAACTTAACAATCTTCCACTTGGAGTCAAATGTGAAGTGCTTCAAAAGAATTCTGATTATCCCCGTTCACCGAACTCATTGTGCTCCACCGAGCAGAATGCTCCCATCGGTATCCTTGTATAGTAATTGTTACTCTTCAGAGTTGCTCATTCTTCATGTAGCGGCGACCCTGAGTCTCAAGCTCGGAGTCCTACTGAGATTGCACACAGCCTCAGTTTGTCGATTGTAACAGTCTTTATTAGCATATCGGCGGGGTTCTTAGCGCTCTCAATCTTTTCTACCGCGAAGATTCCATCTTCTAGAACGTCCCGGATAAAATGGTAACGAATCTGTATGTGCTTGGTGCGTGAATGGAATACAGGATTCTTAGCTAGCTGAACTGCACTTTGACTATCACAGTGCATAACTCCCTTGTCGGTTTTCTGACCGAGCTCCTTTAAGAAACCTTGCAACCAAATCATCTCTTTGCTTGCTTCCGTCACCGCGGCGTACTCAGCCTCTGTGGTCGACAATGCAACAATCTTTTACAACTTAGATGTCCAACTCACAGCAGTACCACCGTAGGTACAAACACATCCCGTTGTGCTCTTTCGGCTGTCCAGATCACCGGCCATGTCAGCATCCACATAGCCGTGCAGGCCTTCCGAGGTCTTTCGGAAACATAATGCCGAACTCACGGTACCCAAGAGATATCTCAATATCCACTTCACAGCTTCCCAATAGTGCTTTCCTGGATTACTCATGTAACGACTGACAACTCCCACTGCATGGGCAATGTCCGGTCTTGTACACACCATAGCGTACATCAAGCTACCAATTGGTGAAGCGTAGGGTATGTTCGACATACGATCCTTTCCTTTCTCGTCTGAGGGTGATTGTTTCTTTGACAAGCTAAAGTGTGCGGCTAGCGGTGAGCCTACAGCCTTGACATCACTCATGCTAAATCGTGTCAACACTTTCTTCACATATTCGGCTTGTGACAGAAACAAAGACCCATCCCTTCCTCGGAAAATCCTCATACCGAGGATCTGATTTGCGGCACCCAAATCTTTCATCTCAAACTGTTTCGCCAACTTTTGCTTCACCTTGTTAATCTCCACAAGGCTCGACCCGGCGAGCAACATGTCATCTACATACAAAAGTAATATGATGTACGGAGAGTTCACAAATCTCTTCACGAAACAGCAATGATCGCTATCACTTCTTTCGAACCCGGTATCCACCATGAAACTGTCAAACTTCTTATACCACTGCCGTGGTGTTTGTTTTAGCTCGTACAAGCTCTTCTTCAGTTTGCAGACCAGTTTTTCTTTTCCCCTTTTGGCAAACCCTTCAAGTTGGAGCATGTAAATTTCTTCTTCTAGATCTCTATGGAGAAATGCAGTTTTCACATCTAACTGCTCAAGATGAAGATTCGCATTTACAACAATGCTCAACAATAGCCGAATAGTCGTCAATTTTACGACTAGTGAAAAGATCTCGGTGTAGTCAATTCCTGCCTTTTTCTGGAACCCTTTGACTACTAATCATGCCTTATGCCGTTTTGAGCCATCTTGTTCCTCCTTTAGTCGGAACACCCATTTGTTGCTTAGTGCCCTTTTTCCCTTGGGCAGTTTGGCTAACTGCCAAGTCACATTCTTCTCAAGTGACTTCATCTCATCCTTCATCGCGCGCTCCCACTTGCTCAAGTCTTTCAGCTCCAGAGCTTCCTCTCTACTTTCGGGCTCGCCTGCATCATTGAGTAATATGTAATGAAGGAAATGAGAGTATCGGGCAGGAGGTCTCCTCTCACGATGACCTCGGCCTAATTCAGGTCGAGGAGTTTGGGACAGCTCCTCTTCCTCTTCAGCATGCGCTGGAGGGTTGTCGAGCACCACTGACTCATCTTCATCACTTTCCAACATTCTTGGAAACACATTCATGTCGACCATACCACTTTTCTCGGACGGGAGCGCATCTTCTTCCACAACTGCATTTTGTCGATCTTTGTACAAAATGCCTTCGTTGAAGATGACATCCTTATTGCGAATGATCTTCTTTGTTTGACCATCCCAGAAGCGATATCCGAACTCAGCTCCACCGTACCCCACAAAGTAACACACTTTGGATTTCGAGTCAAGCTTGGTACGCTTGTTTATGTCGACGTGAATATATGACAGACAACCGAACACTCGCAAGTGTTTATAAGAGATAGGCTTTCCTATCCACTCTTCTTCGGGAATTCTCCTTTCTAATGGCACTGAGGGTCCGCGGTTAATGAGATAAACCACCGTGCTTACTGCATGTGCCCACAAGGCTTTGGGCAACCCACTTTGCAGTCTCATACTCCTAGCACGCTCATTGATTGTTCGCTTCATTCGCTCGGCCATGTCATTCTACTGTGGCGTTCTTCGGATGGTCTTCTCCATCCGAATGCCTCTTTTAGCACAGAACCTTATGAACTTCGCATCAATGTACTCTCCGCCGTTATCGGACCTCAAACATTTGAGTTTATTCCCGGTCTCTAGTTCGACCATGGCCTTCCATTCTTGAAATTTCTTAAACACTTCAGACTTGTGTTTCAAGAAATAGACCCATGTTTTCCTCGTCGAATCATCGATGAAGGTCACATAGTACTAAAATCCTTCCAGTGAGGTAACTGGAGATGGTCCCCATACGTCTTAGTGGACCAGTGCTAGCTTCTCCTCCTTGGGAGCTTTTCCACCTTTCCGGAAGCTCACTTTCTTCTGCTTCCCGAAGATGCAACCTTCGCATATGTCGAGGTTGACAGACTTCAAGCCTGGAAGTTTACTGTCCTTCACTAACACCTTCATCCCTTTCTCACTCATATGACCCAACCATCGATGCCATAGTTCGGAGCAGTTTTGCGACGCAGCTGCCGCAACGGTACACTCATCGGTCGTCATGTACAGTGTACCGACCTTGCTCCCTCGGGCTATCACCATGGCTCCTCGTGAAACTTTCCAAGCTCCACAGCTAAACGAAATGGAGTGTCTTTCGACATCGAGTTGACCTACTGAAATCAGATTCTTGGTCAACCTCGGAACAAGCCTCACTTTCGTTAGCTTCCATACCGACCCATTTGGAATGCGAATTTTCACATCGCCCATTCCAACAACATCCAACGCTTCTCCGTCGGCTAGATACACTTTACCGAAATTACCCGTAGTGTAATTTTTGAATAAATCCTTCTGAGCGGTCGTGTGAAATGATGCCCCAGAGTCTAGAATCCACGAATCTATATCCCTATGTACGGCAAGCATTAAACAGTCACCCGAATCCTCGTCGCTCACAACATTAACCACGTGATCACGGCCGGTACCCTTCTTCGGCTGCTTGCACTCATGACTGAAGTGTCCCATACCCTGGCAGTTATAGCATAAAAAATTCTTCTTATTTTGATCGCTATCTTGCCGCCTCGGCTTTGCCCTCTTCTATCTCGGGTTTACGAATGTCCTCTAACGTCCCATACACTGGCCTTACCCCGGTCTCTTGAACCCATATTCCAGGCTGCTCTATCATTTGAGGATTCACCCATGTCTAATCTCCTGAGTTCCTCAGCGAGTATTTGATCTCGGATGCCGTTGTAAGTCAGTTTCTCTTTTTCAATTGAGTTTCTAACATCAGCTTGCATGAATTACCAACTGTTCGGTAGAGATGCTAGCAGTATAAGGGCTCTCACTTCGTCTTTAAAAGTTATCTCCACCACATCCAACTGATTTACGGTGTCGATGAACTTGTTCACGTGACTTGCGACAGGTGTCCCCTCAGCCATGCGTAGGTTGAACAACTTACGCATGAGATGTACCTTGTTGTTCGCGTATGGTTTCTCATACATGTCGGTGAGGACCTTCACCATCCCCATCGTCATCGTCTCTCTCGCGACATTATGTGCTACACTCCTAGATAGTGTTAGGCGGATCACTCCCAACACTTGTTGGTCTAAAAGTTTCCACGCCTCATCGGTGGTCGTGGTCGGCCTTTCCTCAAGGAGAAGTGGCTGATGCATCTTCCTCACGTAAAGGTAGTCCTCTATTTACATTCTTCAGAATGCGAAGTCCTTCTCGTCGAACTTCTCGATCCCGTGTGTGGTTCTGTCTTCTTTCGCCATCGATCTTCCTAGCTCTGATACCACTTGTTAGGAAATCAAGTCGAGCTAAAAGAAAGACAGAAACTCAAACCGAGCACACACACACTTTGATAACGGAGTTCATCCAAATTGGATACCTCTCCGGGCCGCTACACGTGGCACTTAATATTATTATAATGAAGATTACAATCGTAATCTAGCTCAACACAAGCTATGGTTCTCTCGCAACTAGAACTCTCTCACTTATAATATGTAAAAAGTACTTTGTGTAGGTGTAATTAAAACTCATTTGGGTCATATTATAATTCCAAGTGATGTGGTATAAATAGAAAACATGGTCAAAACTCATTTGACTCCACAATTTAACAGATTTTATATTTGTAGTAACATAATAAAGGGAGAGTTAATGTCTAGTTCTCACAAAACTGAAAGCTGCCACAGTGAGGATTAAAACTTAGATAAATTTGTTGAACATCTGTTCTTTTCTGCTGAACAAAGCTCAGAATGCATTTTTTGAGGTCTGTTTTTCACATTTTTGAGCTTCAAAACATGAAAGTATAAGTTTCATATTAGTTTCTAAGAAAGGTAAGAGAAACATTGATACTGAAAGGGTTTCTCAAGGAACTTCAAACTAATTCACCAACAGCTTCACTTGAACTTTCCCTTTCCCTAAGAAATTGAACATTTGATTATTTAGTGCAACAAATTGAACAAATATTGTTTTCTATTACTAAAATTCTACATAGTGGAAAAGTTAAAAAGCTTATAATGAAGTAATGCTGCACATATATCCAATCTTGAAATTCTTCACACACCGCATTTCACTAGCTAACTATCTCTTTTTCACTCTCTCATATCGTTGTTTCTAACAGTACTTGTCTCATTCTTAGTCATCTTGTTTGAATTTAACTATATTATACTATATATCATACAATTCACTTTTTTATATTGTCATGATATTTATTTTTAAGTTTATAGTCTAAATTTGTATGAGCTATGAAATATTGTTATATATATGTGAAGGGTCATTCCTAGAATCCTAGGGAATTTTGTCCAAAAGGAAAACCAAATTGAATTCTAAACCAACATATAAACGGAATGAAGAAACAAATTACGATAGAACTGTATCATATCACTGTTGAAAACAGAAACACACTATTTATGATACAAAAAAAAAAAGGCAAAAATCAATTCACTTTATAACTTTTCTAGAATCTTAGTTTCGCATTTCTTTCCACAGGTACATGAACAAGACAATTGTCTAGCAGTGGTTGCATGCGGGCTTGGTGGTGGTTCACTAGTGAATGCGGGAGTAATGGTACCAACTCCACCTCGTGCTAAGCGCGACCCTAAATGGCCAAAAGAGTGGAATAAAAATTGGGAAATTTGTGAAGCCCATGCTTCGGAAATGCTTAGAGTACAAAGTGTTCCCCATATATTTTCAAATTCCAAAATCATGGAACAATTGTTGGTTCCAGGAGATGATTTTGAAAACAGTTTTGATGGTCCAGTGAAACTCGCCATGAACATTGATATTGAAGATCAGGGTTACAAGCCTATGAAATCAAAAAATACGGATCCTTGTTTGGCTTGTGGAAATTGTTTAGCTGGATGTCCATATAATGCCAAAAACTCTACTGATAAAACGTATTTGATTTCGGCTCTCCAGGTTATTGTCTAACTTTTACTTCTATTCGGAGATTTTAAGAGAAAAAATGATTTTGCAAGTCCAAAAAACAAACAGCTCAGAGCTAAAACAATATGTTTTAATGAAATGATTTTTATTTTTTTATTTTGGGTGTTAAAGACGAATTCCTCTTATATTTCGTTCAAGTCCACCAATGTATATTAAATTGTTTGTGGTACTATTCTAATTGTTTAATCGAAAAGTGAGTTTTCAACTGACACAGGCAGGCTGTACCATAAAGACGGAATGCCAAGTTCAATATATAATAGAAAATCCAAATTGCATAAGCCGGAATGAGGAAGTACGTGGAAAAGAACAAAGGGCACGTCGATGGCTCGTCTTTCTTAATGAGATTGACTATATAACTGCTGATTTTGTCATTCTTTCAGGTAAATTTATTGTTAAATACACAAACGGATATGATCGCAGTACTAAGTTAAAAACAATGCTTATTTGAATAAACTTTTTTACAATATACTATTAACTTTTCTCGACAGCTGGAGTTTTTGGAACTACTAAAATATTATTCAGATCAAGATCGCGAGGACTAAGTTTATCGAAGAAACTCGGGTCAGGGTTTAGCTGTAACGGTAATAATGTTGCTTATCTTTCTGGAAGCTCGGCCCCTTTGAATGCTTATGGCTTAAACGCAAAGGATATCTCAAAAGTGCCTTTTCGACAAAGACCGGGACCTTCAATTTCTTCATCATACACCTCTTCCTCAGGGATCACAATACAGGTTCAAGTTCAATATAGAAAGTTTTTTTTTTATATTTAACTTAACTATATGCGAAAGAACCCAAAAAAAAAGTTATTTTTTCGTCAGAACCAAATAGATAGCCTGCCTATGTTAACCAGGAAATACATCATACAGACAAATCAATACTTTGTGAAAAAAGTAACTCCCTTGTTGGACGAAATGTAGAATTTTCACCCTTTTGATTCCATGGTGTATCGTGCAGCTATTTCTTTCAGAACCGGAAATAACACAATACACAGTTATGCTGTTTATGCATAGCCAACAAATTTCAATAGTTAATCAATCAAATCCCAAAGGATCATTAGTAGGCAAGGATGAAGAAATTTCGTTAATGGACAAATTGATACTGAGCTCTATCAACAGTCAACAAGAAAGCATTTAGTATAGAAATTCAAAATCATTTAATTATTTAAGAGTTACGACACTCAGTTCAGCTTCGCTTTTAGGCTTACGCTTTATATATGTAAAAATGATGTCAGAGTGCAGTACTTCCAACCGCATATCCATATCTTTTATTTAAAGGCATTACGACTTATGGATGGCCAAACGGCTCTTGGTTCTTACATGGCGTTATCGATAAGCTGAAACATGTATTTAAACTTAAAGGTAGCAACGCAATGATTCTTAACACGATGGGATATGATGAGAGTGACGGAGAAATAAAATTTGACACGGAGAAAAACGAAATCCATTTCTATCCACCTCATGATTTCCTACTGCCGAAGAAAATTAAAGTGTTTCAGAAAATAAGCAAAAAGTTAGGAGGAACTTTGTTCATGTCAAGATATAGGAGCACATCGGTTCATCTTTTAGGAGGGTGCAACTCATTTTCCGATCATTCGCAAGGAGTGTGTAACCATTATGGGCAAGTTTTCAATGAAAAGTCCGCTATTTCTGTTCACCAAGGCCTTTATGTTTGTGATGCCTCTTTAATACCTTGCTCAATTGGAATAAATCCAAGCTTAACCATTGCTACACTAGCCGAGCATGTAAGTAGGCATGTCTTGAAAGATATTCTTAAGTACAAAAGCCAACTAGGTACGATTTGTATGGATACAGTTTCAGATCAAAAACAAGGTTCTGTGACTAGTTTTAAAATCCCAAAGTCAATTATCAATTTCAAGGAAACTATGAGAGGATATATAGGTGGGATGCCATGTGAAGCATATCTTAGATTGGAAATAGGCTCAAGTGCTTGGAAAAGAACATACCCGAAAAATGAACTCTCTCAAGTATATGATCATGATGAGCTACTAAAAGGTAAAGTTGGAGGGTACATTATATTAAGAGCTTTGGAAGTAGATAAGTTACAAATTATAAGTGGAGAAGTTGATCTGTGCAAAGTTGATGAAAGAACTCCGTATACTCAATATATGCACTACCGTCTTCTTTTAGCGTCTTCTTCTGGTTCAAGGTCTCGTACTATCTCAGATAATTTTAGTTTTCATTGTTTGTTTAGTCTTGACTTGTTTGGAGGAAAAAAGTATCTAAAATAAAATGTCTATGAAATGCAGATACATGCTTGAAGGGAAGAAAATTATGAACCCGTATCTTTTGGCATTATACGCATGGTCGGAGACAACGACTATGCAGGTGACCCTTACTAAAATCCATCCGAACAACTCCAATAAGAAAGAGATGGTGAAATTGAAAGGGAGCTTAAGGATTTCAATGGTAGAACTTTTCAAGACCTTAGCAAGTCTTAATGGAGACATGAAGGGGAAATTTATATATCTTTTATTACGGAGTTTCTATAGAACTTATATATCACAAGTTCCGCGAGAGAGTCGTGTTGAGATTAAGGCATCCGAGATCCCTTCAATTCCTTATCCAAATAGCATCCTGCATGAGATACGAACAGGTACTGAAAGCACGACCCTATTCTTGATTATGAAAAAATATTAATTATTACATTTTCTGGAATTTTATCCTATATATATCCATAATCAAATCTTATTTTTGAATGTTATATAACATCACACGAAGGAAAAAGGAAAAGAAAAAAAAGTACTTTTCGCATGCTTTCTCTTATTTTGTGAGATAAGTGTTATTGATTATGAGTTGGCGAGGGTCTTTTCTTTTCCGGACTGTTTTGATTCTTGTACCTTAATTTGAAAGAAATGTATTAAAATAGAGAAAATAAAAAATAACAAACACAACTTTAATTTATTTGGAGACCAAAAACCAATATATGAATATGTATAGCCAAAGATGTGTAAAGCAATATTGACGTCAGATTGATTTTTATTTATATGTGATACAACATCAGAAATTTCAATCATTGTTGTGGACAGGTCATTTTGAGGAGAAGCGATTTTAAACTTTCTAATAAAGCAGAGTTACATAAAACATTGTTGCAACTTCAAAGCTAAGAATCAAAATTTCATTGAAAAGGTAATTTAGCTCCAAAAGAAAGGGAAAATGAGGCAGATTTTGTTTTCTTGCCGATATATATGGCGTCATGTTCTGCTGTTATTTTGTCAATTTTGCAGAGGACGGGTTCATGATAAGTTGCAGACAGTGGCAATGCATTGAATATCCAAACAAACTCGACAAAGAGAGAAAAGTGAACCCTATACTTCTTATCAATGGGTATTCAACCGAGAGTTATTGCTTACCAACAGAACCAAATGATTTTGTAAGAACTCTACTAAAAGAAGGGCATGTGATATGGCTACTTCAACCCAGGCTACACCATTTAAATTCATCAAACCATTTCACGATCAACGATATTGGTAGATTTGATATCCCTGCTGGTAAGTAATTAGATTTCACTGTGTACTTATTCTGAACTAAAAGTAGGTTTTCTAACAACATTTTTGATTCTTTTGTTGTTGTAGTGATAAATGAAATCCATCGTTTACATGGGCAGTCGACAAAGGTACACGTGGTAGCACATTGTGTTGGTGGCTTAGCCATTCACATAGCTCTTATGGGAGGCTATATATCTGCAGAACATATAGCTTCTCTATGCTGCACCAATTCTTCAATGTTTTTCGACCTCACTTTTTCATCCAAATTGAAAATGTGGCTTCCAATCATTCCTGTAAGTGTTATTCTCGTGCCTTGGTAGTAATGGCGACAGAGATATATATTGTTGTTGAAATATTATTTCCTTCTGTAATGGAACAATCACCACAAATTTGGATCTCACTAATGTTAGGTGTATGTTACTATTGCTAACCATACTGAGGCAAATAAAATGTTGATAGTAGAGAAAATTAAACCATAACAAATTTGTGCAGCACTGTCAGTAAGCTAAATGATGCTAAATGAACTCTTTCTTGTAGTTAAGCCACTAAAAAGGATATTGCTCGGAAAACTATTACATGGTATAGAAAGCAATTTTTCCTTAATTACTCAGTTCCATGACTCATTTTTCCCATTGCCATACACAAGGATTTGAACAATTAGTTCAAAAAGAACATGAAACTGACCAATATGATTTTCTCAGATATTTATATGATACGGATTACTTCAAGTTGTCTTAATACATAACATTGAGTGTATCTTTAAACTTCATATTGTATGCTCAGTAGTTCCAACTATTCATTATCGAATCGCGGCAGAACTTAATGACCATCATGAGTTACTCATGCGTTTTATTTTTTCATAATAAAATGTATGGCATTATAAATTAATCTTCCAAACAGCGTGCCCATCCTATTTTGATTTATAAGAAGGGAAAAGCTCTATCATTTTGGTTGCATATCCTACGTAATGCAGATATATTACGCCCTTGTGAATTTTATACGATCTCCTCTATATGTTTTTATTTGCAGATCTAAGGCCAATTTAATCCGTCTTCTATATATGCAGATGTCAATGGTCATACTAGGACGAAACACGATCCTACCACTCTTTAAATCATCAAAAGTGACTTTACGACAAAAACTCCTCAAATCAATAGCTCGCATGATGCCACGTCTCCAGAGATGCAATTGCGACGAGTGTGAGGTTTTTTCAGGCATATTTGGGAACACTTTTTGGCACGAAAACATAAGTCTCAGTTTACATAACTGGCTAAATATAGAGAGCTTACCAAGCCTACCCATGTCGGCGTTCCCTCACCTAAGAAAGATATGCAATGCTGGATTTATCGTAAATTCATCTGGAAAAAGCTCTTACTTGTCACATCCGGAAAGAATGGCGGTCCCTACGCTATATATCTCTGGTGGGAGAACTCTCCTTGTAACACCACACACTTCATTTCTTGCGAATAATTACATGAAAATGCACCAACCAAGTTTTAGGCATGAAAGGGTTGTTCTAGATGGATTTGGTCATTCGGATTTGTGGTTAGGTCAAGAGTCGAGCGAGAAGGTTTTTCCCCATGCTTTGAAGCATATTAATATAGCCGAAGAAGACGACAAAAGTGCGAGTGAAATCAACATAAACAATAAGGAGGCTTTAGCGCTGGATGATGATCTATTTGGAGAAGAAAATAAGGGGTTTTGTAGTTTTATGTCTCCTTTGGTCACTCTTTGGTTGTTCATCTTGTTGCTTTCCATGGTTATTTATTATTTATATTAAAATTCTGCCGAAGCAGTAATCAGGGGCAGTAAAACCAAATACAATTTGGAAACTTTCTTATCAAAATATTTTAATCGGTATATCATTCTGTATGTAGATGAAATTAAATACAAGCCTTTGCAAAGAAAGTAGAAGCTAATACACCTATTATGGTGGAAGTCAAAACTATACATGCAGGTATTAAAATAGGTATATTGCTCAATAGAAATATAATTATCGAGGCTGACTCTCAAATCATGGCTAACATCTGTAAGGGAAAAATTCCATGGAATATCAGATTGAAGGTAATTAAAATTAAGCAATTAATAAGTGAAGAAAATGGAAAAGTGAAGATACAACATATCTTAAGAGAGGCTAATGGTATAGCAGATCTGCTAGCCAAACAGGCACGAGAGCTAGCAAACCCCATCTTCTCTGCTGATTTGAAGGATTTTTCCAAGAAGATGAGAGGACAGTCGGCGTTAGAAAAATCTGGTTTGACCAATTTGCGTATAGACATGGAAGAAAGAAGAGAAAATCGTCTTGTGCAGGCGATAATATAGGAAGAGAGAAGGTCACATCAAATGGAATTTGTTTTCAGAAAAAGGATGGACCAAGATGATATGCTAAAAGTTTTGTTCAATTTAGTCTTTCAAGTTTATTTAATTATGTTTGGAGGGGTTGATTCCAAAGATGTAACAGTTATGCCTCTAACTTGTAATTTTGTAATGGGGGTTTTCCTCACGTTTTAATAACTTACTATTAATAAAGCTAAAATGTGGGTTCACCACAATTAATTAAAAAGTAGATGAAATTAAATATGTTATGATAGATTTTGGAGTTGTGACATATATAGTCGTTAACCAGTTATTCATTATCATTCCCATGGCAACAATTCTGAAGTTTGAATGCTTTTTCTTTATACAGCCTGAACTCTTTTCACCATCGGATTTCTTATGCATTGAGATTCAATTCAAACAAAATTTCCTCCCTGCTTAACTTTATATGGGGTTTTTTTTTATTCCTTTAAACATAAATACCATTTTTTTTTATTCATTAAACTCATAAACTTAAACTTTCTAAGGTTTTTGTTTAAAGATGAAAAGTTTGAAGGTGTTCTTGTTAGCCTGAATAACTAAAGGTCGGCCATAGATACTTCTCATGATGATGTGTTTAAGGACCTTATATATATACACAATTAAACATGCCATATTATAAACTTTTATGTTCCATGTGGAACAAATCGATGTAACCCATGGAGAAAATGCTAAGTTAGGGTACATATATAACGAAGATGAAAACAAAAAATTATAGTAGCTTTTATACATCGAAAATAAATGGTAGCAAAGTTATAAATACATTAATCGATAGTCCTTGGTTCTGTTTGAAGAAATGACGAAACAATTACGACTAAGGATTAATTGTTATATATTATTTCAGGTCAAAGCTGATAATAAATTAATGAATTAAGTCCATTTTAATTTGGTCCTTCGTCTACTACCTCTTGTTGCGACGGTCACTGAATTCCATCAGCAATATTTATTAGAATATATATGGTTTGTTAGGATAGGCCGATAATAAGGTAACTTATAAATTTTCCTTGACCAACAAAAAAAAACTTTTAACATTTCCTAAGATGTAAATGTATCAGTGAGTGTATAAATACCAACCATTTGCAACTTCAACATTTTTTTAGTTAATTTTCTGTATGATGTTATTACCTGGTCTACATATGCACCAACCATTTGGTTACATGAAAATGTTGAATGTCCAATGAATTACTACTTCAATTTTAATTTGCTACCAATCGACATTGGGTTAGGTATTACTATTAGCAACCAACACCATTCAACATTTTTTACTGCCACAGTTGGTCATAAGTTAGTGTTACTTAATTCGGCAACACGTTTCACTTAATTACACCAAAAGTTGCACGCTTATTCACTTATTCAGTTGACATCAATGTTCTGAAAGGCGCAATCCGGATTTCAGGCGCCTAATTCCGCCTAATCATCGCCTAATCCGTTTAATCTCACGTAATATCTTAGGCTTATAGGCTCCGTCTACCGTTTAGGGGACCACCTAATTTGCGCCTAGACGAATCTTTTAGAACATTGGTTGACATTATTATTTATCGATTAATTCATAATCGTGACATCCTCAGAAGCATTGTTAATGAAACAATGTAGTAGCCGCTGAGAGCATAATTTTTAAGTGGGAAGAGAGTACGAGTGTGTGACTAATCTCAAAATAATAAAACTAACTAAAATCTATCTCTTTTATAAAAAAATGTTTTGCTAAATTAACTCTAATAGTTTTCTAGTTTAGTTATTGAACTGAACGTTAAAATAAATAAATCCACCCAACTTTCTTCTTAATCTCGACGGATTTGCTTATAGAAAACTTCGAGCAGAGAATGAGGTAAGGTTCAGGGACGGCAATGGCCTAAGCCGAGTTAGGCTTGGGCTTTGGACAGTTGATTCAGAAAAAAAATTAGGCAACATCCGACTATATTTTTAGTACACTTGCTAGTTAAAATAAAAAATAGTAAACACTAATTTGTTTACAATTTATTGCAATAACTCAAATGGTAAAATAGTTTGTTGTTTTACATAGGAGATCATGAGTTTGAAACTCTTTGGTTACAGTTTAGTTTTGCTTTTATTTTGATTTATATTTATCGAGTAACAAACAAAATTTAAGCCTTCTTTCACGAGGAAGCACTTCGCTCACCAATTGAATGGACCGAATGACACACCACAAGCGTCATTCAAGCATTTCCTCCATAAAGCAGTTCTTCCTATCTATTAGCCTGACACAGTTTGACACGCGGTGATACGTGATTGGCCCCAAATCGCTATTTTTGAATACTTCAGTGCCTTAACAGGATTAAAGGAAGTGACGTGTTATGAGGGAGTCGCTACCCTAGCCTTGTCCAGTATTCGCCCGGCAGTTAATAAAGTAGGATAACAATTCGAGATATCGGGCAGGCACTAGTAAGGTTTAAATTTTGAATTTTTCATAGACAGCCAGAAATTTCTTTCATCTACAAACCAAAAAATATCTTTCTAAACTTTGACAGTTAGTGATAAACTATGAAATGACCAGATGGTAGATGTTACAGTTAGTAAGTTAATATTCGTTCTAATATTTCAGCCCTATATAGTCACAATTTGATTTTAACTGTCAAAATAAATTGAGCCATTTTGTCTAAGTTAAAAAAAAAAAGGAAAATGGGGAAAAAATATCTCGAGTCTCGTGCTTAAAAAATTATTAGGTGTACTTAAATTTATTCAAGAAATTAAGGGAACTTGTCAAAAGTTCATAACCCCCGTTTTTGAGGTGTACCACTCTTTTATATAATTGTTATTATGCCATATCCAACTGTAAGGACCATATAACTTCTTCATATATCATGGTCATCCATATATTTTTAATTTTTTTTAACTTTATCTTCGGTGAATTTTTTGCATCCTAGAGCCCCTACTACTCCTATTAGGTTAGGCAAACTCCAATGGTATAATTAAATTTAAGGAAAAATGTAGAGTAATTGACGCGTTGCTCTGATTATTCTAAACTTTTTTTCTAATAATTTAAATTTATACCACTTTTAGTTTACATATATTAACATATTTATCCTAGCTAATCTTATATTTTATTATCTTTTATCAAACTATTATACCTCCATTTTTATTTACTCAACTTTTGGTGGGTCCGTTTAAAAAGTACATATGAAAAGGTAGGAGAATGTTACTTTAAGGAGAATGTTTTGGTATTTAAGGAGATTTTTGTGTAATAGCTAGGTAATATAAGGACTGAATAGAGTAATTGATGCACCATGATTTTTTTTAAAATTTTCCATAAAATAGAGAAATTCTGTCAAAAGGAGACATTAATGCAAGTTATGAATTACATTTTAAAACTTTTTAGAGCATCTTCAATGGTATAGTTTTATCAAACTAATGCCCAATAGGTACCACTTTTAAAATTATATTCCTTCTATCTACCTCCATAATTTCACATTCCCTATAGGTACCACTTTTTAATTATTTAATTTATTTACCAAAACGCCATACACATATTTCATAAAAAATAGAAAAAAAAAACACATAAAAATATATAAAATGCAAAAAATCTCAAAATAAATGAAAAAAAACCACAAAAAATTGTAAAAAAAAATAATGTATTTTTATAAAAAAAATCACAAAATCACAAAAAATGAAAAAAAATAAAAAAAATAACAAAGAAAATAAAAAAATCATAAAAAAATTATAAAAAATGAAAAAATCACAAAAAATCACAAAATTTTAAAAAAAATACAAAAAAAATTATAAAAAATTATTAAAAATGAAAAAAATCACAAAATATTATAAAAAAATAATAAAAAAATAATAAAAAATCACAAAAAATGAAAAAAAAATCACAAAATCACAAAAAAATCACAAAATCACAAAAAATCACAAAATTTTAAAAAAATTATAAAAAAAAATATAAAAAAATCACAAAAAATTATAAAAATATAAAAAAAATAAAAAATGAAAAAAAAATGAAAAAAATCACAAGAAATTATAAAAAAAAATGAAAAAAATCACAAAATTATAAAAAAAATGAAAAAAATCACACAAAAAATCATTAAAAAAATCACTTTTATTGAATTTTATGCACTTTCGACTGTAGTAGATGCACTTTCAGCTGAACTATATGCACTTTTAGCTGAACCAGATGCACTTTCAGCTGAACCATATGCACTTTCAGCTGAACCATATGCATTTTTATTGAACTAGATGCACTTTCAGCTGAACCAGATACACTTTTAGCTGAACCAGATGCACTTTCAGCTGAACCATATGCACTTTCAGCTGAACCATATGCACATTTATTGAACCATATGCACTTTGAGCTGAACCATATGCACTTTCAGCTGAACCATATGCACTTTCAGCTGAACCATATGCACTTTTATTGAACTAGATGCACTTTCAGCTGAACCATATGCACTTTTATTGAACTAGATGCACTTTTAGCTGAACCATATGCACTTTCAGCTGAACCAGATACACTTTTAGCTGAACCAGATGCACTTTCAGCTGAACCATATGCACTTTTATTGAACTAGATGCACTTTCAGCTGAACTATATGCACTTTTATTGAACTAGATGCACTTTTAGCTAAACCATATGCACTTTCAGCTGAACCAGATGCACTTTCAGCTGAACCATATGCATTTTCAGCTGAACTATATTTACTTTCGACTGAATTGTATGCACTTTCAACGGAACTAGATGTACTTTCATCTGAATTGAATGCAATTTCGACTCAATTTTATGCATTTTTGACTAACTATATACACTTTCGACTGAACTATATGCACTTTTATTGAACTATATACGCTTTTGACTGAATTATATGTATTTTTGACTGAACTAGATGCACTTTCAGCTCATTTAGATTAAAAAAGGCACATTTATCATGGAAAAACCATTTTTTTGTATAAAAAAAATCACTTTTCGGTATAAAAAGTGTTATATTGACAAAAAAAAATATTTTTTGTAATTTTTTAAAAAATTTATGATTTTTTAATTTTTTGTAATTTTTGTGATTTTTTATAATTTTTTGTGATTTTTGTTATTTTTTGTGATTTTTTGTGATTTTTTGTGATTTTTTGTGAATTTTTGTAAGTTTTTGTAATTTTTTGTGATTTTTTGTAATTTTTTGTGATTTTTTGTAATTTATTTGTAATTTATT
The DNA here is from genome assembly GCA_963920805.1 of Primula vulgaris. Classification (NCBI taxonomy): domain Eukaryota; kingdom Viridiplantae; phylum Streptophyta; class Magnoliopsida; order Ericales; family Primulaceae; genus Primula; species Primula vulgaris. Next base: position 38,805,351 of record OY987213.1, read on the forward strand.
TTATTTTTTTGTGATTTTTATATTTTTTTTTGATTTTTGGTGATTTTTTATACTTTTTGGTGATTTTTTATATTTTTTATGATTTTTTGTGATTTTTTCATTTTAAAAAAAAATCAATTACTAATATAGTATAAAAAGTGATACCTATGAGGAAATGTGAAATTATCAAGATAGCTAGAAGGAATATAATTGCCATAAGATACTTATAGGGAATTACCCCTAGTTTTATTTTGTTTCTTAAGCGTTGTCAGATAAATTAAAAAAAAAATAGTTTTTAACTTACACTATCACATGTTACAGTGAACTTCTTTTTTTACACCACAATGGTCTATAATTTAACTATGAGAAGTTAAAAACCATATATTGATATTGTATTTGAACTAGATTTGCAACATGTGTTATTAAATTTATTATTTATGTAAAATTTTGAATTAATATCAAAATTATTTACTATTTATATAATTTCATCACATAATAACTTTGTTTTTCAAACAATTTAATATAAACATAAAATTTATCAAAGAAAATAATGTAGAAGAAATATTAAAATTTTTAAATCCATTAAAATAATAAATTAAATCAATTTGAAAGTAATACTCCACAATGGTCACTTTATAAGTAACTAGCAAAACTAATTCGTGTTGTTTTATTCCAAATATTTTATTGTTATACTGTTATTCAAAAATTCTTTCTAATTTAGGATATACTTGTAATATTTGTAAAAAATATGTTAGTACAAATTTACAGAAATAGTTTTTTCATCACTTCAAAAAAAAAAAATCATAGGTAGAGTATATTTATATATCCTTTGAACCTGTAAAATTAGAATGCATTTAAATTATCATTTGTGCTGAGTTTTTAAGATCATATTTTTTTAATTAATAACAAGTCTTACGTATACCTAACAAGACCCATTTTTGTTCGGAAGAAAAGTTTGTGGTACTGGTATGATACATCGATACAAAAATGACATACTAAAAGGTATATCGTTCAATGTATACTTGTGTACCACAAAAATCTTATTAAATGGTCATTATGATTTAATATTTGTGTTACCGTTAAAGAAAAAGTTAACTTTGACACTCAAAGATTGCTTTTTGGCAACTTTAAACTTTAAAGGAACCATTGTGAAGGTAAAATTTTAACTTTAATATAGTTTGACACACTAACAATATATATTTCTTCAACAATTGCACATAATAAGGAATACATATTCCAGAAAAGGAATGGAGTAACAAGACTACTCAAAAGAAGAAAAGCAAGTCGTAAATGAAAAGTTTGTTGATGATCGAAAGACATAATTAAAGGCCAAAAATAGTTGGGAAAAAAAAGGAAATCTGTCTCTGTAAACCTAACTGCATTAATCAAATCATCTGGATCTCATATTTTTACTCTTTGAAAATTAAATATGCGAAAATTTATGAAATCAAAAGTTTGTTGGTAATTAAGTACTTTTCATGCATAATCATAATTGCTATCTGCAGAATTCTTTATAACTTTGTTCTATTCTAGAAAGTAGAAACGATTTGGTGAAACTCAATAGCAAACTTAATCGAGTGGGGGCAAATATATTTTAAGGAAAACGATTATATCGTGCCTTAAAATATTTTCATTTCTGAAATTTCTTCAACACACAACACGAGGAAACATTTCATTGTTTCATCTTATTATACTTATGTACGGGTTTCTTGCATAGGCAGTCACGACAGTTTATTTCATTGGCAATCACGATTCATGACAGTTTATTTCATAATTATGAACTAATTTTGAATTGGTCGGTTTGAATTGAACTTCAACAATTTCATCTATACAGATTATAATCACATGAAGAACTACTAAAATATAATCCTCATTATTGGGTAGTAGTATGTAGCAGTACAATCCACATTATAGGATATTGTCATAATTGGGGTGGTATGTTGGTAATTGTAAATTTTACTAAAGTATCTATAACTTTTAAAATTGAATATTACGACCAACATACTTGTAAAACAAGAATGAATATTCTTATATTGTAGCTTACCTGTCTTGAAAGGGAATGTCATAACTCATAAACAAGAACAAAACGGAATACCATTGTCAACTAGTAAGCATGTATATATATTGTACTAAGCTAAGAACATAATATACAACATATCTTCCACAGCTTCAAGTGAAAAGTAGAGGCTCTTATTTTCTTCTTAATTAATTGCATGTGAACTAGAAATATGAAGGAAGACATGAAATTGATCGAGGAGGAAAATGGTTATGATGCAATCGTAGTGGGGTCTGGATATGGTGGTTCTGTTGCTGCTTGTCGATTGTCGATGGCGGGAATAAGTGTTTGTTTGCTTCAAAAAGGATGTAAATGGGAATCTGACGATTTTCCAACGGATAGTTTGAGTATCTTGTCGACAGTGAGAGTGGAAAACAAAAACTTCGGAATTAACTTTGGTAAAAAGGAGTCATTGTTTCAGGTACATTTCTCATTGATTCTGGTTATAAGATTCTAACAACTGTCGAGTAAATAGATTGTCCTTGTTTTCCAAAACATTTTTTTTTATTAAATTTGAAGTAAATTAGGTGTTACATGATTTTGGCTGAAATACTTTAAGTGATCCAGCTAAAAACCTGGGTTTGCGGTAAAATTTAAATACTGAAAAAACTAACTTTCTCTCAACCGTTCGTTGAGCGAAGTTGTTCAAGTTGATTCACTCCAGATATACTCGGATAGTGAGTCATGATCATCTTCTCCAAATATTTATGCTCCCCTTTTATGTCCATTTTGTTATTTTGTTCAAAAAAAATACAAACAACGAAGTTTTGTAAGTTTTGTAAGTTTTAAAAGTACACATGCTATGTGTCCTCAACATAATGGTAAACTTCTCTGGAATCTAAGTTTTCGCAATTCTTTCTACAGGTACATGTACAAGATAATTGTCTAGCCGTGGTTGCATGCGGACTTGGTGGTGGCTCACTGGTGAACGCGGGAGTAATGGTACCAACTCCACCTCGTGCCAAACGCGACCCAAAATGGCCAAAAGAGTGGAATAAGGACTGGGAAATTTGTGAAGCCTATGCTTCAGAAATGCTTAGAGTACAAAGTGTTCCTGAAATTCCTATCCGCTGTTCTAGTTGCAGTTTTGCAGTTAGGTTCCAAGTGAGGTTGCAACCACCAGTTGGAACCAAGTGTATTAAATGGACAGAACTGTAAAATATTAAATGTACTCAAAGTGAACACAAACACATTTAACAACGGAGTTCACCTAACCAGGCTACGTCTCCGGGGCACTTACCCAGATTATGATATTATAAAAAGCTTACAATATAGGACTCAAGTCTTAACGAAAAACACTTAGACTCCCTCTAGGTTTTTCTGCCTATCTCTATATTGCTCCTACTCTATAACTATCACTTATAAATCAATGGCATCCCACCATTGTTTTCTTTTAAAAGCTCACGTGTATTCTCTCAAGAATGTGTTCTTTATAATTTAGAACACACACCTTTTTACAAGCTAAGTTATTAACTATTTATTAGTAAAAACAATCTTCTTGCTTCAAGATCTTTTATGATTGCTTTTGACTTCTTTTGATTGGCTTCAATCTCTCCATATTGCACGTCTGCCTTTTGTAGTATTGACATCAATCTTCATAAGTTAATACCTGTTTAATAACAAGCTTGAAAGTAGGAGTTAGTCTTTTCCTATAACTAGGAAACATATAAAGATAATATCTTTTAGAGATAATATCTTTCCATATATATATGAAACACCTAACTCTATATTACATTCAATCTTTAAACAAATTATACAGAATATAGATAAGGAACAAAGATTGAAACAAGTGATAAAGATTTGTATAAGAATAAAGATATAGAATTGTTAATGTAAAGGAAACATAACTAATCTCTTTATATCTATTTAAGAAATCTTTCCTTACCACTTTGATATTCTCAATAAACGCATTTTAGATCTTTAGAATGATATGAGAATATATCCTGCATAACTTTAAACAAGTAATAATCATTAACGAATAGGTACGCAGATTTACAGAACTAGACAGTGTACTGCTGAACAGCAGGTTGCAACTGAGGTTGCAACTTAGGTTGCAACTGGTACTTGAAACCTGGTACTATTGACTTAGTAGGTTGTAACTGAGGTTGTAACTGGTACTTGAAACCTGTTACTACTGACTTAGTAGGTTGTAACTGAGGTTGCAACTGGTACTTGAAACCTGTCAATACTGTCTTAGTTCTAAACAACAGTTAGGATTTATTAAGTGAAAACCAATAGACAATAAACAATATGTAGACCAGAAATCTGGTCCTAACAATCTCTCCCTTTGTCATTGGTTTTGACAAATCAATTAAGTTTATAAACCACATAAATCCACCTGCAAAATCAATACAGCATTTGTATTGTGTCAATACTTTTGAGGTATCTGTTTTAGCTCCCCCTGCAAATTAGAATTGCAGGCATATCACATAAGCATAATTTATATGCACACCTGTTTTCAGACCTGTTTCAAGTCTAAAGACATTCAACTTCAACAAGCTTATTTAAGAAAGAACTTGCAAAATTATTAAAGCCAAACAGGCACAGAATTGTCTCAATACATTTAAAACTGGAAACAGAAATAAGGTCTTGAAACTGAAATATTAAACATAAAACTGAAAACAGAATAAAGTCTTGAAACTGAAAACAGAATAGAAACAACAGAAACACTTAATAAACTTTCTTTTACTCCCCCTATTTGTCACAAGCCTGACAAACTAGTCACGAGGTATGTTTGACTGGGGTGGTTTTTCTCTTAGGGGTCTGTCCCTTACAACCTCTTCATGCTCATCTTCACTGCTTATAGAGAAACAGTCATCACTAGAACTCTCATCCTCATTCTCAATGATATCCACCAGCAGCTTATTGATTTGATAATCATCAGCATCCAATTCAGCTCTCTTTTCTTGATTATAAGCCAGCTTCTGGAGTAAGTACCACTTTACTCCTTTCTTCTTGTCTGAGGGAGGAGTAGAAGTCTCTTCTTCCTTTTCTTTGCCTTTCTCACCAGAAATGTCATTAACATGCCCTTCTTTTAACAACTTGGCAGAAATGTACAGGGCAGGTGGACAATCAGTGAAGGGTTCAACCAAGATATTAATAGGAGAATCTCTGTTCAAAGAATTAGTTTGGCCTAGAATGATATTTGAAATTAGGCAGGGGAAAGGAAGTAGAATGGAAGTAGAATCAGTGTCACTGAAATCTCTTATGAGATTGAAGACATGTTGTCCAAAGTTGATAGGCCTGGAAGACATGATTTTATAGAGAAAAGTGGCCATATCTTTGCTTACTTTGGAAGGCTGTTTGGTTGGAGTCCAGTTAAACCTGGCTATTTTATGCAAAACAGCTGCACAAAGAGTGAGAGAGGAAGTTTTGATGGAATTCCCATCAAATCTATTGTTCTTTCCAGTTAGAACCAAAGCAATAACCTCCATGCCATAATTAACATCTTCAACAGAAGGATTTGGTGTATCTAGGAAATCATTGATAAGTTTAGGGGTAAAATCAAAAGTATGACCTCTTAGAAAAACTCTCCCATAACCAGGATTTCCCTCTTCAAACACAATGCTACTTAGATTAGCATAGAATTCTTTAACAACAGCAGGGAGAAAGGAATCAGCATAAGTAATTGTTTTTCCTAAACCAACAGTTTGCAACAGCTTTTCAACATACACTTGAATGTGTGGATAACTTACCAAATTAAGCTTTCTTTCACAGTGTATTTATTTACTAGAATAAGCCCTAAATCTCCTATAAGTTCTTCTACTCCAGAACTTAGGATCAACTTCATTGAATCTCTGAACATACTCAAACTTAGCAATAATGGGATCATTAGTAAAATTCCTCCTAGCACGCTTTTTTGTCCTATGTGTCTTAGGAGAAGAAGACTCACTTACCTTAGCCTTAGAGCTATGACTGGTGGGGGATTTGGATATGAAATCCCTTAGAGTACAATCATCATCAGAACTTGGGTTATTAGACATAGTTGCAACTAGGGTTGTAACCGTACTTAGAACCTTGTACTGGGTTTTTACAGAGAGCCTAGGGTTTTACAGTGAAGAGAGAGAGAGAGAGTAATTCTGTAAAATATAATTGATTTGGGATAGAGAAAAGAAGTTTGTATAAATAGCAATAAAGACCATATCTTTTTGAAATTGGAAATAGATACATGCAAATCAATTAAGAGACAGATTTTGGCTTAAAAATAAGAAGTATTTTATCAACAGAATTTTGAAAAATAAATCATACTAAGATCACGGAAGAAACAGTTGGTATTAAGATAAATTCAGCCAATTAAACAGATAAACATTCCTTTTTCAAAACTGATTCATCCAAAATTTGAAAATTCAAAAGTTGAAGCTTATTAAGGAAATTTGACTTGATTCAAGATAAAGAACAATTAAACAGATATTTAACTTTTAGGAGAACAAAAAAAACCTAGCAATTTACTCAAGAAAATATGTTTATCAAAGAATAACTCTAATAAAGATTAAATTTTAGGAGCTTAAATTGAGCAAATCCGTTTTTATTTCTACACAAAAACTAGTTTGATGACCTCAGCAAGGAAAGAGTATAAGTGATGTCAAAAATAACAAGACTTTGTCTTGGCAGGTATAGAACAGACTGAGGTTTCAACTGATGTTGCAACAGAGCTTGCAACCTGTATTTTTTTTAACACGAGGTTTCAACTGAAGTTGTAACTGAACTTCTAACCAGTTATTGAGAGTATGAGGTTTCAACTGAGGTTGCAACTGAACTTGCAACCAGCTTACAAAATTGCACTTTGTGCTTGCAACTCTATTACCAGAGAGGTTTTCAAGGACAAGTTACCTCACATCTGTTTTTGAGACACCAAAAAGCGGCTTTTTCAAAACAAAAACATCATAGCTCAATTAAGACTTAACCTTAGAAATAAAAATTATTTAAGGTACTCAATACAGACATATTTAGCAAGAATATTTAATTAGATTGATAATGACATACCCCTATGTCACTTCTTAATGATTCAAACTTGTTTGTATCAAGGGGCTTTGTGAAAATATCTGCTAATTGTCTTTCAGTTGAAACATGTTCTAAAATTAAGCTCTTTTCTTCAACTAGTTCTCTAATAAATGATGCCTTAGATCAATATGTTTGGTTCTGTAATGTTGAACTGGATTTTTAGCTAAATCTATAGCACTTTTGTTATCACAAAACAAAGTTAATATTTCTTGTTTAACATTATAATCAGTTAACATCTGTTTCATCCAAATAAGTTGAGTGCATCCACTTCCAGCTGCAACATATTCTGCCTCAGCAGTAGATAAAGATATGCAATTTTGCTTTTTACTGAACCAAGAAACAAGGTTGTTTCCAAAATAAAAACAACCACCAGAAGTAATCTTTCTATCATCTATGTTTCCTGCCCAATCAGCATCACAATAGCCACTTAGAAAATGGTTTGTATCTTTAGAATACCATAGGCCTAGGTGAAGTGTTCCTTTTACATACCTTAGAATTCTTTTGACAGCTAGAAGATGAGGTTCTAAAGTGTTGAACATTGAGTTCAATAATGATTTTGATTATTACTTTGATTATGCGTTTAATGATTTTACGATTTCAATGATATAATGCTTGTCTTGTCCAAAAATAGAAAACGTATATTTCAGGTCCTTAAATGATAGAGCATTCGATAACGAAGCCACAGGTTCAAGCGGAACCAAAATCGGAGCTAAAACGAAGGAGTTATGAGCATTCGAAGTTTTACGGGACCAGGATTACAGTCGACCGATCGACTGTACAAAAACGACCGATCGTTTTTGATCCAATTTCTTCCAGTGAGTCCAGTATAAAAACGACCGATCGTTTTCAGAAAACGACCGATCGTCTGTCTGAAAACGACCGATCGTCTGTAGAAAACGACCGATCGTTTTCTGCAGTTTTCGAAAACAGCTTTTCAGCAATTTCTGGAAAATAGCTGTTAAAACCTTACAACGGTCATAACCCAGAAAAACAGACTTTGCTGTTATAAAAACCAGCCCAATCATCTCTCCAAAGTCACCAAGCTTAACCATCATCATCCTTAAAACCTCTCTCAATTAAAAAACCCTAATATCGCCATTTTGGTGTATATATATATTCGAGAAAGAGGAAAATCAAAGAGAAAGAGATTCAAGCTCGATCTTCATCAACAACTCACCAATTAGCTTTTTAAGAAGCAATTAGAATAGTGAGTGTAGTTACGTTTCGTAACAAAAAATTGTATCGAGTGTTTTATAAACTCATTTTTTGTGAGCGAGTGATCGGGTAGAGGCTTTGTAAGCGAGTTGCTTAAAAGCTCTAGGTCTTTTCATTTCGGGACACTCATAAAGTGAGGGGGAGCTTAATCGGTCGATTAGCTCGTTAGGATTGTAATATCCGGGAAAAGATTTTTTAGTGAAATACTCGGTAGTACCGAGGAGAGGACGTAGGCGCGTTTTGCCGAACCTCTATAAATCACGGTGTCATCTTCTTCCCTTGCTTTTACTTTCCGCAACTTATATTCTTACTTATTTATTGCTTGCGTTTGAATTAATTAACGTTTATTAACGCTTAAGCTTAGAATTGCGTAAGTTGGGGTGTTAGTTGTTTAGATATTTTAATTAGGCGAAAATCGCCATAAACCTTATTCACCCCCCCCTCTAAGGTTAGCACACGGGCCAACATAAAGGATTTGCCTGATATCTGGCACAAACTCCTACACTTAAGCAAAGGTCTGGTCTACTAGCAGTCAAGTATAGCAAACTTCCAATCATTGATCTATAAAGACTTGGACAAACACTTTTTCCTTTATCATTTCTAGACAGTTTAAGAGTGTTACTCATAGGGGTTCTCTTCTCTTTACTCTCACTCAGACCAAACTTTTTAACAAGATTGTCTGCATAATTACTTTGGCATAGAAAAATGCCTTTCTCATTCTGTTTAACTTGCAATCCTAGAAAGTAAGTTAGTTCACCTCCACCACTCATTTCAAATTCATTCTTCATATCTGAAATGAATTCTTCTATTCTCTTATTAGAAGTAGAGCCAAAAACAATGTCATCAACATAGATTTGAGCAATTATAATATCCATTGTAGTTTTCTTGGTAAACAGAGTTTTATCAACTCCCCCTCTGTTAAAACCTTTTTCAAGCAAAAACTTGGTTAATCTATCATACCAAGCTCTAGGAGCTTGCTTAAGACCATACAAGGCCTTTTTCAGCAAATAAACATGTTCAGGAAAGTTAGGATCTTCAAATCCCTTAGGTTGACAGACATAAACCTCTTCATTAATCACACCATTCAGAAAAGCACTCTTTATGTCAAGTTGAAACAGTTTAAAATCATACAGACATGCAAGAGATAATAGCATTCTAATGGATTCAATTCTAGCTACAAGAGCAAATGTTTCATCAAAGTCAATTCCCTCAATTTGTGTATAACCCTGAGCTACCAACCTAGCTTTATTCCTGATAATCACTCCATCCTCATCACTTTTATTTCTAAAAATCCATTTAGTCCCTATAACATTTTTATTAGAAGGTCTGGGTACTAAAGTCCATACATCATTTCTCTCAAATTGGTGCAACTCATCTTGCATAGCTATAATCCAGTCACTATCTTCTAAAGCTTCTTTTATATTCTTAGGTTCTAACTGAGAAATATAACAAGCAAAGTGAACAACATTAGTTCTTTTACCTCTGGTTTTCATACCTGAAGTGACTTCTCCTATGACATTGTCAAGAGAGTGGTTTTTCTGAGTCCTTACATAGTGTGGCTTGCTTGTAGATGGAATATCAGATCTTCCTTCTTCTTCTTCAGATTCTGTTGAATTCTGGGTTTCAACTGCGGTTCCAACCTCAGTTCCAACCTCAGCTGTAACCTCAGTTGCAACTGGACTTCCAACCACTATGGGACTTCCAGTTTGTTGAGTTTCTTCTTTCTCTTTTTCTGCAATCTCAGGCTGTTCATTATCACCTGTAATCTCATCAACAGTTTTTAGGTCATCAAATAACACATTATAAGATTCCATAACACAGTTTGTTCTTTCATTGAAGACTCTAAATGCTCTACTATTCTGAGCATACCCAAGAAAGATCCCTTTATCACTTTTAGAGTCAAATTTACCAAGATGCTCTCTGTCTCTGAGAATATAACAAACACACCCAAAGACTTGAAAATATTTAACATTGGGTTTTCTTCCTTTCCATATTTCATAAGCTGTCATGGAAGTGCCTTTAGTAATGTAAACTCTATTAACTATATGACAGGAAGTATTAACAGCTTCAGCCCAAAATCTGTTGGCAAGTTTCTTAGAGTTAAGCATGACTCTAGCCATTTCCTGAATGGTTCTATTTTTCCTTTCAACTATGCCATTTTGCTGTGGAGTCTTAGGAGCAGAGAACTCATGACTTATACCTAAGGAGTTGCAGAATTCTCTAAACTTACTGTTCTCAAATTCTGTTCCATGATCACTTCTAACCCTAGCAATATTACCACTGGTTGAACCTTTTTCAAGTTGAAGTTTTAAGCACAAAGTTTTGAACAGTTCAAAAGTTTCAGTCTTATCCTTTAAGAACACTATCCAAGAATATCTAGAGAAGTCATCTACAACTACCAGAATGTACTTCTTACCACCTATACTAGCAGTTTGCATAGGCCCCATCAAGTCAATATGAAGAATTTCTAGGATTCTCTTAGTGTAGATTTGACCTATACTTTTGTGAATACTTTTGGTTTGTTTACCTATAGCACAGTCACCACAGACACTTTGAGTTTTAGCACTTAGTTTAGGAATTTCTCTTATCAATTCATTTTTAACAAGCTTATCTAAAGTTTTGTAATTCACATGCCCAAGCCTTTTATGCCAAATATCCACATTATTAGTAATGGCTTGATTACATCTACTTTGAGGCAATTCTTTTTCAGCTTTTTCAAACACATAGCAGCTGTTGGTTGATCTAACTCCAGTCATGATTAAATCATTGTTAAGATTAGTAATTAGACACCTTTCTTTGTCAAATTTAACAACCATTTTGTTATCACAGAGTTGACTGATACTAATAAGATTAGCTTTTAGACCATCTACAAGAAAGACATCCTCAATAACAGGCATTCCAGGTTTGTTTAAGGTACCTTTACCAACAATTTTACCTGTATCTCCACCTCCAAACACAACAGTGTTTCCAGTAAGAATGGTGACATTTTTTAAGAGACTTGCAGTACCTGTCATGTGCTTAGAGCAACCACTGTCAAAATATCAATCATTAAAGGTAACAGCATTCAAGGAGTTAATGACTGCTTTGTTGTTAGCAATTAAGGTAGCTTTTTCTTTAACTTTCCAGACCCAGTTCAATTTTTTATTGATAGAAGCTAACCAGGTCTTCTGTGAAATGTACCTTCTGTTCTTCTTTAAATAACACTGGATTTCTACATGACCAGATCTTTTACAGAAGTTACACAGTTTAACTTTAAAAGTAGATTTAACCTCATAGCTATTCAGTTTATTATTGGTTGCAACTGTGGTTGCATCTCTAGTTGCAACTGTACTTCTAACTTTCTTCTCAAAAACTTGAGTTTTATTCCTGGTTGCATTCTTGGTTGCAACTGAGCTTCTAACCTTATAGTTAAACTTATTAAAAACCTGAGTTTTAGCTTTATCAACAGCTTCAATAAAGGTGGTTTTTCCTGTACTCTTACCACCATAGTAAGCTAGACCACTGATATCTTTAGAGCCTCTAGAATATGACAGCATGTCATCTAATTTTTTGAAGCAGAAACATTCATCAGTTTTATTTTCTTTTTAGTTTCAGTAAGATCAGCCAGTTGTAAGTTCAGCTTCTCATTAAGACTTTTAACCTCATCCTTTAGATTAACATTAAGTTTGCTTATGATCAAGGATTGTTTACTCAGACATTTATACTTTTCATAAAGAACAAGATATTGCTGAGAAATGTCTTCATCAGAAGGTTCTTCCTCATCACTGCTGTAGGTTTTAAGAGCGGTTGTAACTATGGTTGAAACATGTTCACAGTCACTTTCATAAGTAGGTTCTTTTTCAGTGATTATTCCCATAAAATTAACAAAATTAGAATCATCCTCTTCATCACTGTTGCTCTCAGAATCACTATCACTATGAGTGGTTATATAGGCATTTTTGTTCCTTTTTAAAGTATTTGCACACTCAGCCTGAATATGACCAAAACCTCTACATTTTCTACACTGAATCTCTTTAGGCTTATAATCTTTGTTATCCTTCTCTTTAGAATTCCACTTTCCTGTAGAGTTATTATTGAACCTAGATTCTGTCTTAAATTGGTTATCCCTTTTCTGAAAGTTTTTAGAAGAACCAGTATCATCCTCTTTTCTCTTGTAAAACTTTTTGAAAACCTTTTTAGCAAAGAAAGCTAGCTGTTCTTCATCACTTATTTTATCACAGACATTAGGTTCAGATTTCTTAGCCTGAAATGCTATTCCCTTTTCTGGTCTTTTAGGTTTAAAAAATTTCAGCTCATGAGTGCTTAGATTTCCTATAAGTTCTTCAAGTTTAAGATTATCTAAGTCTGTTGATTCTTCAATAGCTGTGACTTTTATTTCAAACCTTTCTGGAAGTGACCTAAGAGTTTTCTTAACAAGTTTAGCATCACTGCATTTTTCACCTAAGGTTCCAGCTTGATGAGCAATGTGGCAGATTCTACCATTAAATTGTTCAATGTTTTCATCTTCCTCCATTCTTAGGTTTTCAAATTGAGTAGTTAACTGTTGAAGTTTGAAAGCTTTTACTTTGGTAGTTCCTTCAAAAGTAACTTGCAGAATATCCCATGCCTCTTTGGCAGTTTCACAGTGAGAGATATACCTGAATACACTGAGAGTTACACCAGCAAAAATCAAGTTTATGGCTGTTGAGTTGGCACTTGATTTTCTGTCTTCATCAGTAGACCATCTGTCTTCAGGTATAAAAACCAGTTCTCCTTCACTATCAATGATAGTTGGAGCCTCCCATCCATACATCACAGTTTTCCATGCATGTTCATTCTGCTGTTTGATGAAAGACCTCATTCTGATCTTCCATACTCCATAGTTTACTCCTCCTTCAAGCAGTGGAGGTTTGTTGAAAGCGTTTCCTTCCCTCATTAAGTCCATTTTTAGTAGAACACAGGATCCACACTAAGTAAGGTCTAGTGTAAAGCTCTGATACCAATTGAAATTCCTATCCGCTGTTCTAGTTGCAGTTTTGCAGTTAGGTTCCAAGTGAGGTTGCAACCACCAGTTGGAACCAAGTGTATTAAATGGACAGAACTATAAAATGTTAAATGTACTCAAAGTGAACACAAGCACATTTAACAACGGAGTTCACCTAACTAGGCTACGTCTCCGGGGCACTTACCCAGATTATGATATTATAAAAAGCTTACAATATAGGACTCAAGTCTTAACGAAAAACACTTAGACTCCCTCTAGGTTTTTCTGCCTATCTCTATATTGCTCCTACTCTATAACTATCACTTATAAATCAATGGCATCCCACCATTGTTTTCTTTTAAAAGCTCACGTGTATTCTCTCAAGAATGGGTTCTTTATAATTTAGAACACACACCTTTTTACAAGCTAAGTTATTAACTATTTATTAGTAAAAACAATCTTCTTGCTTCAAGATCTTTTATGATTGCTTTTGACTTCTTTTGATTGGCTTCAATCTCTCCATATTGCACGTCTGCCTTTTGTAGGATTGACATCAATCTTCATAAGTTAATACCTGTTTAATAACAAGCTTGAAAGTAGGAGTTAGTCTTTTCCTATAACTAGGAAACATATAAAGATAATATCTTTTAGAGATAATATCTTTCCATATATATATGAAACACCTAACTCTATATTACATTCAATCTTTAAACAAATTATACAGAATATAGATAAGGAACAAAGATTGAAACAAGTGATAAAGATTTGTATAAGAATAAAGATATAGAATTGTTAATGTAAAGGAAACATAACTAATCTCTTTATATCTATTTAAGAAATCTTTCCTTACCACTTTGATATTCTCAATAAACGCATTTTAGATCTTTAGAATGATATGAGAATATATCCTGCATAACTTTAAACAAGTAATAATCATTAACGAATAGGTACGCAGATTTACAGAACTAGACAGTGTACTGCTGAACAGCAGGTTGCAACTGAGGTTGCAACTGGTACTTGAAACCTGGCACTATTGACTTAATAGGTTGTAACTGAGGTTGTAACTGGTACTTGAAACCTGGTACTATTGACTTAGTAGGTTGTAACTGAGGTTGCAACTGATACTTGAAACCTGTCAATACTGTCTTAGTTCTAAACAACAGTTAGGATTTATTAAGTGAAAACCAATAGACAATAAACAATATGTAGACCAGAAATCTGGTCCTAACAGTTCCCCACACATTTTTAAATTCCAAAATCATGGAACGATTGTTGGTCCTAGGAGATGATTTTGAAAACAGTTTTGATGGTCCGGTGAAACTCGCCATGAACGTTGATATTGAAGATCAGGGTTATAACAAGTCTATGAAATCAAAAAATAGTGGTCCTTGTTTGGGCTGTGGAAATTGTTTAGCTGGATGTCCTTATAATGCTAAAAACTCTATCGATAAAACGTATTTGGTTTCGGCTCTCCAGGTTATTATCTATCTTCTGCATATTACATTGACTTTTATTTCTATTGGAGTATTTTAAAAAGTTTGATTTTGCAAGTCCAAAAAGCAAACATCTCAGAGTTAAAACAATATGCTTTCATGAAATGATTTTTCTTTTTCTTCTGGGTGTTAAAGACGAATTCCTCTTATAATTCGTTCAAGTCCACCAATGTATACCTTAAATTTTTTGTGGTACTATTCTAATTTTCTAATTGTTTTATCTAAAAGTAAGTTTTCAATTGATACAGGCAGGCTGTACCGTAAAGATGGAATGTCAAGTTCAATATATAGTAGAAAATCCAAATTACTTAAGCCAAAATGACGAAGTACTGGGGAACGAACAAAGGGCACGTTGATGGCTTGTCTTTCTTAATGAGATTGACTATATAGCTGCTGATTTTGTCATTCTTTCAGGTAAAATTGTTCTTAAATACACAAACGGAAATGATCCTAGAACCAATTAAGTTGATGTAGACGAAAATAATGCTTGTTTTAATAGACTTTTTCGGGTAAATTAACTTTTCTCTTCAACAGCCGGAGTTTTTGGAACTACTGAAATATTATTCAGATCAAAATCGAGAGGACTAAGTCTATCGAAGAAACTCGGATCAGGGTTTAGCTGTAACGGTAATAACATTGCTTATCTTTCTGGAAGCCCGGCTCCTTTGAATGCTTATGGCTTAAACGCGAAGGACATCTCAAAAGTGCCTTTCCAACAAAGGCCGGGACCTTCAATTTCTTCATCATACACCTCTTCTTCAGGGATCACAATACAGGTTCAAGTTCAATATAAAAAATACTTTTTTAATATGTAAGTAAATTGTAACTGAAGGAACCCAAATAAAAAAAAAAGCATCATTTTCGTCAAAACCAAATAGATAGCCTGCCTATGTTAACCAGGTAATACATCATACAGATTTTTTTATTTTTTTTTAATCTTATTAAGGAGGGATTTCACACCTATCCCCTTAACAAGATTCAAACTCTGCACCTCCTATTTAATAGTGTGGGCTCATACAGACGAATGATCAATTCTTTTTTAAGAAAATGACCCCCTCCTTGGAAAAAACGGCACAATTTTTATTAAATAATTTCTACCTTTTTATTCCATGTTGTATCGTGCAGCTATAGAACGGGAAATAACACTATACACAGTTATATGCAGAGCCAACAAATTTTCAATCATTAATCAATCAAAAGCCCAAAGGTTCATTAGTAAGCACTAAGCAGAGAAGAACAAACTTCATTAATAAACAAATTCATACTGAGCTCTATCAACAGTCAACTAAAAAGCTTTCAGCATACAAATTCAAAGTTATGTTTTAATACTTAAGACAAGCATTTTAGCTTTGCAAATGCATGTCTTAGGCTTACACTTCATATATGTATAAATGATGACAGAGTGCAGTACTTCCAACCGCATATCCATACCTTTTATTTAAAGGGATTACGACTTATGGATGGCCAAACGGCTCTTGGTTCTTACATGGCGTTATCGATAAGCTGAAACATGTACTTAAACTTAAAGGTAGCAACGCAATGGTTCTTAACACGATGGGATATGATAATAGTGACGGAGAAATAAAATTTGACAAGGAGAAAAACCAAATCCATTTCTATCCACCTCATGATTTCCTACTGCCGAAGAAAATTAAAGTGTTTCAGAAAATAAGCAAAACGTTAGGAGGAACTTTGTTCATGTCAAGATATAGGAGCACATCGGTTCATCTTTTAGGAGGGTGCAACTCATTTTCCGATCATTCGCAAGGAGTGTGTAACCCTTATGGGCAAGTTTTCGATGAAAAGTCCGCTATTTCTGTTCACCAAGGCCTTTATGTTTGTGATGCCTCTTTAATACCTTGCTCAATTGGAATAAATCCAAGCTTAACCATTGCTACACTAGCCGAGCATGTAAGTAGGCATCTCTTGAAAGATATTCTTAAGTACAAGAGCCAACTAGGTACGATTTGTATGGATACAGTTTCAGATCAAAAACAAGGTTCTGTGACTAGTTTTAAAATCCCAAAGTCAATTATCAATTTCAAGGAAACTATGAGAGGATATATAGGTGGGATGCCATGTGAAGCATATCTTAGATTGGAAATAGGCTCAAGTGCTTGGAAAAGAACATACCCAAAAAATGAACTCTCTCAAGTATATGATCATGATGAGCTACTAAAAGGTAAAGTTGGAGGGTACATTATATTAAGAGCTTTGGAAGTAGATAAGTTACAAATTATAAGTGGAGAAGTTGATCTGTGCAAAGTTGATGAAAGAACTCCGTATACTCAATATATGCACTACCATCTTCTTTTTGCGTCGTCTTCTGGTTCAAGGTCTCATACGATGTCAGATAATTTTAGTTTTCATTGTTTGTTTAGTCTTGACTTGTTTGGAGGAAAAAAGTATCTAAAATAAAATGTCTATGAAATGCAGATACATGCTTGAAGGGAAGAAAATTATGAACCCGTATCTTTTGGCATTATACGCATGGTCGGAGACAACGACTATGCAGGTGAGCCTTACTAAAATCCATCCGAACAACTCCAATAAGAAAGAGATGGTGAAATTGAAAGGGAGCTTAAGGATTTCAATGGTAGAACTTTTCAAGACCTTAGCAAGTCTAAATGGAGACATGAAGGGGAAATTTATATATCTTTTATTATGGAGTTTCTACAGAACTTATATATCACAAGTTCCGCGAGGGAGTCATGTTGAGATTAAGGCATCCGAGATCCCTTCAATTCCTTATCCAAATAGCATCCTGCATGATATACGAACAGGTATTCAAAGCATGAACCGGATTCTAGCTTATAAATTAGCAATAGTTACAATTTCTAGAATTATATCCTGCATTCATCCCTAATCAACTTTTTTTTTTTAATGTTATCATCAAGAAGAATTTTTCTTAGTACTTTTCGCATGCTTTCTCTTTTGTGAGATAAATATTTATTTTCTTTGCCCTATTCTTTTTGCCGAAATGTTGCATCTAGTTTTTCTTTTTTACACCTATTTATGATTACGAATCTGCGAGCCTGTATAAAAGAATGCATTTCTGCTTTTGTGAAATTAGGTGAAGTTCCTCTTAGCTTATTTTGTAGGTATTCTAAAATTAATTAAAATTAAAGTTTCATGATTACAATACATGATTACAATAATAGTAATTAGAATCAAATTAATAAGATTTTTCATTCTATAATAAAAAATCCGTCATGTTTTTTTGTTATTTTGTTAATTGTGCAGAGGACGGGTTCATGATAAGTTGCAGACAGTGGAAATGCATTGAATATCCAAAGAAACTCGATAAAGAGAGAAAAGAGAACCCTATACTTCTTATCAATGGGTATTCAACCGAGAGTTATTGCTTACCAACGGAACCAAATGATTTTGTAAGAACTCTACTAAAGGAAGGGCATGAGACATGGCTACTTCAACCAAGACTATACCCTTTGAATTCCTCAAACCATTTCACGATTAACAATATTGGCAGATTCGATATCCCTGCTGGTAAGTAATTAGATTTCACTGTGTACTTATTATGATATAAATGTAGGTTTTCTAACAACTGTATTGATTCTTTTTGTTGCTATAGTGATAAATGAAATTCATCGTTTACATGGGCAGTCGACAAAGGTACACGTGGTAGCACATTGTGTTGGTGGCTTAGCCATTCACATAGCTCTTATGGGAGGCTATGTATCTCCAGAACATATAGCTTCTCTATGCTGCACCAATTCTTCAATGTTTTTCAACCTCACTTTTTCATCCAAATTGAAAATGTGGCTTCCAATCATTCCTGTAAGTGTTATTCTCCCGCCTTGCCATAATGGCGTCATAGATGAAATTACTTGAAAAACTATAACACCGTATAGAATGCAAAATGTCTTTAGTTACTCAGTTCAAGGACTGATTTTTCTCCTTGCCGTACACAATGATTTGAACATTTAGTTCAAAAAGAAAAACTTGAAAGCTGCTAATATGACTTTCTCAGATTATAGATGATAAGGATTACTTCAAGTTGTCTTAGTACATAACATAGAGTGTATCTTTGAACTTCATTTTGTATATGTTCAGTAGTTCCAACTTCCAACTATTCATTATCGAATTGAGGCAAAACTTAAGAACCATCAGTTCTATATTCGTTGTAACTTTTCATAATAAAATGTCTTAACATTTAAGTGAATCTTCGAAACACTCCTAGAGAGAGTTGCGTGTCCATCCTATTTAGGTTATAAGAAGGGAAATATTCATCATTTTGGTTGCATATCCTATGTAATGCAGTTATTTTGCAGACCGAAGGCCGATTTAATCCCTGTCCTGTATATATGCAGATATCAATGGTCATACTAGGGCGAAACACGATCTTACCACTCTTTAAATCATCAAAAGTGACTTTACGACAAAATCTCCTCAAATCAATAGCCCGCATGATGCCACGTCTCCAGAGATGCAATTGTGATGAGTGTGAGGTCTTTTCAGGCATATTTGGGAACACTTTTTGGCACGAAAACATAAGTCTCAGTTTACATAACTGGCTAAACAAAGAGAGCTTACCAAGCCTACCCATGTCGGCGTTCTCTCATCTAAGAAAGATATGCAATGCCGGATTTATCGTAAATTCATCTGGCAAAAACTCATACTTGACACATCCGGAAAGAATCGCGGTATATTTTGGCACCCCCCATTTACACATCCTGGCTTCACCCCTGGCGGTCCCTACGCCATATATCTCCGGTGGGAGAACTCTCCTTGTAACACCACACACTTCATTTCTTGCAAATAATTACATGAAATTGCACCAACCAAGTTTTAGGCATGAAAGGGTTGTTGTAGATGGGTTTGGTCATTCAGATTTGTGGTTAGGTCAAGAGTCGAGCGAGAAGGTTTTTCCCCACATTTTGAAGCATATTAATTTATCCGAAGAAGACAAGAAAAGTGCGAGTAAAATCAACATGGACAATAAGGAAGCTTTAGCACTGGATGATGATCTATTTGGAGAAGAAAATAACGGAGTTTGTAGTTTTATGTCTCCTTTGGTCACTCTTTGGTTGTTCATCTTGTTGCTTTCCATGGTTATTTATTATTTGTCATAAAATTCTGCTGAACCCAGTAATCAGGGCAGTAAAAATGTATGTCTCTTGAACTTTTGAAAATGAAGGTAAAATAGATAACTAATATAAAGGGTCTTTTTATTCTGCTGAAGCCAGTAATCGGGGCAGTAAAAATGTATGTCTCATCACTCATGTGATCATGTGTTTTGATCACATAAACAAAATCCACTCCGACTACTCTTAGAAAGACGGCTTAACAAGTGTCTATTTATCTGCATTTCTACATGGAAATTTTAGGAGAAATTGTTTTCCCTTTTTGGATATTTTGCAAGGAAAATGTACAACTTGTATATTAGAAAGAATAAAATGGTCCATCACTAAATAAACGATAGTAATCAATAATTATATGGAGCAAAAGTTCGAGGTCGATCTGGAGGAAACATGGATGCTTTGCGAATGTTGTCGAGGTTGAGAAAGAGCATCGCCCCGCGCTCCAATCCCACCCCAAACCCCCATGAAGTGGCACGTCATTCCTGCTGCCCTGCATCAAACATCGTTTACACGAATTTATATAATTAATGATCATTAGTTGTCGATCATCTCAATAGGAAAAAAAATGAGAGAAATGTCATATTGTTGAGAGAAGAAAGGACAGAGAAGATTCAATGTATAAACTTATTATCAAAAACCGCACCCTCAACTAATAGGTGCAGAGTTTCTTTGAGTTTTATCATAAGGTACCCGGTGCTAAAACTCCCGTAATGTGTGTGTGTTTAACTTCGATTCTCCTAAAAGTAAACAACAAAAGGCAAACCCGGTGCCAAAACTCCTATAATGCGTGTGGTTTCGGGAGGAGTCGGACCATTTTGGACCTAATATAGAAATATTTCCTTACATTTTTGTAAGCGACTGATTTCACGAGTCCCCATTTTGTCCAATCGACTAAATGGAATCACAAACTTTAATCAATTATCTGAGTCATTTAATGACCAATTTTAATTACATGAACGGTTAGATTGGTGATCGTTATTTATTTTTTCTTTTTTACTTATTTAAAAAGTAGGTTATGCTTTAGTAAATTGTAGCACTAAAAAATCAAATTTTTAACCTAATAAAAACTCAAATAAAAATGAAGAACCATACTTAAATATTAATTAAAACTAAAAAAATATTAATTAAAATAATTATTTTTTATCGAAACGGAAATTTGTATGACATTTAACGTTAAAAATTCCAGGCCTAAGTTTAGATAGTAGGTGGGTTCAATTGTAAGTAAGAAAATTAAATGGGAGGTATTAGAAAATCACCAAGGTAGCTATTAAAACCAGAATATTGGTAAAAGCTTATAACAATATTTCACAAAATCAATCAAAAATGGCGAGAGCTGTGAGGAATCTACCCTTACTGACTCGTCTACTGAATTATCCGAGTCCCATAACTCACCACCTTTTTAGTAATAATAATATTAATAAAAGATTTTTAGAAACATTAGCTTACGAAGAAGTACGAGGACGAGGCTCCGATGATAAACCGTACGGTTTTACGGTGTTTGTGCTTCACGGTCTGTTAGGCTCCTCCCGAAACTGGCGATCGTTCGCTCGTTCCCTCTCTTCCCACCTCTCTCGCTCCGCTCCTTCTTCCGGTAAATATATATATATATTAAACTTGTTTCAGTGATCAATTCTTATATTACCGAGTTTGTTATTTTTTTTTTTAAAACTAACAGAGTTTGTTACTTGAATTTGACTTTTAAGAAAAATGATAAAAACCGCAAGTTAAAATCTCATCATATTTTATCTCTAGATAATCATTATTATTATTATTTTTAAACTTGTTACGGTGGTTGTTGCTATTGTTTATTATTATTTTAATTTATTTTTGTTATCGAGTTTGTTACTTAAATTTGATTTTTAAGAAAAATAATGAAAACCGAAACCCAAAATCTCATCGTATTGTAGCTCGCGATGATCGCTATGATCGCTATTATTATTTTTAAACTTGTTAATGTGGTAATGCATATATATATATATATAGTATAGCATTAGGGCCATGTAATTTTATTGATTTAGAGAGTTGTTAGGTAATCGATATGCTATTCTAGCGCATTAGCACAAGTGTGGATCACATTCATGATTGTCACTATTATGTCATTGATCTGTGACAACCTATTCTGGCGCATAAGGGCATTAACTTGTGAGCTATTTATTAAGAGCTCACCTCGAGCTCTACTCGATTTTATCCCCTTTCGTCATGAGCTTTTGTGTTAGCTTTTTGCTTGAAAAAACCCTTAGGTCCTTGGTTTTTCAGCTTATTAAAAAGCTTGTTTTTTTTGGTAGAAAGTCTTAATGAGCACAAAAGCCATGAAATAGGGGTTTGATGTTCTTTAAGTTATAACGATATTTTTCTATTCTCATATGAATTTAATCGGTAATGACCAAAATAACCTCACCCGACGTAAGAATTCTAAAAGAAAAAACCGTTTCAACTTGGCGGATGCATATGCTGCAAGGAATGGAGTGAGTAAAAGTTAGTCATTTTAGTAAAGAGTCAAGCTAGAGCTTAGTAAAGTTTGTCTTGCAGGGGTATCCAATTAGTTTTGGTTGGGTAGTAAAGGGTTTAAGTTTCCTGATCCCCTTAACATAGTAAATATCAGAAAACTTTCACATTTTTCACTAAGGACCCTAATTATCCCAAGAAATCTCATGGCTCAAAGAGGAGGAAGTGTCAGAGTTTAGTTAAGTACTAAATAAATAAAATTTTGTGTCATCTTCTTATCATAGATGCTTTTACTTCCTTATCAGAGTTTCAAACTTTACATTGCTCAGCAATCTTATTTCCTTCACCGTTGCAAACTCGATAGTAATAACTGATTATATGCCTTTTTATCAGTTTTTTTACGAAGCGAAGCTGGATTTTCCTATTACTAATTTGATCTTTTATTTTTGTCTTCAGATTGGAGGATGGTTCTTGTGGATCTGAGAAATCATGGACGATCAGCTGAGTTAGAAGGCTTAAGCACACCACATAACATGGAAAATGCTGCTAAAGATTTGGCCAATTTGGTAAAATTACAAGGTTGGGCGTCGCCTGATGTCGTCCTTGGCCACTCAATGGGAGGCAAAGTTGCGTTGCAATTTGTTGAGAGCTGTGCTCGAGGTGATTATGGCAATTCCATACAATTGCCTAAGCAGGTAGTTGTTATTCGTGTGCCTAATATGTACTTCATTAATAAAAGAAAAATATATTTCATACATCATAAAGAACATTTTCAAGTTTGTTGTCAATAATATGTAGTGATAAATCTTCTCACCCACAAAACCAGATAGATACTTCCTTCTATTATTATGTGTTCATCTAGGAAATCAAGATGTATTCAAATGGTCTTGTTGTTAATACAAGTATGAATTTCGGTGACAATAAGCCAATAAGGTTATCACATGCAGTACACACTGTGTTTGCTCCAAATTTGTTTTAATAATGTTTTTATTAGTTATACTCTCAATATTTGCTAAATAGTTTTGACTTATGCATGACGAAAGAGTTGATGCAGGACAGTTATGGGTGTTGGACTCCGTCCCGGGAAAAGTAAGCCCTGAAAACAGTGATGGTGAAGTGGAGAAAGTTTTGCAAACTCTACAAAGTTTACCTACATCTATCCCATCTCGGAAGTAACAATTCCATTTCTGAATCTTTCTTTCAGTTTGAGAATAATCTTTGACCAACGTTGGGTTGCATTAAAAATACCATTTGACCAATGTTGCGTTGCATTAAAAATAACATTTGACCAATGTTGTGTTATATTAAAAAGTGGTAAATAGATTGAGTCTTTTGTTTATTTTGAATGACTAGTAAAAGTTTTCCTGGACTTGGTAGACCTCCATCCTAAAGACAAACTTAGAGGTCAATTTACCTTTATTTTGGAATTTGATATTCTGGAAACGATCTGAAATACTAGCTATATGTCATCTATCGAAAGGTGCTCATTCCTTTTTCCAGCTAGGTCAGTATTCGTATAAGAAAATTGGATTGGACCCCATAAGGTGAAGTCTACTGCTTGTTGGCTATTTACGTCCATATAGTATGTCTTCAACTTATATATATTAGCATGTTTCTTTTCCCCCTTCAAATGCAAGTGCTGGTCTCACATGTTCTGACCCATTGCTTGTGCTCAATAATAAGAATGAAGTATTGAGATGTTTACACTCTCTCTTTTAAGCATGGAATAACATTAATTAACGTTGGTTACGTTGCCAGGTGGCTGGTTGACCACATGAGTAAGCTCGGATTCTCCAAGTCGCTGTCTGAATGGATCGGAAGTAACCTAAAGAAATCCGGGGAAAATGAGACATGGGCTTTTAATCTTGAAGGTGCTGTCCAGATGTTTGATTCATACAGGTAAAGCTTAAACTTCTACTTGACGTTTACTTCTGCTTTTATTTCCTATTCTTTCGCTGGTATTGCTTCACATTGATGAGTTTCTGGTTTTATTCGCCCTTCTTTTTAATTCCCCCGCTAATCTGCTTCTCTTTTAATGAAAAGTTAGCAAAAAGTGATTTTATCAGATACATATTTCAGGTAAAATTGCTATATAGTTGCTTTACTTGGATTTGTAGATATTTAGTTTGAAAAATTCTCAGTTGTGGGACATTGTGATTTCTCATATGGTTTCAAATAGCCGACCCCCAAATTTTGGGATTAAGGCTAAGTTTGATAATAAATGATGATCTTTTGGTAACACCTAACCTTTACAGTATTGTGTTAAGTTGGTGTATGAAAACCAAATAAGACGAAATTATTTGGGTACCCCATTTTTTGGTGGGAATTTGTTGGTCAAGTGTTGATTCTTAGCTAATGGGTTTTACATATTAATATAGACAGTAGTACCTTGGACATGTGTTCAAATGGTGACTTTATTATTAGTGAAACTTTCTTGTTTTGCAAAAGCAAGTTCCAATATGGGGTTCAAGTTACAAGTTTCCATAGTTCGTAGGTAAATTTCCATTATTGGTAGTGGAATGTGGGTCATCATGAATATAATGTTCAGAAGGCTTTAAAATTGAAATCTTTTTAGGAATCATGCTTATACTGGTATCAGAATTCCATGGAACGCCTCCTATTAGATATTGCTTAGGCAGATGATGAAAACAGAAAAACTCTTTTGCATTCTTCTCATTTTCGGCTCAAGTCCTTTCAATATATTAATGTCCTACAAAATAGTTGTCCTAACCTTAAAGAGACAGTCATAAGTTAATCTTTTGATAAAGGGGGTAACAAAGAGAATGAAGAGAATATGACTTGAGCGAATTGTTTTCTTTCGATCTGAGATGGGTCTTGGAGGTTGGGTTCTAGTGAAACCCGAGTTTGCAATTTATTGGGTTCAAATATAATGGACATTTCTACTCAAATATCAAAAAAGAAGAGAAACATAAGAACTGTTTGCATATGTTGTGTTAATAAAGAAGGTAGATATGGGGGAGTTTGATACCCTATTGAGAAAGATCTGCAAGTTTCCGTCTTTTGAAGCTGCTAAGGATTCTCGCTCTTATTATTTTATTTTTGTTTCCCGAAAAAATAAAGATAAAAAATCTAGCTATATCGTCTTTTTGATCAAACAATCAACAAACTATCTTCAAGAAAAAAGTGATTGCTTCTATAATCAGGCAAGTACACAAGTTCTTAGGTTCTCTTGCTATGCAACCTTTGTCCTGATTCTGAAAAATAGAAATGTTATGTTACAGGGACACAGATTATTGGCCTTTGCTAGAGCACCCACCTAAAGGGACACAAATCTCTATTATACAGGCTGACAAGAGCGACAGATGGGATCCACATATTGTTCAAAGACTGGAAACACTTTCCAATCGACCGATTTGTGAATCGGAGGGTAAATTTTTGTTGCACGTGCTTCCAAACTCAGGCCATTGGGTCCATGTGGACAATCCGGTGGGACTTTTGGACATTGTTGCTCCTAAAATCGCAACTTTGGCTTAGTTTATTGAGATGCTAATGATGAAAGATAGTGGTTGAGTGCTTGGTTTGATCCTCTAATGTTGCGGATGAGAATGAGGGTGAATAAAACAATTGTTAAAGGGCATATTGATGTTGTTTGTCTATTCATTGATACACATTCATATGGTGTACTTGTGTAAGCTGATTTTCGATATTATGCAGTATTTGAAATACTCATTTGAGTAAAATGTTGTCAAGGGCATTAGTGTTCTTATTTTGTTTGGTTGCCGTTTTTAAATAAATAAACTAGGTTCATCCAACTGTTTTCTACTTTTCTCTGCGATAAAAAACTAGGTTTGCCCAGCTTCAATACATTTTAGAGATTGGAAAATCAACATAACTTTGCTATATAAGAAAAGCTAAGAAAACCAGCCGATCATAGAAGCTCAACCAAACAAAGTCGATATGCTTATAGATGAAGAGTTGCCTCAATTGAAATTATGGATCTCAGCCACCGATGACGGAGACGCGATGTACTTTCCCAGTAATTAAGATTAAGTAAAAGATGCCTCACTGGGCCAATATATTGATAACAATCAGGGGCGGTCCAGGCCCAAGTCGAGTAAGGCTTGGGCCTTGCGCAATTGGTTCGGAAAAAAATTTACGGACAACACCCGACTATATTTTTAATATAATTGGTAGTTAAAATAAAATTACTAAACACTAATTTGTTTACAATGTGTTGCAATAGCTAAAATGGTAGAATAGTTTGGTATTTTAGATAGAATATGATGAGTTCAAAACTTTTTAATTACAATTTAATTTTGTTTTTATTTTTATTTGTATTTATCGAGCAACAAACAAAATTCGAGCGTTATGCATTCCTTGATACCGGGCCGCCATCGATAACAATGACCAAAATATTTATCTTAATACTACTACTTTAGAATGTAACACTGAAAACAAATGATAACATATTATGCATTTTTATTTTCGCAAGTCTTTAAGATACGGTTATAAACATTCATAAACAAATTATAATGTATTGTCTTTGTGATAAAAAAAACGAACTTATTCGGGATCACCTTAAATATATATATATTGTACAAATTTAGGTCGGCATTTGGGGCCGAATGAGTGCTGATGGATTGATATACATGATGTAAAAATATCCATGCTCGGAATTACTTTACGGACTTCTGCTTTGTTTGTAACTCGGGATTGGAGTATGAGTCCAGTGGACCCCCATAATTAGTGTGTTTGATAATGCAATTGAACTCCGGACTACATGTTCGGTCGGAACATCAAATGTTGTCTAATGAGAATATTTCCAATACTATATGACGGTGGTATTGAAAATAGTCTAATGTCGGAAGTATTATTAATCTGAAATTCTTTTCAAATCCGCTTTCATTTTCCGACCGGATTACTACTTCCGGGATTAATAATATGACAAACCGAGACGTTCGAGTTAGAGTTAACATACAGGGATGAAATAATAAATTTAATTAAAACTAGGGGAATATTTTATGTAAATAGTAACGTTTAATAAACCCTAGCTATAAATACATATATACACACACTGTATCTATCACTCTCTCTCTCAATTTTTTTGAATCGCAGCTATGGTAATAATCTCTCTCTCTGGATATTATTTTTGTTATTTACGTTTATCGATCAACTGGGGTTTTCTTAAGTTTTTTATTTGTGAATTTTTTTTTCTTAATTCCCTTTTTATATACCCCTGTTAACGTTTTATTCATAGAATTATTTTTTAATTTCAGTAAATTCCCTCTTCATTTTTCTGCTACATTGTATTATAAGAATCAGTTGCTAATTTTTTTAACTGGGCTTATTTTATTAATCGTTGATAAATCATTTACTCTGGGTTAGCTTTGGTTTTATTTTGCTTGTGTTTTGATGATTTTTGTTGGTAAATTCCCTTTTCATATTTCTGGTACATGTTATTATTAAAATTAGTTATTCAGTTGTAACAATTTTATGTCAAATCAATGCTATTTCATCAATCAGTTGGCTCGGGTTTTTCTTTTGCGCAGTCAATCAATTGAACGGCACAAAGTCCCGTTTTCAAAAATAAATATTCAATTGTTATTTTTTTTCAAATTTTGATTAATAATTAAATTTAGGGTAGTATCCACTAGGGTTCTATATTTTTATTTGGGATTTTATTGTGTTGTAAAATTTGTTTTTAATTTATTAAATCCTAATTTGTCTAATATATAATAAAAATTGAAAAATTAAACTAGTTATTGAAAAAGTATCATCTAACCCTCCATTTTTTAATCTAATGGTTGTAATGGTGACTGAACATTGTAAAGTCTAACTCAATGACCGCACAAAATGGAAACCCAGTTGGGTCAGTCTTTGTATTTATTTTTTGTGTTTTGATGTTTATTGTTGTTCCATCTTCCTGGTACACTTTATTCTTTTAATTAGTTGCTTATTTTCAATTGTGTTTATTTGATTTAGTGTTATTAAAGAAAGTTTACTTCATTAATTAAATGGCTCGGCTTTGATTTCTTTTGGGTGTGTTTGTTGTATTTTGTTGTTAAATTCCCTTCTCATCTTACTTATGCATTTTATTATTAGAATCAGTAACTCCAATTGGGCTTATTTTGTGTCAAATCAATATTATTTCATCAATCAAATGGGTCACCCTTTGTAAATATTTTTTGTGTTTTGATGTTTATTGTTATTCCATCTTCCTGGTTCATTTTTTTTCATATTGTTAACTGCTCATTTTCAATTGAGTTTATTCGATATTTAAGCGTTTATTAAAGAAATTTTACTTTTATTAATAAAATGGCTCGGCTTTGACTTCTTTTGTGTGTGTTTGTTGTTAAATTACTTTTCATCTTTCTGGTGCATTTTATAGTTTGATAATTGAATCGGGCATTTTATTATTAAGAGTAATTAACTATATCTTCATACAGATTCAGTAATAATCAGAAAATATGGTTTTAGAATTATTGCCGGTTTATTTGATTAAGTGTAATTAAAGGTCTTGTTATACAGATTCAGTAATAAGTAGGGTTTTAAATATATTGCGTATCTTGTGAATGTGTCGTAGAATAGCGTGACACAGAGCCAGGGTTACTATTTATGGTTTTGTTTGTTTGTTTGTTTTTAAATAGACAGTATTAGAGGTGACAGTGCAATTGAGAAACATCGCCTTAGATATACAGGGAAGCAAAAGCATTGATAGATAATCAAATAATATCATGATTATAGAAAAAATTTGTCAGATATGATACAGATTTATCTACTGACTGTATAACTATACAGGGAAACAACAACATTGGTAGTATACATAATCGGAAAAAGACTTGATTATAGGGGCACCTTGTTAGATTTGATTCAAATTTATCTGCTGTATATTTCGCATCAAGACTGCGCCATCTTAAAACTTGTAAATACCCATGATTTTTTTTGATAAAACTTGTTTCTTAGTTTTGCTGGTTTCTTACTGGTAAGTAAACTTCCCCATAGTAATGTTTTTGCTAGTTCTAAACTAGATATCCCGCTTTGTGGTACGTTCTGACTCAGCTTAGTTTTATTTTTGGATGGTGGTATTCTTTTGAGTGACACGTGGTATGGGGGATAATGTTAAAATTATTTCACTTAGTTACTGTATATTTAGTGGATATGTAAACTTGTCTATCCATTTTAATCTACTTTAATCAAACCGCCTTAGTTGATTTTTAGATTCTTCCCTCGTGAAACCAAGCAATATATTGGAATAAGTTACTCAACAAAGTGGGAATACCCTGATCTGATATGTGAGAACCAGGAAATGTGGTATGTAAGCGTTGTGAGACTTCTATTGTTCCATAGAGTTCGAAGATAACTATGATTGGACTATACATAGTTGTTTGTTGTTATATTTCCTTTCATAGCGATAGACTGATAGTTCGTGCTTTCTTGGTACAGATTCTCTGATTAAAAATTTCATTCTACTCAAGGTTTGATCTTGGTTTGGGTGGAGATCTGAATGTTTTGTTTGGTAATATGCACACAATTGTGCTAAATTTTCCCCCAATAAGCAAAGGCGATCAACATTTAATCAATACATTTAGTTGAGAAAGAAAGAATACAAATTCTGTAGCTTTTGTTTTGGATATGAATATCAAGTACCCCTTTTGTATCCACCAGTTACTAAGACATAAGAAGAAATCCTTGACAACATATCTCTACTGTCACTTCCTTTGAGGGTATCTACTATCTATTATGTACACTAACCATTTAGGTCGCAAAGGAACTGATATATGTTTATTAACTGATTTTTAACATGCAAAGGAAAATGTCCTCTTTATTCCCTACATATCATGTTTGGAATGTCATTCTTTAGTAAAGCTCATTAGTTCTTTCATTTTTTCTTAATATAGTCAGGCAGGAAGAAGGTTAGAGAGCCTAAGGAAGACACTGTCACACTCGGCCCTTCTGTTCGAGATGGTGAAATTGTCTTTGGTGTCGCTCACATATTTGCATCTTTCAATGACACATTCATTGTAAGTATATTCTGGTTTTTTTTAATATATTCTTAAAAGTATTGTTACTCATAACATTATGACAAGTGCGAGAAAGTTATAGTGTTAGAATTTGGTCATCTATAAGGGCGATGCATTTTCTTCCAAGGAGCCAATTAATTGTATATACTTTTATGTCTTTTGAGTTATGTATGAGTTCTTAATTACATCAAACAATCTCTTAGTAGTGCTACTCTTATGTTGCAGCATGTGACTGATTTGTCTGGAAGAGAAACCCTTGTCCGCATCACTGGTATGGTTAATCACTATCTTTCAATTAGCTTTGGTTACCAAGAATTTCTATACTTGGACGTTTAGGTGTTCCTCGTATGAGGGATGTAAATGTTTTATAGGATCATTTTAAAACATTTGTACCTTTTCTGTTGGAAACTTCTCTAATGTAATTTTGTTTTTTCTTTAAATTGCAATTAGATGACATAAAGCGCGATTGTCAAACTTGTAAGCCTAGTAGGAAATAGAGAAGTGATAAACGTACATTAGTTATCGGCAATTTTGTAAGCCTAGTAGGCAATTTTGTGGCTCGTTGATGTCAACAAAGATTTGTGTCAATATTCTTCCTGAACATAAATTAGTTTAATCGGTGTTGCCCATGTTCATTGAGTTTAGTAGTGTTCATATAATTTGCAAATTAAACAAAAAACAGTACCCTGTTTGGTGTCCCTCTCTTAGTTATACACTTGTCAAAGTTTTTTTTGAAGGAAACCCATCTAAACGGTTTTGAGTTTGGATTATAAACCACCATGATGTCAATTAATGATTTTAAAAGTTTAGTTATAGGTTTGTGAATTTTTTTTGAGAGAAACTCTTCTAATTCTTTCATGTTTGGATTACAAACCATTGTGATGTCGTTTAATGATTCTATTTGTTTAATTGTCTTAACACAATGTTGTGTTTCTTTTTTTGTGTGCATATAGGTGGGATGAAGGTGAAGGCTGACAGAGATGAATCTTCACCATATGCAGCTATGCTTGCATCACAAGATGTTACTCAGCGGTGCAAGGTAGCCTCCCCCTTTTATTACATTTGCTGCTATACAATCCTTAACAATGTCTAAGTGAACCTTTCAGGATTTAGAATTGTCTTTTTTTTTTCTTTTTTTTTTTTCTCATTTTAGAGTAAAGTTCAATATTTTATGTTGGATTTCTTTTTTCTTCAAATTACTCAATTTGACTGTCTACATGGGGAAGTTTTTGACTCTTTTTGTACTTGGTACTTTCTGGATTTTGCATATGTTTATTGATGTTTAATTGGTTACTGCAGTGATGTTTTTTGGGTTCCGCTTGACTATAAACAATTTGTACATTTCAGGAGCTTGGTATTACTGCTCTTCATATTAAGCTTCGTGCCACCGGGGGTAACAAGACTAAGACACCGGGTCCAGGTGCCCAATCTGCCCTCAGAGCTCTTGCTAGGTCAGGAATGAAGATTGGCCGCATTGGTATGAGTTTCCCCCCTTCCTAAAATACCTTCTTGTACTTTTGTTTTTACCATTGTACTTCTACTTGTCTATCAAATCTACTTTTTTCTCAAATTTCCTTTTCCTTTCATTGCCTACGTCTACCGCCTAAAGCCCAGTTCCTATCTGGCCATTAGGCATTTGCTGGCATCCTTGCTTGTTGGTTAATTAGCTTAGCCTAGACTATTCAATAGTTAGTATGGCCTAATAGAAGTTAATTTAGTCCACTTGGGTGTAAGAGGTTAGATAATCAGAAGAAAATAAAAGTAAAATCATAATGAGCCAGGACTAATTTAGGTTTTGCCAAATTTGTGATATCAAGTTTTCATTTGCGCTTAAACTCTGCTAAGATGTTTATTCTTGACATTTTTTTTATTATGACAGATTGTTTCTAGATATGTTGACTAATTATGGTTGGTTATCTGACTTATCATAGAATTTATTGAATTTTAATGCTGAATTTAGCTTGGTTATGGACTTTTCATACTTATAATGTTCTCTCTCACATTGTAATTGAAAGAAAGTGTCTATATATCGTTTCCTGCTTAATTACTACTTGCTACCTAATTGTGGGCTTGAGGGCCAGTATTCCTCACTTTGACCGCACATAGTGACTGGTAGCTTTCAAAACATTGATTCTTAACTAGTCTGGATGTATAAGTATTCTTCTGATGCTTGGATTGTGAAATATAAGTCTGTTCGTGCGTCTTGTATTTATTATGTGAAAATTTTCATATTGAACTTGTGATTTATTTTTAATGATTCTGCAGAGGACGTTACTCCAATTCCCACAGATAGTACTCGCAGGAAGGGTGGTAGAAGGGGAAGGAGGCTGTAATCTGGCTCAATGTATCATGTCACAATATTATCATATCTGATATTATGGGACGTGTTTAAATTGCTTGTATTTTTTCATGTTCTCGATTGGTAACCCAAACTTCGTCGTTCTGTTTTAGTCACAGTTCCTTTGATGTTCTAGTACTATAGAACTTTTAAATTTATGTGATACATTTTGAATGATCAGTTTTTTGTTACACAGATTTTAGCCTTCAATACAAATGCACGCTTGGATGTTGTTAATTTAAATTTCCGTCATTGTGCTTTTGTTCTCATGAGTATGGCCGACTTTATATCTTAACAAGGTTTATAATTTGTTACAGACAAAAGGTATCTTTATCTAAAGACGAGCTATCGAAAATTGCTCGTTTTGCTCCTATAAAACTCGTACAAGAAAAAAGAGAGTAGCTTCTTTGGAATATTTCTCAATCATCTCAGAGACATAATGATGGTATAACATATTTTGCAAGTTCTACGATGATGTGTTGGTGTTTATATTTTCACTCATTCTCTTGAAAATTGTTAGTTAATCTGCCATGTAATCGGTGATTGATTACATCCACTTCTTCTATCTTTCACATAGGTGTTTATCAGATGACTATCTCTTCTTCAAATGTTCCGTTTCCTTCCTTTATGTCCCATTAACGATCTAACATAGACATAAATAAGTTACAATAGAAAGTTCTCTAGAACAGATACCGGAGGGAAGTTCCTCAATAGTGCTTTAATGCACTGTACAGCCAAATAGTGCTTCTGAGTACTTACTACCATATTGTCTATTAATGATTCACTACTTACTACAATATTTCATGTAATTTTTTTAAAAAAAATTACACCCCAAACAAAACAAAAATAAAACCTCAAATATAGTACTTATGAAACCATAGCTAGACTATCGTAAATTTAAATATTAATTAAAAATATTTAAAATTTTTAATATATTTTATTTGAGGATTCAACAAAATAAAAACTCAAATATAATATTATAAAATCCTACCTAATAGACTGCCCTAAAGTTAAATATTAATTAAAAATATTAAATATATGGCCGAATAACACTCTTAAATTTCGGGATAAAAATGAAATTCTAAATTTATATTGAAAACTTGTGTGTTGAGAGTCTGTCTAAGCCTATCTGACTCATTAACATTATTGAAAAACCACTATGCAATTTAAGGTGCAGTAACATTACAGTTTACTACACATCAACCGAAATAGAAGACACTTAACACTAAAGTCTTATGTACTAAATGATTCTCCCAAAGTTGGTACCCATTTTTCCTAGACTTCATTTTTTTTTCTTATGTTCATACCCAATTTTCAAGCCATTTTTTTTTTGACTTCATACATGCTTTATAAATGATTTTCTTCATGAGTTGAAGGGGATTATGGAAAATGAAGCTAGGGGTACGTATATATAACTAATCTAGGATTTTGAGTTGATGAAAATGTCTTTTGCAACGGTCTAGAAATGGCCCATCTGCTTTTGTAATATTGTGGCACTTTGTAAAATTTTCATCCTCACTTTATCTACATATTAATTAAATGGGGTTTTCTTCATAAATTTTATAAAAAACAATAATAATCACCTTTAATGAACGACATCTAGAAATTTCCACTGGAATGAATGTTTATCATGTACTACCACTTTGTTGCATGCAGACTTTTTTATTATCGATAATGACTTTCTCAGAAAAGTTCCAATATTTGTTTAAAACTCCAACTTTATCATCACATGTACTTTTATTTCACACGCTAGCCACTTCCTCTTTATCAATATTTTGTATTTTCACACATATTATCTGCATTTTTTGTAACACAAGTTCAACAACTATTTGTATTAAAAAAATTCTTCCTCATGATTCATAATAGCATCCACTAACGAATTTTACACAATTTAGTTCCACTCAAAGCAAAAGGGACTAATCCTAAGTATAAGTTATATTTAACATTTTCATCAAATTTCCCCAATTGGGAGAGAATGTTGAAAGTCTGTATACTGATTATAACAAAAAGAGGTCGATGTACACAAATGCAGAGCTGTGAGATGAAGTTATAACTTCAATTGCCTTCCAATGGTTGCCACTGCATCCAGTCACTATTTCTTTCCAGTTTCGGCATCGTCGACTTTGCAGCGATCAGGTGTAATCTCTGCTAACCACAACCTAGGAAAGATATAACATTTCCGACTTGTCGACATTCGCCAATTGGAGGAAAAGACCCCACTAATAGTTATTACGCCCTTTTAATCTTTGGTGTTTCTATGCAAAAAATTTGTCGAGAAGACAAATAACTCCTCTAGAACACCCAGCACTACTGTTCTTGAGGATCTTTTCTTGAAATGAAATGAACAACGATCCAATCTCCAACTTACTTGTACGACTCCCATCCCCCGTGATCTACGTTTTTAGAAAGAAAATAAAAATCACATATATTCGTTAGAGCCCTCGCTAAAATACATCAAGCTATTTTTTCTCATGTCATTGAACAACTATATGGTCAATTAGGCTCCTTTTATCTGTTTGAGCTTTGAAGATGAAAATTAAATTAACTCTAAGAACAAATAATATATCTTTGTCTCATGCTTTATCATGAACGCATCGGAAAATTTTCTTAAAGTGAAATTAATTAGAATTTATTTAACTCCTTTAAACTAGCGCGATAGCCGATAAGGGTCCTGGATATTTTGTTCTGATATTTTTTTATACGAATGGTCAATTATTATAGGCGAAAAACTTGATAACATTATCCTTATTGAGCATGATAAAGAGAAAACAGGTACTTAAAATATAAGATTATCCATTACTAACATTATTGAGAATGGTTTCAACTACTATAAGACTTATTTACAATAAGCACTTGTAGTATTAAAACTTTAGTTTTATTGCATATTTTTTGGTATCGATCTTCTGTACATAGGCAATTTAATTTGAACTAGCTGAAAGTAAATGCTAATTCATATATCTGGGATAGAAAACCCTAATGCACACAACTTCACAACAAATGCGCGCAAGGGCAAGATTGTCACAAGAAACTGAGATACGTACCGTATAACACAAGCAAGACTTATTAATCTTCGTCGAAGACGTAAGTGAAATCTACTCATTGACTAGAAACAACACTAATTAATACTAATAGAGATGCGATGAATTTATTTTGCTTAAATTGTTAATTGGACAAGGCTGAATTATTCTCTCTTGATTTATGTATGGTTTTCCTCTTCCTCGTGTATTTATAGGGATTGCGAGGAGGTAAGGGGGAACAAGAGTTTCACATTTACCAAAAAAGGTTTTACAAAATAGGACATATGTTAAAATACTATTCATTTCCACATTTGTTATTTTGGATGATCTCTTTTCTTCTAATCAAAATACACCTTGGCTATGAAATTGAGATTGTTTAATTAAGAACAACAGACCAAACTACTAATTACTTACATTCGATGCATTTTTAGTATACTTTTAAATACATCTGAGTTTTGTAATCTCTGTCGTTAACTTTTATATAACTTTGATGTAAAAGTGACTATATGACCTAGGTAGAGAGATTGTGCCTTCAAAAGTTCTATTCAATTTGCATTTCCGTCATAAATTGTCATATATACCAACGGGAAATACGAGCATTGTAGGTCTAATACGTTCTTTAATTGAGAATAGGAATCATATGTGATATTACATTCCTGAGAAACTTAAGTACCTTATCCAAAAATACTTCAAACTTTAAAGCATATCAATTAGAAAGAAAACCTTATTATAATGAGGTAATTAATTTTTGTTGATCAACTAGCAAATAGTAATAATGAAATATTTTATAATAAGAAAGGTTAGGAGGGTGTCTTTTTTTCCTAATGATATACCATTGTACCTGTGCATGAATTTAAAAAAACCCTTGTATAAAAGAGTTAAGAAAAATATACTTTGTATCCATACCATTAGGATTGGGCCAATTTTAAATACACTTTAAATAAATGCATCTTAGGAAAATGACAAATTAAAACATAGGGCTATCTAAATTTATGCATTAACCTTCTTGTTTTTTTAAAGGGGGAGTTTTATATATTTGGTAATTCAATTAAGAAAAACATATCAAGTTCTTGAGCCAATTTTAAATACACTTTAAATGCATCATTGATAAATGACAAAACATACACATATTCTGAATATATGCATTAATGATTATTTAACCTTCTTGTTTTATTAACAAAATGTCTTAAATATATTTTGTAATCTATTTAAGAAAGACTTATCAAGTTCACATAAAATGAGAAGAGCGATAATAAATCCCCATTAATTTAGGATAAAAAGTAAATGTATACATTTTAATTCAATATATTTCTAAAAGGAGCCTTCAAAGAAAAAGAACACTCAGAACCCTAAGTAACAATTGCTTCACGAAGCATAAAAGCATCTCCAAGTGGTTGTATATTTTGAATGCGCCTAGCCGCCTATCTTCACTATCTTCACTTTTCGATCAGACGGAGCTCCCAGTTCGTTCACTTAGACTACAAACTACCACCCGGCTTCCTCAAGACCAAAAATATTATCAATTGGATATAAAACTGTTTGCATTTCTCTGCCTGACTAACCAAATTAACCAGCCTAGCTCTTAATTATTTGATTTTGTCCTTAAAATCAAATAACAACTTTTCCTTGGAAAAAAAAAACAGCTTTGGATTTTTTTTTTCCAAGGAAAAGTTGTTATTTCATTTTAAGTACAAAATCAAATAATTAGGAACTTAATTCATATATTTTAATATATATTGTAAGAACAAGGCAATAATTTCACCACAATTTCTCAAGTTTTCAATCCATTATTAAATATAGTAGAAACTCGATAAATTAATACTCGATTATTTAATAAACTCTCTAAGATAATATTTTTGGCCGGTCCCGACTCGGGGATAGGGTGCTAAATTAATAATTCGCTAAAATTATAAGATAATACATTTTTGATAATTTCTTTAGACCCCATATAAAATATAAATTAATAATTCCTTATATATAGCATATTACATGAATGGTTTATGAAGGTTTCTTGAAAAATGACTCAATTGTCTTTTGTTTTTTGTTGAAATCAATTTCCCCTTGAATCTCGTCTCTAATTTTCCTTAACATGGTAATAACCTCTGGTGTTGTTTTCTCATAGCTCAACAAGAAATTGTTCAATGTGATTGCCGCTTTAAGTGGAAGCTTGAAAGGTGTTTGTAAACTAAGTATTTTACTATAAATTAATAAAATATTAATTAATATATAAATTAATAATTATTAATTTATCGATTAATTAATAACTCTTTTAATTAATAAATTTTGGTGGTGCCAAGTGTATTATTTTATAGAGTTTCTACTGTAGAGATTGTTTTTCGATGTTAACAATGAGGCCCCCAGCTAAACATTCATAATTTGAGTGATTTTGGAGGTTGTCGCCTCCCACGACTATAGGAGGCCTACGATACCTGAGGCTTCGTATAAAATCAAGCATTAACAATTATAAATATATAGCTAAAGGTAACAAGGTCTTCCTCTGGAAACACGTTTTTATTCCGGGGTATAATAATACACGTTGGAACTAATTGGTCTTCAATCAAGTATATATCACAATGAAAAATAAAATGAGGAAATACAAATGGCCTCGACATGGCCTTACCCAGTAAACATACATTATAAAAAAATTGCTTCATCTAAGGCGTTTTTTTTTTGGGAACTGCCCAGTAAATTTCCACGTCTCGGATTGGCAACTGTTCATTCCTGTTCGTCACAGATTCAACAACTTATAATTTGAATTTATCAATTAGAGACTTGCTATCAAGTCCCTTACTGAAGAAATTATCATGGAAATCTTGTTTTGTAAAATCTCGGTAGATAGCAGGCTTTCCGAATGTCAACAGCTCTGGAAGTGGCCCATGGTAACCCGATCCTTTCCATTCATTTACGTTAAAAAAGGTTACAATGGAAATTCGTGGTTCGCTACAAGAATTGGCTAAAACCCGATGCTCGACACTTTGATACTCACCGTTTGAAACTATCTGGAGTTAACAAAATAAGCCTTTAATTTTTTCCGTCTATATCTGAATTCTAAAGTCATTTTTTTTTATTATCTTAGATACCACGTGATACTTCAGCAACAAATTCAGCTGTTAAGAGAAATATTTCATTCTTAAGACTCGTAATTTATTGGGAAAGTTAGTCATAAGTTTGTTGCATTGGAAACTCTGACAGAAAAACAAACTATCACTGTACTGAAACTCTAACCTTAAATCACTGTTTTAAAAAGCTCCCTTCGAAACAAAAGATAAAACTCCATTCAAAGCCGGTTAAAGCTCGACTCAAAAGCTGAGAAAACTCGCATTTTCACTTTTAATGCAGCTAAATTAACTAATAGCTCTCGCTCTTTCCTTCTGATATAAAAGTTTAGCCTAGTAGGTAGTCTTAGTTGCGAATGCTAACAGCATATATAAATGCCTAGATGGTGCGTATATGTGATCAGTATCTTCATTGTTTGTTATTACTTTTGAAACTTTGATATCGCATTTTACATCTAGAGATCTGCATGATACTAACTAATTAGTTATCAGATGATACTAATTAATTAGTTATCAGATGATACCGTAATGCTAATTTTGGCTTGATGACCTATTTACCTTTTTACAATGGTTGGATCTTCGAGGCTGCAGTATGACATCAAATGTCGAAATATAAGTATGTATGTACAAATGAATTTCATTACCTGAAGAAAGTCTCCGATATTGACTATAAGTCCTCCTTGTACAGGTTTCACATCCAGCCATTCCTCCCCATGCTTAATTTGTAGTCCACGAACTTGGTTTTGCAACAAAACCGTCAGGACCGCAGCATCTGTGTGTGATGTAATCCCCATCGTCAGATTGGGCTGTGGACAATAAGGATAATAGTGCCCTAGAAAAAGTCTAGAGTCTAAACAAGTTAATTCCTTGAACTTGTCAATGTTTAACCCTAACCCTTCGGACAAAAGTCCCATCACAGTCTCTGCAACTATTTTCACGTAACCGTCCCATTGTGGCACCTCCTTTCTGCACACTTGGGGTATTTCACTTTCCTTGGCTGGGTCCGGGGCTAACCATACCTGGAGTAATTTCAAGAAAAAAGATCATAGTTTCAGACTATTAAGCGTTTTATAAAAATTACTTTCTGAGAACAATTTAAGGAGTATCTAGGACTTTAAACTTTGATAGTATGGTTAGAATTTGGCTCTTCATTATTCAATTGAAAAGAAATGGTCTGAATTGTAAGATAACTAGGTTTTATATTATATCTTAACCCGCTTCTTTGGGTACAGACTTCATTTCTGGACTTATTAGATCTTGTGAATCATCTGTGCCAAGACCATTTACAAACTTTTCAGGAAAGAGGGGCACAATATTATGCATTGGTAGATGTGGTTAAGGTCGTTGCATATAATGATTTTATAAATTTTCAGCTCCTAACTACTAATCAATAGCTTAAAGTGGTTGCATATAATGATTTTATTAATTTTAAAACCTATGTGATAGTCCAAGTTTAGAGATGAATTTCAATTTATTAGAAAAAAAAGTGGCATTTATCGTCAATTCACCCGGACCCATTTACTCAATTCCCATTTTCAAAGTACATTTATTCCTGGAAAACCCTTTATTTAACATTTATTTTCAGCTAGCAGATGCTCTTATCACGTCCCCATGATATGTCTAGTAATCTTTTTATTAGCAAGTATATATAGTAGTAACTTATCCATTAATTGCTAGACTTTTCAAGCTCTATGTCATCTTTATTTTGTAGTTCCTAGACTATTGTATACCTGTAATGTATCGTGCCAGGTCGCTGCCTTTGATCGGTACAAGTCTGCATTGCAAGAGTACATAACGCCACAACTCTCTCCACGTTTGTAATGATTTGCCTTCACCTCCGTCGGCTGCTCATGAAATGCTTTGATGGCACTAATTGTGCTATCAAGCACAGAAACTGGTATGCCATGGTTTATCACTTGAAAAAATCCCCAAGTTTTTGCCACTTCTCTAACTTTCTCCACGATTCTTGATCGGTGATCAACACATCCTATATTAGCAAGATCGATAACGGGTATTTCTTTGGTATTTGAGGAGGAATTTAGGTCAGTAAGGGTCTCTGGCGAGTGAACGAAGAACTTTGGGATCATGGTTATTCCAGAATCGGAAAGACCCTTAACACCAACTTTCGATTCATCAAACTCTTTAACTTCCTCCATCCGATTGTATGACATGGCTAAGTCCATGGGAAATTGGAAATCCTTTGAATGTACGCCAAGTTATACTATGTTTTTAAAAATATCATTGTCTTATGTAATCATCAAACAAAAGTTCTTATGTGGATCGGCAAAGAACAAATTGTCCCTTAAGTGATACTGTATGCTTATATTTTAAAAGGCTATTGCTCAACAAGACACGTTAAAACGACAAAATAGAAAAATAGAACAAAAAAGAATCTCAAGAAGACATATGAGATGAATCAAAAAAACAAGAATATGATTGTAAGGACGGCATGAGTATTTTTAAAAAAGAATCTCAAGAAGACATATGAGATGAATCAAAAAAACAAGAATATGATTGTAAGGACGGCATGAGTATTTTTCGACCAATTCTTGCCATGCCATCATTTGGGGTGACTAGGATAATTTTTCCTAAGAAAATCTAGTTATCAACATATTATTTTGTTTTATCCAGATTAGCTATCTTAAGAGGAAACAAAATTTATAAGATATTCTCTAAAATTCATTAGTCCATTTTGTTGATTGTCTTTTCATATTCTGTGTCAAATGTCAATAGAACATGAAATGTGTGTGCCGTACTTCTGAATCATCGTAAGATTCATTTGATATTCCTTGAATCTAAAAAAGAAATTTGTTTGAGGCCATTGTTGAGTAATATACTCTCTATATCTGGAGGAGCACACAATCCACTTCACGCCTGACCTTTCGTGAGTCATGCATTCCCTCTATGAATTGGTTATATGACACAGTCAAAGTGAATTCAGATTTCGATGCACGAAAGTGTAAGTGCTTATCAGAAAAATGATACAATAGGGATCATTTATTTCTAGAAATGGCTGACCATCATTTCCAGAGTGAACAAATTCAATTTAAAGCTTTTTACGATGAAATATACAATAGACGTCATTAGCTCTTGAATTATAAACTTTCCGAATCCAATCAACAAAATACTACTTCCTAAGATTAATTAAAGAATTATACAAACTAAAAAGTAAAAAAAAACACTATATTAGTATAATGATAATAAGAAAATTAAGTAGTAACTTACGAGTTGATTATAATTCTAGCGGAGTTGAGGAAGGGATGGCGGCTAAGGTACAAGTAACTTTCAGATCATCCGGTATGTCTCCACTCTGTGTTTTTGTCTAGTTTCAACTTTAATCAGGGGCGGAGCTATATAGGCTATTCCAAATTAATAGTTTATCCTAATTTCCTTTTATAGTTTATCTAGTTCTACTTAGTCTACTTCCTATCTAGTTCTACTTAGTCTACATATTTTCCAATCCAAGTTCTACTTAGTCTATCTAGTTCTATTTCCAATTAATAGGCTATAACAGTTAAGAAGATTACAAAATATGTAGCCCCTTCCGTATGTTTGATTTTAAACCCCATGTTTAAGGTAAGAGATGATTATCAACAAAAATAATATAAAAATATGTCACTTATAACCGTAGAAATTTAATGACTTTCTATTCAAAGATGTCACTTATACAGAATCTTGAGAATAGTTTGTGTTCCGAACAATGGAGAGTAGTCGGTGTATTTATCCCTATAAGACCATCACTTCCATTAATTAGCAAATAATTCACTCGATGGTGGTTAATATGTAGTTTTCATGTTTTGTTAATTAATTAAATTAATGTGACTTCGTATAATATTTTCAAAAATTTCTGTAAAAGTGATAGTCGTCGAAATTTTTCCCCCTTTTGTCACCCTCGATTGATTATAGATTGAATTTTTAACCCCCTAGTATAAATTGTTGGCTCCGCGACTGACTTTAATCCATGGATTTTACTGAGTTATTGTCCAACTGCTTCTAAATCTTTAACTTAACTTTTAAGAAATAATTAAGCACTTAACCAATTTATCCGAAGGAATTTCTCAAGGTAGAGGAATAAAGTGCTATAAGGCAGAATAAGTTTGCTTTTAGTTTTAAAGTTTTACTTTTCGCCTTTGCGCTAAGATGCCTGAGATCGAAATGCTTCACCTCTTTAGCCTTTAGAAACATACACCCAACCATAACATGTTGAAAAACGGGAAACACAAGAGTGCATGATATCATTAAGATAAACAAAACAACTTAATAAGTCTTTCGTTACATGTAAATACAGAATTCTTAGGATCAACAGTAAATTTTAAAATCTTTGTGGTAATTAACCAAAACCATTTTGGTCTTAATGCTCATCTGCTCAGTTCATCAAAAGAGGTGTGTTCATACTCCAGGCGTTGATACTTTCGACTGTAATCTTTTCCGTGCCGTTGTTAAATACATATAAATGAGCATTTCTGGATACAGCTAGCTTGGGGTACACCCTAGATGTAATGCACGTCTTTCCTCCCTCTCCAAAACTTTCCACCACTGAATGATCAATCTGAATCGAAGATTTAAAAAAAAAAACAGTTTTAATCCATAGTCCGATTGTTGAAACTCAACACCAGTACTGCACATTTCTTTTATTAATCAACTCCTAATTATCGTATATATGTGTAACAAAACATAAGACAACTTAAAATGACAAAAGAGATATTAACTATTAAGCATTGTATTAAAAAGCACGCTATGCAGTGCTTTTATCCCGATACAGTGTTTAGTGAAAAAAATGTGCATACGCTAATACGCTATATTGTTATTGTTGGTAAAGCACTAATAGTGCACTTTTTGTGCTAATAGTGTGCATTTTGAGTGAATATCTCTTTTTTTGCGCTATTTAAGCATGGAACTGCGCACTTTTCGGGTATGATATTGTAATTTCTTTTTATACTCCGTAGAATGTCGTCATTGTAATCTAGTATCACTAGTGCTAATAAGGCTTCATCGCTTTGTAATTTGATGAATTGCAAACTTGAGCATTTTAAGTTCTAGAAGTGTTACAGTTAGTTTCCTACCGTTTTTAGACCAGAATATATAAGGAAAGGCTTACCAAGCTCCTAAGTGAAAGTTTTTTATTCCTTAAATCTGCATCGACAAAACCAGCATAAGATGGTGTGTATAAATCTTTCCCCAAAGAGGACCTGCAAAATTGCATGAACGAATTGAAGTGAGCTTCAATGTTTAAGAAAATTAGCAACCGTAATGTCCTATTCAATCACATGAAAAGGACTCCAGAAAACCAAACACTCTAGGTGGAACTTTTACAATACAATTAGAAACTCAGTTTTAAATCGTACTTTTGAAAGAACAGTTTTTTTTTCATGTTATACAAACAAACATCTTTAACATA
Organism: Primula vulgaris; assembly: GCA_963920805.1. Lineage (NCBI taxonomy): Eukaryota > Viridiplantae > Streptophyta > Magnoliopsida > Ericales > Primulaceae > Primula > Primula vulgaris. The sequence goes on from OY987213.1 coordinate 38,849,396, forward strand.
AATCAAATGTATCAGTTTCAAACAATATCCCGAGTTTTTCCTAATCTTTTCTTCATCTATATTAGTAGTTGGCTGTTCTGACAGATGAACTAAGATTAATCTAAACATGAAACAGGATACCTCGAGGCATCAGAGCACATGAGAACTTTGTAGTTGCCTTTCCCTTTAAAAATCCTAAAAAATACAGGAGTGTACTCTAAGAGATTATAGGTGGCCAAGGTTATGAATCCAAATGGCCCTAGCCCGCCTTGAACAAATGAACCCTTAAGGCTACATATTTGTTGCGCATCCATATCATTCCAGCTTGGATCAAAAGGCTCAGCCTTGTCCAAGTTTGGGAACGAAAACACAGCCTCAACATCTGCCTGTTACCAGAACAAAACAATTCGGACAAATGGAAACAAATTTAATGCAAAATTTGAGACGAGTTGGCGTATAAAAATGGAAAGCTGATTTGAACACAAACGTAAGTGGTAATATATTTACAGAAGATTGTAAATTTACAAGATTAGGCAAGTCAATGAGGTCTGATTTCAAATTGGTACAAAAGGAGAAATAGTGAAATACTTATTGAGTTCATGAGTTAATATTTTTATAAGATCTAAGAGAACACTTTTTTCCATATTTCTTAACCATGGTTTTTCATGACCATGCTTGCAATAAAAGTACAATAACCAAAAATTGAGCACAAGATTAATCAATTATAGCATTTCAAACCTGTGCCGCGGTAATTCCTTTGATTTCAACAAGCTCTTCCTTTTTGAGCTTCAAATTATTCATCTGTACTTTTCTACCCCTTAGTGTTTCTAATTCTTCGATTGGCCATTGTAACAATTGCTTTCGATTCGGAGCTAGCCAGACCTTACGCGGAATCGCCTGAAAATATTTAACAAAAATATTAAAATAAAAAATTTCCGGTTCTCTCTACGAGTATATATTAGTTAAGTCATATGTACAATGTTGCCATACTTGAATTCCAGCCCATCCCTTTAGCACATCTTGGTCTTTCGAGTCCGATTCGTTTGCCCAACCCCACAAGATCCTCCTATTTTTACCAGCATCGAAAAATGTTTTTGAGGCATAAAAATTTCCATAATCATATCTCAACCCAGACCAACCATCATTAAAGATAGCCTCCGGAATGTATCTATCTTTCTCACGACAATATGTACCAATTGTATAGTACTCGTATCTCGTCTCATCGAGGCTAACCTTAAGCACATGCCTAATATTCCCTTTCATAACCGATGTCTCTAAACCATTTTCACTATGCATAGATACGGGGTAAAAATCCGGGCATTCCCACATGCCTGTATTAGCCGAAGAATGTAATGGATGTCGCGACCTTTTCCAGTTAATAAAATCTTTACTCCTATATAAATAAGCCATGCCCCTTTGTTTCCTTCTACTACCCACCACCATCCTATAGTGACCATCTGTTCCCCACCAAGCCGTAGTAGGGTCGCGGAAAGCAGTCTTATTCACACCATCGCCACCTATCACTAACGGGTTGTTGTCGGGCTTGATCCATTCGCGTAGATACGGGTCTGAATAATTAGCCGGGATTGCGTAGTTTTGGACTTGGGTTTGGTTTTGGTCGATAATACCTGTGTATAATATTACTGGCTTATTTCCTGATAGTATTGTCGTTGAACCAGACCAACAGCCAAATTGATCAAAAGACTTAGATGGATAGATAGCATGATCCAGGGGTTGCCAATTAATCATATCCGTCGATACCGAGTGGGCCCAGACAATGTTACCCCAAACTGCTCCTTTAGGGTTGTATTGGTAGAATAAGTGGTAAATTCCTTTGTAATACATAGGTCCTAAACACGCACACAAAAGTTGGTACTCTTAGTTGTTTTACAAAACCAAATGAATAATCTGAAAAACATAAAATGAAAGTATTCAAGACGAGGAATAAAACTCACCATTTGGATCTGTTGATCATATTTTTGTTGCCCAAAGAAGTCCATGGAAGAAACAACACAAAGAATGAAGTCAGTCACAGCTGGAACAAATATCTTGTAGCTATTTTGGGTATATAAATCACACTAGAATTGTGAGAAAGTGATTAAAGAATAAGTTATCATTATATATTCCAAATGAGCTGAATCATATTAGGGATTTATGAACCCCTATCGCGTATGTATGTATAACAGGTAAGAAGTTACATGTTATACATACATATGTGCATGTTTGCACGGGTGCAATACATGAGATGGAAATGTTGAAATAGTTCGAGTTGCAATAATCCCAATCCAAAGGTCAAAAGAACTCGTTTATAAATTTCTCAAGCCTTAAACTAGAGTCAGTTTTTCATACTAGACTAAAAATATTTTACTAATATACTTATTATATTTATTGTGACTTTGTCACAAATTCAGAACACAAAATAGGAATTGAGTGTATAGTATAATTAGTCCAAGATAATTTTAATTTTGCTTATGTCTCCCTGATATGAACAAACACTCCTATGTGACGTCCCCTAATCTTATATCTCCCTTGAAATTCATTATGAAGATATGTATCTATGTAGAAAAAAATGTCATAACTATTTCTTGAACTGAAATTGTAAAATTTTCTAGAATTGTTGGATATGAGATAAGTCTGATGCATGAAAATAAAACACACATCTATTCTATAAGAGCCTCTCCAGTGTCCAAGTTAAATTGTGTCGTTCATTTAATTTTGATGATTTGGTATAAAAGATACTGAAAAACCGAGTCCAAATCTTCTACCCCTTATTCTCTATCTTTTCTGTGCCCCCTTTCTTATTTTATCTATAAAAAAATTCTAAAAAACTTGAAAAAAATTGTACAATTACTATAATACATGTATCAATACATTCCAATAATTAATTTTAAAAAAAAATCCACACGCAATTTATTTTGGAATAAATGTATAAATTAGTGTAACATTAAATTTTAGAAAAATTGTCTAAAACAAAATTATGCCCAAATGTTTTAAAATTTGAATACAATATACTATAAACTCTTATAAATTTGCAGAATAAGTTATGAAAATTTAAAATTTGAGTGAAAATAAGCAAGGAGGCACGGAAGGGGTAGAGAATATGAGCTAGAAGATTTGGACTCTGAAAAACCGTTTCTAAAAACATGGCCCGATTCACTGGTTATAAAATTGAAAATTTGGTCCTCTAAGAAGCAATAAAATTATAAAAATTAAACGGATCCTTATCTCTTTTATAACAGTAAATGGAGTTATAATACATTCAAAAAAATTTACTTAAAACCACCAGACCTGGGAAATAGTTTTTATACGTTTACAGATGCAGTACAGACCTCAAAGTCTGCATTCTTTTTGGCAACCGTATAACAGTTTGAAATACATGTATGCATGTTTCATATTACTATAGCATATATAGATACAAGTGATACACATTAAAAGTGCATACTTGTTGTGGATATATATTAACCAAATCTCCAATTTCAAGAAGTCATTGTATATTTGTATACACACTTTTTGTTGTAAATATGGTCTAAACACAACTTCTCTAAGTTGATAAGAGTGGACAGCGTTAAGTTCAGATTAAAGGCTGGTGAAATTAAAACTAGATAGTATTCACTTTGCTTAAATATTCAATATATGTAGGATCAAACTAAGTTTTCTACTGTCCACTAACAAATTTATTTACGCATATAAGATTCAAAAGAAGAAGAAAAAGTCATACCGTTGATCCAATTCTGTTTAGGTTGAAAGTGAAAGCCAGTTCTATGAAGATATTTCACCACAACTTGATTAATAGATTGCAACTCAGAGTACACTTTGTGAGAAGCTTCAACTACATTGCAGTTGTTACAAGTTATTGTTAAACCCGCAATCAAGAAAACAAAAATAATAGTGGTCTTATCCATGAGAAGACTGGATTGAGAGAATGTGAGAGAATGGAATATAAGAATTAAGGTAGGAGTTTGGGGGTTTATATAGAAGAACTAATTAAAGATTAGATATAATTAAAACGGATAAGGACGTTTATTTAGAGTAGTTTCTGATATTATATCCGTATTTTCATGCACTCTTAATCATAATTGATGGTCTCAAAACATGGTAAGGAACGTATACTCCTTTTTTTTGGTAATCAGGAACATACACTCCTTATTCAAATGTATGTTTAGTATTTTGGGGAGTATTAAAATAAATGTTCACTTTCAATTTTTAGTAAATTTTCTCTTTTTATTTTTTAAAAATTCATCAATTTACTCTTGTAGCCTCACATTATATTTAAGAATGGTGATTCTAGACACACAACTTGCACACTACACTTTCTAGTTAATAAAAAACATATTTATCCATTCAAATATACATAAAATACAATCTATAATTTGATAAAACAAAATATAAATATTCAATATAATAAAAATTCAACCTACTAAAAATAGGAATTAAATTCTTGTATTAACCTGAGTCATAAATTTCCAACTATTCCTAGAATTGCTATATTAGTTTAATCTCCAACTATTCCTATATTAGTTTCCTGGCCTGATTAACTTGAGTCACATGACAAACAATATCGCTAGTATTAACAATATATTTCAGAATTGCAAAAATGTAATATTCCGTATTATAGTAATAAATGGACACCGCATGCAAGGATGTATAAACTTTCCGAATACAATAGTTGGAGATTTGCATTATTGTATGCTAAGATTTTGCATATTATCGAATACTAACTGAAAAATATTTTATTTATTTTTGTCCCAAATCCCAATATAGTTATGGCTATTTTGAATACCAGGGTCGTTATCAAGACCGAATTTTATGGCAATGTTAATAATTCGTATATATCAACTATATAGCAGAAATATAAGTAATTGATTCGTTACAAGAGGATAATGCAAAGTTTTTCCTAAACTCTGTGTCTAAAGATGTGTGCTTAATTAATTACTCATTATGGCTGAATAATCCAAGTTTCTTTTTGAGAACTGGAAATCGGCTCTGTTTATTGACTGTATGTATTCAAATCTTATCACTATGTAATCAGTAATCTGTATTAGATGAATTGATAAAAAAAAGAGATACAGTTGATATTTCATCAAATTATAAGGAAATTTGTGTGAAGACCAAAAAGCTACTACGTACGAGAAATAAACTAGCTCAGGGTTAATACTAACCAAGTCTTGAAATTTTAGTAGTGATCAAAATTCAAATGCTTAAAGCGTTTTTCTGAGTTTGATCATCATAAATTGACTATTAAATCTAAGTATTAGTATTATCCCTGGAAAGTTTTCAAAAAAAAAAAAAGAGAAATTATTTACCACATTATAAGGTGTAGAACGGAAAATTTAATTTTCTTCATACTCTTTCGTGAAGCTTTGGTTTTGGTTTAGTAGTTAATTGGAGTTGTGCAGGAACTGCGAGTATATCCGGAAATGTGCATAAGTTTCTAATAAAATTCAGAGAATTGTACAATTACAAACAGAGAGGATGGTGTATGTTCGTAAAATTATCCTCAGTGGATTTCTGTCGAGTCGTAAGCTGTACTCATCGGTACAATTATCAGAATTTTTGTTTAAGTGTGCAGGGCGCGTTTCAGTTTTGTTTATATATATTGTTGCAAGTTTTATCTCTTTTTTATCTTGTATATTCGATGTGTGGAGAGTTTCCACACAAACTAATAAAACCGACTAGTGATTCTGTCCCTCTTCATTACATACTTAATAAACACATTCAGCCTAATATATAGGAATAAATTCTCGGTCCGAAAACAAGTGATACATTTCAATATGTCATTATACATCCTTTCATATGCATTCAAGAACTTTATCATCTAAATTGGGAAGGAGTGAGTATAGAACAGAAACTTGATTCAGAAAAGCAAATATTAATTCATGCATAGAAAGTTCTAGTTCCACTTATATTAAAAACACTACTGGGCTACTTTCCGAACCTGGGGAATTGTTTTAAGCACTCTTTTTCTAATCACAAAGGAACCCTGAATTAGACCCCATTTGTCTAGTTTGAAGTTTAAAACTTCTCAAGGGAATATCACTTAAAAAGGAACATTTATTACTGCTTTTTAAGGACTAACTGCAAATATAGTATATAACTGGAAAAAGCAATAGGGGTGTGGAACTCAGTTTTCATGCCACAGTGGAATATGTAATGAAACTACGCATGGAAGGGTCACATTATTGTATGCTATTTTTTCACAGTTTTGAATGTGATATTGGACATGGAGCATTAAATATTGTTTGGATATATTAACATGGAAATGAATGAATTTTAGTGCTAGTCTTCCATAAGAATTAGTGTATATCCACAGTATTAACCATAGTGCCATACTTTTACCTTTCTACTGGCCATATGACACATTTCGATACTTGATGAGTCCAAATCTTCTATCTTATATTTTCTATCCCCTTCCGTGCTCCATTACTTATTTTCATTCAAATTTTAAATTTTCACAACTTATACCGCAACTTTATTAACTTTTATATTATATTGTATTCAAATTTTAAAACATTTGAACATAATATTTTTTTAGACAATTTTTTTAATATTCAATATTTAATTTACACTAATTTATACATTTATTCTAAAATAAATTTTGTGTGGATTTTCTTTTAAAAATAATTATTGGAATGTATTGATACATGTATTATAGTAATTGTATAATTTTTTTCAAGTTTTTTAGAATTTTTTTTTGGATAAAATAAGGAAGGATGCACGGAAGGGGGTAGAGAAATGGGGTAGAAGATTTGGACTCTGGTCTTGATATATGACTTCAATTAGGATTGATCTTTTACTTGACCCCGATGCTTCGAATTCAAGTAAAGTCCGCGTCAATTACTTGACCCTAACATAGGATTAAAAAAAACAGTCAATAATCTTTACAATTTAATTTACAGTCATCTGTGTTACCTATAAATTAATTGCAGCCCTACCTGAGAGTTTTGAGTCCGAGACCTTAATTCTACAGGGAGTTTTATCTATTAATTTCTTTTACTGGAACGGTTAGAAGTGGTGATGCCAACTAGGGGTGGATACGGGCAGGTTGGGGCGTACTGAGTACAACCCTAACCCAAAACGTAAAATAAATTGCAGGACGGATTCGTAAAATCTAAATCTTAACACAACACAACCCAACCTGTTACAATTGAAACTCCAACCCAACCCAAACCAAACCTAACCCGCAAAGTAAATTGCGGGTTGGAACGGGTTGTGTTCGAGTTGATTCTTGAAGTTTCATTTTAGTCCTTAATTTTTCATAAATTGCATAATCAACTTAAGTTTTAAAGAAAAATTTAATCTTTCAAAGAGACTTATTAAAACTAATCAAAATACGTTTAAAACATTTGTAAACAAATAACAAAACCAAAACATAACAAAAGTATGAATTGGATATCATGAAATACAAACTTTGTATATATATATATATATATATATATTTGTATTTGTATTTATATATATCTGTCGGGTAGGGACGGGTTAACCCGCGGTTTGTAAATCTCAACTCTTACCCAATTCGCAAAATATATTATGTATTAGGACGAGGCGGATTGGATTTTTTTGGATACTCAACCCGTCTCAACCCACCCTAATCCGTACGGATTGCTTATGGATTGGATTTACGGGGTTTTTGGCCACCACTAATGCCAACCAAATGAAAGAAGAAATGTGATTTTAAAAGATTATACAAAATAAACTATATATGTTTGGTTATATTGAGATATACTCGTTCTATAAAAACAGTTCACTTAAATTTTTCAGGATTATTAAAAAAGGTTTGTTAGACTTGGTTGGAGATGGGTACCGATTCTCAAATATATCATTAAAATAGTAATGGATTTCGTGATTTGTAAAAAAACAATGCTTATTAATTATGAACGTTTGAGGGAACTCTTTATTAACAAGTCAAACTGAACTATTATTTTGGGACGGGATCAAAAATCTAATTGAACTATTATTATGGGACGAAGTGAGTAATAAATAGGTTAAAATTGTCGTAAAAAATTGTAAAAGTTAGCTTGAGTCCGTCAAAGTTTACATATTTTAGGGGACGGCCGTCGGCCCTGTACAGGGTACGTATCATACCAAAAGTCATTACAAGAAAAATAGTGGTTAACAATAGAGGCTATGTTGATAATGGTGTTATTAATTATATGGCTTGTTGCTAATTTGTAACTGATTTTGCAGAGTAGCAAAAAAATAAAATTGTAGCTGATTTCTTGTTATTTTGCTGCTAATTAACAAGCATCAATGATATTTGCTTAATTTGTTGCTAATCAAGAAAATTTTTTACTTGAGTTTTACAAATAAAAAAAAAGGTTCAACGAAGAAGCAAAAGGAAATATATATATATCCTATTAATATAAGCCAAGCCAAGAAAAGTTGAGCCGGTCCAATTTTATCCATTTTTTCCAAAAATACCCTCACCCTATTTTAATAATTAGCAATATGCATAATCTAATTAATTAACTATTTATCCTCACTATATTTTCCTAATTACGGATGTAACATAAATTAATTAACAATTCGTTTTAACCTCCATAACTATAATAAATGATACAAAATCTGAATATTATGTTAAAAATAAAATATATTACGATATTTATGTCATTACGGGTCTCACATGCAACGCGTGGGTAATTTTACTAATATTTTTATATTAATACATGTATTTTTATATTAATATAACAATAAAACATTATATTTTTACGATATTCATCCAATTATTTTTGTAAATTTTTTGAAAATATTAAATTTATTTGTGTCGGATCATATTTATGCAATTACGTGTCACACACACAACGTGTGGGCTACGATTACTAATATATATATATATATATAAAGGGTAAGCTGAAGTATAGCTTGGAAAAAGCAACACCAGTAATGAAACTTAGTTTTCCTACTAATTAACATTCATCGGTGTCATGCACTGTCTACGTTTTACACAAAAAAGGTGATATAATACATCTACGCATGGAAGAAATCACACTATTGTATGCTATTTTTGCATAATGAGATGGTGGACATGAACCATATATTGACTATTGTTTAGATAAATCAATAGGTTTTATTTCAACAAATAGAAAAAGATAAATCAATAGGTTAACTGCAACCGTTGCAAATCAACATCAATAACTATTCTTTTTATTTTACTTGCCACTTGCCTTTTATAAGGAATGCATTTCATACGATATTAATTAACCAATACTGTTAAAGAATCAGATAAGCTCAAACAATCTCCAATGTAAATTTAAAATTTTCTTTTCATCTCGAAATTTAAAAGTCTGCTATATTCGGCCCTATATATAAAAATATCATTAACTTTTTTTTAATATTTTTAATCAATATTTAACTTTAGTATAATCTCAACTAGGGTTCTATAATATTATATTTGAGTTTTTATTTTGTTGAATGTTTCATCAAATAAAATATATTAAAATCATTAAAAAATTTAAATATTTTTAATTAATATTTAATTTTATGATAGTCTCAAATGGGATTTTTTAATATTATATTTGACTTTTTATTGTGTTGTAAATTTTAGTATCAACTAGGGTTCTATAATAATAATTTCTAAAAGAGAGATATAATTACCAAAATAAAGAATATGAGTTGGATGGGTTTTTTGTTTATAACAAAAGTTGGGTGAAAAATGTAATTTGAAAATTACGATTAGGTCCAGTCGGTGATTTAATCTGTCTCAAGTGTCTGAGACAATAGCAGTACTGTTTGTTTTTTTGAAAATAGCAATAGCAGTATTGTTAATTAACTGGTATTAGAACATTTGATGTACTTATAAAATGAAATAATCGAGTCGATTGCTTAGGAATCTCTCGGTAAGATTTAATTCGCCTGCTACTGTATTTCTAGATTTCTTACCGACAGTCTCTCAGCATACAAAGGCTTTATTTATTACGGAAAATGAAGGGTGAAATCCTCGCACACTCTGACATTTTAACGACAATAATTTCTCGAAACTTAAACTAATATATGTTAGTACTAATGTTAACGACGCATATTAATAAAATTTCTACAGAAAGAGAATTCATGCGGCACCAAATGGCCGTCCGCTGATAATGATCGTGGAAGTAAGGTCCTATTTATTTATAGAAAAAGAATGGGTGCAAAGGAAAAAACATAACTCTTCAAAAAAAACCTAATTAGTTGTAACTTTTGGCACTAAGAAATGCGATTCTCAACTATTTAAAATTGCAGTGACCTCTCTGCGAAAGATTGAATTGTTGGGTATGAGAATTAGTTTTGTCAGAAAAAGTTTAAGACGACGTGGCGGGCTCACGCATACGTGTGTACACCAAATCGCACCATACTCATGGAACCACAGGCCGCAAACTCGGTCATGGTACGCGGTTGGTGTAACGACCCGGTCCTCCGACCAGACCGCCACCATCTGCTTCCTACCACCAATATTGTCCGTTTTGGCCCAATTTCGTCCTCGCTTCTTGGGCCGCACGGCTTTAAAAGGCATTGGTGATAAGAAGGAGGATACTCCTACCTTATATACCATATAGGTACTACATATCTAGGCGATGTGGGATAGCTCACTTCTCTTTACCACGGTATTTTTCTACGAAAATCCGGGTTTTTACACTCTTCCCCCCTTCAGGCACGACGTCCTCGTCGGGCACGCCGTCCTTCCGGGGTTGCCAGTGCCCACATCGGCTAGATAGCGGCTCTGATACCAATTGTAACGACCCGGTCCTCCGACCAGACCGCCACCATCTGCTTCCTACCACCAATATTGTCCGTTTTGGCCCAATTTCATCCTCGCTTCTTGGGCCGCACGGCTTTAAAAGGCCTTGGTGATAAGAAGGAGGATACTCCTACCTTATATACCATATAGGTACTACATATCTAGGCGATGTGGGATAGCTCACTTCTCTTTACCACGGTATTTTTCTACGAAAATCCGGGTTTTTACAGTTGGCTTTGCCAATCGGGGATACGTGGGAAGAAGGTACGAGATAGATACAAGAATTGTCAAAGTCACCTCAATCGCACATGAAAACCCAAGAGTGCGCACATGTTGGGCTCATACACACGCGTGGACATCGTACCGTATCCCACCCCACTGTGGACTATGAGTTACGGGTTGTGGACTTGGCTATGGACAACGGGGCCACGGTTAACTTTGCCGGTCGACGTCATGTGGGATGAAGGTACGAGGCTGAAACCAGAATTGGCAGTCTCGCCCCAATCGCGTGTGAAAGCTTGGGCCCCAAGGCCCAAAACCCTTTTTGCTTGGGAATTGTATATTAACGGTTCAGGTTTTAATAAACTTGTCGATATGTTGTATGGGTTTTAACCCATTCCCAAAAACAATCAATGATCCCACTCTTTAACACCGATTATCGGTTTGAACAACTTTTACAACGTTTCGAAACCATCAAAAAGTAATTCGGTTTGGTATCATACGCTAACCGTGTCGTCATGAAAGTTAAGACATCTAAACCAGTTCACAAAATTGGACAAAACCAATTTTGCTATAATGACCAAAAACTCCAACAATCCCCACTATACCCTTCAAATTCTAACTGGTATAACCCTAATTAAGAAGCAAAATTAAACGCCTTGTCACTCCATAGTCACTTTGAAAGACCAAATTAGTAAGCTTCCGAATGTATCTACTAAATAGCAAAATAAAGGCAATGATAATGAGCTAATTGGACCTTGGTAAATATACGCAGTAAGTATGTCCAGCAATAAGAGCGATAACAGATGAACCCTTATAAAGACATATCCGTCATTACAAAAAGACACTCAAATAGCAACGGGATTAGTGACGGTATTTTTTGTTACGAGCTTATTAGCGACGGTTTTTATGACGGTTTTGTGACCGTTTAGTCAATTTATGACATATTTGTGACAACTTTTTAAATTAGTGACAAACTTGTGACAGATTTTAACTCTCACTAAATTAAACATTATTTTGTAATGCATAATCAAATAAATGTTTTCAAAATGCCCTATGCATGTGTATCGTGTAAGACACAGACTTGGTTAAATGAAAAGTGCAACTAGTGCTAGCAAATACTACAAAATTAAAATACTCAAAATAAGTAGAGAAGAGACAAAGGGAATTTGAAAAAGATCTCACTTTTTAAACAAAATAAAACTGAACATATATACCATCTAACTTGTCAAAGCTCAACAAATTGAAAAACAAAACCATATTATACGAAAATACATTCGTATGGAAAACAAAGAAACTTAGCACGAACGTCTCAAGTGATACAAGGAAAGGAAAATACTACCAAATTTGTGTAGTAATTGAAATATCTCATCATCTCATTACTTCTAGGTCAATGTGGAACAAGTAAACCATTATATTACAGATGGTTCTTCAAGTAGAGTCGTTCGCAAGTAGCAAATAGTTTCATGTAGTAGCTTCGTTGCTCATTTTCATGGTCTTCTTATTGGTAAGTTAAAAATAATTGAATAAAAATAATTTTAAAATTAAAAACATAGTATAACATAGACTAAGATATTCTCTAAAATTAGTAAATATGACACCCGTAACCTCAATAAATTGGTGAGCCTCAAACCTGCAAAAGGTGTGTGTCTCGATTGAATAAACACTATTTTGATCACCGAGATGTCAGGAGTTAGTTGGCTACTATAACTCTATATTCATAACCTCAATTTAATGCCGTATAATAATTAACCTTAGTCCAAACAAGTAAAAAGATACTGTAAACATTATCTACGCAGACTGTCCATTTCCGAAAATACCAATTATTCCACTTGTAAAACATTGAATGACAATTTATTAAAAAAAAAAACATCAAAAGTTTATGAAATAATCTTAACGAGCCAGACTATCACAGCCATACTTTTTGCCCGACATTTTAAAAGAATAAGCCAACAAGGCAATTTATATCAAAAACATTGTGTGGAAGCTACAACAGCGATAGTATTGTAGTAGTAAATAATTGTATTGTTTCACATGTCAAATCTAACTATTTCTATGTACGCAATGAATTCAATTTAATATTCTTAATTTTTTTTTATCTATTTTCTTTCTTCGTCCTTTTTATCTGCTTAATTGTCAAAAGATTTTTACACTCCTCAATAGCTATGATGTGAAAGATAGGGATTGTGAGCTGTAATATTTTCAGTATGCTATATCTGTTTTATAAAAAGTCGGGTAGAAACTTTGGCTCATTTTGTCGGATTGGTTTTGGCTGCCTTTAATTTTTCAGTACAGCCTGTCATGTTTTTACACCAATAGATAAAATACAATTTTATCCGAAAATTAATAAAAACTTTTGATTTTTTTTATATTGTCTTAACATATGAAAAACAATTATATGAACCTGATGCACTATTATTTATGGCGTGCCAACCAATAATATTTTTTACTTTTAATTTTAGAGTAGATATTTTTGGGTTCATTAACATTTGTTAGGTTTTAGTATTTTTTAGTTTTAATTTTGAATTAATTTTAGTGTATATATTTTTGGATTCATTAATACTCCCTCCGTCCCTAAACAAATGTCTCATACGAAAATACGTGTAACTTTGATCGATAATTTTTTCATATTTTGATTACCGAAAAAAATTAATTCAAAAGTTAATCACGTATTTTATGGTTATAACTATTTGATACTCCATCCGTTCCCATTTAATTGTCTATTACGAAACTACGTGTAATTTTGACCGGTTTATAATTTGTATCAAAATTGTCGAAATCAATTTTTTTAAAATCTAATCATAAAATTTAACATTTGAACTATATGATCAACTTTTGAAAAATTTTATTCCGACAATTTTGATACAAGTTCTTGGCCGGTCAAAATTGCACGTAGTTTCGTAGTGGACAATTAAATGGGAACGGAAGGAATAGAATTTTTAATTTTTTCATTTCGGCAATTTTGATATGAAAAAATTGATGGTCAAAATTGCACTTCGTAAGAGACATTTGTTTAGGTACAAATGAAGTATGTGTTAAGTATGGTAAATTTAAGATGAGTAACTTATATACAAATTAATTAAGTATTGGTTCCAAAAACCGAAACTAATTAAGAATTGATCCGTTTCAGTGAAAACTAATCACAGCGTGACATGTGTCAGCCCTGCAGTGTGCGCGATGCACTGGATTTCACCGTCATATTTCCTGAAATTTCAGCGTTGCCCAATAGTTTGAAATATTATCATTCCAGTCCTTGTAGTTCATATATAATTATAAAAGGCTATATAATTCAGTATTTTTATACATTAAATCCAAAAAATTATATAAAAATGAGAAAAGGTAGGAAAATTTCAGGAAAAAAATATAAATATCCAAAAAAGTTTTAAAAAGGCAAAATCCCGAAAAAAAAAAGAATAAAATTTAAAAAACTTTTAAAAACCCCAAAAAATCTAAAAAAGCAAAAAATTTAAAAACAGTATGAATTATTTAAAAATATTCTGAGTCATTTAAAAACAAACTGAGTTATTTAAAAAAATGATCTAATTTATTTTAAAAGCAGTCTGAATAATTTTAAAAATATTCTGAGATGTTTTAAGTCATTTTAAAAACAGTCTGAGTCGTTTTCAGTCATTTTAAATTATCTGAGTAATTTCAAAAATAGTCTGAGTCATTTAAAAACAGTATGAGTTGTTTTAAGTAATTTTGAAAATAGTATGAATCATTTTAAATTATTTTAAAAACAGTCTAACTTATTTAAAAACATTTTGAGTAATTTTAAAAACACCGTGAGTCGTTTTAAGTCATCTTAAAAATATTCTGAGTCGTTTTAAGTCGTTTTAAAACACTCCGAGTCGTTTTGTAAAATTGGACCAATACTTAAATAGTTTTGTAAAAAATAGATCAATCCTTAAATAAATTCAGGAGCAAGACTAATTCTTAAATAATTTAGTTTTGGTAGACCAATCCTTAATTTTTCTCGGGTGGAGCAAAATCAAAGACATATACTATTTAAATCAATTAAGGCAATCTGCCTTGAAAATTTTAAGGCTGTAAAAATGTATCTCATTTTGTGTGGCTCAATAGGATCGCTCAAGTTTATCATTAGAAAGAACAAAAGATTGTTAAATATTGTACACTTTAAAACGTTACAAATTAAGGAAGCTAAGAATTTGTCGTTTGTTCTTTTTCTGACTAAATGTCATAAAAACAGCACAGCTTGTCTTCGTAAGTTTAAAAAGTAGAAATTTAAAACTAAACAAATGGATAGGAATACAAGCAACCCCAATAAATGCCGTCTCACTTACCCCTACATAGCTCACGTTAAATATCCCCCAAACTTATACTTCACAATATTTCACTGCTTATTCCCCTCACCATCTCTTCCTTTATACATACATAGGCACGTTAATTGAAACAAGCATATTTCATGGCTAATTCTAAGGTTGATATCAAGGGCCGGCAAATGGGTGGCACTGAGCAAAATTGGTGCAGGGCAGTTACAAGTGGTACAGGCATAACAGTTTTAACACTACAATTGGCCAAATGCCCTGATATCACACTTCTCCAAAATGCCATCCAAAAACTAAAAAATACACATCCTATCCTCCAATCCAACCTCCACTACAACCCAAACACCAACTCATTCTCATTTCTCACACCCCTAACCAATGACCTAAAAGTGGACATATATAACCTCTCATCAACTCAAGATCTTGTAAAAGACACCGGAAATACGGACTCTCATGCCACCCTTCAAGCCGTTCTTGAAAGGGAGCTCGACCAGAATCCCTGGTCAAACCCCCTCAATTATTCTGAAAATGGTACGAAAATGTTTTACATAAGTTTATATGTTTTGGAAAAGGAAAATTGGATATTGACTCTGAGGCTTCACACAACGGTGTGTGACCGGACCACCGCCGTTGGGTTGCTTAGAGAGTTGAGGGAGTTGATGAGCAAAGACAAAGAGATGGAGAAGGAAATAGGAAAAGAAGTGGGGGTGTGCTTGGGAATAGAAGATCTTATTCCTAACAAGAAAACTAAAAAGACTATTTGGGCTCATGGGGTTGACACATTAACCTATTCGGTCAACTCTTTAAGGTTGACTAATATGGGATTCATGGATGTTAAGGGAAATAAGCGCTCTCAAGTGGTGAGGTGTCAACTGGGCTCACAAGTTACTACCCAAATATTACAAGTAAGTTTAAAAATGATAAGATTTGGTTAAAAACACTTCTCAAAATTTATTACTATCTCCGTTCTTATTTAATTGTTCATTACGAAATTATGTGTAATTTTAACTGGCCAAGAATTTGTATAAAAATTGTCGGAATAAAAATTTTCAAAAGTTGATCATATAGTTCAAATGTTAAATTTTATAATTAAATTTAAAAAAAATCTATTTCGACAATTTTGATACAAGTTATAAGCCGGTCAAAATTACACATAGTTTCGTAATGGACAATTAAATAGGAACGAATAACTACTTTATTGTGAAAAAAAACAGTTGGATTTGCTGTTTTCTAAGCTCAGATAATCTCAAATGATAAGCTACTAGTAATAGATATACAACATATATACTTGCCTTCGAAAATAACCCCTTATTCTTTTTTTTAGATGAAGGTCTTTTGCCACACACCACTTCATTACCATAGTGGTTATTTTTTTTGTTACCTTTAGCAGAAAGTCATATTTCTAATTTATTTAATTGCCTTCTTTTTCCTTTTTTTTTACATATCCCTAGCTAATTAACTCAAGCTTAATTAACTAAAAAATACTTACTAGGAGTATAAGGTAAGATATCATGTGTTCGAAATCATTTTACAGGGTTGTAAGACCAGAGGGATCAAGTTATGCAGTGTCTTGTCGGCGTCTGCTTTATTAGCTGCACACTCCATAAAATATCGATCTGATGGTCACGGGCGCAAGTTCGCGATAATCACCCTCATAGATTGCCGATCACTTCTTAGTCCATCCCTTTCAACTCAAAACTTTGGTAAGTAATTGTTGAGTTCAATCTAATAAAATGGTCATTTCAAAAATCTAATAAAACGGTGCTAGTCAGTAGTCACTAATAAAGTAATGAGCAAACATATACATTGTGAACATATAGTGACATGCATATCTCACAGAGAATATAATAAATAAATTAACCAGCGTAGTACCGGTATAATTAATAAGGATCTTCTTACAAAAGGACGCATTGATATTAATGCATCTTCAAAATTATAAAAATAAAATAAAATATTTTTCATCGGAAAAAAATAAGTTCAGTACACAAAACAAATTATAGTGTTGTTAAATATTTGTTTATCCAACTTTTAAATTTTTCAATTTGAATACCACACTATAATAATTTTTTAATTTAAGTACCACCGTTTAAATTAATCACAAAATTATATCACGTGTCATTTGACAAACGTTAATTTGATAGGCTAATTTTTCATCAGGAAAAAATAAATTTAGTACACTAAACTATAGTATTGTTAAAGATTTGTGTACCCACCTTTTAAATTTTTTAATTTGTATACCACATTATAATAATTTTCCAACTTAAATACCACCGTCTAAATTAATCACGGAATCATGTCACGTGACATTTGACAAAAGTTAATTTGATAGGCTAATTTGATAATTTTGCACAAAAATATGTCATATGAGAAAAAAAAATCCCCCAATTTCACACATAACAAAAATTAGCACATAATCCAAATTTTTGTTATGTGTAAAATTGGAGAAAATGTTTTTATAGGATGACATATTTTTGTGCAAAATTGTCAAATTACTCTATCAAATTAACGTTTGTCAAATGTCACGTGACATAATTGCGTGATTAATTTAGACGGCGGTATCTAAATTGGAAAGTTATTATAGTGTGCTATTTAAATTGAAAAATTTGAAAGATGTGTACTCAAATCATTAAAAACAGATATTTTGATGTACTAAACGTATAATTTTTATTTTTTTTCATCCAAAATTGGTTATGTTACTTTGTTTTTCCAGTGGTGTCTGTGAAGGTAAGTTTTTCATTTACTTCGGTATTCTTCAGTACTATCGGCATCAACTATCCATATTAAATGTGGGTAAACGATAATATTTTAAGCTAATACCATTAGCTGGGAAACTTGATATACCTTCTGACCTAAAAAAGAAAATGTACATGAAAAAGTGTGGTGGTCCTATTGTTACGATCCGACAACGTCACGAATACATAATTTGTAATGTTTATGAGCCTTTTTATGATATTTTTATATCCCCAATTCTACCATAAACTGTGTAGACATGTAGCCCATTCACGAAAGGGTATTATAAATTAGAGCCAAATAAAATGTTTGGTAGATATCATAGGATGAATATAGTCATTAGTTAATGTTCTTTTAATAAAAAGAGTTATATTTTAAAATCTTGTAAACATAATCAAGCTATATGTATAGTTATGATCAACTCAATTACAAAGGCACAAGCTAAAGCAGCGACAGATAATTAAGAAAATTAAATTGTGGAGAAGATAATAAAAGCGAAAGATAAGTTTGATTTAAAACAAGGGACTTAAGAATATTTTGCAACTATTTTAAGTGGTTTGTTGATTTTTTTTATATAGGTGTGAACCACATAAACATTTTAGTTAAAATAACAAACATGGGCTCTACATGTTATGTTAGACAATTTGAGATATTTACATTTTGGAAGCAAGTATTTTTAGCCTAGCAAATCATTATCATTCATTATGTTAGACCCACTCTTATTCTTGGTATGGAAATATTTGACAGAGATTGTTCATAGAACCTAACTAGCTTAAGTTTAACATCGTACATCAGCATTTAAGTGTGGCCATCATTCATCAACTTTTACATGCAACGTCAACTTTACACACTCCACCAGTTGGTTTATTCGTAACAGTAACGCTATAAAGCCAGACTGACTCAACCAAACTGATTACTAGACAGTCATTTATGTAATTTTTAGAATTTTTTTAACACCCAACCACAACAAAAATAAAACCTCAAATATAATATTTATTGAACCCTAATTGTGACTAATCTAAACTTAAATATTAATTAAAAATATTTAAAATTTTAATGATTTTAATATATTTTATTTGACGATTCAACAAAATAAAAACTCAAATAGAATATTATAAAACCCTATTTGAGACTACTCTAAACTTAAATATTAATTAAAAATATTAAATATATGGCTGAATAGGAAACTTTTAAATTTCGGGATGAAAATAAAATTCTAAATTTACATTAAACACTGGTGTGTTGAGAGTATAGTTAAGTCTATCTGGCTCATTAGCATTATTATTATTTGTACAGATTAATGTTCCAGTAACTAACTGTGAGTTAATTTGTTTATTTTTTTGAATTACCAAGTGCTAATATTGAGAAGACATAGAAGATTAATATTAAAGAGGTTACTATAAAAATTTAGCAGATGCTAAACGAATTTCTTAGTATCACTAGTTTGACTTGGGCTTTTTGGAACTTTACGTGAAATGCTGGAATTGTTTTATTTTAACACTCCTCTGAAATAATTAAACATCATGTAAAATGTGATGAAACGATAACTTATTTAATGTTTTCTTTGTGGGCGTGTCTTTGCGATCAAATAAATCTAAATTAATCTAATAATTAACCTAATTGTTAGATTTCCAGTTAACGCAATCAAACATGTATTTTTTTTTATTTTTTTTCAGGTGAAAATAATATTACTGTTGTAATACACTATTAGCTACGTATATAGGGAGACAGAAGTAGAGAGAGGGGAGAACAACATGATCTTTATTAATGAAGGAATATGTGAATGAATCATCAAATAGAAGACCCCTAACTCTCTTTATATAGATAGAGGGGTAGGGTTACAAGCCCACTTGGGCCCATAAAGTACAAGCCCAATAGTCCAATAATATCTTACAACACTCCCCCTTTGGACGTCTTGAATTCTTCGTCTTCATGCAGTCGATCTGAGTCGAGTTCATTCGCAGTGCTAAACACATAAAAACCTTAGGGCCGGAAAACCCAGTGTGGGACAAAACCGGTACCTAGGAGAAACTGTGTAGCCGAATGATATAGGCCGAAATATCATGTAAGTAACTAACCACAAAAAACAGTGTGCCTCATCAAAACCTTGACAGAGCAAACCCAATGGGAAAATCTCTGATCGAAGGAAAAAGAGTGCAACAGTGGTAGTAGTAGGGGATCAACCACAAAACAGGTGCCTCATCAAAACCTTGCTAGAGTAAACCCAGTGGGAAAAACCTCTAGTCGAAGGACAAAAAAAATACACAGTGGTAAGAAGTATACAACCGGATACTCCCCCTAATTTCGGCAATCTTAAGTGAGATATGATGGGAACGTGTCTCGCTAAAAACCTTGCCAAGGAAAACCCAATGGGAAAAAACCTTGGTCTAAGGACAAAAAGAGTACACGAGCATGCGACTGGATGCTCTCCCTCACTTGCACACGACAGGGTGCGAGAATTTCGACTAAGTAGTAATTAGTGCAATAAGCATTCACCTGGATGCTCCCCCTCACTTGCACACGACGGGGTGTAAGGATTTCATATTTCAAGAAAGAGTACGAGCATTCGACTGGATGTTTCATTTACTTGCACACGACTGGATGCAAGAAAATCTAACGTGGAATAGAACGAGCATTCGATAGGATGCTCTTAAACTTCATATGTGAAGATTTATTTCGGCAAGAAATGCAAAATAGCATAATCTAGTCATGTCTCTCTTGATCGATAACAACAAGTTGTCCTCAAATAAGACAAGTGTTTTATCTGGATCGTGAGACAGAGCATATGTAATTCAAATATGGCTAATACGAGCTCGAAGCCATATACACTCTCTAGTAGTCTCATAGAGCACGAGTAGATCAGAGTGATTCGTTTGGAGTCATTCCAAGACCTACAAGATATTGCCTTATTCCTAATGGTAAAGACATACCATGTTAGGAATATCCCTTATGCGGGTCTGATAAGTAACCGGCATCGGTATAACCGAAAAAGGGTTGCGTTAATTCGAGTACCGAAGGGGGTAGGTACACTCGATGACGCAAATGGGATAAACTAGCCCACTTCCAAAATTACCATAAGGTAATGGAATGTGTCTTTAGTGCCATTTAGATGGCAGGGTGTTAGCGCGATGCTGTGTCGAGCTATACCATTCACAGCAGACAAGATGTTCGTCCTAGTACATTAGACCAAGTACAATAATGCGCTTATTGTACTTAGATATGAACATCATGGTTCAATATCTCTTCATCGTCACATCAGGGACGGACTGGGTCTATATCAATGTCTAGTGATCGAACGATCATGGGAGAATCTGACGACTTAGCGTCATGATGGCTAAAACGTCATAACACCTTCTGGGTGTAGTCTGAATCATGGACTTAGATTCAATATTTACGGGACTCAATCATCAGGTTGAGTCACTACCGTGTCTTCCCAAAATCCTTCATCTCGAAGGCAAATCCAAAAATGGATCGCGTAATAAAACACGCAAGGGCATAATACTTGTTCAAGTATCCCAAGCTAATCAAGTACTCACTTAGGCGGTATACCACATCCGCTCGGATTATATTAATCCATATAGTGAACGTCTCAGTTAATTGAGATCGTGTTCCGTGGTCAGGAACTACTTGATTTAAGCATTATGAAGTCACACAGGGACCTTCATCTATATCGCTTTGTCTAAATCCCTATAGAGATAAAACCGTGACCACATTCATGGCTGCATACTCAGTTTTTCGGAAACTACTAAACTGGTAAAGTAGGGGACTGTTATAATGTCCATTACAAGGAAATCAACCATCTCGTAATCAATTCCAAGGTGTGAGAGAAGCCATGCGCTACTAGGCGAGCATTCTACAATCTCATTATTCTCATCACTTTTCCTTACTGTTGAACATTGAGTTCAATAATGATTTTGATTATTACTTTGATTATGCGTTTAATGATTTTACGATTTCAATGATATAATGCTTGTCTTGTCCAAAAATAGAAAACGTATATTTCAGGTCC
Organism: Primula vulgaris; assembly: GCA_963920805.1. Taxonomy (NCBI): domain Eukaryota; kingdom Viridiplantae; phylum Streptophyta; class Magnoliopsida; order Ericales; family Primulaceae; genus Primula; species Primula vulgaris. The sequence goes on from OY987213.1 coordinate 38,871,330, forward strand.
TTAAATGATAGAGCATTCGATAACGAAGCCACAGGTTCAAGCGGAACCAAAATCGGAGCTAAAACGAAGGAGTTATGAGCATTCGAAGTTTTACGGGACCAGGATTACAGTCGACCGATCGACTGTACAAAAACGACCGATCGTTTTTGATCCAATTTCTTCCAGTGAGTCCAGTATAAAAACGACCGATCGTTTTCAGAAAACGACCGATCGTCTGTCTGAAAACGACCGATCGTCTGTAGAAAACGACCGATCGTTTTCTGCAGTTTTCGAAAACAGCTTTTCAGCAATTTCTGGAAAATAGCTGTTAAAACCTTTCAACGGTCATAACCCAGAAAAACAGATTTTGCTGTTATATAAACCAGCCCAATCATCTCTCCAAAACCACCAAGCTTAACCATCATCATCCTTAAAACCTCTCTCAATTAAAAAACCCTAATATCGCCATTTTGGTGTATATATATATTCGAGAAAGAGGAAAATCAAAGAAAAGGAGATTCAAGCTCGATCTTCATCAACAACTCACCAATTAGCTTTTTAAGAAGCAATTAGAATAGTGAGTGTAGTTACGTTTCGTAACAAAAAATTGTATCGAGTGTTTTATAAACTCATTTTTTGTGAGCGAGTGATCGGGTAGAGGCTTTGTAAGCGAGTTGCTTAAAAGCTCTAGGTCTTTTCATTTCGGGACACTCATAAAGTGAGGGGGAGCTTAATCGGTCGATTAGCTCGTTAGGATTGTAATATCCGGGAAAAGATTTTTTAGTGAAATACTCGGTAGTACCGAGGAGAGGACGTAGGCGCGTTTTGCCGAACCTCTATAAATCACGGTGTCATCTTCTTCCCTTGCTTTTACTTTCCGCAACTTATATTCTTACTTATTTATTGCTTGCGTTTGAATTAATTAACGTTTATTAACGCTTAAGCTTAGAATTGCGTAAGTTGGGGTGTTAGTTGCTTAGAATTTTTAATTAGGCGAAATCGCCTAGAAACCTTATTCACCCCCCCCTCTAAGGTTAGCACGCGGGCCAACAATTGGTATCAGAGCCGAGGCTCTTGATTATAGAAATCTAACGATTTAAGAGTTAAGATCCCGATGGCTAATATACTTAATTTCGCATCCGGCATGGCTTCATCACCCAATACACCTCCATATTTTGATGGAATAAATTTTTCATATTGGAAGGATAGGATGAGCATGTTTTTACAAAGCTATAACGTTAGACTTTGGATGACCATAAAAGTAGGATATTCCGCACCTACATCCGAGAATAGCGAGAACCAAATCCCCGTAGAGGACCTAGATAATGCTCAACTAGAAGCCTACTCTACCAACGCCAAAGCGATGTACGCTATTGTTTGTGCCGTTTCTCCTAACGAGTACAACAAAATTTCCGCTTGTAAAACCGCTAAGGCTATGTGGGATAAGTTAGTAGTTATGCACGAGGGAACTAACCAAGTTAAGGATTGCAAACTCCAACTTTTAGTTCATGACTACGAACTTTTTAAAATGAGCGAGGGTGAAACTATTTCCGACATGCTTGCTAGATTTACTACTATTACTAATGGATTAACATCTCTTGGTAAGTCTTTGTCTTGTAAGGAAATGGTTTCGAAGGTGATTCGGAGCTTGCCGAAGGAATGGGAACCAAAGGTCACCGCAATTCAAGAGGCGCACGACATGAACACATACTCTCTTGATGTATTGACGGGTTCGCTCATTACACACGAGATCACCCTCAATAGTCACAAGCCAATCTCGAAAAAGAGGGAGATAGCTTTCAAAGGAACGACTTGTGACGAATGCGATGAGATATCCAAGGACGACAAAAATTCAATGGAAATCATTCGAATCGTCAAGGAAATCCTCAAGCTAAAAGACCACCGCAAACATAAAGGTAAATCGTCAAATAATTCAATTTATTCTAACGATTTTGTTTGCTATACTTGTGGCAAGGAAGGACACATGGCGAGAGATTGCGTCATGAATCGCAAGAGCAAAGGCAAGAAGAAGATATCCGCTTCAAGCTCTAGCGATAGCTCCGACCAAGATGAAGTCGCGCATCTTGGTTGCTATATGGCCATGGAAGACAACAATGAGCCTAACCAATCGTCTTCAAGCGAATGTGACCACTCAAGCGAAAGTGACAACGATGAGGTAAAAGAATTCTCTCATGATGAACTTATTCATATGTGTGGAATTTATTCCGAAAAATTTCCTAAGCTTGTAGAGAAGGTCAAATCTCTTAAAAAGATAAATTCTTCTCTCAATGAAGAAATAAGATCTTTAAAAAGAGATAAAAATGAAAATGAGTCTATTCCGAAATCGTCATTTTCTTTAAGTGATATAGATGACGAAAAGGAAGACTTGAAAGAAAAAAACAATGATCTCATTATTCAAAACGAGTCTTTACAAACCGAGATCAATTTTCTTAAAAATGAGATGTCTAGACTTGCTAAAACTCTTTCAAAACCATCTTCTTTAGATTGCGATTTATTAGAAAATTTTGAAGAGTTAAAGGATGCTTTCGATAAAGTTAAAAGCAAAAACAAGGTTTTGAGTTCTCATGCTTTTAACTTAAATGACAAGGTCAAGGTTTTAGAAACCGAGAATGAATCGTTGAAAACTAAAAACAACGATCTTGTCATTTCCATTGAAAAACAAAATTTACCAATCTCAAAGTTTTCTAAAGGTAAAACCGTTTTAGATAACATTTTGAGTTGTCAAAAAGATGTTAAGGATAAGAGCGGTATAGGTTTTGATTGCATTGGCTCTACTTCTAACAAACCCCGCTTCGTTAAAGCCTCTAATATTTCAAAAACTCCTATTCCACCTAAACAAGAGGTTGTTTTTCCTAAAAGGAGTACTTCCAAGATTTTTCAAAAATCTTTTAATGATAGGAAGGGTATAGGTTTTAAAACCAAAATGGATACTCCGAAAAACCTTTCTAGAACTACGTATAACTATCGTTATACTAAAAAGTCTAAGCATTGTGTGCATTGTAGTAGAAATGAGCATATTTCTTCTAGATGCCCTTATCGTTTCCATGTTAGTAGAAGCGATTTGAAATGGGTAGTTAAGACCCGAGCCACTAACAATGTCGGACCCAAAAGAAATTGGGTACCAAAGGACAAAATTTGTGTTGTAGGTATCTCCATCCAAAAGGAGAAAATCAACAAATGGTTGGCAACGCCGACAAAAGCCGTGGAAGTCAAGAAGATCGACTCCACCATCAAGGATGAAGTGCCGTTGATCAACAAAGGTGGAAGGCATACCAACAAGTGGTACCACCTATTAGGAATCGGCAACGCTCAATGCAAATGCCATTAGCGAGCGGACTCGACTCCACATCACATATTCGGTATACTCTAATCTATAATATCTACATATATGTGATTAGTTGGGTCGGGTATATGCATCATATTTACATTTTTCATGTTTTGGTTTTTCTTTAAAAACCCTTCACATAACCCCATCTTTTAGTATTGATTGCATTTTGATAATGCCAAAGGGGGAGAAAAATGATATATTTTGGTGTAAATGCGTTTTGTTAAAATGGAGGAGATATTTTTCTTGTATCTTGTAAAATCATCATTAGTTTGTCATAATCAAAATGGGGGAGATTGTTGAACATTGAGTTCAATAATGATTTTGATTATTACTTTGATTATGCGTTTAATGATTTTACGATTTCAATGATATAATGCTTGTCTTGTCCAAAAATAGAAAACGTATATTTCAGGTCCTTAAATGATAGAGCATTCGATAACGAAGCCACAGGTTCAAGCGGAACCAAAATCGGAGCTAAAACGAAGGAGTTATGAGCATTCGAAGTTTTACGGGACCAGGATTACAGTCGACCGATCGACTGTACAAAAACGACCGATCGTTTTTGATCCAATTTCTTCCAGTGAGTCCAGTATAAAAACGACCGATCGTTTTCAGAAAACGACCGATCGTCTGTCTGAAAACGACCGATCGTCTGTAGAAAACGACCGATCGTTTTCTGCAGTTTTCGAAAACAGCTTTTCAGCAATTTCTGGAAAATAGCTGTTAAAACCTTTCAACGGTCATAACCCAGAAAAACAGATTTTGCTGTTATATAAACCAGCCCAATCATCTCTCCAAAACCACCAAGCTTAACCATCATCATCCTTAAAACCTCTCTCAATTAAAAAACCCTAATATCGCCATTTTGGTGTATATATATATTCGAGAAAGAGGAAAATCAAAGAAAAGGAGATTCAAGCTCGATCTTCATCAACAACTCACCAATTAGCTTTTTAAGAAGCAATTAGAATAGTGAGTGTAGTTACGTTTCGTAACAAAAAATTGTATCGAGTGTTTTATAAACTCATTTTTTGTGAGCGAGTGATCGGGTAGAGGCTTTGTAAGCGAGTTGCTTAAAAGCTCTAGGTCTTTTCATTTCGGGACACTCATAAAGTGAGGGGGAGCTTAATCGGTCGATTAGCTCGTTAGGATTGTAATATCCGGGAAAAGATTTTTTAGTGAAATACTCGGTAGTACCGAGGAGAGGACGTAGGCGCGTTTTGCCGAACCTCTATAAATCACGGTGTCATCTTCTTCCCTTGCTTTTACTTTCCGCAACTTATATTCTTACTTATTTATTGCTTGCGTTTGAATTAATTAACGTTTATTAACGCTTAAGCTTAGAATTGCGTAAGTTGGGGTGTTAGTTGCTTAGAATTTTTAATTAGGCGAAATCGCCTAGAAACCTTATTCACCCCCCCCTCTAAGGTTAGCACGCGGGCCAACAATTGGTATCAGAGCCGAGGCTCTTGATTATAGAAATCTAACGATTTAAGAGTTAAGATCCCGATGGCTAATATACTTAATTTCGCATCCGGCATGGCTTCATCACCCAATACACCTCCATATTTTGATGGAATAAATTTTTCATATTGGAAGGATAGGATGAGCATGTTTTTACAAAGCTATAACGTTAGACTTTGGATGACCATAAAAGTAGGATATTCCGCACCTACATCCGAGAATAGCGAGAACCAAATCCCCGTAGAGGACCTAGATAATGCTCAACTAGAAGCCTACTCTACCAACGCCAAAGCGATGTACGCTATTGTTTGTGCCGTTTCTCCTAACGAGTACAACAAAATTTCCGCTTGTAAAACCGCTAAGGCTATGTGGGATAAGTTAGTAGTTATGCACGAGGGAACTAACCAAGTTAAGGATTGCAAACTCCAACTTTTAGTTCATGACTACGAACTTTTTAAAATGAGCGAGGGTGAAACTATTTCCGACATGCTTGCTAGATTTACTACTATTACTAATGGATTAACATCTCTTGGTAAGTCTTTGTCTTGTAAGGAAATGGTTTCGAAGGTGATTCGGAGCTTGCCGAAGGAATGGGAACCAAAGGTCACCGCAATTCAAGAGGCGCACGACATGAACACATACTCTCTTGATGTATTGACGGGTTCGCTCATTACACACGAGATCACCCTCAATAGTCACAAGCCAATCTCGAAAAAGAGGGAGATAGCTTTCAAAGGAACGACTTGTGACGAATGCGATGAGATATCCAAGGACGACAAAAATTCAATGGAAATCATTCGAATCGTCAAGGAAATCCTCAAGCTAAAAGACCACCGCAAACATAAAGGTAAATCGTCAAATAATTCAATTTATTCTAACGATTTTGTTTGCTATACTTGTGGCAAGGAAGGACACATGGCGAGAGATTGCGTCATGAATCGCAAGAGCAAAGGCAAGAAGAAGATATCCGCTTCAAGCTCTAGCGATAGCTCCGACCAAGATGAAGTCGCGCATCTTGGTTGCTATATGGCCATGGAAGACAACAATGAGCCTAACCAATCGTCTTCAAGCGAATGTGACCACTCAAGCGAAAGTGACAACGATGAGGTAAAAGAATTCTCTCATGATGAACTTATTCATATGTGTGGAATTTATTCCGAAAAATTTCCTAAGCTTGTAGAGAAGGTCAAATCTCTTAAAAAGATAAATTCTTCTCTCAATGAAGAAATAAGATCTTTAAAAAGAGATAAAAATGAAAATGAGTCTATTCCGAAATCGTCATTTTCTTTAAGTGATATAGATGACGAAAAGGAAGACTTGAAAGAAAAAAACAATGATCTCATTATTCAAAACGAGTCTTTACAAACCGAGATCAATTTTCTTAAAAATGAGATGTCTAGACTTGCTAAAACTCTTTCAAAACCATCTTCTTTAGATTGCGATTTATTAGAAAATTTTGAAGAGTTAAAGGATGCTTTCGATAAAGTTAAAAGCAAAAACAAGGTTTTGAGTTCTCATGCTTTTAACTTAAATGACAAGGTCAAGGTTTTAGAAACCGAGAATGAATCGTTGAAAACTAAAAACAACGATCTTGTCATTTCCATTGAAAAACAAAATTTACCAATCTCAAAGTTTTCTAAAGGTAAAACCGTTTTAGATAACATTTTGAGTTGTCAAAAAGATGTTAAGGATAAGAGCGGTATAGGTTTTGATTGCATTGGCTCTACTTCTAACAAACCCCGCTTCGTTAAAGCCTCTAATATTTCAAAAACTCCTATTCCACCTAAACAAGAGGTTGTTTTTCCTAAAAGGAGTACTTCCAAGATTTTTCAAAAATCTTTTAATGATAGGAAGGGTATAGGTTTTAAAACCAAAATGGATACTCCGAAAAACCTTTCTAGAACTACGTATAACTATCGTTATACTAAAAAGTCTAAGCATTGTGTGCATTGTAGTAGAAATGAGCATATTTCTTCTAGATGCCCTTATCGTTTCCATGTTAGTAGAAGCGATTTGAAATGGGTAGTTAAGACCCGAGCCACTAACAATGTCGGACCCAAAAGAAATTGGGTACCAAAGGACAAAATTTGTGTTGTAGGTATCTCCATCCAAAAGGAGAAAATCAACAAATGGTTGGCAACGCCGACAAAAGCCGTGGAAGTCAAGAAGATCGACTCCACCATCAAGGATGAAGTGCCGTTGATCAACAAAGGTGGAAGGCATACCAACAAGTGGTACCACCTATTAGGAATCGGCAACGCTCAATGCAAATGCCATTAGCGAGCGGACTCGACTCCACATCACATATTCGGTATACTCTAATCTATAATATCTACATATATGTGATTAGTTGGGTCGGGTATATGCATCATATTTACATTTTTCATGTTTTGGTTTTTCTTTAAAAACCCTTCACATAACCCCATCTTTTAGTATTGATTGCATTTTGATAATGCCAAAGGGGGAGAAAAATGATATATTTTGGTGTAAATGCGTTTTGTTAAAATGGAGGAGATATTTTTCTTGTATCTTGTAAAATCATCATTAGTTTGTCATAATCAAAATGGGGGAGATTGTTGAACATTGAGTTCAATAATGATTTTGATTATTACTTTGATTATGCGTTTAATGATTTTACGATTTCAATGATATAATGCTTGTCTTGTCCAAAAATAGAAAACGTATATTTCAGGTCCTTAAATGATAGAGCATTCGATAACGAAGCCACAGGTTCAAGCGGAACCAAAATCGGAGCTAAAACGAAGGAGTTATGAGCATTCGAAGTTTTACGGGACCAGGATTACAGTCGACCGATCGACTGTACAAAAACGACCGATCGTTTTTGATCCAATTTCTTCCAGTGAGTCCAGTATAAAAACGACCGATCGTTTTCAGAAAACGACCGATCGTCTGTCTGAAAACGACCGATCGTCTGTAGAAAACGACCGATCGTTTTCTGCAGTTTTCGAAAACAGCTTTTCAGCAATTTCTGGAAAATAGCTGTTAAAACCTTTCAACGGTCATAACCCAGAAAAACAGATTTTGCTGTTATATAAACCAGCCCAATCATCTCTCCAAAACCACCAAGCTTAACCATCATCATCCTTAAAACCTCTCTCAATTAAAAAACCCTAATATCGCCATTTTGGTGTATATATATATTCGAGAAAGAGGAAAATCAAAGAAAAGGAGATTCAAGCTCGATCTTCATCAACAACTCACCAATTAGCTTTTTAAGAAGCAATTAGAATAGTGAGTGTAGTTACGTTTCGTAACAAAAAATTGTATCGAGTGTTTTATAAACTCATTTTTTGTGAGCGAGTGATCGGGTAGAGGCTTTGTAAGCGAGTTGCTTAAAAGCTCTAGGTCTTTTCATTTCGGGACACTCATAAAGTGAGGGGGAGCTTAATCGGTCGATTAGCTCGTTAGGATTGTAATATCCGGGAAAAGATTTTTTAGTGAAATACTCGGTAGTACCGAGGAGAGGACGTAGGCGCGTTTTGCCGAACCTCTATAAATCACGGTGTCATCTTCTTCCCTTGCTTTTACTTTCCGCAACTTATATTCTTACTTATTTATTGCTTGCGTTTGAATTAATTAACGTTTATTAACGCTTAAGCTTAGAATTGCGTAAGTTGGGGTGTTAGTTGCTTAGAATTTTTAATTAGGCGAAATCGCCTAGAAACCTTATTCACCCCCCCCTCTAAGGTTAGCACGCGGGCCAACACTTACGAATAACCAAATAAACGAACTCGTTTAACATTGGTGGTGTTGGAGCTACAGGTCCGAACACACTTTCGCTAAGGAGTCTACTTGGATTGCAAGTTTCCATTAGGTCAGTCTATTCTACGTTGACTTCAGGCAACGGTACATGGTTCCCTGTCATAATTTGCTCATATTATCAGTCGTCACCGAATATATGAACAAGTAATCAATGACAGTCTCGTTTCGCTTCAATATCGTCTAAGATATCATGATCGACAGATATTTCGAGATTCTTAGGATGAAGAGGAATCACACATCTCCTAGATCCTTTATAATCTCGTGCGACGAACGAGTTTCAGTTCACCACCTCTGGGGCTGAACGAATTAAGAACCGGTCAACTTCCTCATATCTTAGGAAGGATGACAGACTGACGGCCGACGGCAGCGTCCTTTGCTTGGCGGGTTCGGCCAAAAGCAACGTGTTACGACAGGAACACGGCGTCCGACAGGGACGTCTATCCTTGCAAGCATTTTGCAGCAGGTATAAATGATCTCGTGACATCTCATAAAGTCATTAAATGCGTTTGGCATTTAGTTAGACTTGAGGGAGTCTATGCACTTACTTATCACTAAGTGCAGTTTTGGGGATCAAGCTAAGACTGAGTGGGTTATGCCACGTTACTTCACGTCGTTCCTTATTAACGGTAACGTGCAAATCTCCCCCTAACGACGGGGAGAACAGTCTTAGCGATGTCACTTTCGCATATCATGCGGTAAAGAGATCGCTTGCCAAGGTTACTCTATCAAATGATAGGCAGGAGATTCATAATCGACTTATGTCCCCTTCAGAGGTCCATATTTTGAACGCTAGAACGGCTCAATTAAAATATTAATTAATCACTCTAAACACGCGTTAATATGAGACTTCTGGCTCATAACCAGTAACCAGCTGGTACGCATATGGTGTTTGAGTGTCTATGGGCCTCATAACGGACCAATGCAGCAAAATAGCATAACCCCATACGGAAATATAAATCTTGGTGCGCAAGACCAAGAAATGCGTGCAATCATTTGCAGTCGCATCATCAAACTTTCCGTGAGTCCATTTGGGTCTGAACATAATCGACAGGATGTTCACTTTCAATTTCCAAACTCAAGTAATTCAAATCGAAATTTCGATTATTACTCTTCGGAATTATCAAGTCGGCTAGACTTTTCAGGATAATCCGGATCATGAGCCATCAACTTAATGATAGGGCTAAAAGTTTGAAAAATGCTGCATTTATGTGGACAACATTAAAATGTGACCATATTGTCGATGCATCAACCATAACCATTTATATTTATGGTCCGTCTTATGGTTGGATAAGTCCACAATAACTCCTTCAATTCTTTACAAGAATTCTACGAGTTCATTTCGTGATCTTTACACATACTAGTCTTTCAAAGTGAGCATTAGTGGCATGAATTTCGGATTAATCACGAAATATATCCTCAAAGAGAATCCAAATGCGATGCGATTATAAATCAAGCATCGTCTTTTGACCCGGGAATATCTAATCCGGTCAATGCCACAATATCAAAATGCTCTTATCAATCGACGACAGACGAATGATAGTAAAGACAATCATGTCTTAGCATTTAAATTCTTTATCATTCGACGACAGGCGAAATGATAAGGAAACTTTAAACGCTTTAAAGAATGTGATAGCAACCACTTGAAAGACATTCCAACTCCTCTAAAAATACGCTTTTGGTCGTATTGAATGGAGACTATGTAAAGAAATTTCAATTCTTTCATGAGCTATTACCAGGTAACACTGGTTTTCTCGAATATTTTATAACTCAACAAGGTACAACAGGACCTATAGGAGTATAACGCCTCATATTTGACAAATCAATTTGGCTTTACCAAAGATTTCGATTTGGAACGACAGGTCCAGAATCGCTGTCACTGAGTACACTTTTAGGCAAGTAGTTGGTGAAATTATGTGGTACATTGTTACCCACTATTTCCAAAAAAAAACCAACTACACCACAAGTATTGCCTAAAATTTCATAATTTAAAGTTTGGTCACATTTTTCAAAGGAATTTGCTCAAAACACTTTAAATTATTTCGAGAAATTTCGTAAAACAGGCAAACCATAATCCAAAAGTATGTCCAAATGGAAAAATCATAATCCAAATGGAAAAACATAATCCAGATGAGCGAAAAAATGGCTCAATGATTTATCAAAATCAATAAAGAAAGGTGTCAAACTCATTTGAGCCACAAAATCGGGGGTCTCAAGAGTTTCCTTTCAATTAGCTTTAACCACATTAGCATCGGTTTTTCCACCTTTATAATAGTTGTGAACTATTTAAGGAGTACCGTGCATGACCTTTGTCTTTATAGCATAGAGTTGGCTCCTTGAGCATTATCTCTTGTTTTGTGACAATGGGCCATATTGTTCCTTTCAATTACTGTCTTGGAGCCACAGGTTTTCGATTTTGACGATTGTCTAAAATCTCGCTTGGCTAGGCGATTCATCGGGATCGCGACAGTTCGAGACAAATAACACATGTCTCGGTTCTCGATTCGTGGAAAAAAATATACACGAAGAGCATTAATATCAGGCAAACAATTCGCCATTAACCCAATAGGATTAAAACTACTCACCGGGGTAATTTTCTTATCCAATAACATATGGGCGATAAAGGAACATGGTGAATATAAATTCATGATACTGCTTATGGAATACAATTTCCAAGCTAGTATTTTGGTGAAGGATTGCTCCAATATGTCAATTTCAGACATTTGTTCACCATAGACGTTATCACGTCTCAAATGTGGCGACGGAATAAAATCAACGCCTTAGCATTCATCTCGAGGGTAACAACAAACTCGTGTTTTACTCATCAAAGATGGCATCCAAAAAAAAATTTTTTTTTTTTTTTTTAGAGAACAATAAGGGAGACTTTTATTAATCAGAATGTATATGTGAATGAATCATCAAATAGAAGACCCCTAACTCTCTTTATATAGATAGAGGGGTAGGGTTACAAGCCCACTTGGGCCCATAAAGTACAAGCCCAATAGTCCAATAATATCTTACAACAATTACCATCTTTGTTTATTATGCTTAGTTTTATTTAAAAAAAGATAAGTACTAGCTAATTCAAAGTTTGAGTTTTTAAAATTTTCTTCCATCAAGTTTTCTTTGACTTGTGATTAAAAAAACCAAGCTAAAACTTCTGGGAAAAGCAAATCTAAACTTTAATTAAACTCCCCATCTTGCCCATATTGCTTTTATGCAGAAGTCCTTCTTGTTATGCATTTCCACTGTTAATTCTTTCCCATACGACTTTATGCATTTTTTAGTTTATAAACACGTACCGCTTGTGACGGAACCAGAATTGTGAAATGGGAGCTGATTTTCTATAAATAAAAAAGTATATCTTATATGAAGTTATTTTACAGAATGAGCCGGCTGAAACATTAAAATTTAAAGTTTTTGATAAAAATACATAGAAAAAAATCTATTTTTTATTTTTATTTTCAAAATGAAGGGGTTATAGCCCCGGATTGTACCTACCTAGTTCCTTTCCGTCGTACGGCCAAAGTAAACCACAAATATTTACCTTAAATGGCATACATATACCAGAATACCATGAAAAAATAAGTAAACCGCGTATCAGTGCTATACCAGCCTTATATAATACAAGTTAAATTTATTCACACGTACACTCTTAAATTATTTCACCACTTGAATCTAGAACTGGTATTTTATGGTTACATTTTCTCGATATGTTACCAGGGTTTTACCACTCTGCCATCCTCAACACTCATGTTGTGAAAGGAGGAGAAAACTTGTGGGACGTAGCAACCAAGAATTTCAAAGCCTTTGCAAACTCCAAAAAATGCAATAAGCATTTCTCCGACATGGCAGATCTCAACTTCCTCATGCACACGGCCATCGATAATCCAAGTCTTACCCCGTCGTCCTCCCTCAGAACATCCCTAGTCACCGTATTTGAGGACCCAGTCTTTGACAACACAGGTATTACGAGGACAAGTTCAAGTTGCATAATTGTGATCTCACTAAAAAATGCAATGATACAAAAGACCTATCCCGATAATGTAGTTAAATTTAACAACAATGTCCTAGCAAAATCAGTTAAAAATTAATAGCGACTCTCACTTTATCATCAGGATCCAACATAGTCCTGACAATTCCGTCCAGACACCAAAAATTACGAAAAGCTTTTATTCATTTTACGATAGAAACACCTTCAATATTTAAGTTGTGGACAGATTTGGCTGCCTCATTGAGAATGATCAGCTCTTATATATTGTGTGTATATGGTAACAGGAAAAGAAGTGGTGGAGCTTGGACTTGAGGACTACATGGGATGCGCTTCCGTTCATGGTGTGGGGCCGTCCATTGGGATATTTGATACTATACGGGACGGGATGTTGGATTGTGTATGTGTATACCCATCACCATTGCATTCGAAGGAGCAGATGCAAGAGATGGTGGATGAGATGAAGAAAATACTTGTTCACGGGAGTAAGCGTGTGTCAACCGAAAGTTAATCTTTGATGGAATTTTCATCTGATTTTCGTCAAGCTTGGTTACTTTTGTGTTGTTCTTTCACGTGATTAATTTGAATTGTATGGGGTGACTGTGGACTCGGTCACAACCAGTCTGATGATATTAATGAGTTAAGTTGTAATTTTCTATTTATGTGCAATTTGATTACCTGAATGATTAGCTTAAATCGAGGAGCTTAATATTCTCATGTTAAGTTATAATACTAAGATAGTACTGTAAAACTTCGTTTGTTATCCAAAATCATGATAAAAGTTTATGTCCATGTTTATTTCATGTGGATCTTTGATAAAAGACGAAAAAACAAAACTTAATTGATAATATTTTGAATATTGTTATCAACCAAAATGGTTTTGTCCAAATTTAACAAAAGTTAACTTTCTTGAAATAGTTCGTGTTTGGTATCAAATCAAATAACTTTTTAAGAGTTTCAAAACCATATAAACTTTATCCAAAATCAATAACTGATGTGAAAGATATTAATCTCTAAAGTGAGATCAAGAGTTTAAAACTCATTCGACATAGACAAGTTTATGGAAACTCGAACACTATATATACCATCTCCAAAGGGTTGGGGTGCACGCGTTACGGTAAGACTTTAACAATTCTTGTCTCGGTCTCGTCCAACGTGTCACCAGTCAACGAATCTGACCACGGCCTACGGCCGATTTCCTGTGACCGAGTCAGAGTACGCAATCCATGACCCGATGCAGTGTGATGTACACGTTCGTCGTGACAGCGACACGTGGTGGCTTCTCATTCGCCTAAACTTTTCCCCGTCAAATCTAACTGGCATGACACAATAGTTGTAAGCTTTCGCAAAAAGGTCCATGCTCATCTGAATCATTGCGAATCGCACCCATTAGAAATTGCTAGTCTTTGGCGACAAAAGGCTTAGGAGCAAAGAATGGAGCAAAGTTAGGCTCAAAATGGCTCCAATTAGTATACATAGTCCATAATACTACTCCATATTGCACAAGAATTAAGCTTAACTCAGGAAATGTATATACGTTAAAATTGAATTGATATCACTCTGGCACCTTTATTAAATTCCAGTGACAATCGGAACTATAAATAAAACTACACTACCGATAAAAACACAACTACAACCTCTTACCCTTTTATTGTAACACGTCCCATCCTTTTTCGAGTTCAACATATATACACGGGTTCAAATTTCATCCCGTTCGAATAATTTTTCGATTTTTTCATATGTATTTGTAATTTTTTTATATATATTTTTATAAATCAATATTCTATTTTATTTATAAAGTATTTGCTTAAAAAAAATCTGCAAATTTTGATATTTTATATTTTTAATTATTAGTTTGACAATTTATAAGTATTAATATTAATAAATAAATAAAAACTCAAAAATATTAAAATTTACATATTATTTTTAAACAAATACATTAAAAATAAAATAATGATATAATGCGTTGATTTAAAAAAAAATCAAATTCTTATAAAATAAAAATAGAGTGACAATGCCATACTGATTATCCAATATACACACTCAGCTTTTGTCCTGTCTTCTGACTCTTCCACACACTCTCTCTCTCTCTCTCTCTCTCTCTCTATATATATATATATATATAAATATATAATACACACTCACTTATAAGTATATATATATATATAAATAATTATTTAAATGTGTGATGAGCAAGAACCCATAACCATAAGGCCAATGGGCCCGACGGAGTACAGCTGGTGCAAGGCGGTCCCAGGCGGCACCGGAACAACAACACTAGCTCTCCTTTTATCCAAACAACCGAACCTCGTAACCCTACAAAGCGCCATCGACAGCCTCCAGACCAAACACCCTGTCCTCCGGTCACGCATCCGTCGAGAGGGAAACTCTTTCTCTCTCATTACTCCCTCTCTACCCCACGTCACGGTCCGCTGTTTGGACCTTCCTTGTCCGGACGCCACGTTCTGGTCCGTGCTTGAGCATGAGATGGACTTGAATGCGTGGAGGGAGCACGCTGATTACGTTAGTTTGGATCTTTTTATTGGCGTATTTTCAGTCAATTTTTTTTAATGTTTTTTTTTACTGACTTTGTGTGGATGTTAACGTTTGGATCTTTTTCAACTAAAAATAGTACCGTTAGGGTTTAAAGAAGTTGGTTAATTTAAGTTATGTAGAATTAGATGCACATCGATTATAGTATGCACTATTTAATGTTCAATGTTGGTATTATAGATAGACCATTGACCAATCTTGAATGTTTGTTGATTCCCAAATGAATTAATAGGAGTTTAAAAGGAAAAGTAATGTATAAAATAGAAACTAAACTATGATATTGGGACGGAGTCGAAACCCTAACTGTGCTATTATTACGGGAAGGAGGGAGTATATTTTTACGACTTTGTGTTGTTAACACAATTATTTGATGTTTGTTTGGTGTATAAGAAAAGATATAGTACTAATTGTACAATCCAACTTATACAATGTTTGTTTGTACAGTTTGTGATTCGTACTAATTATACAATTTTAAGATAATAAAGGGTAGTCTTATTAGTTATACCACTCCTAGTTGAAAATACCTACTTGCAAATTCTTACTATTTATACAACAATGCAAACAAACATGGATGGTAGTGATTAATCTTTATAAGTTATTTTGAAACCAAATCGTATTTAATGATAATACAAGTTGCATTATAATCACTCATCAAACACAAGATGAATAAGAACACATGGTGAGACCATGTCGATCGTGTGAATCCATATCTTCTGTTGCCCCCTTGCATAAATTCGGTCAAATTTCAATCTGTTACAACTTTTTATAAATGTTTATGAACTTTTATAGGGCATGTATGATGCTAGGAAATTAGTATAAAGTATTTTTTTTTCTCTGTGTGATGTGAAAAAATATACTTGTTAGAAACAGTGGTGGATCTAGGATCTCAATACGATAGGTGGTAAAATTCATGTAATTTTTTGGTTTCTGTAGGTTGGTGTAGTTTTTCGTTAAAATTCATGGTGAAAAACCGGATATATGTTAATATGGGGGTGTTGTAGTCCCTCCTAGCTCCAACTGTTTATAAGTATTGGAATGTTGTTTGGTGAAAAGTAGAAAGATTATATTTTTTGGATGAAAAGTTGCAAAAATTATTGGACTGTAGTGTAAAATGTATGAATAGTATAATTTTTTCGGGAAAAAGTTTCAATTTTGTTACGTTTATAAGTATACTTATTCCAGCTTAAAATTTCACTTATGGGTGCTTTTAGAAAACACACTTTAAGGTCACAGGTAAAAATTACCCAAAAATGCTACTTTCAGTCTTTTAGAGTGCACCAAACAAAGCCTTGATATGCCCTTGACAAATTCCAGGAAAATAAATTGATTAAAATCTTAAATTAATACGTTTAATGTTTACTCTACCTTGGTTCTTAATTTTACTCTAAATTTGGAAAATTGTATGAGTATTTTTCATAGATAACTATTTGAATGTATAGATAAATGTTTATTCACTACTTTGAGATGGTTTCTTCTTTATTTTTCACAAACAATTTGGTTGATGCATGTTGAAGGAGGTTGAAGATCCGGACTCCAACATAGGCCTAGGAGTGTTTTTCATTACAGTGTATAGCGGGTTTGAAGACGAAGACGATTCGTGGGCAGTGGTTCTGAGGCTGCATACAGCGGTTTGTGACAGGACATCGTCGGCGGAGGTGCTGAGGGAGTTGCTGGAGAGAGTGGGAGGAACAGAAAAGGAATTAGAGGGAAAAAATGAGGTTAGTTTGGGAATAGAGGATTGTGTGCCTCCTGCGAAGAAGAACAAGCCTTTGTGGGCGCGTGGGATTGACATGCTTGGGTACTCGCTGAACTCATTTAAGTTGTCAAACTTGGATTTTGTAGATGCTAGGTCAGCACGGAGTTCACAAGTTGTGAGGTTGAAACTTGACCTGGAAAGTACTAATCAACTTCTTTTTGTAAGTATTGGTTCCAAAATCTGGATTTTACATTTTTTTATAACTCTGTAATCTTATTCATACCAGTAGATATAATTGTTTCAAGATGGTAGCGATTCCTCATTCAGAAATGCCTGGAATTTTCATGTTACTTTAGTAGCAAAGTGTACATTTATCTGGAATTCTGAATTAAGATGATACTGTAATTTTGTTTGTAAATTTTGTACCTAAAATTTTAGCTTGTGTCTGGTAGCGTGAGATATCACTTGAGCAGAAAATTCACTTCGCACCGTTAGATTAAATGGTGTCTCCTCTCGTGGTTTTGTGTTTCTTCCCATTTTTTTCCGAATTTAGAAAGTTGGTTTCTGGTCCCATTTATTTTGTGAACTGAAAAATCTTCCTCTGCTTGCTCTTGACTTAAAGATTGAGTCTCAGTGTGTACTTTTCCAGTTTTGTGGAGCAGGAAAGAATTTTCTTAGAAGTTTTATTGGAAAAAGACCTAATATACCACACTTTTAGACGAGATATATACATGTAGATCTCTGTGTATCTCAAAGTGATTGTAAAATGAGACCGTTGAATGACCAACTTAAATGCTACCTTACCTGTTTTTTTTTTGTTTTTTTTACGTTTAAAGCTTGGAGATACAGTATATGCCCTGGAACTGAGCCAACATTTTGGTTCTAAGCTGCCAATTTTTTTTTGTTTTCAATCAGTGCTAGTCACTCTTTTCTTAGGGCTATGTATCTGATAGTACTGTCTTTTGTAGAGTTGCAAGTCGAGGGGTATTGGGCTATGTGGTGCATTGTCAGCTGCTGGATTGATAGCAGCCCGTTTGTCTAAAAGCCTCCCAGATCAACAGTGGGAAAAGTATGCAGTGGTTACTCTCATCGACTGTCGTTCAGGTCTTGAACCAGTTCTCACTAGTCAACATATAGGTATGGCCCTGGTCGCTAGCTTCTTATTGTCATTTTTGTGGTTTGACCTTCTGTTTGCGCTATGAGCTGTTTAAGATAGCTCTCATAGGTAAGTAAATCTATTCATTTTTCCATTTTAATTTGACTTAATATCATTGTTTAAAAAGCTCGCTTCAAAGCGTCAAAGCTCGATTTGTAGCTTGGGAAAACAGAAAAAGCTCACTTTCTCGCTTATGACGCTGATGAAGCATAAGCTTTATGCTTTTACGCTTTTGAAAAAACCCTTTAGCTATGCTTTCGCTACTCCAAACATTGCTACATTTAAATTATAATAGAAGAAATTATCATAGTTAGAATTTAAAAAAAAATTATCATAGTTAAATTATAATAGAAGAAATTATCATTGACTCCAACTTCGCTGGAGCTTCCAGTACCTCTTTGTCAGAATGAATAGGTAGAAACTATAATTTGATATTAGAGAAGAACTGTTATATTATCCATATCTGGTAAAACAGAGGTGTATGTATCATGTTAGTTATGTTTTGAAACAATGGCTTATTGTCCGTGGCGGAACTACGAATTGGGCGGGAGTCGGCTGAAACTCCTATAAAGATTGTTTTACACTTTTACTCAATGAAGACCAGCTGCTGTAATTTTGATTCTACACCAAATTTATATGTGAAAGTAGGTTTTTGTTTGTTTTCTTCACAAAATATGGGGATGGGCAGGGAACTATAGCCTTCTTGTGTCACCCATCTTCTTTCCCCCCTGCTTATTGTGGGCACCGTGCACCCCATGAACAAGTTATCACTAGCCAGAATATGATGCATTGGCATAGCCACTATTCCTTTATTTCTGTTTTCCAGTGTCATAATCATGGATGTAAAGATTGCAAGTCAATCCCGAGCTTTCAGAATTCAGACCTGAAACATATGTATGAATTATGATCTTAAAGTACATTTGATTTACATGTCCAAGCAAGCAATTAGTGAATTCTGGATTAATTGCTTTGCTCCTCCACATGGAACGGATTTCTCTGAACATTTTTTTAGAAAAAGTCAGTTTGGATGAACCATATATCTATACTACACTAAGAAGAATGAACGCTACTAGGACCAAACTACACTATTATCCCTGTCGAACATAGTATTGTGAACAAGCATGTCAATTTAATCCATATTATGAAAGAAAGTTGACAGTTTAACATGCCTTTTTATCTCTCAGTTTTACCTAATTTAGACAGGAACAGATGTTAAGGTTTAACCCTACATTTTAAAACATACCGACAGTACACCTTCTCAAGGCCTCTATGTAATCTGTTTCTTTTCAGGGTTTTACCATTCTGGCATCCTAAACACGCACGACATTCGAGGTGGTGAAAGCCTCTGGGAGCTAGCAAAGAGAACGTACGAATCCTTTTCAAATGCAAAAAATAACAACAAACACTTCTCCGACATGTCCGACCTAAATTTCCTCATGTGTAAGGCCATAGAAAACCCCGGCCTAACCCCATCATCATCTATGAGAACCTCATTCATCTCCGTTTTCGAGGACCCTGTGATTGAGCAAACTAGTGAAGTCCATCAACAAGTAGGAGTTAAGGATTATATTGGGTGTGCTTCGGCCCATGGAGTTGGTCCGACCATCGCTATATTTGATACAATACGAAATGGGGAACTGGATTGTGCCTTTGTATATCCATCGCCATTACATTCGCGAGAGCAAATGGAGAAGTTGGTTGGTGACATGAAAAGGGTTCTAGTTGATGCTTGTTCGAGTGTGGAGAATTAGAGTTAATAATGCGTTGTTTGGGTTTTATTGTGTCTTCCTTGTTCAGTATATTCCTAAATATGTATGCAGTTTGAGATACTGGAAGTGTAAAAGCTCGTATCAAAGAATAATTTCAAAGTCCAGTTCACTGTTATTAGGGTATTCAATCGTCAGGATTTAGGAGTGGATGTTGAGCAATATCTCTCACCTAAGTCTCCAATCTACTGAAATAATAATTGAATGACATATTTACGTACAAGCCAAGGGGTGAAATGGAAAAGGGAGAAGGGGAAGAGCCAATAAGGTCATGTACTATGAGGTCTTGTTTGTTAGGTGTAGTTGGGAGGTGGGATAGGATTAGTAATGAAATGGACCCGTAAGTCCTATGTTTGTTCCCGTATTAACGATGGTATTAGAAATGAATGTGGACTTAGAAATGACGAGCAGAAGGGGTATTTAGAATACCATGTTGGTATGGTATTAGAATTTAGTTTAATCCAATTGTTTAAAATGATCAAATTAACCTCACTTTTCTATTAGAAAAAATAGAATATATAAATATTAAACATATTAAATATTAATATATACATATTAAATATATTATATATATACATATATAAATCTTAAATATATGTATATGAATAATATTATATATTATATATTGAATTTTTCATATTAAATTTTTTATGTATAAATATTAAATATCTATGTATTATGTATGCATATTTTTTATTTACATATATATATATATATATAAATAATATATATTATCATTATATATTATTTATTTATATGTATAATATAAATATTTATATTATATTATTTAATACAAAAATATAAATATGTAATACTTATATGATTTTTATTATTTCAATATATTAATTATATATATATATATATATATAATATTTATATATAAATAGTGATTTTTATTTTACATGTGACATACAAGCTGACTATATTTTTGTTTAAATTTGTTGAGAGAAATTGTAAAATTGTAAAATTTTAAAAATAGTCCGATTATACCTTTATTCAAACAAACAACTAATAAGATTAGTTTCCGGGATTAGAAATACTATCATCATTTCTAATACTATTGTAATCCCGTAGGACTTATAGTCCCGGGATTAAGAATCCTGCAACGAGACCTGAGTGTTTTGTAATCCTTCGGAAAGCAGTTTGATGTTTTGTAATTGATTTTTATGTACAGACTTGCTCTTGTAAAGAAGCAATCAACTATTTATATATATATAAAAAAATGCAGTTGATTTATAAACAAGGATGCTGTAATTTTTATTCTGTGCATCTACGAACTACATACTGTAGCATTTTAGGGAACGTCCATTCAAGTAGAAAACTGTATTTTAAAGAAAATGTATCTGAATAACTCTGATCGGTATCGTTATACTTTTCAACGATAATATAATGTAAAGGACAATAATTATTGGACACTTCGTTGTTCTTTCTTATTGATCGCCAATTGTACTTCTTCGTTTTACAATTTCTTATTATACTTGTGCTCGACTTAATGATTTAATCTTGATCTTGGTGTTTATCTTTCTCTTCGGTGATCGGTCTTTAGTCTTGCTCGGATTGTTTTCTAGTGAGATAAGCTCTGAAAATTTTCTCTCTTTTCTCTCATTCTCTCTATATTTTTTAGATAGATTTTCGGTCCTTCTTTCAGTAGAGGTACTTGGCTATTTATAGTCAATTATGCATCATAGGATGTTAACAAATATCTGCATCTCGTGCGTCACCTTATGGGCTTTCCCACTGTGGGCCTTTACTAATTGGGTTAAAATAGTTATTGTATAATTGTCCATCACTAAGTGTGAAAAGTACTTTTATACCATAAATTTTATTATTCAAGCATTGGATACCCTCTAATAAGATTTGGATTGATTCATTTTATTAGTATCATGTGAAGCAGCATACAGAAATTTTTGGAAATGAATGAAATGAAATATATTCTCTTGGACATAATTTAACGGGATTCTCTGTTGTCAAAACTGTCTTGGAAAATGCATGAAATAAAAGATTTGCTCGTAAACATAAATTTTGAAGCAAACAGAAATTTGCTGGGTAATTGTTACTTCGGAGCCGCAATTCTGAAAGAAATTACCTAAACTAGATATGGCGTCAACAATTGGTTAAAATAAAGAAAACTCCATACTAGATGGGACTGAAAGTTAATGTAACCAAATAAATTAGAAAACCATAATGTCATTAAAATGACTTCATTCAAACCACTAGCAGCTATATTAAAAACATAAAAAAAGTGATTCTCAATTTGAAAACATCGTAGATGTCTTGGATGGGGCATTGCAAGAGCATTCAAAAGGTGTGCTATTTGACTTGTATCATATTTAATTCTTCTTCAGCTGCCTTTTTTCACATGAAACACTCGAGTGAATCTATTTGTGTAACTGGTGAGTCCTCATCTTGTTCGACAAGCAACTGATTAGATTCACGAAGCATTTGAAGAGCCATCCGCCAAAGAGAAATCTTGGATTTAACGCTCTCAATCTGCTTCTGAAGTTTCTGGATACCAATCTCTCTTATACAATGGTTATCGATTATTGCCGCAAGAAAAACATGTTTATCTTCAGACTCTGTTCCATATTTGTTTCGCATTAATTCCATATGAGGAGCATCCGTAACTTTGATCTTCTCAGGCTTATTTTCACGAGTTGGTTCTACTACTTCTTCCCGATCATCTCTGCCAATGTGCATAATCTCATCAGCACCAACGGATACTACCTCCATTCTATCCATCAGTGGCTTACTAATGTTTTCCACAACATTTGCCGTACAAATAAAAACGACCTTCGATAAATCTATAGGAAAACCAAGAAAGTGGTCTTCGAAGTTTGAATTTTGCTCTGGATCAAAAAGTTCCAACAAAGCACTTTCTGCTAATCCACACCCGAGCTTATCAATGTGACTGATCAGAACAAGAGGGTCAAAAGTCCCTACCTTTTTCAAGCACTGCACCATCTTGTCAGGCATTGCACGGATATCTACTGGATGGCGTCCCTTGATTCTAGCCACATTCGATGATCCTTCAAAGGAAAACTCATAGAACTTACATCTCAAAACATGTGCAACTGAACCAGCAATGCTATAGCTTGTGGATCCAGACAGCCCGGATTGACATATAATTTTCCCTTGTACAGTTTTTAATCGCTCAATTATTCTTGCTATAATTACACTGCTTGATCCATCACAGTCTTCCTTTATTATCTTATGTTTTACATCCAAATTTCCATCACTGACACTACCCCAAGGCATCCAACTCGACCAATTTAGATAATTGCGCGTCAAATTATATTCACTTGAACTGGAATCTAACAGCACAAGTTCACCTTCTATTAGTTGCGTAACATGGGGTGGAGTATTCTGAAGCTTTTTTACATTTGTTGAAATGCTCTTTATGGTTCAATTCGGGTTTTTTGAGTTTATGCTGGTGTATAGCCGTTGGGCTTTACTTGGTATTATGCTTATGAGGAGATTTTGTAAGAATCCGAATTTCGTAGGAAAATACCGTGTTAAAGAGAAGTGAGGTATCACACATCGCCTAGATATATAGTACATATATGGTATATAAGGTATGAGTATCCTCCTTCTCATCACCAAATCTTTTAAAGTCGTGTGGCCCCAAAAGCGAGCACGAAATTGGGCAAAAACGGACAATATTGGTGGTAAGAAGTAGATGGTGGCGGTTTGGTCGGAGGACCGGGTTGTTTTAGATTTTCTCTAAAGCAAGTTTCACTTATTTTTATATTGCTTGTGCGAGTCTCATTCAAGGGTTTAGTGGGTGAAATGTACGCTTGCTACATGGTGCACTGCGTCATATCTTACAAGCAAAAAGGACATTCTGGTGAATTTGCCAAGATTTGAAATAGAATTAAGCCTCTTTGTTACTTTAATTCTCTTGTAGTTTTTGTTTCTTATAGGCTGCTAATTGGGGTTTTGTTGCTAGTTTAAGTCGTGTCGAAAAACATTGTACTTGGAGGATTATGGTTGTCAAAATAGCTCGATTTAGATCATTTTAATCTGGGTGATATAAGATGAGTTATAAGGTTAGAAAGGCATAAGGAGAAATAAGAGCTTTTGAGCTCATTTTCCTTGATATTCTGACATTTCTTGATATAACTTTTATTAACAATTTTTTTTCCATTCTGCAGCTGTATGGTTCAATTGTAGTTGAGAGTTTTGAATTATTTATGTTTTCCTATCGATTTTGTATAATAAAGATCACCATGACTCTTGTCTCATGGATGAATCATGTTAATAAATTGAACCCGTTACTTTAAAAAAGACATAGGGTGGACACTTGTCCTTGATTAATTTAATTCATTCGATACACTTGGCAGAAAGTATGTCTGTATCATCGAGCTCTAGCCCAATTTGCTTCCTCATAACGTTAACTTGCTCATCCACCGAATAAAGGTGCTCCTCACGACTTATGATATCTTCAAGTGCTTTCAGGTAAGTTTTTTTGAATTCTGCTTGTTTCAAGTTCTTTTTTTTACCAAGTCCAGGTGAGGTTTAACTGCCGACACGCCACGAAGTAATCTGTGGGATGAAAGATGGTACGGTTCTGATGTCGTATTTCACTCGTATCAATAGAATGCACGAATCGACGGTGAAATGGCGGAAAAGAGACACTAGCATTTAAATCCCTTAAAACATGGAAAAATTTCACGATATAATTATGCCACATATATCATCTGTGGGGCGGTCTGTATGTATAGTGCTATGTGCGAGTAGCATTACTGTATTTATATTTGCTATAATTTCTCAATCTCCCCGTTAGAATACTAGATATATATTCTAAACCAAGGGAAATATTTTAATTAAATGGCAATCCATTCTGTATAAAATCATTACCAAATTGGCTATACAAATGCATAAATTATCACGTGAATTAATAAAGGGAGATTTGGTGTAATATATTATATATCACACAAAATATGGCAATAGAAATACTACATCCCTTGACATAGGGAATTTATTTCCTTAATATTTGGTTTCTCATTATTGACAAACCTTGTAGTTTATAACAGACGAATCAATAATTCTCGTCAGCTCAAACTCTCTTTCTAAGGATTTACATATAAAATGTCTAATAGAGACGGAAATATTGATGACTTTCTTATGGATATTAGGATATATGCCCACTCCCAACGTGTACGTTCTTCTTACGATTATAGATGGAAGGCCAGAAAAACTCCTACTTGGAAAAATGTAACGACCAAATATCGGTTCAACTAACATCTTACTTACGAAATAACAGCGTTTATATCAGATAAGACACATATATCTTGATCATTTCTCTCAAGAATTATTTATGAAAACTTTATCCTACTTACTACCATGGAGGTGTAACACCTGATTAAGAACTTTTTTTAGAACATTTCAAACCTATTTTCCTCTCGTGGAGTTCTAAAACAAGTACTTTTGTATGTCATGAGTGAGTTTTATGTTTTTTTTTAACAATAATGTTACTAGTACTTGCTTGTATGACCATCTTATCTAGGGGACCCAAATTGACTTATTGATCTATACGACTTGTTTTTCCAAGTCGTTCTATTGTCTCATTATGAAAAATATCTTACAATAATATATACTTTCCGGTTTCATTTGTTTGAATGAATGAATTAGTTTGACACAAAGAGCTATACCATGTCAACTATTACTTACCAACTTTGAATTTAATTGTTTACCCACACAAAAAGGCATGTCATGTTGCAATGTCAGCTCTAAAATTTAGAATCGTCGTTGTTTTGAGTTCTACGTATCAGTTTGAAGTGGCCCACGTTCCTCTAGTTAGTTCAATTATTTTGTTTTTTTCTTGGTCGATAAAGTATGGTGGAGTGACACAACTAAATGTTATGATAGTTGAATAGAATTATGTGATTGATGCAGCAAACTACATTTTAAGGAGATTAAATGTCAAAAAAAATATTCAAAGGTGTAGGAGATAATTATGTTGGATTTCTTATTCCTTTAGAGAGGAATATATGAATAAGCTAAAATGAAAGTCCAAACAATTAAATACGAAACAACTTATTATAATGCTACAAAGTTACTTAAGTAATTAGCTAGCTAGAACTTAGAAGGCTAGTTTGTTCTAAATTTTATGGTTACTCTGAAGATTATTGGTAACTATATAACTTGTCACATTTCTTGTTTTATTTTCCTTGATTACAATTAAAACTCTACATTATCGAACAGTTATACAAGTATTTTTCCAACAGCCAATCATGGGATAATTAAAAAACCATATCATATATATGTGGTTCGGTATATGTTCACTTTGAGATTCCTATATCTTCAAACAATCATTAGGCCACATATACAATTACTAATAGTGGTTGGCATTCGATATCTGGTTTCATGGATTCGTGAGAAGCACTCATCATATTTATTTTTTATTAATTAAGGCGAGGTATTTTTTTTACAACACAGTTAAAAACTTTTTATCGATTTCATCTCTCTAGATTGCCTTGTCAGCCATGACACATTCAATTAATTACTTCTGCTGCACCACTCGAAGCTTGTCGGGACGATCGCTGGTATGAATGTACGTTGTTGAACCAATGTGGTTCCTATTGGAATTTTTGCTTAACAGTTTAATTTGGTAAAAGAAACGAGCCGTATTTTGTCCCCTTCTTCAAGCCATTGGATCAGGATTTTTTTTTGGTCTCATCTCACTTTCTTTCATTCCATGTAATGACTTGTAATATTCAAATGCGCAATGGTTTCGGAGGATCCACGCAAGTCCATGTCCTCTTGAAGAGTTTAAAGGCTCAAATGAGTATTCAATATCCAACTTTGTCATTTTCTGTTTGTCGATCGAACACCAATAGTTTGAGGGCTTGCTTAAAGATGCAAAGTTTTCTTTAAATAATAAAAGTTTCATGCAGTCCAAGAAAGAAAATTGTAATTCTTTAAGATCGAGAAAATAATTAGAGGACCGTTTGTTTTCTAATTGTTAAATTCTTTGGGTTCTCCAAAACAATATAAGTCATGACTTATATATGCGTTGAATATAGAATGTATATTATCGCGTTGAATATAAACTAAAGGTGTTGTTGTTCTACCACAAATGTTTCCAAATTAAAATTAATTTGAGACTTATACACGTTGCCTAGCTAGCTTGTGCAACTTACCGGGGGAAAGAAAAAACTAGCTTGTGCAACTTCGATAAATCATTATCGGTAGGTATAGTTAGATGAAAACTTATTTGTCCCTATTTATAATCGATCTATGGCTGATTCCTTCTGATTTAAATACTTGGCAGCTCAAATGCCTGAAAATTGAGATAAATGCCTACTGATCAGACCTTTCCCCTAAACTGTCACTATTTTAGATTAAAAAAATTCTGCTGTTAATTTAAGTTATATAAAAAAATAAAATAAAATAAAAAAACTCGACAGATTAACGTGTGACGAATTTTATTATCATAACCGGGGGCGAGTTTGGGATGATAAATTGATAATGAATGTAAGACTGAATCAATGATATTGAAAAATTAGCAGTCCTTAATAAAAGAACCTTGCGGTTGTACTTTGTATATATTAAATATTAACGAGTACAATTGTACAAACAATTAAGTACGGAGTGGGAAGCCTTGATCATTTCTCATATGTATACGTGATCCCGTCTTATTTTATTTTTTTGGCCGTCTTATTAATAAATTAAAACATGTAGTACTTTATAGGGTTCAAGATTGCGATATTTAATTGCATAAGCTACTCTTTATTAGGATGAAAAGTCAAGTAACACCATATAGTAATTTTATTTTATTTTGAAACAATCCATATAGTATGTGTGATTTGCATGTAACCCATTACGGCATTACCCACACGTTTTTCGATTTTTCTTACAGATGACTAGATGAGCTCCATATTCCATCAGAATTTTCTTAATCAAGCCCTGTACATAATTTCGAAATGACGCCGGAATTGTGCTTGATGATCCATGCTGGATAAATTTCTAACTAATCCTTGTGTACGAGCTAAGACAATACATACATTGCAAATATTCCAGTGTAGATTTACATAAATTTTGCATTTTTTTTATTTTTTATTTAAATGGTGGGGAAACCCCACATTTTTATTTTATTCATTGGAGAAATAAAAATGTGGATGAAAAACCCAACAAAACAAAAAAGTAAAGTAGCATCCTCAAAGAGGAGAAGTGCGAAATAAAAATAAATTGCAATAATTATAGAAAACTAAGGGAATTAATACTTGGGAGAAAATAATTTCTTCCTCATTGTAATTTGTAAGAGATAAATTTTGCATTAAAACTTGTTATTCTATTATAATAAGATGTGTTATCTTCGGTGTTCATGCCATGCTCAAATGAATGTCCTTTTAGTAGCTCTTCTATGCGTGTGTATGTATTTATAGAATACACGTAATAAAGATTAAATTCCAATATTCCAATAGGAGCACCAAGTGTAGTGTTTTGTATACTCATGAGGGCTAATTGCAACGAATCGGAACATATAGTGTTCTAGAAATTATATTAATTAAAAAATACATATGTACATATTGCTGGTTTTCTTCACTTCCATATACTATCAATAAGTCAAATAAGAAGATTCGTCTAAGACAGAGAAAATAAAAACCTATATTTACACATATTATAAGCTCCCATTATAAATATTCCACAATCCCATCCTTCTCACCCCCCACACAACAAAGTAAACTCAAAAAGAGTACTATTCCGTTTATAAAAAAAATGTTGGGGAAAAAGATTAGTTCGGTTAAGAGACTAGTCAAAAGAGTGAAGGTTATAAGAAAAAAAGAGGTTTCCCAATATGAGAGTTTGCTTGTGAGAGAATGTGAAGAGAAGGATGGGTCGGGATCACCTCCAACGCCTACCGGTTTCTTCACGGTGTATGTAGGTGAAGAGAGACGTCGTTTTGTGATTCCGATGGGGTATTTATCTCACCCTTTGTGTAAGATTTTATTGGAGAAAGCATATGATGAGTTTGGGTTTGAGCAACAAAGTGGGCTAGTTGTGCCTTGTAGTGTGGCTGCTTTTCAAGAGGTCGTTATTGCTATGGAGTCTTCCCATGGGAAATTTGATTTTAGTCACTTAGTTGAGGAGTTTATATGATACTGATATACACACATGTATTTGTATAAGTGCATTTGTGTTAGAGAGTCTTTCTTTAGGTGACTCCTCTTCGAAGTCTTTTTCTTTTTTGTAAGGTTTACAGTATGTTAGTAGATGTGGTATATTAAGGCAATATCATCGACTTTTCTTAAACTTTGAATGTAGAAGGCATGTGTACTCTCTAGTTTATTAGTCCTTGTTTGATGTTTTATAGACAAGTTTTGTTCTTATTCAAGAGAGCCTTAATTCCTAATGACTAGTTGACTACCTAATCTCAATTTTTAGATCTTTTTGTCACTTAATTGACCATAAACATTGCAATATAAAAGCCTTCATTCCCAAGTAATATTACTAGAAAATGAACTATATATATACATATATATATAAACTTGGCGAATTAAAATAAGAATGATTATAGAGTGTTGCTTATGATGGGTAAAGATGGTGAATTAAAATGAGATTGATTATAGATTGTTGCTTATAATGGGTAAAGTCAAAGATAATGGCTTTCTAGGTTTGTTGAGTAATTTGTAATTCGCATGTAAAGTCGACAAACATTCTCTATACGTATCTCTATTTCGTGTTTCTCTTATCCGCAACACATGTGCCTCTTTTTTAGTGATGGTTCCTTTAAGTAAGGTTTATTAGGGTATACAGAAAGTAAGAAATAATGATACCGTAAATACAAGTATGTTGTTTGGGTACATTAAAGGTAGCACCTCATTTTATTTTTTCCTTCATAAAAGTATATTTTTCATTTTATTTACACAACCACCAGCTATTTTTTTTTATCAGTAATTCTCCTTCTTTTTTTTCTTTTTTTTTTGAGTAAAGGGCCTGCCTTCTTATTAATAAAGGTAACCAAAGTTAATACATGCGTCATGCCTCTATGTTAGCAATTCCGGCAAAAGTCCAGTAGAAATACGATAGAAGTAGGTTTAATACGACGATCTAAATATCATAAAGCCCTACACTATGTTAAGAGGGAAAAAAAGATGAGAGTGAGCTTAAAAACAAATTGAGCTCTACATAAATCTAAGAAATTGTGCCTAACAAAACACTCATTTCTCCCTATAACCCATAACCTTTTAACACATCATTAATTCTCAACATATACAACCTTCTTTCAAAAAAAAACAAAAAACATATAAACAACCTTAATTTTCAGTTTCAATCTTCTTTTAACTACTATATATTACTCAAAAGTACATTTTTGACCTAAATATAAAAGATGTCTTTTATTAAACTTAAAAGGCTAAACAAAACAAGATTAGGACCCTGGTTTTTTTTTATCAGTAGGTAAATCTCATTTTTTTCTTACTCGGTGATGTCGTATATTTATGAACCGACAACTAGTAAAATTAAAACCTACATATATATTTAGGCATGAATAAGAGGTACAAAATTAATGTCAATCTGTGGGACAAGTATTCGAAGTTAAAGGATCTGTAGACTAGTGCTTAGAAAGAAAAGAAAAAAGAAATACACGGTATACACTAGTTTGGAAAAAATTATGTCAACCCATGTGATCTTTAAAACGAACTATAACTCAAAGAATTTGGAACCAAAGGTCAAAATCTTTTAAGTAAAAAAATTGGCAATAGTCATGCTCAAAGTCGTAATTTGTAACATGGATTGTACCATGAACAAGAACCCAAGATAAAGGTATTGGTATACACTAAATAGTGTCACAACTCACAAGTAGATTGACACAGCTTTGAAAACTTATTACTTACTATTAAACAATAAAAGGTGTAATATATTTTGGAAGCTGAAAGCCTGAAAGTGCTGTTTGGTGTAACAAGTGGTCCTAACTCGTAATCGAGAATTAACTGGAATATGGGTGAAATTCTGAATACAAGGCTTTGACATTATAAAATATTGAGTCAATATCTGAAGGAGCCATTTGTGACTTGACATGTTTCTAAGTTTTGGTAATATTCAGGGAACTAATTTAATAGCCTTAAACTTTTAAATTGTAACAAATCACTTGAGACCTGACAATATTAGTTGGCAGTTCTTCATGGTATTTTTTTTCATTAGTTCTTTTCCTCTTTCTTGGAGGAAATTCTTATAAAAAAAGCTACCGATTTGAAACACACACACGATGATTGGAGTAATTGATGTTTGGTATCGTCTTTGATCTTTATTTAATCAAGTTAATTAATAATTAATCAACGTGAGACTTGTTGTACGTATAACCACTTAGTGTTTAATTAATCAACGTCCGATTCATTCCCATATACATATGGAGCATATATACCATACCTATTTAAGTACAGGACCTAATTATGGGTAGGCTGTGGACTAATTAGTAGTACTTTGACTTCTATGGATGACAAATTTTACAAGAAGTTACTAAGATATCTACTTGGCATAATAAAGTATCTAATTAATTGGAATTAGTACTCTTGAATTTGTGACAAATATTGTTTAAGTGGACAAAGAAGGTCAAACTTGTACCCAATTTTCTCTGTATTTAGTTTTCAATCAAGTAAACTAGTTTACTTAGGAGGACAAAGAAGTAAAAGTCATTCATTACTGATACGAATTTTATTGGGGTTGAAAAGCCAAATCAACTAATTTTAAGTTGACCAGCCAAAAATCCAATACAATACCAATTTATTCATTAGTACTTACAAGCTAAACAAACACAAGATATTTTACTTCTTTACAAATTTCAACACCTCTAATCTGCCGTAACCTAAAAAAATCTGGCAAAAGGTTCAAATTAACAAATAAAATAATTATGTTTTCCAACTTGCTGGAATCCTGTACACCTAAATACGAAGGAGAAGATTTTTACTTCGATGCCTCTCCTCTCAAATGAGTTGTAACTGTTGTATTTGTAAATATCACAGGTTGAGCTAATACAAATAAACGCAAAATGTAGTCTAAAACTATGATTGACTCACATATGATTGATGAGTTCCAAACTAAAAGTTTCTTTGGATGAATTAGATCCAGGCCTGACCCTAATATTTAGTCAACTAATCTTAATTTTATTTTATTTTAAAAAGCCTATTTTTTAACTAAAAATTAAATGCAAAACGATGTATAACAAGATAAACAGCTAATAGGTAATAAGATGTGTATTATAATAGCTCAGTTGGTTATGGTTATAAGTTACATTTACCGAGGTTATGAATGGGATTCGAACTTGTGACCACTAGGTGTAGAGCGGTAGTATTATCTACTACGCTGTAGCATATCTAATACTAAATGTGCTTTATATATAATACATTATAAAGAGTTGTATGTATCAGTAATATTTTTCATAAATTTAAAACTTTTGACTCCTTTTAACCGGCCGGCACCTAAGCTGAGAGGCTGTTGTAGCTGACGTCAGGGCCGGCCCTGAGTAGATCAATTACAACTTCTATTTTCGACTCGAAAATTACTTATTTTAAACTGAAGTATTTTTGTTAAACGAACAATTTCCCAAAAAGAACTCTTTTCCAATTACAAGGAAACTTAAGGAAAATTGCGGCAAGGGTTGAGAATCACATTGAGTCGCTCTACGTTCACTCCTTCATACGCCATTTGTGAGAGAAGTGAGTACGAAAATCCTATAAACAAAACTGTAATAAATCTGAATTCAGAAATAATGGACTATAATCCTCATAATATAATGGACCTTGGTTTTATTGGGCTTTGATAAAATGCCCAAATATGCCCCAAAAATAATAATAATAATCAAATAAACAAAAGGCCCAGTTTTATCATCTATACAAACTCTCTCAATCTCGTAGGGTTTTAGACTCTTTGAAGAAAAAAAATCACTCTCCTTTCTCTCTCCCTCTCTAGATTTCATCATGAGCAGATCAGGGCAGCCTCCGGATCTCAAGAAGTAAGTCTATATATACATGTCTATGTATATATATGTTTAATAGCAAGTGAATTTATGTTATTTGATATTGTTATTTATTTGGGTTATTTTTGTTGATTTACAGGTATATGGATAAGAAGCTACAAAGTAAGTTTCTTTCTCTTATCCTTTTTTTTTTCTAATTTAATTTAATGGGTGTGTTGTTTTAGTAGATTTGATTGCTTATATAATTAGAGACCATATGATGAAATTGAAATTTCTACAATGGGTTTGTTTGGATTCAGATTTTGAGCAAAACCCATATTATAAATAGCTTGTTTTTTTGTTGGGTTTAGTTTTTAAGCAAAACCCATGTGATGAAAAGTTAAATCTTTTTTTGTTGGATTCAGTTTCTAAGCAAAACCTATATGATAAAAAGCTAATCTTTTTTTTGTTGGATTCAGTTTTTAAGTAAATGGTCAGTAATTTTGATGTTGGATTTCTGGTTCTGGTTGTCCTTGGAGGGTTTTTTTCAAGTCCAGATAAAAAATTTAAGAATTTTAAGCTGGTCAACTTATTGTGTTTCAAACTGTGTGCAATTAAGCAAGAGTTTGGCTTCAGCTTTTAAGCAAGAGTTTGGCTTCAGCTTTTAAGCAAAAGTGCTAATTTGAAGTTTAGAAAAGTTTAGGTGGTTAAGACTCGTTTGTGTAGCTTTTTCAGGACTTAAAATAAGAAGATAAAAACTGACCTATTAAGTTAGCAAGCAATACGTTATACTCAATAAATTAAGAGTCGGGCTAAAAAAATGCAACAAAACACGTTCTATGTTTGCGTGAGCTAAAAGAACAAATTGAAAGTGAATAATTTATGGTTCTATGTTTTGATTTTTGTGTTTGAACGAGTTTTTGTCTTCGTAATACTTCGACGTGTATTTTAATATTTTTGGGTTGGTTAGTATGTTCTGATCTTGACAATGTATGAAATTTTTAATATGAACAAAATGATTACATAAAGAGCTAGTGGGGGCTGACAGGGGATTTAGTCAGTCTATATTATGAAATATCCTATCAGCTGATGTATATTTTACATAAAAACTCATTAATATAGTGTTTTTGCCCCCCATACATATTTTTTGGTATCCCATCACCCCGTATCCGGATCCTAGCTCCATCACTGATCAAATAGTTCTTTAGATCTTTCTTGTAGAGATTGTTTTATGCAACTTTAAACCTCTTTTTTCTTTGACACCTTTATAGTAAGTTTTTCTTTTGTTTTTGGCCTGAACAAGATAGAAGTTTTAAGTTGGTTAAACTGAAACCCAACTCTTTTATCAGTCTCTAATAAGCCAGCTTATTTTCCTAGAGGCTGCAGCAAAACATGTCATGGCATGTGAAATATTAGCATCTTTAAGTGCTTGTTGCAATCAACTATTTAGTATAAAGAAACATATACTACTAAAGAAACAAAGAAGTTCGTTATTTGACTTGATTGAGATATAATGGAGAACGGAATCTGTTAATTGTTTCCCCCTTTCACACCAACCAAAATAAGCTCATCACAATTAATTGGAACTAAGAAAAACAGTACTTCCCTCTAATCTCAGTACTAATCAGCGTATAACTAACTCCTTGTTGATCACATTGATTTAAGCCTGTGTTTCTAAAGGTCAAATATGCGGCAGATAAATAATCACAATCTTTTAGACTATGTGGCAAGTTATTGGCATACAATTGAAATGATTTTACTATCTAGTCTAGGATGTACAGTAAATTTCATCTTTCCGGTCTCTCTTTTCTTGAAGATTTTGTGGTGTTGATCTAAATTACTATTATATCATGTTTGTGGGCAACACCACCATCCAAGGAAAAGAACATTACGTATCAATTTAAGTTCAGATTTTGGATTTATATAGATGTTTTGGGAGACATTTTAGTGGAATAGGACCACCATATGCCGTCTTTAGGGTATTATGGCTTATGATTCTTTTTCGGGAATCTTAAATATTTCTCCACATTGAGTATTATGGAAGGGTTCTTATTTATGTACTTTATTTCCATAGGTGAGTAGATCTATCTGTAAAAGTAACTGGATGTCTAGTATTAGTGTACATTAATATACTGATAAACTTCTTTTTCTTAGAGGTTCGAGACATTTTCTCATTTTATGAAAGCTTATTTCTTACTCATTTTTTATCACCTATATCTTAAAAGTGGTAACCTGAAGTCACTTTGCATATGAGCTTGTATCAATATTTGTTGGAACACTTTTAACCCAGCTTAAGAAAGCAACTCTTTTCATTTATGTTAATTTTGGTTTTGCTTTTATATAAGTCATTTGGAAAAGAAGTTTGGAATACTTGTAGTGATATCTGAATTTTCTCTAAAAGAGTGTTTACTATCTATTGCAGTCAAGTTGAATGCAAACAGAACTGTAGTTGGGACACTTCGTGGATTTGATCAGTTTATGAATCTCGTGATTGACAACACTGTTGAGGTCAATGGAAATGATAAAACTGACATAGGCATGGTGGTAAGTTTTCACCCTTCTTTACTTCAGCATCTTTGTATCTTGAGGTTAAGAAGGTCGGTTTAAATTAACCTTCTATATATCTTTTGTTTCCACTCTTTTCTTCAATTTATGAACCTGGGCATTTTCCCCCTTTTCAGGTCATTAGAGGAAACAGTGTGGTGACTGTCGAGGCACTTGAACCAGTTCCGAGAACACAGTGATGGTGTAGGGTATTGGTAAATTCAGAAATGTAAAACATTCTAACTCATTCTCTTTTAAGAGGCAGAGCTGTGTGTACTGAAATTAAAAATGTTTGAGTCGGTTTTCAAATTTGATTGGAATAGTTATTTATTTACTGGCTTTTGTAAAATTGGTACAATTTGTTAAGTACTTGACAATGCCAATTCTTGTTTCTTTATTTTATATTCCATTCAGTTAAGTACTTGACAATTAGTTTAGCCAGCCTTTCACTTGCTGGTGCTTGCTTTGATTACATGCAGATGTCGTATGTTCCCAAAAATGTGCTAAATAAACTCTTATTTTCCAACTTTAGAACCAGAAGTCCCTTTTGGGTTTGATGCAGGAAAAAGTTAATTTGATATTTCTTCCGTAAACTGTTGCAGACATGTTTGTGTGCTTATAAGCTATTTTTTTCGTTGAACAACAGCGTATAGGTCGTGGTTTTGAAATTGGTTGCATAAGGAACACCCTCCAAAAATAAACTAAAACGGAAGTGCTTCAAATTAGTACCACGATTAATATGTTGCACTGTTGCAGTATCAGTAATATAGCTTAACAACTAAATAAACTATTACCATAATTAATAGTACACTTGTTCGTAAATGTTTAGTAACACGATATTAACATCTAAGGAATTTTGCTACGTTATTTCAGATTTAGAGATAAGTTGGATAATGTAAATTATCCTACCAATATAGACGAATTTCTTTACTTTATATTTATATTGATATTGTAATTTACATTATTCAACTTCTCTTAATCTGAAATAACATAATAAACTTCTTATCTATCGAGTACTAATAAACATTTACGACCAATTGTACTGTTAATTGTGTAATCGTAGTGCTAGTATGTTTAACCAATTAAAATACTTTATCTTCTTCAATCTTTTTTCTTTCTTGGGATCTTCTAAGCATCCAACATCACCAATACTCGTAAATGATTTGGACTTTCCTGAATAATTTTTCGACAATTCTTTCATCTTAAATAAAAATAATTAAAAATCAGTTTCCGCACTACTCAAACAGACTATAAATCAATGTCTTGTTGGCGGCAAAATTTAAGTTGAAAGTGATTTATTTCGGTCTCAAAAATCAAAAAATATGTATCCATAATGGACTTGATAGATGAAACTTATTAAATGTTGTTGGTTTACACAATTTATACGCATCTATGTATATTTTCTTAAAATTCCTTTAAAATTACTCATGCTATGGTGTTAATTTCAATAGGGCTTCTTTGTAAGCAAGATTTAAGCTAACCGTTTTTTTTCTTCATATTTGTGATTGAGAAAAGAGATGGTTTATCCAGCTTTGTTATTCTAACTTTTTAAGTATAACAGCCGAAAATCTATGGTGGTTAACCAAATGCCAATCCGACCTAAGGAAAAAAAAACTACGAAATTGCAACCAAACAAAACCTATAGCCTAACAAGTACAAATTCTATGTAAAAAACTAAACATGTTAAAATAAGTCAATATTACGTTATATAATCTGTGAAACACACATAATACATGCCAATTTATTTGAATATACTTTTTTTTTAATCTAATAAAGTATGTAAAGATAAATAGATTGCATAATAAAATTAGAATATAACCATTAAAATAAGTTGATTACAGGGATTTATACAAGAGGTATAGTCGAATACTAGAGAGATTTATACAATTGAAATATGTGTTTCATCAATGGTTAAACATGACAGGGAAAATTTTATTTTGTAAGTTGTAAGTCGCTGTAGAACAAAGTGTTTTTTTTATATAATTAATGAGAAAACAAGCGTTCTTGTACACTTGCGGATGATAGTACTCTTAAAGAAGCTTCTCACTTTAGATATATCTTTAATATGATACCAATTTGATATTATTAATTACTTAATTGCATGAGTAAATTATGTCACAAAATTATTGGTACAGTGGTACTTGTTAGCTAAGTCTTGGAGATATCATTGCCTCATTGTTTATATCACATATAGATTTGTTCAAATTTGTTGTTTATATCACATATAGGTTTGGTGATTGTGATCAATGAGATGATCAATAGTACAGTTTTTTCCCCCTTCTCTAACATCATATATGGAGTATCTATGAAATGTAGGGTTGGCATGGGAACCCCATATGGGCGAATATATATATAGATGGTGCCTCTGAATTTAAATCATGAGTAGCTTTTGAAAAAAGGAAGTCATCCAAAATCTAATGCGAATGTCATTTTTTTTAACTAAAAATGTAATGCAGCTATGAAGCAATATTTTTCTAAAAGAGGACTTTAAATTCAGTATTGGTTTCAGTTAAACTGGATTTGGTTTAGCATAACACTAATGTACAAAGCTAGCTACTCTGTTACATTTACACGTGAAGTGTCATATGTTTACACATGGTGTGTTCCTTTTTGCAATTTGCAATTAGACCTTTATTTATACCACTAAAACTTGCCATCTCTAGGTTCAATTTTGAAAAATAACTTGACATTTGATGGTCCATTTTGAATGACTGTTTATCTGGTTATGGATTGTATTTTTGAAGAGAACAACGTTTTCATTGAGCTGATCTATAGTTATTTGTGGTGTAAAAACGTCGTAGCATCTTATTAAAACACAATCAATGATGATGAACCATCAGAAGCAATATAATGTTGTTTTATACTGTATTAGGTATTGGAGTCGATCTAACTACGATATCTTTTACTTACCGGAAAAAAGGTATGGGAGTCAATTGCTAGGTTAATTAAGTATATTTACATAATATTAAAGATAACTGCAAAAATCAAAATTTATAAGGATGATGGCTGACCAGCAGTAAAATTGAAACTGTAAAAAGATGATGTGCAAACAAGAAATACTACTAATAGACAAGGGTTTATTTGGATTTATCCAAACATATAGACAAGCGATCTGGGATATCCAGCTCACAGCTCGCCCAAATCTCAGATCACATAATAACTTACCTTATAATAAACAACCACCACACGTTAATCCTTAAAAGATAGCTTGTAAATAAAGTATACAGCTCCACATGTTTTGGTAACTACTCCAAGCATTTTATCAATAACTTTTCTTCTTGCCATCTTATAGTATACATTTTGTGGATATAATTCTTCCAGTTTTATACAATAAATTATATAACACAGTCTTGATCTTCTGACTTTTTTTTTCTTTATTAATAATACTAATAGTAAAACAAAATATTAAATCTTGGGCCAAGCCCCCCAAGATAGCTATTCCGGTTTAAAACCGATAAAAAATTAACATAGCTACGAAATGAAAATTTAACGTCCTGGGCTTCTGCAGATTGAGGGGTGAAAAACAAAACGAGTAATACTATAAATCTCATTTTTTATAACACTAAAGTTGCTACGATGACCTACTCTTTTCCTTATCACTCCAAAACTTATATCTCCACCTTGATGACCTACTCTTTTCCTTATCACTCCAAAACTTATATCTCCACCTTATTGCTCCGATCAGTGTGATCAAAACAAAAAGTTCAAGAGCAACTCTCATGTCATAAACAGAAATTATTAGCATTACAACAAAGCAAAAACCCAGGCTAAAATAAACAAGGAGAAATGGAATAATACCAAATAAACCAAAAGACTGGCTATACAAACCAAAGGGAGTTGTAGCATTCTGAATAAGTTTCCACGCTCATAATTCGATGTAGCTCATTCTTCATGTGGATAAAATTATGTCTCTTATTCAGTAAACTTCAAGTAGATGCTTCTTATAGTCATCAAACATAGGCTTGCTTCTCTTTTCACCACCATTACAATTGCATTAAAAATCTGAGAAGGAACAGAAACTAGATCAGTAATTCAAATTATCTTCTCCAGCCATTTTATAAGATGCTATCCTAGAAAATTTGCATTTTCTCCAGCCATCTAAAGAGCCTTCCTAGAAGAAGTAATAAGAATGATGGGGTAATCACTAAGTGCTATCATAAATGTGCAAGTACAAAACTTGCATATCTCCAGCCACTCTACAGAAAATAAAAGATGCGGCCTTACAAAAAAGGTACATCTCAAACATGAAAGAACTACATTACCATAAGTCACAAAATTAAGAAATAAAAGAACTCACTCTAAGGCAAGGCGTGCTCTTTTGATCCAAATAATATGCAGCATGTATGCCCTTGTCCATTTCGCTTGACCTAAAATAGGTAGCATTTATACATTTTGCTCCTTGTTTAGCAGACCATCAACTACTTGGTTTTGTTCTCAGTAGCTGTCGCTTAGGTCACACCTAATTAAAGACAAATATATATCATTCCAAATAGACTGAAATTTAGGGCCAGGAAAAGTGTTCTTTTTCCACCAATTTACAATAAGCTAAGAATCACTTTCTATAAAAACATCGTAAATATCCAAACTATAACAAATTAACATACCATTTTTTTATACCCAGAAGTTCTGCAAAAGTGTTAGTGTGATTGCCAAGATAAACCGAAAAAGGCAAACTAAAAGGCCCTTGATCTTCTGAGTTTTAATTATATATACACCGGCCACTAGAAGGTTGGATTTGTTTATGGCCCTGACCAAATTTTATTTCTCGATATAGAAAGTCGAGAACACTGCAGGATATGGCAATTAAAATTGTTCGTACGTAAAGCATGCAAGATTTTGAATCATATGAAAGGTTTTTTTATCTAATGTATTTTAATTTCTTTTTGTAAAATCACTATAATGTGTAAATAAGTTCAGAAATTTATACTATTCTAGTTTTGAAGTTAAATCAAGTGATTAGTGAAAGCCATTTATTTAGAAAAAATCATGAAAAAAATGATGAAAATGTACATATAAGTGGTATTTAATTATAAAAAAAACTCGCACTCTCAAACACTTTTAAATATCAGTACATATACTACATGACGCTAATTATTTTTACTTTTTGTTTTTAACTTTGATGTTATAATATTATATATATCAAATATTAAACAAGACTTGAGAATTCGGGGTGTTGAAAATTAAGTATGTTTTTATATAGTATGTACTGATCAATGATTCTCCCAAAATCTATTACCAATATGTTCGTAATATACAAGTTTCTTAAGGTGATAAATATAATTTTGTAATAAAAGTAAAATGTTTTATGTATAAAGTACCAATTAAAAAGATACTATTAAGGATTAACATTTAAGTAACCTAATGAAATTACTTCATGGAATACTTCATATTATACCGCACACAGAGTTCTAATTACTAATTATGATTTATGAGGGCCACTAGCTAATGGTAGTGCTTTTCATATATTTTCTTTATATCAGTATTACTCATTACTAGTGTGGGGCTAATTTTAATTTATCACTAAATGGTGTAAGCAATTATGAAGGCTTATGCGTATGGGGAAGATGGCTCCTATTTTTTATACTATTCGTTGTTCTTTTTCGTGCCTATCATGATTAATTATCAATGTAAAGTCAACAAATTTAATACTTTTCGAAGTAGCCAAGTTCTGAACATTTACATTCTACTGTAAAACTTGGATAGTTTGCTGGAAATAACCTGAATTTTCAAGAAATCTTTTTACTACAGATATTTATTATTATAGTCTATAGACTCTTAAATGTAAACTATATCTACAATCCCTCGTTAGTTTTTTTTTTTTTTAACAGTAGAGAATACGTGTACAACAGATATAATAATGGTTTCATTTATGATAATACTGTAAGTCTGTAATGGACTTGTTTGGTTGTAGCGTATTACGGTACAGTATATTTTATTAAAGAAATTTGGTATTTGTTGATAAACAAGCCCAATAATTTACATTGCCTACAAAAAATGCAGTCGAATCTTCATTCTTTCGTGAGTTTATAATATTTCACCACTTATACTTATTTCAAATACATTGTTGGTTTTACATTTGACAGACCAATATATAGTAGTACTACAGTTGTCAAAATAATGCCATTATAATTTCTATCATAACTTATATGGGACATGTCACATGTTACTAATTAAGGCTCCAAGCCATAATTTCTATCATAATTTCCAAGGCTCCAAGCCATAATAAGAAATAAACAATTTAAAGACAAGTTAAGACCTCCACATTTCCTTATAAGTTATAACTAATTAACTACTATCATATTTGTCTTACAGAAACAGTGAAGCATGTCAAAGTTTAGTGTTGCGAAGGTTCAACAAGCATATGTTCGCATATTTAATAAAGAGATTATAAGTATCACTACTGAGTTTCAAACCATTTCCCGTTTTAGTTACTCTACTTCATAATAAAATAAAACGTGTTCTCTTATATAAAACCGCAAACGAGCTCGCATTGAGAAACAAAATCCAATCCCATAAATTAGCCCCCTCTTTGAAAATAAAAGGAGTCTTTTGATAAAAAAAAGTTTTAGTACTCGGAAATGGGTTAATAATAAGTTCACAACTTTCGAATACACACATCTGCTAATGTTGTAGAGATCAAACATATTCAAATATATAAAAAAAAGCATGCTTAATTTTGTTTCGACTTCCATGAATGTCGCAATTGTGAACGTATTATCATTACCCCTCAACCAAACGCTTGAGAGTTTTCATATGCTTTTAAACTTTACTGACAAAATCTTCCAATGAAAACATTAATTAAAAAACAAAGTTTGCAAGACATTTCATGCCAAGATTAAAATTGACCTTCACGTTATCTCCCCATGTTTTTCATGGGTTTATATTAGCCAAGTTTCCGAATGCAACTTAGACCCAGTTCTACCGATTTGACTAATTTTTAGTCGCAAAATCAAATTTAAACCAAAAATCAAGATTTCCTTCGAATAAAAAATTGAATTTGCTGTTGAATTGGCCTATGTTTGATTTTGTAACTAAGCAAAAACGAGTCCATTTTGTATAAATGTATTTGCTTATATATACATCTACAATGGGAAGCTAAGTGGAACGATCGGTTGCCACGACACCCCCCATAATTTTAGAAATCCCAAGTGACGCAATTTTTTTTAGTACAATTTCTTTTTAGGTGTAGATTTGGCATCCCCATAAAAATATGTTACTTGTACATATATTTATAGCTAATGTTTGAACCCAAAACACAATAATTAAATTTGGGCCGAAAGACCCAATTATATTTTTCTTTGATATTGGACTCTTTAAGATTTAATTAAAAAAAAAATAACATCAACAACACTTCTCTTCGTGCGTGTCAGGGTGTGTATCAAAATAAAAAACAAAGTTGAAAAAAGAAAAACTCCACTCCTCTGTGTTGCTGTGCACCGCATTGATTGGGGTTAGATTTAATTAAAAAAACATCAACAATTCTATCCTTCTGGCTCGGCAAGGTATACTCTTCTATTTATTTTTTCTTTTAATATGCTTCTTTTTATTATATGTATTGATGTTATGTTGCACCATAGGTGTTTGATTAAAGTACTCAAAGGAAAAAAAAAATAGGCTATTAACTCTTAGAGTTTTAATCTGCAGATCTGGCATCGCTAATATTTTTATCGAGTATAAAATGGGAAAGACACCTAAAATAAATTCGTTCTTTAAGAGAGCTAATGTTTCTCCGACGGAAGAGAATGTTGGTAGTAGTGTTGATCACGTGACAATCGATACGCCTAGTCCTCCAACAAAAATTCAAAGAATCGACACAGTAGAATTTGATATTAATTCGCTAGAGCGTGATCCTGGATTACGTAGAAAAATTTGGGAGTATCCTGTTAATAGGCGTGACGAAGTTCGTAGGGCGTACATAACTCTACATGGTCCAAATCGTCCCGATTTAGGAAAAAAATATCCGTATACTCTTGCATCCGCCAAGGCTCGTCCTCGAAGATTTCAAGCTCC
Organism: Primula vulgaris; assembly: GCA_963920805.1. Lineage (NCBI taxonomy): Eukaryota > Viridiplantae > Streptophyta > Magnoliopsida > Ericales > Primulaceae > Primula > Primula vulgaris. Next base: position 38,914,513 of record OY987213.1, read on the forward strand.
GTGGTTTGCTTTATTTTCGTGGTTGGAATATTCAGTGGCCAAGAACAGGCTTTCTGTTTTCCTTGTTTCCTTTTTACGCCTCCGGATGGGTCTAGTTTTGCAGGACATAGTGCATTTGTTGTTGAAGGTTTTGATGGTTGGAGGAAGGTCAATAGCGGGAAAACTTGTTCTTTTCGTTTGCATGAAGGTGTTAATTCCGATTCTTGTCATCGAACCGCTGAACATAAATGGAAGGAAATACAAAACCCAACTCAAAATATTGAAAGGGTGATTGTAAAATTTTCTGCCGAACAAGTTTTTAACAATCGCATTCGCTTAAAAATTTCTATTGACTTGGTTCGAAGATTGGCCTTTCAAGCTATGCCTTTCAGATGGCATGATGAGAAATCAACATCAAACAACCGTGGTAATTTCCTTGAGTTTTATGATTTATTAGTATCATATAATGAAGAAGCCACCAAAGCATTGATAAATGTTCCAAAGAATGCCACTTACAAGTCGTCTGATATTCAAAAAGAAATTTTACATATCTTTTCTATAAAAGTGAAAGAGGCGATTCGAGAAGAAATTGGACATGCTAAATTCTGCATTATAGTGGACGAAGCTCGAGATGCGTCAAAAAAGGAGCAGATGGCAGTAGTTATAAGATTTGTTGATAAAAATGGTGTTTTACGGGAGCGTTTTTTTGGTATTGTTCATGTTCCCAACACTATGGCAGTGACACTAAAAGATAGCATATGCTCAGTTTTCAATCACCACAATCTCGATATTCGGAATATTCGGGGACAAGGATTTGACAGTGCAAGTAACATGCGGGGTGAGTTTCATGGACTACAAGCTTTGATATTAAGTGATTGCCCATATGCTTATTATGTTCACTGCTTCGCACATCGATTACAATTAGCATTAGTGGTCAGCAAAAGAAGTGCTTCCAGTCGACCGATTTTTTGCTAAATTGCTTCGGATCGTGAATATTGTTAGTGCATCATGCAAGAGAAATGATGAGTTGAAAGCTGCCCATGCCGATGATATTGCTTTCTTAATTTCCATTGAAGAGCTTGAGACTGGAAGAGGATTAAATCAAATTGGTAATCTGCAACGACCTGGTGATACTCGCTGGAGTTCTCACCTAAAGTCTGTTTCTAGCTTGATAAAAATGTATAGTGCTGTTTGCATGGTTTTACTTAATATTTATGAAGATGCACCTACTTCTCTAAAGGGAGAAGCTCGTTCAACACATAAGGCATTAACTTCCTTTGAATTTGTCTTTATACTTCATCTTATGAAGTCAATGTTAGGAATCACGAATTCTCTTTGTCTAGCTTTGCAATCTAAAACTCAAGACATTCTTAATGCTACTTCAATGGTTTTATCTACTAAAAGCCTTCTTCAAAATCTTAGAGATGATGAATTCGATGATTTGGTTGCTACCGTCAAACTCTTTTGTGAATCACGCAACATTGATATCCCAAACTTGAATGCAAAATATTCTTCGAGGTATGATCCCACTCGTGATAACTTTTCAGTACTTGACCGCTATAAAGTTGATATTTTCTATCGTGCTATAGATTCTCAAATTCAAGAACTAAATCGTCGCTTTGATGAGCAAGTAATGGAATTGTTAGTTCTTAGTTCTACTTTGAATCCTAATTGTCACTCTTCAATATTCAAAATTGGTGATATTTGTCTACTTGTTGACAAATTTTATCCGGAGGACTTTACGGAGTTTGAGAAAAGTAACTTGAAATTGGAACTTCGACATTACGAGAATTGTGTTATTTCTCTTACTGAATACAAGAATTTATCATCGATTTCCGAGCTTTGTCAATGGTTGGTAGAAACAAAATGGTCTACAACATATCAGCTTGTTTATAGAATTGTGGTTCTCGTGCTTACTCTTCCCGTTTCTACCGCCACCGCAGAAAGATCATTTTCAACTATGAATATCATCAAAACTAGTATTCGTAATAAAATGGAAGCCGATTATCTTGAAGATTGTATGATGATGTGTATTGAGAAAGATATTGCTTCAAAATTTAGCACGGAAACTATCATTGATGCATTTGCGAATGCGAGCAGCAGTCGGGTTCATTTCTTTTGATTTTATCAGGTATCATGTTAGTTATTTGCAATAATTTTTGTGTTTATGCTTTGGTATTTGTTCAACAACACTTAAATGGGGTATATAGATTATGGGTGAGTATGAAAAATTATTATTTTAAGTTGCTTTTTTTTTTTGGTATATTTTGGCACCCCCATTTACACATCCTGGCTTCGCCCCGTTTACAGATCTTTTTTACAATTTCTTTTGTATATTAAGTTTTTATTATATATTTTTTTCTATCAAATTTTGGATTTAAAGTATCGATTGATATTGAGTCCATTAAAGAAATGACCATTCTACTCTTAACAATCGATGAGAAAAGTATGCTAATGTAACCTTTTTTAGTTAGTTTAGATGGGAAATTTCATCGATCGACATTGTAAATAGAAAAACATCAAATTGTAATAGATTTTACAAAATAATACAAAGTAAAAGAAAGCACAAGTATTTTAAAAAATAAAAACAGACAAGCATTGCTAGCTATTTATTAACCCAGTGTTACATATACAAATGAAATTATTGATCTATTCTAACCATACCATTACTCCATTAGTGTAGTAGTTCGTCCTTTTATTTTATTGTAACAAGCTAAGAATTTAATTTAAACCCATGAGTTTGCTTTTAAGGAGAATGTTACTTTTTCCCAACATTAACCTCAAAAAAAGCACTTATTCTCTCTCTCTCTCTCTCTCCACCCACTTCATTCATTTTCCCTCTCTACAATATACAAAAAAATCCATTTCCCCAAATCCACACAAAACCAACATGTGTTCCTTCTATTTAGCTCATCTTATATTATATTCATAATATATATATATATATATGTATAATAGTACTAATACAAAATCAATTCTTGTACAATGATGCTTACTCCCCACCATCCACCACAACTATCTTTTCTTCAACCCAACTCCACCAATTAATCCCATCCTTCAAAAATCCAATCTTTTCCCAAATAAAGTGAAACAAATAACTCTTTAAAAAAATTTCAAATCTTTAATATGTATACATGTGTAATACTTACTATTTTATAAGCAATACAAAACCAAGTCTTGTACAATGATGTCTTTTCTTTAACCCAACTCCACCCATTAATCCCTCTCTTCAAAGATTTAATCTTTTTCCCAAATAAAGTGAAGGAAAAAAAAACTCAAAATTTTTTCAAATCTTTAATATGTATGTATTTACACCATGTGTAATACTTACTATTCTATAAGCAATACAAAACCAAGTTTTGTATAATGATGTCTTTTCTTTAACCCAACTCCATCCATTAATCCCTCTCTTCAAATTTAAAGATCCAATATTTCCTCAAAAAAAGTGAAAAACAAAACTAGTAATAATTTTTCCCTACAAATCTTGAAGTTATATATATATATATTTAGCAAAAAAGAGAGTAAAAAGATGACTGAGATTGTAATCCAATCCCCATCTCACCTCCCTTCATCACCAAGATTAGCCCCAACAAACAATGGGTCACACCAAAAATCCCTTTTTAACACCCCAACAAACTTATCATCATGTTATACTACATACACAAATGATCAATATAGAGATAGAAAAAGAGAGGAGGATAATGAGCTTTCCTTATTAGCAGCTGTTTTTACTGTGTTTAGAAAGTCTTCATTTTTAATAGCTTGTAGGAGCAGTGAATGTGTTGGAGAAGGTTCTAGTATGGAGATTGGGTTTCCTACAGATGTTAGACACGTGGCACATGTCACCTTTGATAAGTTTAATGGCTTTTTGGGTTTGCCTGTTGAGTTTGAACCTGAAGTCCCTACAAAGCCTCCTAGTGCCAGGTCATACCCCTTTTCCATCTTTCTTCTATATACTATATCATTTGCATGTTTTTAGTATTCTAATGTATCCGAAAACGCTAATTTTGCTGTTTGGGAGACGGAAAACGCTAATTTTGCTATTTGGGAGACGGAAAACGCAAATCTTGGTACATGAGGGGAAGAGGGTGAAACGCTAATTTATTAAGATTTTAATTAGGATACATAGAAATTATTTTATTTTTTTATCAAAATGCGGGCTACACCGTCTCCACCCTGTTCCCTTTTTTTTTAACTAGTAGGGGCTGACATGCGGCAAACGTTATTGATTTTGATCAAAATACATAGGAATAAGTTAATTTTTCATCAATTTTTATCAAATTGAAGGTGCAAGACTGTCTCCCCTTGTTTTTTACCTGAATGTATTTTGAGATTGTTTATATATATATAGTGTAGTCATGGGCGGAAATGCTAATTTTGGTAAATGGGGGACGGAAATCGCTAATTTTGGTAAATGAGGTGATGAACACAAATTTTGAAGATTTTAATGAGAATACATAGAAAAGATTTAAATTTCCATAATTTTTTTTATTAAAACTCGGGCCGCGCAGCCTCCACCTTGTTCTTTCCAGAATGTATATATATTTTTTTAATTTGGGCTTTTTTGTGTGTAGCTGTTCTATTGTTTTTTTTCTCAATTGATTAGTACCTACTACCTTTGCACAATGATGTAGATAGTGGTATGTGTGTGCTGGGGATGTGATTTCTAATTTTAATTATTTTATATCAAATTATGTTTCTTATTGTGCCTATTTTTATTAATTCTTTTCACTCTATTGAATTGCAAAGATTATTACTCCAGATTGATGTAATATGGTATAATACGTGTATGTCTGTGGTGGGGATGTGATTTTCATCAGCTTAGGTTCTTATGGCTAATTTATTGAGATAATTTTCCCTATAGAAATGCAAAATTCAGTCATATTTCAGGACGATGTTATGTTATATTATGAATGGTTACAGGCTTATAGCTGTATTAGGATGTACTTTTTTCAGTTCATAGTTTTTTGTGATTTAATTGATTTTATGCATTTTTTTATTTAACATGTATTTGTATTTTATGGTGACGTACTTTCTGTCTTTGTTAGGCACATGTTTTTGTTCATTGGTAGGAATAAAACAGTTTAGTTCTTATTAATTAAAGAGGAAGCGTATCTCTGTCACTGAGTTGTCCAAGTTCTTATCAATTATTTTTCCAACTAATAATGCTTCTCATTAACTTTTGTAGGGCTTAATTATGTAATTAGTTTGTTATAATATAAACTGTTATTTGCCCTAAGAATTATGCAAGCTGCAGCTAAACACTAGCAGTGTTTGGAAAGTTGGTGACATAGAAAGAGTTAAGTTTATGTCACATAGAAAGAGTTAAGTTTTTTTGGTTTGCTTGGATGATGTTGTAACTGTGTGTTTCTATGGAAAATTTCGGATATAAGTCTTGTGCTCAAGACACCTAGTTTTGTTAATTAAGACCTTTAATGCTATATGAGAAGGTTTAGATTGTACTGATAATTGCGGTGAATTCACTTTGCTTGGACATTCATGTGCTTTAAAAATATTGCGTTTCGATGAATTATGTTGGTATCATCTATTTCTACAAATCGATATGCATCATGCATGAGTGTATCTACATATCGTAGCAATCCAATGATTTAACACTTCATAGGCCAAAACAGCCCATGTCATTTCTTGTCAATCAACCATTTAGCCTCATTGCTCATTATACTAGGGAACAAACATCTCATATTTTAATTGTCATCGAGTATCATTTGTAGGTATTCAAGTTGGATTTTTGTTTACATTTTATCCTTGGAAAAGGTTTTACATTTCGTCCTTGGAAAAGTCGCATATTATAATATCCTATCACTAACTTAATATTTTTTCTTGTGTAGTACAAGAGTCTTTGGAGTTTCAACAGACTCGATGCAGCTTTCATACGACTCTAGAGGAAATAGCGTGCCTACAATACTCCTTATGATGCAAAGACGTCTGTATGAGCAAGGCGGTTTGCAGGTATATGAACATAACTATGGAAAAAAAAGTGAACATAATTATGCAACTTATTCCCCTATCTGTTGCATAATGTATTCCCGTTTTATACGTAAGAAAGTGTAAAAAAAACTTGTCCATAGTTTGGTAAAATGGAGTGGATTAGTTTGCAATATTAATACGTTGGTAAAATTGGGTTGACCAAGCAACAAGTACCATTTCTCATTTTGTTGGCAATAGATGTTCACTCAGCTCTTATTTACTAGAGTTGGCTTTCCATTTTACTTTTGAAAATTTTATTATGTTTTTCAAGCATAACCAATGCAGCTCAAAGCCATCTATTGCACTACTTAAGAACTTGGTGCTAGAAAGTAATGTTTTCAAGTAAAATCAGTTTTCACATATAAAAAGGAGAAAGTTCAAGAAATTGGATTACTGTCTTTTGCCTTTTCTACCAACAATTGGATAAATTTGCTAACATGAACTGCAATTTGCAGAATACTTCATTCAACCATATATTAATAGTTACTTTTTTTTCTTGCTACAAATTGTAATTTTATCATCTTATCTGACTGCTGAAATTATAAGTTAACTTTGAAATCTGCAGGCTGAAGGGATATTTAGATTAACTGCTGGGAACAGCCAGGAAGAATATGTAAGGGAGCAATTGAATAGCGGAATAGTACCTGAAAATGTCGACGTGCACTGTTTGGCAGGTCTTATTAAGGTATGTCTGTTGTTGTTTCTTCCTTGAGCCATTACCTTCTTTATTTTGTTTCATTCCTTTTGTTACTTAGAAATTATGTCTTATACAAGGTTCTTTTCTCGTTCCGTTTTATGGAAAGGACCCACAGAATGTAATGCTGCAAAAATGGTAACTAAGACCTGAAAAAATATAGAAAAGTTCCCTTTGTAGAATCTAACTGCAGTACGAGTTTCTATTCTCTCTATGTATGTATTTGTTTTGCCCTTTTGAGTCTAAAACACCGTTGCCTGAAAATATGCCTAAACAATTCAGTATGCATAAGTATTTCATTATAATGAACGCTGCATTGGTCTTGATATATTTTCAGCTTTTAGACACAAAAGGCATGTTTTCAAACAAGGTTTCCTTATTCGGTTTTCAGGAAAACAAAAGTTCTACTCTTAGGAGAACCTAACTACAGCACCTGAGTTTCTACATTTTCAATATTTATATCAGATGATTGTTAAATTTTGTCCTTTTTGTAGTTCTCATTTTTTTTTTACCTACTTCTTGATATCATATAACAGGCTTGGTTTAGAGAACTCCCAAATGGAATACTAGACTCTGTCCCTGCCGAGGATGTAATGCAAGCTCAGTCTGAAAATGAGTGTTCTCAACTTGTAAAACGTCTTCCACAAACAGAAGCTGCTTTGTTGGATTGGGCTATTAACTTAATGGCCGATGTTTCTCAACTTGAAAGTCATAACAAAATGAATGCTCGTAATATTGCTATGGTGTTTGCGCCAAACATGACCCAGGTTAGCACAATGCGTTATACATGTTGATAAATAAAAAAAGCTGTTTTCTTGTTTTCAGACTTGCTTTTGTTGGTTCTTGAATTTGTTTTTGCATGCATATGGAAAAGACATTGTATTGTTGTTTACTGAATAGAAGCATGACTTTGGGTCGACTTTATGTTTTGTTATCAAATTTTTTTGTTTTCTGAACATTCTCCTTTTCACTAGTGTCACAAGAAAATAACACCGTTAACTTCTTCTAATTTTCTTTTCTGTTGTCGAAAAATATGAAGCCTCCGAAAATGACCTTAATATGGGTCTCTAAAATCTACTTGCGAACCTTATATCTAATATGTTCACCGCAATTTTGCATAATTCTTAAACCCAGAATAAGAAGTTTCAAAACATTACTTGTAGTGGCCCTTGAATTTTGGAACCAAAATACCTTATTTAAGATATCCTATGCACTTCTGAACTGTTGCTTTTTCCTCCTCCTCAAAGGGCGATTATACCATAGATTCCATAACTACTAGGCTGTTAAAACCAAAATATAAAAAACATTATATTTGGGAAATGCAGCCATCCATTTGAAGAGAAAAGCGAATTTTATTGATTAAATTATAATTGCAGATGGCAGATCCTTTGACGGCACTCATGTTTGCAGTCCAAGTGATGAACTTTTTGAAGACTCTAATTGAAAAAACGTTAAGAGAAAGAGTAGACTCCATACTAGAACAATCCTCTCACCCCCAAACAGGCCCTTATGACGATAATGGTCAAAACACTTATCCACAGCCATTACTCGAATCTATAGATGAGGTAAACGAAGAGGAACACAGCTTCTTAACCAACGAGCCTTCACAACGAAACCCTGAAGATGAATCTGGTAATTTTCTGATCTCTATTGAGAATATAATCCCCGAGGAAAAGGCACGTTTGATTGCCAATGAAGCTTTAATCGATATGCTTGAAGAGAGCGGCTCTAGTCGGTCAAGTAAAGGGTCTCGGCAGAAGAAGAAAAATGGGCCATCAAGCATTTCAAATTTCAAAAAAGTAACAAAAAAAGCAACTGAACAGATGGAGAAAAACAAGGGAATGAGCATAGTTAGCCGGTTACATTCGGGTACAGAGCGGGTTGAGGCTTGGCGATAAATGCCATTTGGTGTTTTGTTTCTGCTTCAATGGTGTGTGGACTTTTTTTGTTTATTCTGTAAGTTTGTGGGTGAAATATTGTTCGTTTGATCAGTTGTATCATGTATGTTAGTCTTTGTGCTTCAAGTTTAAATTCTGTCTTTTTCCTTTCTTTTCTCTTTACTTATGCAAGTCGGTTTGCCAACTAGGTAGTAACATTAGGAGACCAAACTCGATAATCATAACCTCGACAAATTTACAAATAATTCTACCCCTGAAAAACAACAGCCTCCCAGTATAACTTCAGCCTCTCTCGTGAGCAGTTTAACGTTTTTTTTTTACATCCCAACGCTCCATAGTATTACTGAATTTCATAAATCACTATCATTCTACTATCATAACTTCAAACCTCATCAAACATAAACATACTTTACAATTTTACAACAGACAATTTATTAGAACCATTGCTTTTATAGTTTGAAAATAGAGACACCAAATAAGGCTGGTTTTGAAAATATATAGACAACTTATGTAAATAACACTCAAACAAGATAGAACTGGATGATTGGATAAAACAACCAACTATGCTACTATATAACTCCATACAAACCAACTTTATGCAAAAAATCATATATAGATAGATAGAGAGAGAGAGAGAGAGAGATGGCAGCTAGTTGTTCCAATTGTTGTTTCTCTGCAACTCAATCTTCAGTTAACAAAACCATAATTTATTCAAATAAATGGAAATTAAGCTCCTTAACATCACCTTCATCTTCTCTCTCCATTTCATTCTCTTCCAAGATTTCATCCACTGTAAGTCTCTTTAGTTTTACCCTTTTTCATTTTTTCACTTCTGTCTAAATTGTTTCTTGCTTCTTAGTTATCTGTACTATATAAATTGTCCAAAAATAACACTGTAGGAAATGTTCAAGTACTTTAGGGTGGATACATTATATTACTTAGTTATCATTAAAATCTAAAAGAAGAGAAATGAAAATAACTCCAGATATAATGTAGGTTTTTCCGGAAACAATACTTGTTGCTGTAATTTATCGATTTTAGTGCTGATATTTTAACTAACCCCTTCTGTGCTATGGTTCGTTGGTCAAGACTGTTTTTTTATTCCATGATGAGTATTACCGAAGGCGCTTTGGTGCCATATTTTCCGTAATGTTGGTATTTTTGCTCTGGTTCGATGTTTGTTTGTAAACAACAGTTTACTGCTTTAACTGGAAGTTTTCCCTTTAAAAATATTTTGCAATGTATAGATCTCTAAGAAGAAATAATTGTACAAATGGAGCATAGCATCTCAAAATTGACTGAAGAGTTTAATTACAAAAGTTTAATGGGGGGACAGTATTGGGTTATTTACATAAAATTATGAAGATAAAGAATAATTAGTTTGCTTATACTGTTATGCAAATGTACTAGGACGACCTGCGAAGAAAAAAGATTTGATCTTTATTGTATTTTTCTCAGTAGAAGTTGTATTTTGGGATTGTTAACGGTCCAGCCAAACATGACTTTCTTGATGTTTGCAGACTTGGTCGGTTAGTATGTATTTAAATAGAATAGACGATGAAAATGTTTAGTGAATTAGGCGTTGCTCGCTCCTTTGTTCTGTCAAAATAGTATTTCACTCGATAGATTCAAGATTATAGTTCTAGTGTTCATTTTCTCCGGGTTTTTTTTTTTACTTTTGTAATCTCACACATCCATTTATTTTATGGTATTAAGTAAGTCTCTTTATTTAGTTCCAAGGCTCATTGATTTGATGATAAGATCAATGAGCCTTCTCTTTACTTTGTACGAAGTCTCATGATTTGAGAAAGCTTGTCAACTAGAAGATTGTAATTGTCGTGTTCATTTTCTCCGTTGCTTTTCTTATCCTCAATTATAAAAAAAGATAAGATTTTTGCTGAAACGATTCAGAGCTAGTCACTACAAAAAATTTTAAAAAAAAATCTTCGATTGACTGAATAGTTCTTCATTTTTGGCCCGCAGAGACATATATGGGGGTTGGTTAATTCTAAGAAAGCCATTCTAATTAAAAGAGATATGCGAGTGAGGGCAGAGATGTTTGGACAGCTCACTAGTGGGCTTGAAGCGGCATGGAACAAGCTCAAGGGAGAAGGTTTCTTTGCTATCTACTACTTATTGTAAACTTCAAATATACAAGACTATCACTTCCAATCTTGTAATGAAATCTTAACTCTTTCCCTTGATTGGTCTAAAACATGAATGTGGCAAATAAAAATGTCCAATTCTTGCTGATATATTTGTTCCTGCTTCATATCATAGTTTTGATTAAGTCTACGAGTTTCAGCATATTTATAAATGATGAGTCCTTTGCTCATGTGTCAAACATTGATTTGTAAGAATGCTATATATCTAATGGAAGATTTCCATGTGGAGGATATAGCCTATTAGCTATAGTAGTTTAACTTAAAACTACAATCTTGATGACGAAAAGATATTACTTTAGATAAGGTTGTAAACTGAGAACATGTTTTGTAAGGCGTTGTAGAAAGAAATGTACTGCTTTGAAGTGAATGAAGTTGCCTTTTTAGAAACTGTGTAGAGATAATTGCTCTTACCTGGCTAGAGTTTCATAATTAGCACAAAGTTCTACATGTTTTACACAGCACCTTCAATCAAATTGATTAAGTTGGTCTTATGCTGCTAAAAGGGTTATGTCATCAAATTTGTTAACTAATTTACTTTTTTATTTGTCATTCTGAATATGTTCTTTTGATGCAGAGGTCTTGACCAAAGAGAATATTGTGGAACCTATGCGAGACATTAGGAGGGCGCTTCTAGAAGCAGATGTAAGCGAATCTCTATATTAAAATTTTGAGCAATTTATCATATAAACTGACCATTTACAGTTTTCTTAATACAGGTGAGCCTTCCTGTTGTAAGAAGGTTTGTGCAAGATGTAAGTGAACAGGCTGTTGGAGTCGGCTTGATACGCGGAGTAAGGCCAGATCAGCAATTGGTTAAGGTATTGCCCATTAACTTTTAGCGAACATAATCAACCTTGATAAGGAGATAATTCTGATGGTAATATAGCATCCAAATAAGAAATACTATTATTAATTCTACTTATTATGGAACAGTAGAAAGAGTCTTGTATCTGCAATTGAGTTTTTCTTGTGATGCTTCGTGATGTGTTTTTTCCCTTTCATTGGATGAATATTCCATTGCTAGGCACTAGGATTCGAACCAAGTATAAATCACCTTTTAGGCTTTGAGCTATATCTCGACAATTACAACTGATCTATCTTGTAAGCTGCATCCGTGGTTGAAGATGCTTGCGCTATAATTCTGTTTTATGCAATGGCTTGTTAAAATATTTCTCTGTTTTCTTAACCATACTTTTAGACTCTCTTCTTTTGCTCAAAATATTGCTTAACATGCAGTCTTACACTGGAAAGTGCTTCATTTAAAACTTGTAAGTCGTGTTTTAGTATTGGAATCTGGCTTGTAAGGAACCATGGACTTTTTAGTATATGGGCAGTAGCTTTGGTGCGAGGATGCTATATTCTAGTTACTACGAATGGGGGTTTTATGATTATGAATGAATGAGTCTATCTTGATAGGTGCAGAGTTAAGGATTTTCTGAATCAATTTAACTTTATGCAGATTGTAAGCGATGAACTTGTGAAACTGATGGGAGGAGAGGTTTCTGAGCTAGCTTTTGCAAAGTCTGGCCCCACAATTATCTTATTGGCTGGTCTACAAGGTGTTGGAAAGACAACTGTTTGTGCAAAACTAGCTTTTTATCTTAAGAAACAGGTTCATCCCCCACTCTCCTCTTCTCTTTCTCTCTCTCTCTCTCTCTCTCTCTATGCATGTATTTTGTCCTTGCGTAATGTTCCTATCAGCTGTGAGGCATACTTTATATTATTTTTATAAAATTTTGACTGATGTATCCGTGTCATCAATCACAGGGAAAGAGTTGCATGTTAGTTGCAGGAGATGTCTATAGACCTGCTGCAATAGACCAGCTGGTTATTTTAGGTCAACAGGTTTGTGACATTTGTCAATATGGTCCTGCTTTTTTCTTGTCTACAATATTATAAGTCTTTTCTCCTTGAAAATTTCTTGTTCAGATATGGTGTTATAATATGTGACAAGCTTATTGGTACAGGTGGACGTGCTCGTATATACAGCTGAGACAGGGGTAAAACCGGAAGATATTGCTAGGCGAGGTCTTGAGGAAGCAAAAAAGAAGAACATTGATGTAGTCATTGTTGACACCGCTGGAAGACTTCAGGTTTTGTAATACTTAATTATCTTATGACCAAAATTATTTTAACCTAGCACATTTTTTTAAAGGGTTTATCTTCTGCTCTTCATCTTGTCATTGAGATTTTTATTTTGTTCTTCTTACTCAGATAGATAAGACTATGATGGATGAACTAAAAGCTGTTAAACGTGTTTTGAATCCTACGGAAGTTTTGCTTGTCGTAGATGCAATGACTGGGCAAGAAGCTGCAGGTAGTTAATTTACTTTTTTTGTTAATTTAATTTCCTTCCTTCGTTCTTTTTTTCCTAAGAGAAGGACTTTAGCTCGTTTTTTTAAAAGCTAACGAAACTATATTATACAATTTCTCATTATTGCACTTGTAAATCTTCAGCTTTGGTCACTGCTTTCAATCTTGAAATTGGAATAACTGGTGCTATTTTGACAAAACTTGATGGAGATTCTAGAGGTGGAGCTGCTTTGAGTGTTAAAGAGGTTGTTAGGCTTTCTTTTGTATTACCGCAACTAACTTATGCTTGTTGTATCTTTGTTCGTATTCTTACCTCCTTCTCAAATCGAAATTCCTAGCGTTCTCTACAATTTGGCACTTTTACGTTTTAGACAATGAAGCACCATTTGGAGGCATAAAACCGTAATTTTACAGAGATATGTCAGTTTAGCAGTGGTCCAACAACCTTTATCCCATCTGTTAGATTTATTAGAAGAAATGGCAAGTATATGGGAGTTATGAATTCATTAACGGTGTAGGATAAATTTCACTTCTTACATCACTGGCACAGGAATTTTTCCCCGAGATTTGGAACATCATAGTCATTGATATTGAATAGATGTAGATGCTCCTTCTATATTGCCTACCGTAGGATTTTTTGTCTTTTTAGAAAACTTCCTTTTGAAACCTACAAATGCATCTGTATATTTTTAGAGTAGACCACCTTAGCCACTAAGTAAACATTACTGATAAGGCAATGAACCATTTTTAATTGGAAAACAAAAAATTACAGGTATCAGGGAAGCCAATCAAACTTGTAGGACGTGGAGAGAGAATGGAAGATCTAGAACCGTTTTACCCAGAACGTATGGCAGGTCGAATCTTAGGAATGGGTGATGTTCTCTCATTTGTCGAAAAGGCACAAGAAGTTGTAAGTTTTCATTCTTTAGAAACTACTTGTTCTTCCAAAACCTTTTAATTGATGTTGCCTTTCTTTTAAAAAAACCCGGTGATTAGATGAAACAAGAAGATGCCGAAGACTTACAGAAAAAGATTATGAGCGCAAAATTCGACTTTAACGACTTTCTAAAGCAAACGCGCGCTGTTGCTCAAATGGGTTCTATGAGTCGTGTAATTGGAATGATTCCGGGCATGGGAAAGGTATGCATTTAAACTTGTATCCTCTCTCTCTTCTTTATGTGTGTGTGTGTGACTGTGGTCTTATTGGGTTGCAGCTCGTAACCTCAGTTTTTCTAATAACTTGGACTTCATTTGATCTACCATCGTAAGAAACTGATTTTGTTTTGTTTTTGACCTACTAAAACTAGAAGCTTCAAGCATGACGAACCCATCTTTTTTCTGATCTCAAAAAATCTGGCTTCTTTGCTTCAGTGCTGCAATTAAACAAGCTTAAAGTTTATTTTTAAATAGACACTTTGATTAAACTACTTAAACTGGAGCAGGTTACTCCTGCACAAATTCGCGAGGCAGAGAAAAGCTTGAAGATAATGGAAGCGATGATCGAGGCAATGACTCCAGGTTATCTTTTTCCAACCGCTATGAACTTACTATTAAAAATATAAAAGGAAAGCAAAATACAAAACAAAATAATTGGAAGTGTTACTCAAAACAGAAAACAAATTGAAGTTTTCCTTCTGCTGGAGGTCTCTTAACGATCATTGTTAGAAATCGACAGCCCAATTTTGAATTTTACTTCTCTTTTTTTTCTTGTCTTTACATCATATTTTACGATTTCTAAGGATATTGTTGGATGTTGTTAGTCCTTTCCCATTTGACTAGTGTTTCTCTATCATGTTGATTCAGAAATGAAATAAGTTCTCACTTGGTACCCAAACTATAACGATACCAAAGTCCCACTGTAGTGATTGGCGCTGTGTACAATATAGGCATTCCAGATATTGTACTGTGATTCCTGATTGGTAATTTTATGGTGTAGAGTCAAAGTAACACAGGTAGATGTTTAAACTTGTACACCAGCTGCAAAGTACACAGTGTGTGTGTGTGTGTGTACGGTTCTGTTTGTTTTGATTCCTCACTTTAATGAAAACCTAAACCATTTCTAACTTCTTTTGTCCAGAGGAAAGGGAGAAACCAGAGCTGCTGGCAGAATCCCCTGTGAGGAGAAAAAGAATTGCACAAGAATCTGGTAGAACGGAACAGCAGGTAGGTTATGTTTCAGAGAAAATTTGCAGCTTCAGTAATTATTTTTCTTTATAATCTGTGTGATTACTATATATATTATGTTATATTTTTGTGATTTTAGGTAAGCCAACTTGTTGCTCAAATTTTCCAAATGCGTGCACGTATGAAGAATCTGATGGGTGTAATGGAGGGTGGGTCAATTCCTGCTCTGAACAATCTTGAAGCAGCTCTTAAAAATGAACAGAAGGTGAGTCCTTTCTCTATATCACGTTCAATATGCGTGTTTTCATTACTCAGTTCGATGTTTCCAAATGGATATGTGCCCTTAGTCTATTTGCATCCAACATTTATCGATTTTTTTTATCCAAAAGACAGATGTTTGAACATGACCTGACACTTTAGACGAGAAAAAATACACAGAAATGATGGGTTTGGTTTTTACTACTTCTATCACATGCTCCATTATCTTGATTTAGTACAGACTATTAAGTGCTTGATTAACAGTATATTTCATTCCTTAAATAGAAATGTATTCTGAATATGGGAAGAAATTATTTCGCTTCTACTTTATGCTAGAGCGCAAGATTTTACCGACTGAAAGCTAGAAAAATGAAGTTTTTTGCATGAATTAGGCTTCATGGTTATTAGCTCAGTTCTCAAAATGAAAATTTGATTACTTCTATTGCTAGGCTCCTCCTGGTACTGCACGGAGGAAGAGGAGGTCGGAATCACGAAAACAGTTTGCAGATTCCACGTCACGGCCGAGTCCTCGTGGCTTCGGTTCTGGAAACTGATGACAGAATTTCCAGTCGATACTATATTTTATGCTAAAAAAGCATCTTAATTTTCAACTCTGAATTGTATGATGTATCGCTTCAATAGCAAGCATGGGGATCTCCAAATATTTCCTCCAATGAGTGTTAGGCGTAATTTTTGCTGTATGTATGACCTTAGATATGGATAGGATAAATGATTATTTTTTGTATCTCTATGTTCCACATTTTGTTTGCTTGATTATATGTTTATTTTAATATAGCGAAAATTGTTCTTATTTAAGCCTTGGTGCGAGGCATGCTCACTCTGAACTCCTGTTTTGGCATGCAATTTAACATGATTGGTGTAAGCAGCTCTTGAGATCTTTTATGGGAAAAAGAAACCTGGAATCTGATTTTCTGGGAAATTTTCAATGATTTACTTACAGAAATAAGGCAAAAGAGAAATGAAATACAAGAAACGTGAAACATAACTAGTTTCCCACCATGTCAAAATATGGTGTTTAATACCAACTCATGGTAATTTGCTTTGTGATATTTGACTATTTTTTCCATTAAAAAAGCTTACAATGACAACAATTACCGTATTGAGTTGAATACTTCAGTAGAAAGTTCCCACTTTCCTAACTCGAATGTACATATCCTCTACACAAAACTGGGGCAAAAAAATCGACACCAACTGTGAATGCAAAAGATTATACACCAGTGTTATAAAAAAAGTGCATTCTTTCTATCATAGTAACGGAATTCAAGATTTGATAGGTAGTTAAGGATGAGGCTATCAAAGTTTAACACAGTTTTTCAGTTTTTCAAAATTTACTAAAAATGGAAATAAGAAAGATAATGTTTCGGGAAAAATGCTATTTTGGTACCCAACGTATCAGATTTTACCAATTTGGTACCCAACGTACCATGTTTTCTAATATGGTACCCAACGTAACTAGTTTCTCTCCAATAAGGGACCAATCCCACTTCAGGTCACCGAAGACTGTTCACGTGACACCACGTGATAGGCTTAGGTCTGAGATAGGAGGGCAATTTTGTCATTTCAGTTTTATATAGTTTTTAATTTATTTTTTATATAACTTATAAGTTATAAAAATGGGAATATGAAACATTTGGCGCTTTTTCCTTTGGACAACACAGACTCTCTCTCTCTCCCCTAAAAAAAATGCACCCAAAATTCTAGGGTTTCTGATCATACTCAATCAATCATAGTTGCTGGCAAAATTATTGAAGATACGCATTATGGTGTGGGTAATACGCAGAAACGAGGCTCTCGTCCCAAGTTACGGTGAGTCCACTACCATTTGTTAAAATTTGAAATTCTATTATCAATTTTGGTTGTGAATTAATGTTTTTATAGAAACTATTTATTTTAATTAGAGTTTCGATTGATATTTGGGGATTTTTTTGTACAAACTAATAGAAAACAATGCATAAAATTGCAGATAATATTGTATAAAGTTAATAGAAAACATTGCATAAGATTGGAGATAAAATTGATAGAAAATATTGTATGAAATTAGTATCTTGTAAGTTAACTGCTTATTCAACTTTTAAAACCTGTAATACCTTTCTTTTGGCAGCTGCGAATACAAGTTTATTCTCAATAGACTTTCACCATGGGGGTAATTTTGTTTATGATGGAGAAAATATTTGTGGTTATGAGGGTGGGGAAAAGATTTTTGTTGATTATTGTAACCCAAAAAGGTTGTCTTTAAAGTCATTAGAAGCTATTGCTGCTCAATTAGTATGGCTCGATGTTAGAAAATTTGCTTTTAAGAGAGCTGGTTCAGAATTTGAGAATAATTTGATTCAGATTAAGGTTGATATTGATGTTGTGAACCTAGGCAAGTTTATAAATAGTGATAAGTGTGTTCAAGTGTATGCTGAATGTTGTGAAGATGAATTTGGAGCTAGTGATACTAGTGATGACAGTGATGAAGAACAACATGTAGATGATGGTGATATTGGAAAATTTTCAATCTTGGAAGGTAGTGATGATGAGGGTAATGATGATGATGGTCTTGTTGACCTACATGTACTTTTCCAAACAGATTTACCTTCAAGTTCAAGTAGGCCTTCAAGTTCAAGTAAGCCTAATTTTGTGCCAAATGTAACAAATCCTCATCCAAACATAGTGTTCAATGAAGAAATATTGAATGAGGGTTGTGTAGATTCTGATTACTTTGAGAGTGATAAAGAAAGTGATGAAGAACATGTGGACAGTTCTTTAGTATTTGGTGAAGCAGATTTGGACAATGTGAATTTCAAGTTAGGAATGAAATTTCCCACTCCAGACCACTTTAGAGAGGCCGTAAAAATGTACTCTTTTCAGAATGAGAAAAACTGTAAACTTGTAAAGAACTCAGCAAAGAAATTTATTGTTAGGTGTTTTAATGGGACCAACAAAGAAGATGGAATGACATCAAGTGTAAATGGTACTTGTATGCAGCTGCAGTGAGAGATGAAGTGACAATAGAAGTGAGAACAATTGTTGAAACACACAACTGTCCTAGGACATAAGACATAAGTGCTTGTAAGCCATTGTTCATTGCTAAGAGGTACATGAAAAAGATTAGAGTTAACCCTAAATGGAATGTTCAAGCCTTCAGGCAACAAGTACATATGGATTTATAATGCAAAGTAACCATGTCAACAGCCTACAAAGCTATAAGAAAAGCTAAAACAAGACTGCAATGAACTAATGGTGAGCAATATTTGGTTCTATGGGATTATATAGAAGAGATGAAAAGATCAAATCCAGGGACTACAATAGTTATGAAAGTCTCACATAGACCAGTAAATGATTTTGCTATTTTTAGGAGGATTTACATATGTTGGGGCTCTTTGAAAAGAGGGTTTAAGGAGGGTTGTAGGCCTTTGATAGGCTTGGATGGTTGCCATTTGAGTGGGCCACACAAGGGAGTTTTGCTTAGTGCAGTAGCCATTGACCCAAATAATTGTTGCTACCCATTCTGTTATGCTATTGTGGACATAGAGAATTACAGAACATGGAAATGGTTTCTAAAATTGTTGGTTAGTGACCTTGAGATAGATATTCCAGAGAATTATAGTATCATATCTGACAAACAAAAGGTACACTATAACTTTTCCCAACTATAATTCTAGTATATTTAGTATTCAATGGTATTCTATGTTTTTGATCAAAACATTTGTATTATGTATGTTTTATTGCAGGGGTTGATCAAAGTAGTAGCTAAGTTATTCCCTGGCATTGAGCACATGTATTGTCTACGTCATTTGTATAACAACTTCAATCAAAAACACAAAGGAGTGGCCTTGAAACAAATGCTAGAAAAGGCTGCAAGAGCTACAACCATCCCTTATTTTGAG
Organism: Primula vulgaris; assembly: GCA_963920805.1. Classification (NCBI taxonomy): domain Eukaryota; kingdom Viridiplantae; phylum Streptophyta; class Magnoliopsida; order Ericales; family Primulaceae; genus Primula; species Primula vulgaris. Next base: position 38,933,825 of record OY987213.1, read on the forward strand.
GCAGCATTAGAAGAAATGAAGAATTTGGATGAAGAAGCGTACATTTGGCTTGCAAATAAACCTGGTAAAAACTGGTCAAGGTCTCACTTTTTCATTGATACTAAGTCTCCTTTATTACTCAATAACTTATGTGAAAGTTTTAACTCTTGTATAAGACAATTTAGAGTGAAACCCATACTTACAATGCTTGAGTTAATAAGGTTGAAGCTGATGGATCAAGTGATGAGAAAAACTTACAGTAGAGAGGGTAACCACTATGGATATTTGTCCAAAAATAAGAAAGAGATTGGATTTTTTAAAACAAATCTCGCACTTATGGGAAGCAAAATTTAATGGTGATGATGAATTTGAACTATTTGGGCCTAATAATAAGAGTGTTATGGTGAATTTAGAGCAAAGAACCTGTGGTTCTAATGGGTGGCAACTCACTGGAATTCCATGTGTACATGGAATTGCTTGCTTATATCACCAAGGTAAAGAGCCAGAAGATTATGTGCACAACTGCTATAGTATTAGCACATACAAGAGATTGTACTCTAATGTCATGAAACCCATGAATGGTAAGGATTTATGGCCTAAGAGCAAAGAGCATCCAATACTTCTACCACCACCTGTAAAAGAGGTAAAAGGTGGGAGGCCTGCTAGGATTAGAAGAAGGGGACCAAATGAGTCAAAACAATCTAAAATAAGCAGTAATGGTCTTGTTATGAATTGTAGAAATTGTGAAAAACCAGGACATAATTCTAGAACTTGTGGCAGGCCACCAAAGGTAAGAGTGCAGGGTAAGAGAATTAGAAAAAGAAAAGAAAAAGAACCTGTACAGCTTGTAGATGAGACTGACACTAGTGGAGATGATGGAGATAATGAGGCAGAGGTTGTGGTGTGTGAGAGAGATGAGCAGTATGTGCCAATTGTGAGTGAGCCAACTGTTAGTGAGCCAGTGTTTAATGAGCCAGTGTTTAATGAGCCAATTTTTAATGAGCCAGTTCTGAGTGACCCAATGTTTAATGAACCAGTGTTTAATGAGACAGTTCTGAGTGAGGTATTTGTGAGTGAACCAATGATCAATGAAATTGTTAGTGAGGTAAACCACAATGAAGATCTGGAAGAAGAAAGGCTTTGGGCTGAAATTGATAAGGAACTTGCTGCTGAGAATTGTATGTCATCAAGTCAACCACAGACAATCATTCAACATGACCCAATTCCAAAGGCCAACAAATTGTATTCTTCTCAAAAAGTTGGCACTAAGTCCAAGCTAACACCCAAAAAACCAGTAAGAAATAATATTTTCCTATTTTTTAACTAATATATACTAGCACACATTTTTATGTGGTAATTATTTAAATATACTTGTTATACAGATTAGAAGGAGTAACATGATACTAAATTCTCCTAAAAAAGGGCCTGTCATAGTTGATTATCAAGATTTATCCACTGAAAATGAACCTCAAACAATGCATGCTGGAATCTTGAAAAGGCCAAAACAAGGTGCCATTAATCTGCCTAAAGGTCACATACAAAAGGGGGGGAAGAGATATTTGACACCACAAGCACTCTTAGCTGATATGGAGCATAAAAAGAAGGCAAAAATGGCAAAGAAAGATGGTCCTTCTAGTGTTTGATACCAAGTGTCTGGATATCAAGTGTTTTGTTAATATTACTTTTGGTTAAGTTATGACTGTAATTTTGGTGGTGTAATGACTGTAATTTTGGTTAAGTTATGACTGTAATTTTGGTGGTGTAATGACTGTAATGTTGGTATTGTAATGACTAAAATTTGGTATTGTAATGACAGTTAATTTGGTAATGAAATGGCTGTTATTTTTGTGTTTTGGTGAAATTTTTAGTGCTAATTTGATGAAGCTATTACTGTTAATTTGATATTGTAATGACAGATAATATTTCTTTTCTCTTGTACTTGTCTCATTTTGTGGTAATATTTCAGTTTTTTCTTATCAGTGAAAATTTTGATCAGAATTTTTTCCTATTGTATTTTCAGGTACCAATGAAGACCAATGTGAACCAAATTTCATCACTGCAACTCATTACAGGTACCAAACTTTGATAAGAAAAAAATTCTGAACCAAATTTTGATCAGAAATTTTTTCCTATTGTATTTTCAGGTACCAATGAAGACCAATGTGAACCAAATTTCATCACTGCAACTCATTACAGGTACCAAACTTTGATAAGAAAAAAATTCTGAACCAAATTTTGATCAAAAACTTTTTCCTATTGTATTTTCAGGTACCAATGAAGACCAATGTGAACCAAATTTCATCACTGCAACTCATTACAAGTACCAAACTTTGATAGGAAAAAAATTCTGAACCAAATTTTGATCAGAATTTTTTTCCTAGTGTATTTTCAGGTACTAATGAAGACCAATGTGAACCAAATGTGAACCAAATTTTCAGAATAGTCAGAATAATTATAAACCATCAACTGTAATTAATCATAAAAGAGTTCAAGTTGATATTAAAAACACATCACATCATTACAACATTACAACATTACAACTAGCTCATCCAACCCACTTAATTTAGCTCACCTTCACCATTAAGTAAGAAAACAGAAACAAAAATTACAAACAAGATTAGGCTTAGCAACACATAGCTAACTGGTTTTTGCTTCTCTTTCATAGCAGACTCTTTTTCAACCTCCAATGTCTTAATGTATTCTTTTATCTCTTGTATCTTCTCTTCAAGTGACTCATTATAGGCCTGCAGTTTCTTATTATCTTCTTCAACTTTAGCTTTGTTGCGCAACAAACCAGGTATGGTGGCCAAAGCTCTATCACACATAGGGGGGTCAAACCAACTAAAAAATTTACATTTTCCACTTTTACAGTCAAGAAACCTTCTTCCTGGATTTGTTTTGGTCCATGAAGTCGTCATTTTTGGTTGGTTTCCACAGTAGCACAGACAATCCATGGAGTTTTAGAGAGAGAGCAGGAGTGAGGAGTAGCTGTGTGTGTGTGTTTGATAAAGTTGCTGTGATATCTGTAAAAGTAAAAAAGATAATGGAGGGAAAGTTCAATGACATTTTGGAGGGAAAACTAAAGGGTAAAATAGTAAAATAGCATTTATGACCAGTCTCCGGTGACCTGAAGTGGGATTGGTCCCTTGATTGGAGAGAAACTAGTTACGTTGGGTACCATATTAGAAAACGTGGTACGTTGGGTACCAAATTGGTAAAAGCTGATACATTGAGTACCAAAATAGCATTTTTCCCATAATGTTTATATATTCTATTTCATACTACTTGTTTCTCATGTTTATTTAGAAACTGCATACATTTTCAATCCATTTATGTCATGTCCCGAATTTACAGAAACCCGGGGATGCGATAAAAAAATAAATAAAGGAAAATAACCACAGAACAGATAACCTTCAAATCATACCCTTTTCACTTATATATTACACAAACACTGTTCGAAAACATCTACTGTATATACAAAACAATACTAACTTGGCCTTGAGTACCTACTACACGTGCACATCAAATCGTTCCAGCCTCAAGTTCTACTAGAACACTCAAGCAGGCCTCGATCCTATACATCAGTGCCTCTGCCTAAAATAACATAAGTAAACAGAAACGAGAAACAGAACAAAGAGTGAGTCAACTAAATTCATCACATATACGTCTACAAACTACAAATAATAATGCAAATGTATATGTATTTTGATTCTTTTAATATTAGTGTTTCATCCTGTTATATCTCTTTTGCTACACCTCTACCACACCTCATCTACAAATACCAAGTAGCGTGACTCCACACATGACCCAAAAGTGTATGACTCAAATGTGTATAAAGTCGGATTCACAAATATAGTATCGGATCACTCCTCAGATCCACGTATAGAATCAACTCCTCATGAGACTATACGCCGGCTATTGCCATATTTTCCGTAAGCACCAGGCCCGTCGGAACCCCTGTGGCACGTGAACCCTAAACCAAATAAAAGACCGACAAAGTCGGATTCACAAATAAAGTGCCGGATCACTCCTCAGATCCACGTATAGAGTCAACTCCTCATGAAACCATACGCAACACATGAATCCTAAAAGAACTTTAAAAACGCCGACGACAACAAACGACTCACAAAAACATCACACCTCTCATCGATTATATAACCTCATTATTCAACTTTATTCATTAGTTATATGATAAACATTTATAACACTTAATGAAAAGCTACTGTACAACCACAACATTGCTACTACAACATTGATAATCAACCAGTTCGCAACTACAACCACAGCAAAAACATAAATTGCTACTATAAACAGCATAAACAAAAGGAAGCAGGGAGGCGATTCCCGCATCGAATCAACATAAAAGACTCCCATATCAGTACCCAAACTGTACCTCGTTTAAGTTACTGTACAGCCAGATACAACTATATAATCTCAACCACGAAATATTAATTCTACTATAAATAACAAACACAAAAGACTGCATTTAAGTACCAAAAATGGTACCTTGATAAGTCAACTATATAACTTCAACCCCAAGTAAAACATACTACTACAAGTAATCATATAAAAAACAACATGAAAGCGATTCCAGCAAAATACACCTAAAAGACTCCCCTTTTAAGTACCAAAAATGGTACTTGATTGACGCTAAGAAAGGTTGAGCAGATGGACAGTGTTGAATATGCAATGACAAGGCAAGAAACTACTCCATTTGCCTCAAATTTCAGCTTAAAACCCGCGAGGCATAACTAAAAGAACCTCAAAATACTCTCCTCTACGATAGCCGTCTAACGGAAAAGACGGATTGAAAAACGAATAATCGATCCGAGAGAAATCAGGGTTTAACGGAAAAGACGGATTGAAAAACGGATAATCGATCCGAGAGAAATCAGGGTTTAATGTGACTGGGGTGTTTAGGATTATCTTTTTCTCTCTCTCTGAATATCACCGAGTGTATATGTATGTTTATATATGCTCTTTTTTTAATGTAGCAGATAGATATGTATGTAAATAATGTATGATAAGAGATAAAAAGGTGGGATATAAAAACCAAGTGAGGGTCCCACCGGTTTCTTAATACTTAAGAACTCTTATATATATATCACTTCCTTTATTTATTTTTGACTATGAGACAAGAAAAAAAAAACATGTATAATATAAATTTATAGATATATGTATTTTATTCTGGGGTATTACACTTTCCCCTACTTAGAAAATTTTCGCCCTCGAAAATAAACACGCGTACCATCACACATCACACGTAGCATACCTATTCCACATCAAAGATAGTGTAGGCATAGAATAGAATCTCATAACAGACAATGCAGAATGACAAGCTTTCCTCTCCTTTTTAAGGTGGTTTTTTTTCGTGCTAATGTTTGCACAATATGCATAAAAAAAGTTAACAAAATTTCAGTTAAATCAAGCATCATACAGATTATACGCACGCCCTTGCGAAAACCGACTTTATGAAGCACCACCACAACCCTTACAATGATTGCCACCTCGTGACTGTACCCCTACCGCGAAGACGATTAGACCAACTAATAGACGAATTAGATATGCAAGAAAAGTATATAACTCTTGAACATCATCACAACTTTCAAACAACAAACTCCTTTACTTCACGGGACAACAAACACTTAATGAGATATACCAATATACCAACTTGATCATTACACAAACAAGTTTTCAAGGTGACAACAAAACCAAAAGATACAAAGCTCATGTTAACAACGACCATGATCACACAATCATTTATAATCTCATGAAAGTTATATATTTTTTTCAGGATCAAACAAACCAGCATAAGAAAACGATAATCGGAGTAATAACAAAGTTTAGATGTTAGCTGTTCAACAAATTACCATGACACAAAAAGATCTTAATGCATTTCTTCTTCTTCTTGTTTTTTTTTTTCTTTCAAAGAACACAAGGTCAATTACTTGTTCAAAAAAAAAAAAAAAAAAAAAAGTATACCCTTTCATTTATATGCTTCCATCGCCTTGGAAGAAAAATACTGAGTTTTGTTTTAAGCAACTACATAAAGTAATTATCGTTATCTCATTAAAAATAGAATTTGTGAACTGCACATAAGGTACCCTCAACAAGAAAATCCTCCATCAACCGTTTTAAGCAATATTCCAATTAATCTAACAACTAACTGCGCTCAATTGCACAAGTTAAATACTTATCCCCTTTTTTTATGTTAATTACAGAAATTAACAAATAACCAAGCTTTCAACCAGGCCTGATATCAGTTTATAACTTCATTAATACTCCGTAAACACACAAAATAAAGTATCATACTTCTATCATATTGCTACTATTTTAAATATATTCACTGGAAATCTTTTAACCACCTACATTGTCTCATTGGAATATACATAGCCAAAAGGTTTACTCACGTTCGTCTTGAGGAAGGTGAAGCTCCAGGAATAGCTCAATGCAATTTGAGTCAGCACCCATGCCACCACTACTTATTCTCATGATCACCAACCATCTATACCAGCTTAGCTTCGACGACTTAAATCGGTGGCCGCCAATTAAATGTCATGTTAACCGTGAAATAGGAAAAGTTGGGGCATTGAAGATTAAGGCGGAAATAAAATAACAATTGAAGTACAAAAAACTTACCCATCATATTCTTCAGCTACCAAAATTTGATATAATAAATGTTCATTCGAAAACAAAAACAAAAAAGCACTCCTAAATAATTGTTCATCTACCACCTCAATAAACATACAAAACCACACATAATACATCAAAATTAGAAACCAACAGTTCTTCATTTGGCACCAATACCTCGATTTTGTATATGAATCATTGTGTACGAGTATTCTATAATATTCACTCTTCCTCGTAACCACGTAAAACAGTTAAAAACAACCTGTATCACCGCTACTAGCCAAAATATACATAATTTATCTATAAATCTTTTTCTTGAAGTTGGCAACTCTTCATATCATGGATTTTCAAGCGTCATCTCATGTTCCAAATATGCAAAACATGTCAAGTCCAGCTTAAAAAAAATTTAACTTGATGTCATGCATCAATTAATTTCACTCGCTCTTCCTTCTGTAATCAAACGGGCGTCCCCGTTTGTTTTCAAAAGGCCTAACAAATTGTAACCTTGCAAGTAAAAGCAAATGAAACACATACATATGTCCAATATAATTCAACCTCCGATCCTCATAATATATGGGTATCCAATACAATAAAAAATATATTACAGAAACACCATACTAAGGAAACAAATAACTTTAAGGATGGTACATAAACAACAGTCATAATTTTACTACATATACAGAAAATATAACAAGCGTTAGCACGTGTATATTGGCTTAAAAGCACCCCGTTTTAATACATGGCCCACCTCTTCTCTAGGCACATCCCCCTTGTATTCCGCCTCTCAATCATCGCAATACCTCTTATCAGAAGACCCGGACCACTCTCTACTCTATCTTTCTCTAGAGGAGTGATATCAGTGCAAGACACCAAACGTTGGATCAAAACTGTTCGTATTCTTGAACTCAATCCTAGCTGACCCTCACCTCCATTGCCCTCCAACCCCACACTTGTCATGTATCTACTAAAGTATTCCGACCACCACCAACAACTGTGGAAATTCAAATTCCCGGGTTCGGTGTCGCAAGACAGCGCAATGCAGACAGGCTTTCTTCACTACATGATGAATTTTTCATGGCTTGTTTAGTTGGCGATATACGCCTATGTTTAGCACCTCCTTCAACGCCTCCAGAATGGGAGTTGACTTAATAAAAAGTCTAAAAGACTAAAGCATTAAGCAGATACCAATAACAAATCAAAAGCTTTCTTAAAACTACTGTTTGCTCCAGAAAGAATAGATGGAAAATCATCTATCTCTTAGTCAAACAATCACAACATACATATAAATAAAAGCACTTCGAACTTCACAAACTTATCAAAACCACAATTTCATCATTTATAAAACGCTAACAATCTTCTTCCTTCCTTTGCTTTATATTAACTCGCTCACAAACATCGATGGCCAGCCAATGCCTGATACGTATGTCAATTTTAAAAGCAAAACAAAAGTACCATTTTTTTTCAGAATCTATTCATGACTAACTTACAATCAACTGTTTTTTTTTTTGGAAGCTGCTTATGTAAAACAACAATTATCAACTACATATAACAGAAAGAAAAATGTCATTTGCATCATCGTCATCTTGACAACATTGCTCCCAACTGTATCACCGTGAGAATATTTTTCTTAAAAATAAAATAAAATAAATAAAATAAAAATACAACACCCGACGACGCACACACAAGAATAACTCCCTGAAACTAAGCAACATCAAAATACTAAGAAAATACGTTTTTCAAGTCAAGGTAACATCAATTAGTTATGACGGAGGTATCAGTAAACTATATTCTAATTACATTACCCACTGCCATGATAGAACACATCGGAAAGAATTGAAAACGACACAACACTAACATGTGTATACAGAATTAACAACTCAAAATATTAATAAATTAAATTATCGAAAGCAACCACTGCATAACATAGTTTCATCAATAAAATCACCCTAATCATTAATCACTATGGAGACACCATGGCTGCTACAAATATTCTTTTGAGAAAACAAAATTGAGGATGAGAACACTATTAATTCACATACTAATTGTCTTGACTACAATTTAGATACTTGATACTTCACCCCATTACTTGTCGACGTCCGACACATATAATGTGATAAAAATCAGTACTAAAAACTAGAGTGTGTCCACCAAACAGATTTAAATACCGTGAGACCTACAACATATTTCTCTAAATATTAATATAAAATATCATGATAAATAGTACTTATAAAAGTATAAAACTAAAAAAACTAGGGGTGGAATCGAGTCGGGTTCCGACCCGAAACACTCATGCCTGAATCCCGACCCGATAAGATTCGGAAAGTGATTTTTTCTCCCGATTCCGACCCGTAATATGTCGGGTCCCGACGGGTATCCGATCCCGAAAGTTTCGGGTTGGGAGAATACCCGACAAGATCGAGGCGGATTTTTTTCGGGTCAGGGTTCTTTCGGGTCAAGAACGGATCGGGCTTTGGGATTGGTCGGGGAGCGGGATTTTTCCCCACTAAAAAAAACCATCATCACAATTCACAACAAATCAAATTTCCGTATCTTTCTATAAACCCCCCTCAAATTCAAATCATAACACAAAGCCCCAAAAAATCCCCCACAAAAATGTCAATTTCTCTCTTAAAAAACAATACTAAAAAAATGCCACTTTCTCTCCTCCTCAACCCCTCTCTCCCTCTCCTCCTTCACACCCAAACCCCCACTTCCAAAACCCCAAACCCTAGTTTTCTCCCTCTAACCCCGACCCCGAACAATCCCCCCTCCCTCTCCTCTTTCGTTCTCCCCCACTGGCGCCCGGTCCTCTCGGGATGGGCATGCAGCGGCGTCTCCGCCTTCTCCCTCTCCCTTTTAGTCCCCCGCCTTGGCACCATCTCCTCCCTCATCTCCTCCTCCCCCGACCCCCGCCTCGTAGCGAACCAGGCTGCTTTCATCGCTGCGCTGGTGGCGGTGAGGATGGCGGCGATGTACCTCCAGCAGGCAATGCTGTGGGAGGCTGCGCTGAAGTCTGTTTACGGTGTTAGGGTTTGTGTTTTCGAGAAGGTTTTGGCGAGGGATTTGGGGTTTTTTGAGGGGGGAAAAGGGGCTTCGAGCGGTGACATGGCGTATAGGATTACTGCCGAGGGTGATGACGTGGCGGATACCGTCTACGCCCTGCTCAATGTGAGATTATGTCATTGTTTGGCTACAGTTTTTTTTTACTTTGTTTTTTTAGCTTTTGGGTGTTTGGCATTGTTAGCTTTTTTAGCTTTTCAGAAAGCTAGCTTTTGGGTGAAAAAAACTCAAAAGCATAGAAGCTGCGAAGATGGGGATTTTTTTTATTGAATATATGTGAGATTGCGTATCTATATTTGTGTATATAAATGAGATTATGTATCATCGCCGCCTTGCTGGCGGTGAGGATGGCGGCAATGTACCTGTATCATGCAATGCTGTGGGAGGCTGCGCTGAAGTCTGTTTACCGTGTTAGAATTTGTGTTTTCGAGAAGGTTTTGGCGAGGGATGTGGGGTTTTTTGAGGGGGGAAAAGGGGCCTCGAGCGGTGACATGGCGTATAGGATTACTGCCGAGGGGGATGATGTGGCGGATACCGTGTATGCTTTGCTCAATGTGAGCTTTTTTCTTGTTTTTTAAGCTTTTTTTGATTAAAAGAACATATGGGTGTTTGGCATGTTAGCGTTTTTAGCTTTTCAGAAGCTAGATTTTGGGTCAAATTAGCTCGAAAGCTAAAAGGCAAGAAATTTGGGGATTTTTTTGATCACTATGTATGTGTGTATATAACTGTTATCCAATTGGAATTTGGATATATATATTGCTGGTAAGTACATTATTTAATTATTATGTACTTAGGACCTATTGGCAATTTTTTTTATTATGTTGAATTTTTATCCAAGATTACTCGATGTGAGCTTATGTATATCTCTCTGCATGTGTGTATGCATAACTGCTACGGAGTTACTCCATCTATTCCTGAATAACACTTGCTCCACCCCGTAAAAATAGTTGTATTTGTTTTTTTACTCCGTTTCAAAATAATAGTCCAATTTGTTATTTTTAAAGTTTTAGTTCCTCATATATCCCTAATTAATTAATGCACATTGTTCTTTGCAAATCATGACAGTCATTATGTTAAAAGTATATTTGATGATTATTAAAGTAGAGAGTGTCTTGTAATTTCATTTATCAGTACGATATATTAATTCTTGTTAAAAAGGCAGCTCAAGCTCTATATCAATATATCTATTCTTGCAGACTAAGACGACAGAATTTTTTATCCTCGAGAAACTAAAATGCATTGGCCTTTTATTATATCTGAAAGTTTACGTGGTTGGTGGTTGTAGTTTTGTTTTCCAATTTTATACGTATTTTCCCTGTGTTATGATCATTGCTATCCTTTCAGCAACCAGTATTGATTGCTTTAAAGGCAATATGTTTTACGTTTGCTCTTTTGATTCATTTACATATCAACTAATTTTTTCCCGTTTTGGTAGACAATTGTTCCTAGTATTCTGCAGCTATCGGCAATGGGAACTCGAATGTTAAGTATAAGCCCAGTTCTCTCATTAATTACTGTATTGGTGAGGACGAAATCTCTCTCTGTCTACATAATATACATGAGTTAATTTCCTTCAATATTTAGTTATGGTCATGTACTTTTCCTAAGGTGATTTACATTTTTGAAGGTTATCCCGTTGGTGGCATACATCACTGTGTTTCTTGGTGAAAAGCTTCGTAAGATATCGAAGAATGCTAGTGTTAGAATTGCTGCTTTGTCGGCCTACTTGAACGAGGTAGGCTTCTTTACTTGTGTGATTGAACTAATTTACTAATTTATATCCTTTCTTTATGCATATGTTCTTTATGGGGTTTCCAGTATTGCTTGAAAAAGATCGAGTTGGAACACGAAGACATGCAGTGTTTTCTATAAATGATTATCATCATTAGGTTCCTCTTTGTTTTTTATTTTTATTTTTAAAATGATCTCTTAAAGGTAGTTTATGAAAAATAGGCTTGGGATAAACGGTCTTAGAAAGTAATTTAACATCGTGTAACTACTTCGATATCATGTTCTCTTTCACTTGTTTCATTGGGTTGCTACGAAATGAAAACCTAAATAACTCAATGGAAGGTGAGTTGTTATAATGTTGTCGATATGCTTCTGTTATTGTAACTGGAACTATGTTGACCACAATGTGGATAAACTTTGCATGCTAGGGCACTTGTTCCGTTTCACCTCCAGCTGATTAGTCAGAATTTTACAAACCTTTTGTGATTTACATACGGTTACCAAAATAACTTGACAAAAAAAAAATACTTCCTCCGTTCCCATTTAATTGTCCACTACGAAATTACGTGCAATTTTGACCGGCTTATAACTTGTATCAAAATTGTCGAGGTGAATTTTTTTAAAATCTAATCATAAAGTTTAACATTTGAACTATATGATCAACTTTTGAAAATTTTAATTCTGACAATTTCGATACAGGTTCTTGGCCGGTCAAAATTGCACGTAGTTTCGTAGTGTACAATTAAATAGGAACGGAGGGAGTATCAGTTTTTGGCATTTTGCAAAAATGGTACTCCTTCAGAGATGTGATTGCTGATGCCCTGCATGAGCTTCCTTGGAAATTAATTAAATGAATGCTTGATCATAGTCTTTAGTTTTTGTTATTCAAGAATTTTGATATGTTTAGTTGGATTTAAGTGTTTCTCTTGCTACGTTTTCAACTTTTTGTATTTTTTATTCGCAATCTGTTGTGTGTCAATGACAGAATTATTATGAGGTTCAGTGTTGTATCCTCGTCACTTCTCTGGTAGTTATGAATTAATGTGTTAAAGACAAAATTATTTACAAATATAGTTTTTTGTCAACGTGACTTCTCTGATTGTTATGAATAACAAATGATTGGTTGAGTAAACTCCATTCAGTTTTTTCAATCATTTATATTCTCTGTACTAGGTTCTCCCATCTATTCTTTTTGTGAAAGCCAACAATGCAGAGCACTCCGAGGGTGTCAGGTTTCAGAGGCTGGCTTACGATGACCTATGCGGCCAATTAAAAAAGAAGAAAATGAAGGCTTTAGTTCCTCAGATAGTACAAATGATATACTGTGGGGGGTTGTTGGCATTTTCTGTTGGCTCAATGGTGGTTCTTGGTGGTGCTTTTGATTGTTGTGGCATGGTTTCCTTTCTAACATCACTGGTTTTCTTGATTGATCCTATTCAGGTACTTGTTCTTTTTTACTCCTTTGTTTAAACTTTTTTTTAAGTGTTGATTTTAATTATGGGGAAATTAAGTGGTTTTCCTATAATTCACAAAGAGTTATCATTAGAAGATACAAGCAATGGAAAGCTTTAACTTGAAATGGAATCAGATATATCCTTTTTAAGAATGAACTTTGTTGTATTTCCTTTATATTCATCTGAAGGAAATTTATGCATTTATCAAATACCACATGAAAATGTAATACAATGTGAATTATATGATTGGATTGTGAACATTATACAGGAAATCGGGCTTAGGAAAATTAATCAAATAATTGTACTAAGCATGATGAACTTGTTTTTCTCTCCTAGGCATACATATTTTTACTTCGATAATTTGTTATATTAAATGAACAACACTTGTCTGTGATGATTTTGGAAAGTTCTGGAACAGAACTATCTAACAAAACTTATAGAAGTCCATTTCATGTTTTAGCTTCATTTAAGACCTTAAAAGAGGAGGGGGGAAGGGGGGGGGGGGGAGCTTACAAAATTTTGGTTAGCTAAAATCTTCTTATGTAACCATGTGAGAGCACTCTACATGAAGTTTTTTTCACCCTTGTCTAAAAGGTATACTTGCAGTGTTATAACTGTCAAACCTGTTATATGTTACAGTAACTACTTGAACTATGTTTTCTCTTTTGAATAAATTTGATAACATCCAGTGGATCATGGTGATACAATATTTTCTAATACCTTTCCCCCCCTTTATAATGGTTTAGCCTTTGAGGAGATGGCTTGTTTTTTGATCTAAATTTCAAGAATTATGCAGGGATTGGGAAAGGCGTACAATGAATACAAACAAGGACAGCCTGCAATCGAACGGTTGTTTGATTTGACAAGGTTTCAACCCAAGGTGAGGATTTAATAAGTTACTTTGGGTTTATTGTTTATAATATATATAGGACAACATATCACCTCAACGAGAAATCTAATAGTAGTATACAAAGAAAGAGACTTTAGTGTAGACCTTGCCTCTCAAGGTCATCCAAGTCATACATGCAGATGGGTTAATTATTGTTGCAACCAAACAAGCTCCTCTTATGCTTTGAAAGAAATTGTTGCATGTCTCTGTTGAGCTTAACAAAAAGTATAATCTTCGGAGGATCATTCTTAGAATTTGGTCTCAGATAACCTCTTCATTACTTTTTACTACTGAATAGATGTCCCTCGTGGCACCATATGGCTATACGGATTTGACCTCAATTACTGTAGCTAATGTTGTTTATAGATGAACTTAGCAACTGTCATTTTCTTAATTTCTTTCAAATGACTCTGGTTTCTTCATATTGTCAATTAATAAACCTCTAGTCGGTGTTAATTGGTTGATCTTTTTAGTTACTATTTCAGGAGTTATCATTTAATTTGGTTTCTTATTCAGGTTATTGAGAAACCCGATGCTATTGATTTGGAGCATGTTACTGGGGATGTGAGATTTAATGACACCACTTTTAGATATGCCGATGATACGCCTCTCGTAATGAATCGGTTAAATCTTCACATTAAATCTGGAGAAACAGTTGCTCTTGTTGGGCCCTCGGGTGGAGGAAAAACCACTCTGGTAAAAATGCTCCTTCGGCTATATGACCCCCTACAAGGTTTGCAGAGATTTATAAGAAATGGTTTTTCTTATACATTTAATTATAGAAAATTTCGGACCGACCTTTTTGTATTTCTTGAGTGAACAGGATCTATATTAATTGATAATCATGACATAAAAGATCTTCGCTTGGATAGTTTAAGGAGGCATGTCGGGCTGGTATCTCAGGATACAGTAAGTATTTTGTGGTTCCTTGGTAACTATACTCCTTGATTTTTCATCTGATCCAACATTTCCTGTTTAGTTACTTTCACTTCAAGATTATTTTACTGTAATTTTTGTATCTCAAAATTAGAAAATCTAAAGAGTGATTTGATTTCTTTGTCAAAATCTTATTCTTTCGCATCTTTGCTAATTCTTTCCTTTTCTTTTACCTATTTTGATTCTTTCACGCTCCAGAGACATTGCTTGCATCTTTTTTTTCCCTCTGCAGAACAATGATAAAGTTGCAACTGTATATTATTCTTAGCTTTCTTTCTAGATATGTGATGATTATATTTTTTGTACCAGACACTTTTTACAGGTACAGTTGCTGAAAATATTGGCTATAGAGATTTAACAACCACGATTGACATGGAAAGGGTTAAGATGGCTGCACAAACTGCAAATGCTGATGAATTTATCAATTTACTTTCCGAACAGTATGAGACAAATATTGGACCTAGAGGATCTAGTTTGAGTGGAGGACAAAAACAAAGGTGCAACATTTAATTTGAATATAGATTTGATACCACAATTTTTCTTCAATACATATGTTTTATCAACATTTTATCTGGTAGCCGAGCAAGTTCTTACTATCTCTGTAAAGAATTGGATGGTAGAATTTCTCAATACGTGACATATTTAATAGCATTGTCCCAACCCACTAGGAATAGCTTAGTGGGCTAGAGCGTGCACTATCACTAGGAGGTGCAGGGTTCGAGTATTGTTAAGGGGGTTGGTGTGAAATCCCTTGATCTTCCTTAATAAGATTTTAGGAAAAAAAAATAGCATTGTTCCCATTCTGACAACTTACTTTTATTTTCTATATTTTAGGCTAGCTATTGCAAGGGCAGTGTATCAGAACCCGTCTATTTTGATTTTGGACGAGGCAACTTCCGCTTTGGACAGCAGATCTGAGCTACTGGTGAGAGAAGCTGTGCAAAGACTGATGGAAAGTCGTACGGTAAGTTTGCTTGCTTTTAATTCCGGTTAAATTTGAATGTTCGTGTCTTATCTGGTTAAAACTACTATAGAATTTGGGCAAAATAAGTAAAGATGCTTATGAATTATCAGTGTACCCCAGGAATATACGAAAGAAAGAAAAAAAAAAGTGTTCAGTTTTTGCTTATGCTTTGCTAAAAAAGATAGTGATCAGTTTTTGCTTATTTTTTGCTTATGCTTTGCTTAGTTGATGACCCAGGCCTGGGTGTGATTTGACTTCTTGGCTGCTTTTTCTTTTTGCTGTTATTTACACTTCATCAAGATCTCACTACTTTCAGTTCAAACTTAACCACGTAAAACTTTTTCTATTCTCCATCTTTTTATGATAAACAGTCAAAAGACTCAAAACTTTATCTGTATATAACACCACCATCACAGGTGCGCCAGTTACGATGTTATAATATACAGTATGATATTTTGTTCACTTATATACAGCATATTTGCAAAACGGTAAAAGAACACATTACCCAGTTATGTAATATGCAATAACTTGTAGAATTAGAATACTTTGTACATCACTATTCAGAATAAGCCGATACCAAACGGAGCAATTGAAGTTCAATAAAAGCACATTCATTTTAATAGTTCATGGTTAGGAGTTTGTAAATGTCTGATTTTATTTTTGCAGGTACTGGTAATCGCTCACCGTCTGGAGACGGTTCTTATGGCGAATCGAATATTCCTTCTAGACGATGGCAGCCTTCGCGAGCTCAATCGTTCAGCTCTTTTAGACGGTCAGCAAGAAACACTGGCATCATCTGGTATAGTCATCTAACATTGTGGAGACATATGTGCATGTACCAAAATATCAACATCTATTCTCTATTGGCCCCCTTCAATCCAAAGCCAGTCCCCACAGCAACATGTTTTGCACTACTTGTAGTTAGTTTTTCGGAACTTCGTATCCATTTAAGCTTCCAATTTTTGTATCATTACAGGAGTAAGAACAGTTCCTGTCTAGTTATTGAGTCGTGGTCTTCTAATTGGGCACGTACTAAATAGTGTCTAACCATTAGCAAGGATGGTAGTTTCGTTGAGCCAATTTAACCTTTTGTCGGCTGTATTTTTGTTTTTTCATTATGGTGACTCAACGTTGGATGATTTTGATCCGAACTATACGGTGTTCTTTACTTTACACATACCTACTCGTATTTATATTTCAAGTACAATACTTTTCTTTTCCCATACTTACTGTGGGTATCCTGTATCGTTGTTATTTATTGTGGCACTTTCTTTGCAGGGCTAAATAATATAACATGGTCATTGTTTTTCTCTTTTGTATTGTATATGACATTTGATGGAGTTTAGGCCAGCACTTAGCGATGATTACATGTCTTGGGGTGTCAGTAATTTGTGAATGATTTATGTGAGTACAAATCTTCTATTCCATAGTTTATATATCATTTTGTGCTCCATCGATTTTTAAAGTTCGGACTCGCTTGATGGGGTAGAATATTTGGACTCGCTTGATGTACGTGTTGTCCTTGAATACCTAATTAAATCTTATATTTAAAGTTCGGCAAGTTTTATACTCATTCTTGACGTCAACCTATTTATATTTTTAACTTTGCCTAACGGATTATAGGAAATAGAAATATATGGTGTTATTCCATAAGAAAAATTGTTTTTGGTCATTTATTAGAAATGGTCCATTATTGGTACTGGTGGCATCTGGCAGAGATACAGTTTCTGTTGCAAGTTCGATAAAACGGTTAGCTTAAGATTATGTTTTTGTTGTTCAGGTTCGAGAGGCAATTTTTTCATTGTAGACAACCCTGTTGAATGTTGATTGATATTGGTATTCAACTATTCATACACTTTGAACAATTAAATAGAATCTTATAAGGATCCAACTGTATAATTTTGGTATAACTTTGAAACCCTAGTACCTTGCATCATATCAGAATATTGTTGCTATTCTGTTTCCATGATCCTATAAAACAAAAGAAAACAAAAAACAATACAAACTAAATTAACCTCTTTTTAAGGGATGGGAATGGGATAGTTAATCAATATATTTTTTTTATTACCAGTAACCCAACCTATGATCTTTTTTAAGCGTACACTTACGTAGATAGTATATACTAAAACGAAAAAAAAGTATAAACTACATATGTCACTAATTTTTGTAGGTTGATGTCCAAAATCATCGTCACCTTTGACTATTCAGATCATTCGATAACTACCTTGCGTCGCTTCAATCTAGCACTCTGCATCTCCAGCCAATTTTTCTAAGGAAACCAAAGCCCATGTCGTATCCTCATTTTGTGCAAGCACCTTCTGGTTTTTACTTTTTAGAGTCAATTTTTATACTTATATGACCAAACGCATATATCTGGTGGCCATCTTGCATTCTACCAGGTTTAGGCTTAAACAACAAACCATTTCTCTGTGCATGTTCTTCAATCACTTCTTTCAAACTCATATTTAAACCCTCCATTTGCCTTTTCCCGTTGCCTCGAGATTCCGAAGCAGCAACAGCTTTTTGTTGAGCCTCAATTTTCCTTTGCTCAAGCACTCTTAACGTAGCTGACATTCTCTTTAATTCCAGGTTGAACCACAGTCATACCTTTAACAGCCTGGTTCATCATCTCAAGACCCAAATTAAGCCGATGTGTAACGTGTTCATTCACAAGAAGCTCTTTGGGGATCAGTTCTTTCTAACCCAAATACCATCGTGTCACGTCTTCGAAATTTGGGTTTGAATACAACCAGCCATACAAAACTTGCTGCCATTTGTCGAAAAATATATCTAGTAATTGCATCATATGATGGATGGGAATAGCAGTAGCCCATGTTAGGATCCAATAAAACTGATCAGGTTTCTGGTCCTCTGAATTTACTTGAAATTCATGCATAAGAGTTGACAATTTGGGGAGAATAGACCGAACCATTAGCTTCTCCCAACTAACAGGATCAAAGACAGTTTTCCAAGGTGACAATATATAATAAGAAGACGTATTGCTCGGATGCCAATCGTGTAATAAACTTTCCTGTCTGTTACGTATCGTATGATAAAATGTTTCCATCTGTTGTCCGAGTAATGGTAGCCATGGATGCACATCCATTCGTGCATCGGAATAGTTTCCGTACGTGGGTCCCACAATTCCACGGCGGATGATAGTTTAGGCATAATAATGTTATCTAAAAAAGATTGCAGAACCGAAGGAGGTATAAGCTTTTCCCATGACTCGAGGAAACAGAGCATAGATTCGGGGTCTCTAGCCTGCCAAGTATTAGTACCGGATATTCTTATGGCCGGAAATACAACTTCCATAAACAATTGGGTATAGGGAGATGCTGCGTCACTGAAATCGAAAATATCCTCACCTTCCAATAATTTTTTCCAGATGGACACTATATTCCATGTGTCGGATTCTGAAGTGGGTTCCACCCTTGAAATACTCTAATAAATAGCGGAATAGCGTACGAGCATGCAATATACGATAAGTTACATATTTTGTAATCGTCTGGATATTGTCTCTGCAAGTCACTAAACGCATTTGCAAGAGCATCAGGTCAATTTTCCAATCAAATTCTCCTCCCCAATTTCATCCGATAAGCTGACTATATTCTCCATATTACTCAGCTGTTTCTTCTTCTTTGCTGCGTCGGATTCAAACTTCTCCTTCTCTCTCTACAAGGCAACGAGTGTTTCTATCTCATTCCTCAAATCCTGGTCGATTTTTTGTACATCCAACTCGGCCGAATCCACCATAAATTTAACATTAAACTGAAGCTCGGGCATTGGTAAGTCGTTTTCCCTCGCCTTTTCCTCAGCATTTAAATGTTCCAAATTGGTCAAAACACGAACTTGCGGGCCCCTCATATTAAACACTTCGATCACCTGCTCTTGTTTCCTTTTCAGCATCTCATCAGCAGTGATATAATAGGTCCTTTTCATTTTATTTTTATTTTTTTTCTGGGCTGATTTGGACCATAACTTCTCTATATTTGACTCGTAAATCGCAACACTAACAGGTACAGCCTATTTCTCCTCTTAACACTTTTAAGGTTGGGAGAGTGGCCTCTTTGTAACCATTGAAACCCATACCCATTTTACTCGGCCGTAACATTGCCTCGATCGGGTTGACAATACCCTGTTCGTTTTTTCCAAGTCCGCCACCTGTGTAACCCCATTTTTAGAGGAACTTCATTCCGAACCCTTTTGTGTGCTTCTCAAAGGCATCAATATCACCGTCTTTTTGTTTAGCCAAAGAGGAAGACCGATGCCGTTTTGCAGCTACCTGCCTTGATTTCTCCTTGCTCTTCTCTCTACGCCGCTCGACCCCTTCCTTGATCTTTCTGCCAAGAGCAGTCGAAAGAAATTCACTGTCCTCAGTCTCGCCTTCGTCTCTCCCCATCTCTCTCCTTTTCTTCGACGATTCAAACACTAACACTAGACCTACAAGTTTGACAAAAACAAAGTTAATTTGGTTAAGTATGGTTTGATAAACTGTGTTTTATTGGTCTAAATTTATATTTTGGGTTGATTTAATGATCCGCCGTTACATTTTTTGGATGGAAACCGTTTTAAAGTTTCAATTTAGTCCGGATTGTTTAAAAGTTTACGATAAACGCTTAAAAATTATAAAATTTACACATAAAAACATTTATACGAAATCTTATAAAACTATCAAATACAAGTTACAATTTTATATGTAAATTGATAAAAAAAAAACAAGTTTTGTTAATACAAATTTAAAAATGATATAAAACTATCAAACAGTGTGATACAAATTAATAAATATAAGCTAAATCATTCTTTTTTCTGCTATGTAAGTTAATTGTTGAACTTATTAAAGACGTATGAATTTTTTGAATGATTAGTCTTATGCTAAAATAAAATAAGAGTCTTATTAATTAGATTATAATCCATACATATTTGATTTTATTATATGCAAATTTATTTATGTAGGATGATATTAACAAGTTTTCATTTTATTCTATATATTTAATTATACGTGAAAAAACGAAAAAAAACGAAAAATTATTAAAATTGAGTTGTTAGTAAGTATTTTTTTTAATTAATTAGATTTGTAACGATATATTTATATCATCACAACTAATATAGTTCACAGCGTGTTTGATACTTGTATTCATTTTATTTGCTAATTGTGCAACTCGCTTAAACACATGTTTTATATAAGTGTGTAATTTAATTGGGCTTATATGAGTGTAATTTTTATAATTTTTAAGCATTTATCGTTAAGTTTTAAACTATACGGACTAAATTGAAACTTCAAAACGATTTTCATCTAAGAAATGTAACAGCGGGTCACTAAAACAATCAAAACTATAAATTTAGGTCATTAAAACGGAATAGTTAAAAGTTGGGTCACCAATCCTAAAAGTGGCCAAAACACAGATCACCAAACCATAATTAACCCCAGAATTAATTAGTAACTTTGCTAAAAGTTTGAAATACGATTGCTAATTTAACATTTTATCGGAGCCTAAAATATGAGTTCATTCTCATATTTGCATCGCTCCACTACAATATAATATAAAACTTTGTAAATTTGCGGTATAAGTTGTGAAAATTTAAAATTTGAATGAAAATAAGCAAGGGGACACGGAAGAGGGTAGAGAATAGGGGTAGAAGATTTGGACTTCTATTATAGTAATAAAAAATATTTTAGTTTTTAAAAAGCAGATTTTAAGGCTAAAAATGCCAAAAATAAAAAGTATGGATTTTCAATGGAATTTTTAAAGTTAATTTTGAACTAGAAAATATGTTGCTCAACCTATCCTTTAGCTTATCAGGTTTTTGACCTGAATACGCTAGAAGCTTTAAGCTCGACGAACCTGATTTTTTTTTCCTGAATATAAAAAAATTACGCTTATTTGCTTAACCATTGTAATCAATTAGCATCTTCGTTAAACAACAATGATAAGAATTTATGCAGCTTAACTAGATAAATTTCTCTAAAAGTATCTAATGAAGTATTGTATCCTAAAAAAACTTTTAAAAAAATCGTTACGTTACGAAATGGAATAAAACAACTTTCTTTCCTCCCCTAGACAAAAAAAAAATGCAGAAAAAGTAGTAGTCATAGTTAAAACTTTTTAGTAAAAAAAAAAAGGTAAAATTATTTTCTAAAGACAGATTTTACAAACCTGCTGAAGCTTAACAAGACCCAAAATCTGCAAGGTCTTTATAACTAAAACAGCTTAGTTTCAATTTTTGTCCAAAAATACTGCTTATTAATTTTAATCATATAAGCTTCATTTTTAAGTAACATTCCTCAACAACATGCATGAATTGAAAAGAAGGATACATAGAATTTTCTTAAGCATAATAAATGGATAGGTAATTTAAAAAAATAGATGAGAGAAAAACATACATACCAGGAAAATGATGTAATGAGAGATAGGTTTTGGGTTTAGATGGAGACTAGCAAAACCCATTACAATTTACTACTACTATTAAAGAGGGGCTGAGGAAAAAAAAAAAAAGGTACAGTTCACGATCAGACTATTTTGACTTTGATTTTTCTGCTCAGTACCACGTTTTACAATTAGTTATTGAACGACTGTTTTTAACGATTGAATTTTATTACAACTGAAGACTTTAAGTTCAATAAAATAACGAAATTGTACCATTACATATTAAATGCAATTACGTCAACTTACATTATCAATTGATCCCAAAATGTGATACATGATGAATGCAATTTTGTCTATTAATGTTATCAAACTCTTAATTGCATGAAAATTTATAGATTGGTACCTTAATTGCTAAAAATAATAATACATAAACTAAACCGTTAACAACTGATAGTATATTACACTAAATTTATTATTTCTCTTCTTTTACTAACGGTTCGATGACATGGTTATTGAAGGGAAAACCCATTACTATACAGGTGTACGTTTTTTATGGCGTTGCATGTTCAAACTAGGGGTGACTGAGTAGTGTTTTTCATTCCCCGATCCCGATCCGAAATATATAGGATCTCAACATTTTGGTATCCGATATTTGCAATACCCGGAGGGTCGGGATGTAATAGATAATTCGGAAAACTTGTAAGTTAGATCAAAGTCCAAATTATATTTATAAAAGTTTAATTTGTAAGACTATACTTAAAAAGCCAATTTCAAATTTATAGTATATAATATGAGTCCAAATCTTCTACCTCATATTCTCTACCCCTTCCGTGCCCCTTTGCTTATTTTCACTCGAATTTTAAATTTTCACAATTTATACCTCAACTTTATAAACGTTTATATTATATTGTATTCAAATTTTAAAACATTTGAACATAATATTGTTTTAGACAATTTTTTTAATATTCAATGTTTAATTTACACTAATTTATACATTTATTCCAAAATAAATTTTGCGTGGATTTTCTTTTAAAAATAATTATTGGAATGTATTGATACATGTATTATAGTAATTGTACAATTTTTTTCAAGTTTTTTAGAATATTTTTTTGGATAAAATAAGCAAGGGAGCACGGAAGAGGGTAGAGAAATGAGGTAGAAGATTTGGACTCATATAATATACTTATAAAAAAATATAATGTTTTTCTAATACAAGACGTCCCTAAAAAACAATAAAGAAATAAAGAAAGAAACAGGTAGATTAAAAGCAACAAAATATCGTAAAATATATGCTTAAACGGTCAAATTAAAACTTCAATATCTAAACATTCCTAAAGTGAATACGAAGTATCTTGTTAACCTGGACAAACTAAAACATATATACACTATAATCTTATCTGTAGCTCTATAAGAATAAAAATGTTCAGTCCCAACTCGAAACAGTTCAAAATAAGAATAACCTACATATTATAATATTTCATAATTTTTTATGGTTTCGTCTTAACAAATTTGCCTCCATAGAGGAATAAATTACGTAAAAATGTAAAATTATATATATATATATATATATATAGTTACATTAAATTTAGACGATTTAAAATATTTATCTTGAGTGCCATTGTATAAACTTGGTTAGTTAGAAAAAGTGAATGAAAATCTATGCTATATTATACATAGTATTTATACATATAAAAAAAAGTTTTAGATGACTTTCTAACTTTCTAAATACATGTACTTAATTTTTCAAATACATATTTACTTAGTTAAATTTTCTTATTAAATTCATGAATATCCTAGTTTCGTGACTTTTCAACTCTTTTGGATTTATGTGTTTGACTTTTTACATAGATATATGTATTTGTCTCTTGAATATTTGTGCTAATTAGTTAAATTAGTTACACATATACATTTTATTATGCGAAACATTTATTAAGTATTTTTTTTATTTTTTATATATCAACATCTAATTAGTAACAACCTCATAATAATAATATTTTTTATTGCTGTAGAGAGGTTCTACAGGAAATTATTACATTAAATCAATATAATATAAATATATTGTATTTCTACAAATGTAACACTGGACACTTTTTTTTTTTTTTCAACAGCAACTTTATATATAGAGTCTCTATGGGAAAGACCCCCATAGCGGTCATTACATCATTACAAACATAACGTAGCTTGACTAAATAACAGCCATACAAAAGATTATTGCTAGGCAGGTGCGAAACGACCTTATGGGGCTCCCCAGAACTCTCTGTTTCGCTAGAAAAAGACCACCCAAGTGAAACAAAAACCTCTCCTTATACCCCCTCCACCTTGTTTCTCCAAGATCAGTGTGATCTAAGGTTTTTGTTCATGGATTTCCCGTTTCTAACTTGCAGAAAGCCTGGTTCTCTTAAGACATTCAACACCCCCTAGCAATATACAACTGATAACTGCCTAATAACGCAGAAAAGACTAGCTAAACAATACAGGAATAAGAAAAAGCAAGCTTCTAAAGCACCTGCATTGGCACTGAAATAAACTGATTAGCAATATAAAAGCACAGCTTTTTCAGACATAAGTCTTCATCAAAAGGATGTTGGTGATTGGCAGTAACATAATAGAGAAAACTAAACTAAAAGCTTCAGAAAAATATCCTCATTAGCTTTAGATAACTGTTCTTATCCCAATTTTCAAAACCAAACACAACATATCTCAGGCTGAACCTTCCTTGAATTGGTGCTTTGGTATTACAGTAATACTTCAGAATAAATTCATCATTAGTCATAGATTTTAGAACAAAAAGTTTTAAAATCTGTCTAGGTCTTAAAACAGCACCCTCTTAGACAGGGGGTGCATTTTTGGTCCAGGTAATAGGCTGTATATATATTCTTAGGTAAATCCATAGCTCTGCCTGTAATAAAATTATTCCCATTGGAACCCATTTTGGCCAAGCCATCTGCAGCTTGATTCTGTTCTCTGTAAACATGAATGACATTAAAACCCACATAATCCATAAGAAGGGTTATGTCCCTCCATATAGACCCAAATTTAATGCCTGGATTACACTTGGTATTCCACCAATTAGCAATATTCTCAGAGTCAGTTTCCACCATAACATTGGTGAAACCCATAGTGTAGCAAATAATCAAACCAACTTTAAGAGCCATCATCTCAGCATGCATATTGGTTTGGGTGCCCAGAAAGTTTGAAAATGCTAGGACCAGCATTCCATTATGATCTCTTAATATACCACCACAACCACTAGCGTTGTTGCTAAGTGAAGAGCCATCTAAGTTTAATTTTAATCTACCTGTTGGTGGGCACTTCCACCATACCAGTTTAGCCTTTTTTCTTTTACAGTGGACAGTTTTAATATTCAAAGACATAAGTGACAGGCATTGAAAGTTGTTAGGAGGTTTTTTTGGTTTCAACAAAAAGTTAAGGTCATAAAGCCATTTAGTCACTTTTTTAATAATGGTTTCAGCACACATTTTCTCATTTTCAAATCTATTTTTGTTCTTGC
Organism: Primula vulgaris; assembly: GCA_963920805.1. Taxonomy (NCBI): domain Eukaryota; kingdom Viridiplantae; phylum Streptophyta; class Magnoliopsida; order Ericales; family Primulaceae; genus Primula; species Primula vulgaris. Next base: position 38,959,347 of record OY987213.1, read on the forward strand.
TAAGCCATATCTCCCAAATCAGAATGAAAGGGACTAAAACAGCTAACATACCAATTTGAGAGGAGTCACATAAATTGCACCATTTCACCATATTGTGCTTACAGCAATGTGTAAAATCTATATTGAAACCAAAGACATTTGCAAAGTAGCTCCAAACCTGTTTACAAATAACACTGGATCCAAATAGATGATTAGCAGTATCAAGCGTGTGATCCCTACAGCAAGAGCACATGGTGACTGTACAAATCCCAAAGTTTTTAAGATCCTCATCAAGTTTTATGGCATTGTACCAAAGTTTCCAAGAAAAAATACTGATTTTAGTGGGTAAAACAGTGTGTAACACTGGACACTTAAACTTAAATAACCGTCCAACAAACAACAAAAATACAATCACTCTAGGAGTCTAGGTAAGTTTATTTTTATGTATATCAGTCATTCAGAAATTAGGATGTATTATAATTAATTACGCACCAATAAAATGTATCTAAAAAAAATGATTTACAACATATCAATTAACTTAATTATAAAAAATCCACATATGTGTACTTCTTTATAATTAGCTGCATATATTTATTTGCAATTAAATACATATGTCATAAAAAATAACAAAATATACAAAAAATAATAATAATAAATAATAATAATAAAATTGTACACAGTATCAAACAGAATTAGACATGATTGGACATGATTAGATAAGATCAAACATAATTAGACATACAAGATTGGACATGATTTAACATGATTAAACCGAATCAAACAATATTAGGCATACATGACCGAACATGGTTAGGCTGGATCAGACAGTATCACACATATTTTTTTACTCCCTCTCAATATTTAAATAAATAAATAATTTTTAACTCTTGAATGCTAGTAATCATTATATTATAATAAGACAACTCAAATTAAATGAGACTGTCCATTTAGTTATTTTTTTTTTCAAAAAATAGCTCTATATTTTTTTATTAATTACCATATTAACTAAATTCATAAAAAATAAAAATTAATTACACTTTGTCTCTCTCTTTAACCACACAAAATTTATTATATCCTATATTTTTTTCTCTAAATATTTGTATTATCATCACAATTTATATCATATATTTTTTTTCTTATGTCCTATATATTTTTTTACTCTATATTTGTATCATCGTCATAATTTATAGCGTCTCATACGCAACACGTGAGTATCGTTTACTAGTAGTGTTTGAAGGACACTATTTTTGATATAAAGTGTAACAATAAGTTACCAGTAATATAATTTATAAAATATTGCAAAATCGCTTTTCCCATTTTATTAAATTATTATAGGGGGAATTAAGTCGATTAGCTTAAAATCGAGAAAAATATATATAACCAAATTTATTTGTTACATTTATAATATTATCTTTATTAGAATGATATTAAATTTCTGAGGGGTAGACACGGTTCGGTTTGGTTTTGTGTAAAACTAAAACTAAAACTGAAATTTTATTCGATTCGATTTGGGTTCGGTTTGGTTTTCTTGTTTTGGGAATTAAAAATGAACGAACCAAAATCGTTTGGTCTGGTTCAATTTTTCAGAGAAAAAATAAAAAATAAATTCTTTTAGGAAAAACATATTTAAATTAAAAAAAAGGTAAAATATATCGAGCAAATCAATAACAACATAATAAGAATTTGAGGCAAAAAATGTTAGAAAATATTCGTCATGAAAAAATGAATATTAGTAGATAAACAATGAGTTAACAAGTAAAAAAACAATATATATTTGTCATGAAAAAATAAATGCTTATAAAAAAACGTTCGGTTCAGTTTTAAAGTTGTGAAACGAAACCAAACTAAAACATACTATTTCTGTTCAGTTCGGTTTTTACATTTTCAAATTAAAAAACAAACGGTTCGGTTCTGATTCGTTTTTCGGTTCGTTCGGGTTTCCGATTTTTTTGCCAAAGCTTTCTTAATCAACTAAAATATATAAGTTTTGACAGTGGTTTTTCTTTTAAGAATTTCAAAATTGAATTAACTGTTTATTAATTGTTGATGTGCTATTATAAAATATAAAGAGAGTTTGAATTAGGATTAGACTAAAATTATTCAACCTTCTTTCTTAACATTAATTCGTAATGTATATATGTTTGTCTCAGCAAGATAAAGTTGATTTACATTGACTGGATCAAAAGGTGAAATATTTATAATTTTTAAAGGAAATACCCATATTAAATAGAGGAAAGTTACCAGCACATTTAACAATAGTCAACAGATGACATCGAATAGGACTACACATGTACTTCAATTAGTTGGGCAGAGGACCACGTCAATGTCCTCCAATGTCGTCTAGAAGGACTAAATAATTTGTCGGAGTTTAGACCGATATTAAACTTTCGGGAAAAAGAAAAAGGGTTTAATTAAGAACAAACGTAGGGAGACTAAACACGTGGGGAAAATGAAAAGAAAAACGGATGTACACATGAGGAATCCCTTGAGGAACATGGCTCCTAGGAGAAGCAGAAGAATAATGAAACTGTAACTTTCCTTCTTTTTTTTTACTTTTTTTTCTTGTGTAATTGACTGTTTTGGTTTTTCTGTAGGGCTTCTTTGAGCTTTTAAGGACACTTTGTAAAAAATAATTAGGGTTGAATATACGTGACATGTACTACCACTATAAGCATCTATATATAGATGATGTTTTAAAACTTTGTTGATTAAACACTTGCTTTTTTTGAAGTACTTTGATGGCTTTCGTTATATATATTAATGCTAGAGTTTGCCAACAGGTGTTTCGTGTTTGTCTGAGTCTGTACTTGTTTCGTTTCGTGTGATCAACGGTTCGAGATTTGTCTTTCTTTGTTGGGAACTTGCAATAGTTTCGAAACGCTACATGTGTATATATCTCTATTTGAGAAGGAGACGCACAAATTAATACTATGGTTTTAATGAACTTTGGTTAGTTTCAAAGAATTGTTTTGAACTGGTTGAATTAATTTTACTAATCCAAGACTAAAATATTCAAAGCAATCTATTATCTAGTTTTGGGTTGTTTAATGTTTTTAGCTGAATGTGGCCGGCATCCGTCCTTTCTGTAACTTTTCTTTAGTTTTTCTTCTTTTTATAATTTTCTCTCAGGCCTGAAAAGTGAAATCATGTATTTTTTTAAGATGAGCAACATCTAGGTTTTCAGATGTCCGATTGCATTTAGTTCCACTTCATTTTTTCTATATTCAGTATGTGTTTCATTTACTCGATTACAAATCTCAGTAGAGATTGTTATGTGGCCCGTGTACCTTGTGTTGTTATTGCTCTCTGTTGTTGCACATACCGCTTACTATTGAACTTTTGGCATGATGGTTAAGTTTAAACCTTGGCGGTTGGATTTGATGAAACTTTAAATTTGTCATCGACTTATTTCACATATATCTTTAACAGAAACTTAAACATGATTGAGCAAGAAACCTGGTCCGATATTCCGAAAGACCTGTTGTTGTCGATACTCTCTCGATTGACCTTACAAGAACAAGCGTGCTCATCTGCTGTGTGCAAGAGCTGGTTTTCAATTGCCATCTCAGAGCGAGTTTCAAATAAACCCCCATTGCTCCTGAAATTTCCAAAATCTGGTGATATTTATGAGATATATAACCCGACAACAGGCGAGAGAGACTACACTGAGTTACCACAATTAAGTGGATGTCGAATTTCTGGTAATAGTATGGATGGTTGGTTGCTTGTTTATAATGAAACTATAAAAAGGGCCAAGTTCTTTAATCCTTACACTAAAGTTTCCGTAATATTGCCACGTTCCAATTTGTTTGATTATCAGCGATTTACATTTTCTTCTTCTCCAGTATCTAATGATTGTACGGTTTTTGCCTTAAGGACCATATCCCCAACGACTGTTGCTATTGGTACGTGTTATATCAAAACCATGAAGTGGATAACTAGTTGTTATAGCATGTCTAAACCACCATTGGATGATGATTGGCAAGATATCATCTTTAGCAATGGGCATTTATATTGTATGAGTATTAATGGATGGTTGCGGATTTTTGATACCCGTATTCGCAAGTGGACTCTTAACGTTGTGCCTCCTTCTAATTTTCATTTGCTCCCTGTTAAAGATAGGTACAGGGAAGGGTATATCACAACTCTCAGTGAACGTATATTTTTTGTATACATGTGTTGCTGCGTTAAAGAACCAATTATATTTAGGCTAGACCAGGCAAACGGAAAGTGGGAAGAAATGAAATCTCTCGGTGGTGTTATTTTCTTTGTGAGTACCTGGTCGGCCCAAGCAAGAGTTAATGTTTTGGGAATGAAAGCGAATAACATTTACTTCCCTGAAGTACGTTTTTATGGACAGCAATGCATAAGGTACTCTGTCAATGAGGGCAGATTTTATCCGAACAAAAGATACTCGCTAGCAAACAAAGAGTATCCTTTGAGCATTTGGATTGATCCACCCACATCCCTCTCGTAAACAAGTAATTTCTAAATTGATCATTTACATGTCTTTTCTATACATATTTACATTTGTGTTGTTAACATCTTTATAATTATAGAATCCTCTGCAGTCCTCAGTCTAATAATATGCCCCGATCTTGTTCTAACTGCATGGCCCTATGATTTTGTATCCAGATGGTTCAAAACAAATGGTTTCCCTTCACTAAGTGTAGTCTTTTTCGAGAAATTAGCATAACTTGTCTTACTTTTGGAAGAGCTTTTTAAAAATAACCAAAGTTCTCAAACGGAAATCAGGGACATGGGATTAAACTGTTGCTTACAGTTATTATACAATTAGTTTTCCCTACTCTTATATTACCTGAATTAGTTAATGCTAAGACTGAATAAAAGACTAACAACATGATTGTTTTATTACTTACAAGATTGCAGTAGCAGAAGGAACTGACAGACAAACCGGTCTAGAGGATTTGGATAAATTCACCAAAAATATCGAGATGATGTAAATTTTCTTTTCAAGAAGACTTTGCAGGGTATTTGGAGTAACTTTTCACAATTTTTTAGTTATGATTTTTTTTTTAATTTGGTTTGGCAGTTGTGCAACACCAAACATCAGTTACTAGATTATTTTCTTGGCTGAAAAAGTCAGCGGCTTGTTTGGGATCTAATAATCAGGTACAGCTATTGGTTTATCTCCATTTAACCAGATCCGATATGGTTCAATCAAGTTGCTTTTATGTATTGGCGGAAATCTTTGTTCCATAGTTCTGTGCAAAAACATACTTGTGAAGAATATGTTGGATCTATCAAGTGTTTGTTCACTTTAGTTCGTGATTCTGGTGGTCTTAGCCTGAACTTGTAATTGTTTCTGTTTCACAAACAAGATACATACATGAAACAAACCAACCATGGGACAAACCCTTGAGCAATTTATACTCTAGTACCATTTGTAAGCTCAACTGACTTCTGCTTTTTCTTTAAGTTCCCAAGTTAATAGTAATGAATAACAACATTCTAATGGACTGATTACGAACATGTATGGTCGTATCAAGCACTGACACAAATTTAAAAGATATTAACGAATCCACATGATTCAAGATGCTTACAAGTTACAACATCAAGATTTGGCATCATATTTGTTGACCGAGTCTTTTCAAAATCATTTGTAACAATCTAGTAAATTTAAGTTTGAATTTGGCATCATAATGTTTTTGTATATGCCTCATGAGAAGTAACTTTTATGGGATCCTAATAAATTTCACAACCCCTTCAACACCGATGATTGACTTCCCCTTTCACAAAAGTGCATTTTGTGAAATGCATGCGAGTATGGGGTTCAAAAAAGTGTATTGGTTTTATCGAAAAGCATGATACACTTTGATATTAAATTGTTTATTTTATAGCTAATTGACAGGGTTGGCGCCGTGATTAGTAACATACGCTTTGATATGCGTCAAACCCATGTCAACCCAAGTCAAACCGGTCAAAATGAGTGAATTTATTTTATAAAAGATATTTATAAATGGTTAGTCCACAAAACACGTTGATAAAAAAAATTAGATTTGCAAATCAAATTTGTCTTTGAATACATTACTATGTTTATTATTGTTATTGATTTTTGTATAATATGCCGTTAAATTAATGATTTATAAATGATTAATTTAGTTTGTTAATTAAATTTACAACATATATTTAGTCATTAGTTGTTAATGAAGATATTTATGCTTATCATGGTTATTAAATATTTAATATTGTCCGAGCCAATACTTTACGTACAATAACGTAATGAAAAAAATATTTTTAATTAAATCTAGTTTTTCACCGGCTTGGTGATACAAACACACATTTAAAAAAGTAATAATCCTATGTTCACTCTTTAATTAACACTCCAAACCACACTCCGTCTTATGTGGAAAAATTAAAATGAAATTAAATCAACATTGTTAAAAAATAATTTAAATCAAGAAAGAATGAAATTTACCAAATGTCAACATTGGGAATTTGATATAGCAGAGTAAGCATATGCTAAAAGGTTAGTTACTAGAATGTAATTTACGCAAAATAATAATAATTAAAACATAAATCAATAAACCCCACTTTTTTGGTGAGTTTTATTGCTAGGGTTTTTGTTACTCTCTCTCTCTCTCTCTATATATATATATATATAAATAGCTCCTTCCATCTCCCTTCAATTAAGGTGTGTGTTTCTTTTACTGTCACAATTTTTGTATAAAACACTAGGGTTTTTGTTTAATTGGATTTAGCTGTAAATTGATTGTGGGTCATTTTCATTTCTCATTTTTAAGTAATAAGCAAGCTTATTTTGCCCTCTACCCAATTGGGTATTGATTATTATATATAATTTTGAAGCATTTGAAACAAGTTAAAAAGCATTCAACTTTTAACTTTAGAGTAACAACCAAACAAACCTTGACTGGTAGTTGTTAGTTTAATAAAAATGGGTCAGACCTAATATATTTTTTCAATTTTATACTATAAGCCATTTTATTTTGTTGAGTACCAAAATTGAGTATTATACAACTTAGAAGCATTTGAAACAGCTATTTTTTCGACCAACTTAGAAAGCATCCAGCTTTTTGCTTAAAAGTAGCACCGAAACAAACCTTGACCAGAAGTTATTAGTTTTACTTTAATACATGGGTCAGAACCGATTTATGTATTTATTTTTTTCATGATATATGCCATCTTATTTTGTTGAATCCTTAACCGAGTACTTATTATATAGCTTAGAAGCATTTGAAAAGCCAGCTTTTAAATTTTAAGTAACAACCAAGCATACCTGGACTAAGTTGGTAGTTATTAGTTTAATTAATGGGTCAGACCCAATCAATATCTTTATCTGTTTCTCGATTAAGTAATATGCGTCTCATTTTGCTGGTTGTCATTTGGGTAGTAATGTCTTATGCAGCTTAACAGCATTTGAAACAGCTAATTATCCTACCAAGTTAGAAAGCATCCAGGTTTTTGCTTAAAAATAACAACCAAACATACCCTGACAAAGCTGCAGTTGTTATGTTAATAAATGGGTCGGACCCAATTGCTGCAAACATGTTTTTTTTATCTGATGGAATGTCATTTGTAGTGGTAGGTACTATAAGCCATTTTATTTTGTTGGATACCAAAATTGAGTATTATACAGCTTAAAAGCATTTGAAACGGCTAGCTTTTCAACCAAGTTAGAAAGCTAACAGATTTTACCTTAAAAGTATCACCCAAACAAACCTTGACTGGAAGTTATTAGTTTTACTTTAATATATGGGTCAGGCCCAATTTATATGTTCATTTTTTTTCATAATTGTACTATAAGCCATCTTATTTTGTTGGATACAGACCTGAGTACTTATTATATAGCTTAGAAGCATTTTAAAAAACTAGCTTTTCTACCAAGTTAAAAAGCATTCAGCTTTTAGCTTAAAAGCAACAACGAAACATACCCTGAATAAGCTGGTAGTTGTTAGTTTTATAAATAGGTCAGACCCAACCAATATCTTTATTTGTTTCTTGATTACGAAATAAGCCGCCTTATTTTGCTGGTTGCCATTTGGGTATTAATGTATTATACAATTTAACAGCATTTGAAACAGCTAATTTTCCTACCAAGTTAGAAAGCATCCAGCTTTTTGCTGAAAAATAACAACCTAACATACCCTGACTAAGCTGCAGTTGTTGGGTCGGACCCAATTGCTATAAACATGTTTTTTTATCCAATGGAATGCCACTTGTAGTGGTGGGTACTGGGTTCCCCAGGTTATGTGACCTATTTTAATCTCCGCTGGATCTTTGCTAAATGAATGAAGCAAAACAACCCCTTGTATTAATTGTTAGAACCTTTTGTAGGTTATTTTGAGTTTTACGCCATTTTTTTGTGATTAACTGATCAATGATCAGTTTCGGAAAGAAAATGATTGGAAGGATTACTGAATTGAGACAGGCAATAGTTTTTTTTAGTTTCTTCCGTGTGATAAAAGCAGCATGTTCATGTTGGGTACAGTTGTAGTTTAAGATGCATTATCTTTTACTTTAACTAGCTCGCAATCGAATGTAGTGGCATTCTCAACTTAAACTTGGTGATGAAAGACAAAGTTGAAGATAAGAAGTGACTAGTCTAGTTAGAAATAGCTTTGATGATTTTCTGAAAATAACGGGAATGCATCTTAGCCATATAAATGCTGTGTATATTCTGCTTGAAGGGAAAACTACAGATTTTTGTCCATGCTTCCTTAGAAACTCAAAAGTGTCCCAAATCTTTCAACCCTTTTTTTTTATAAGCCTTAACTCACCTGATGCATTACTCTTCATTTTCATTTACCGAGTCATGTAATTTATTGTGATATACTTTTCAACATGAAACTAGACATTGTCTTTTCACAAGCTAAACAAAACACTACCTTTATATTTTTTACAATAACCTTATTAGTTAAATCTTTTATTTCGAAGGATATGGATACGTCAAACCCTGCTGTTTTCGTGAATGCTGAGTTGTTGCGCATGTATGTGGGGAGGAAAGTTCGGGCGGTTATTCAGGTTATTCGATCTGATGCTGGTTCGGTAGTTGGAAAATCTACCGATGAAAAACAGTTGGTGATAAAAGGCTCACCACCTTTTCCCCTTAGTACCTATGTTGAGGTGATTGGCATAGCAGACACTAATCAATCTATTCGTGCTGAAATATGGAGCAACTTTGGTGATAATTTTGGTATGATATTTTTTCAGTTTAGATCATTCCTTACCGTTCTTTCTTAATTTTGCGTTTATCATTAAGAATAATTAAGAACTTTGAAAGGTTACCTCATGGCTCTTTGTTTGTTGAAGTATTGTGCATTGACTTCTTTGCATCAGCCTATAAGGGAAAATGATTATCCAGATTGTGCTTGCACAACAACAAATTACTTATTGCTTTTCTTCTCTTTTTTGCTAGTTTTAAAAAGCTGGAGCATTTCTTTCTTTCATTCTTCCCTCTTGTGTAAAAATGTAACGAGTTACTGCTCTTTATAAGAATAAGCATTAGAAACATAGAGTTCAGAAGGTGTCCGAAGTAATGGGAAAATGTCTTTGTACCGAGTCAAAAATCAACTCTTGAATATGAATATATAAAGACACTGTAATTTCGAGTGACCGAATAGACTAAGAGAAGTACATAAAGCTAGTTTTTTTTTAGCAATTATTGAGGAAATTGTGTCCTCCAAATGTCTCTCTAGGTTATTTGTAATGTTTTGTTTTGGAAGGATATCTTTCAGGTGGAAGTTTGATGTGTTTGCTTTCTTGTTAGAATTCACTTATCTTTTGATATGATAGTTAATTTGTTATCGCCTTCAGTAGTTTTTGCTTTTGCTTGACAATATCTAAGATGATTCCTGGTTTGGACTTGACGGGCCTCTTTCTCTTTTTATTTTGCAGACATGGCGAACTACAATCAGGTTTGTGTACTCGCAAATGGGGAATATAAGCACTTGTTCATTTGACCAAGTACATGAAGCATGCCACCGTAGCAAACAACCTGATGAACCAGCTAGTTTCCTTATTTTTGGTATCGTACCAGGATTTGGCACTCCTTGAGAATTTCCTCTTTTTTATGGGTTGACGAGACACAGTTATTAGTAGATTTGGTTGTGGTCTTGGTAATCCTGCTCTATTATCTATGTATAAATCTCTCTTAGACCTTGGTGGAAATTCTAAGTTTCTGGTTTTAAAATTATTCTGTTAACTCTGTTTGACTGTCTCTATGGTAGGTACTCCAGAATGTAGTTCTCTTAAACTATACATCTGTTATTTCCACTTTAGGTAATTGCCTCTTGTTCCCATCTAAAACTTACACCAATTATTTTCGAAAACTATAGTGCCAGACAAAAGAGAAAATGGTTATGGTTGTCATTCATTTCGAAGAGCTAATATATGAAGGATTAGTTACAGTAATAGTAGTAGTTTACTTAGTTCCAAACTCAATTCTACTTATTCCTACCGTCTCCATAGTAATCGTTTATATCTGAGAAGGTAATAAAATAGTTTGTGAAAATTTCTGTTAAAATCAAATTGTCACTATGTTTGTATTGCTTCATTTACATTCTGTTTTACACATTAGCTGTTTACTGATATTTAATTTGAGTGCATCGACTAAGAGTCTCCTAATTGATAAAATAAATTCAGGAAAAATAAATTTCAGATACCAAAACATAAGAAGGCTAATCATGAGAATGTGAAAAGTAATAGCACTATTTGAATTTGAGTGCATCAACTAAGATTCTCTTTTCGCATGAAAGATCCCGTTTCCCGCTTCCTATTATTTCACGTATAGATTTCATTTTTTTTTCATTTTTTCCTCGTTTCATGTTGTATGCTTCTCGTTTCGTTTCCCGCTTCCGTTGACAACTAAGGTTTTAAAACAATATTTCTTCCCGCTACCAGAAACCAAAAAAAAGGGAATTTAAAAAATTATCCAATTATATAATTTAAAAAAGGGACTTAACGTGTATCACCTCTCTTGGTAGCTCTAGGAGAACATTTTTTCCCACACTTCTACATTTATTTACCTTGTGAAATTTTGTTAAGTTAGAGCTTCTGCACTTAGAAATATTAGCACTTTCTTGATTAATTTTAATTGTTGCTTACTGTCCTGCTATGTATGTTTTGTGTTTGATTAATAAGATTCCCAGTTCTGCTTCAACATTCTTTTTTATTGTGTTACGGCCCTCAGAGGATAACTAGATATGGAATTTAGAGACAAATATTAATGTTTAGTACTATAATGAATTGGCCGAAAATCCTTTGATTTGTTGTGCTCAAATTTTATTTCCTTTTGAGAATTTATAAGTGAAGATAATTAGCTTTATCCTGATTTGCATCCTTTTTTCGAGTTCGTTATTTAACCACTTTCAGGGTAAATTATGGAATCCAATGTAACTTGGTAATGTGATCACGTTTGTTTAGGCCCCTTTGACTAGTTTTAAAGGTTCTATCTCACGTCACGTGGTTAAATTCTGTAGAATATTTCAGAGAGTCGATTTTTATCTGTGTTATTGCACCCGAAAGGTGTTTAATTGAGCCGTTTCCACACATTAGTTATATTTGACATGATCCGAATTCTGAAGGTAGATCGTTTTTAGCACTAGGCTGTTGTGGTTTACAGTTTACTGTTATTAGTGTTCGACTTTATTTACTGCATGTGTATGACTTCATTTTACTGCCCAGGTGATGAAATATAGTAAGTAATTTGAAATAAGTAGAATGACAGAGTAAACTGATAACTGAATCTGAAATACACTTGAAAATTAGGTCAAACCCAACCTTTGTGATTGGAGCCTCTCATTGAGTGAAAAAAGATGTGTAACATACTAACATGCTTTCTTGCTGTAATTTTTTTTAACTTCTATGTCAAAAATATGTACCTTAACACATAAAACCGACTATCTGAGACTAATTGCACAAACTAGCTCGTCTGACTTTCTAACTTTATCTTACAGAAAAAAACATAACACTAACAACAAAACCAAGACTCCTACCAACCATTCGAGCTATAAATACTAACAAACACTCCCGTCCCTCCACGAGAATATTTAAGAATCATCCTCATTTCTTGATTGAGACGCGGTCAATGATCAATCTTCAAACTTAAAACTTGAAGTGGAAAGCCATTTGCTTTAATATATTTTTCGTACAACATTTATTGATCAAGGAAAATGATTGGCCACAACTAACAAGTTCATGTTTCAGCTGCACTATTACGTACAAAGTTCAAGAGTTTTTTTTTGTTTTTTTCTCAACCTTCGCGAAAGAGAAAGTACTCAATCTAAGCAAATGTAGAACTTAAAGAAATCAAAAGAACTGAAAGTAAAGCTACTACCCAGAAAAAGAAGATGATGAAAGTCTGTATGCCTTATTTACACCGAGGGATGTATCATCTTCTGTGCATCAATCCAAAAAAACACCGATGCGAGCAAAAGGCTTCTTCTCTGGTCGAACGTTAGGATAAAATTCATGCGGATAATATTTTCCCTCAGAGAAGGAGTACCTTATGCAGCGCTCTTCATAATAAATTTGTTGGGAAGTAGATATTATAATTTGCTTCAATTTCCAAAACATCATCTCTTAGTATATAAGAAAATGTTAGATATGAGACTAGAAGCAACAAGAGTTAATTAGGTGTTGTGTTAACACGGGTATAACTAGGTGGAGACATGCATCTTAATTAGAATTCACAAGTTGGAATTCGCACAAAAAGAGAAAATTTCCACTTGAAAGTGAGCAAATTTTGTTACTATTATTTTCAGAAACAATTAATGTGTGAGCAAATTTCCCACTTTAAAAGATGGGCTTGTTTTAAATTAAAACATTGGATGTACGAAGTACAAAAAGAAGAGAAGTTTCGAAGAAGAGAGTGATGTCTTAAGTTAGCTCATCCTTCTGTGCTTAAGCGACCCTTGGTCTTTATTCTTCAACAAATTTTAAGGATTAAACAAAAAGAGCCCTAAAAAAAACATAGTTCCGGTTGTATAAGAATTACGGAAGATTAAAGTTTTATACTAAATAAGCAATAAAAAAAATTCATTTCTCTTTCATGGTATTGCTTAGGGCAAGCCCCGATACTCAGTACTCAAACTAAAAAAATTGTTATTATTTTCAGAAGCAATTAAAGAGGAGCAAAAATGACCTAGTTTGACTCCACAAAAGCACTTATTTGAATTTCCCACTTTCAGTATTGGCTTGTTTTAACTTAAAACATTGGGCATTTGATGTACCATGCAGAAAAAGAAAAGAAAAGAAAAGAAGAATACAGTAACATCTCAAGTTAATTAGCTCATCTTTTTTATCTAAGCGTCCCTTCAACATATTTTAAGGATTAAATGAAAAAGCCTTATTTCGCCAAGCAATAAATTTAGAGCTTTATAGTAAGTCTTCATTCAGTTCCTGGAAAAAAAATACTCTCAAGAGTGGAGCTTAAATATAACATATAGGGTTTCACCATCGGTGATATGCTATAAACAAAATAAGAATAAAAATATTTCTGATAATCCAAATGATAGTCTTTATAAAAGTATCTTGTATAAAATAAGGGCAAACTATTTCTGGAGAAAAAACCTGTCCAATACGTCCCATCGAAACTGATAAATGGGGAGAATCCAAAGTTGAAGGTTTAGGTATACTTCACTGTCCGATAAAACCCATATGAAGTTTGTACTAACAAAACATATGAAGTTGCTTTTGGTACTTGTTCAGCATATACTTAGCTGTGTACCCATTGCAACTTTGCAACTGTAAACAACAAAAGGACAACAACAAGTAAATTGAGAATACAAGATTGCCAACATTCTACAACTTCATGAAAGAAATCTGCATCTTCTTCTGGATGATCGATGCCAATCTTTTCAAGCATTATCTCAGTTCCTTGATTGCAGTCTTCTACCTAATGAGAAAAACAAAATCGTAAGTTCCTCTATTGCAATCTTGATATTCAATACTAATACTTAAGGTAAGGTAAGACTGAAATTCAACTAATTATTTTGTTCAATCAATCATTTAAGAGATGAGAAACGTCTACAAAACTCGAGCAATGCTCCTCAAATGTCGTAATTTAGTACCTGATTATTACAAGAGCATAACTAAAAATATTTAAGATCCTTTGTATCTTAGGCGCATAGACTACAAATGGATGAATACTTGGGTGTCAATGTGCATAAATTAGAGTAATCTTGCCAAGTAAATGATTTTCGATGAAAAACTAATATACATTGTATTTCATCATTCAGCTCAAGCAAGAACCATACACGAGTGGCATTTAATCAATTAATCTAGATTTTCTATTAATTTCTTAGTTCTTTCTCTGTCCGCAAGATATAATTAACAGTTTTTGGTAAGAATTAATACGATAAAGGTGAAATAATTATCCAAAAACACTTGTAATTGTCATGTGGAATTATCTCGTATAATAGTTTATAAAAATCTAAGAAACCTCATAACAACTAGGATAAAATTTGAAAATTGGGAATACAACAAAAATATACTGTAAATAACACCACCCCTAGTACTCGTCTCGAAAGCTAGATATAGAAGAGACATAAATACTTCAAAAAAAACAAAAAAAAAATGATTCAGTTAGAGCATTACACGTCCCTAAAGACTTCACTCTAGTAAAAGTAAGAAATACAAACAACTAATGTATAAAAAAAAAAGTTTTGCTTAAAGATGGCTTTTCCCGGAAAAAATGAAAATCGGATACAGAGGGCCACCCAGTCACATGAATAAATTTGGAACCCTGTATCCACAGTACTATCAATCAACAAGCTCTGTCAAAAGGTAAAAGAGCTCCTCCATCATTGGTGATGAAGGCTAAGTAGATTCGATCACAAAAGCAACCTCCAAACACAGAAGCAAGGAAAGCCTAAACCTATTTTACAAAGAAAGCTAGACCAGACTTCGCAGTTGAGTTTCTCGGAGATGCTGATACAACGTTCTCATATGAGCAAAGCTTTTTACTACGCCTAGGAACACATCCTGCATCTTAATTAGTAGCTACCCCAAAAATATCTCTGACCTTAAAATTCTCCTCCTCCCATTCCAAATTTATAAAAGGTTGCCAATATCAAATGAATAAGTAAGCAGGAAACCGCCCATTGGTTCTTGTTAAAAGTTAAAACTAAATACTAAGTAGATGGAGGCACGAGTTTTTCTCCGTCTTCGGATCTCCCCTTCCTTTGGAAAATATTTGAGGCATGTGGTTCTTGCAAAGAGGCCACTCTGGCTGGTTCTACCAGTTGGATGTAATTAAATTCACGGAAAGTAATTGGTCTCTTTTAGGCATTTATACAAAGATAAATTGATTACCAGGATTTGTTTCCTTAATTTTATCAGAGAGCTGAGCTTGGTAATATATGAGCAGACAATTACGATAAAGCACAATATAGTACTGTATCAGTAGCTAGTTTAGGAACTATAGTTAGAGATAGTAATTAAGAGCAGGGAAGGAAGTTGAGGTATCAAAGTTAAGATAGTAAAGTAAGTATAGAGGGAGCTGTAGAGTGTAAGTACTAATCGAGGTGGGAAATCAGAAACTCTATCGACTGGGAGTAACTTTTCCACAGTTTCTGAAAATGAGTGACAGAAGATGTAAAGGACGGGATAGTTTTAGCATTCAAAAGTCTATCCAATTGTGGTAATGTACCACAGAGGATACCACTTGCAATTTTACTTCATTTTACTCTACTAATCGTGTTTCTAGGAAACAATTGAGTAATACAGAATATGCCTGTGCCATGACGAACTTTTGTTAAGCCTTAAGATACCATTTAGTTCCTAGGAAGGCAAGGGAGACACTGTTTAAACTCGTGACAATTTGCTTATTCGTCACTTGGGGGAATACAAAAAGGTTATGATTACCTTAAATTTCGCATAGTTGTTGTCGTATAATGATTTCACATTTCTTTTTTGAATCTAAAACCAATTGAAGTCTTCAAGAACCAAGAGATATTGAGCATCCAGACATGTTAACAATTTAACACCACAAATGCAAGGGTACCTAAATTTCTCTTTAGAACCCTAACTTTCGCATCAAAACAAGCTTTGTTTGGCTCCACTAGTAAGTAAGAACTTAAAGAATCAACAAAAAGGCGCTCGCAAGTCGCAAGTACATGAAAGTAAAGGCCGCCTAAAACACTAACATCTATTGTCAGGATTGAGCCAGGCCGAATCTAACAAAGTGGACATATTTCAACAGCTGACTCTGATTCGATACACCCAAAACCATGCTGTTGACGTTGCTAACAAAGACACCAGTACTTATTAAGCTAATAAAATTAAAATAATAGCCTGACCATTATTTGGTTCATCACAGTTGCAAAGAAGAAAAATTATATAACTGAGAGAATTTGAAAAGGTAATCCTAATACCCTACAGAGTCTACATTAAAGCAGACCTACATAATCTTTGGGTAGACCGATCAAAATCCACTAAACCAGATTATCTGAGTTCAGCAACGGTGATCTTGTAAATAATTAAATAAAACAGATTGTCGGTTTTCCACTCATATATTGGCATAATGGCATTCAATAGTATTCCGGTTACAGTAAAAAAAAATGATACATTAGCAACATCATATGAAAATTGCAGTCGTTCAAGCCAACATCGTCGTAATGGGTTAATTACTGAAGCATTAAGACTCCTCCAAAATAAGAAAAGTATTTAGCAAAATTGATAACTAGAGGAACACCATTTGCTTTTAATTTTTTTTAATGACTTGACAGTACAGATCAATTTGGGGAGGATTTCACATAAATATAGATTTCAATGAAATCAAATGCAATTATGCATAATCATGTAAAATGAAAGCTTATTAACTCTTTTATGTTAAGTTATTTATTTATTTGGAAAAGCAATATTGATAAACTGCAGCGATAAAAGTAATAAACGATCAGTTTCAACTTAATATAAAATTTAGGTCAAACGTACCTGATATAATGCTGCAAACAAACTAACTGACCCATATAAGGGCTCATTTACATTAGTGATGCATCATCTGCTGGTGGATCCATCCAAATACTCCTGTAAGGTTCCTCTTCTTTTGGTAGAGAATAATTCTTATTTGGATAAAATCTTTTTTCATCAAGAGAGTACCGTATGCAGTTTTGTCCATAAAAGCGAACATCATGGAAGTATATGTTATTAACTTCGATTCCAGATGCATGAACTCTTGCTTGTGTTGACAACGGACTAACGAAAAAAGTAACACCACCGAGATTTTTCTTTCTCTTCCACATTTTTGTCATTTTGTGTAGCTTAAATACGATTGGTTCCTTTACACAATACAAGTATATAAGATATATGTCTCCTTCATGTGCTACCATTTTACACTGCCTGAGCCAATTTACACCAAAGAAGATAGGCAATTTTGGGGGAGGCACATCATCAAGACTCCACTTGCAAGTTTTGGTATCATAAGCAAATAGATAACGGTTATTACTTTGACAATATAGAAACCCATTGCTATATATCAGATTTTCGAAAATACCGCTGAAGACATCACCGCTACGCCAAGTTTCATAAGTTGTCCACTCCTTTGTCTTTGTGTCACATCTACTAATAGTCACAATATTTAAATAAAGGGACTTTACGGCGAATATTGTACAGTGGTCATGCACGGGAGAGGAAGAAAAAACAACCATATGATCAAAGTAATCAGAAAAATCAAATATTGGCAAATCTATGGAAACTTCGGTGTACGGATTAAAGAAAAAAGGTCGTAATGTCCTTGGTTTCCAACTGAGCAACCAATTATCTATACTCCAAGCAAAAACAATACATCTCCGTAGTTGCGGTAACTCGAGGTAATTAGTCTTGCGCGTTGATGGATCATAAAGGTCAAAAATGTTGCGATAGGGTTCTCTGGGCAATCTTAAAAGTAGTGGGGATTTATATAAAATTCGCTCTGAGATGGCATATAAATACCAGTTTTTGCACACGGCAGATGCACATGTACGATCTCGTAAGGTCAACAAAGAAAGGATCATAAACAAAATATCCTTCGGAAGATCTGGCCATGTTTCCCTCTTAGCCCTGTGCAAAATTTCTCTTAGTCATGTGAAATAAGTCGATAACCAAAGAAAAACTGCCAACAAAAGCAAATTGCAAAGTTCAAACTAACTGATCCCATTGGATATATTAATCATTTAAAATGCATACATCAGCATGATAAGTTAATTGGATATAACATTATACGAGCAAGAGAGAAACAAAACGGAGACACGCGTTTCATTTTCCACTATTTAGAACTGCTCCAAAACAATTTCAAAAATATAAATCGAGTATCTTGAATATATGTAAAGAAGACAACAAAGACTAGTCTTTAATCTAATCCGCATGCAACACACTCTGCACTGAAGAGTAAACTTATGGTGAATCTAGTACAACCACTTCAAAGCTATCAGCTATTCAAAATTGAAAAGAATATGAGATGACTTAACTTTAAAACTATATAGAATTTGGAGGTACTGCATCTCCTAGAAAAATAAGCCTAACAGTTTGATCCTAGCGAAACGGATCTGTAAAAGACACCGAAGATATCATCATTTGAGCTATTGGATTATCTACAATTTGATTGCATCAATTCCAACCGTTATTAATCCAATTTCATTCAAGATTTCAAGTGACACATCAAGCAAGGAAACATGAGGTTTTCTAGAGAATTTTAATTTTTATACCCAAGGGAAAACTTTTGATTGTATAAAATATTAAAACCACCCATAACAATCGTTTAAGAAATTCATGTAACATACCCTCCAAAATGGGCGGGAGAAGTTATGGCAGTTATACGATTTGATTTCAAAGCAAATCTCGCCTTGGCCGCCTATATTCAGTTTTTTAATGTATGTATTGTTATATATATATAAGTTCGCCGTATATTAGATTGAGGAGAAGAAAACTATGTTTGTTTCTTTCTCTTTTGAGATTTGTTTCGGAGAGTTGTCATCTCGAATCGGCTACTTGTTTTCGTATTTCGCAAATTCTAATACTACATTTCAGTATTGTAGATTGCTTTGTGTCTCGTTACCATTCCTATGTTAGTATTGCTTCGTAGTCACAATCAAATTTGCCTCGTTCATAATCAGGGGTCATAAACAACTATAAAGGTATCCCGAGTTTTTTCTAATAAAGGCGTCTCTCATAACAGGATCATATCTTCATATTATTAAACTAACAGATTAAAACTCAAGATCAACATCAACATTAATGTCACGGATTATTTACAATATGATTGCATCAGTTCCAACCGTTTATAATTCAACCCAGTCAAGATTTCAAGACACAACAAGAAAGAAAACATGAGGTTTTCTCGAGAGTTTAATTTGCATACCCCAGAGAAAAATTCATCAATATCCTGAGTTTTTCATAATAAAGGCGCGTATCTCATCACAGGATCATATCTTCAGATTATTAAACAAACAGATAAAAAAAAAATCAAAGGTTTTGAACCCGTTATGCAACTAATTAAGCATTTACCACAACTATAAGTAAAACAGTAAATGAACCATCAAGTGTAATAAAATACTGAAAACAGACAAATAACTACCCAAAAAAAGATCAAGAAAATGAGCAAACAATCAAGATACAGAATTCGGAAAGAAAAAAAGAAGGAAATTACTGTTTTGGTTTTCTCCTTTGTGCTCCTGGACGCCTCATTGTGAGAACAAGGGTTCGTTCACTTACTTAGTCGATCACTGGTTTGCCTGGTTTTATTTGCCTGTTTTTATTTTTTTCAGAAAGAGATATCTACGTGAAATCGGCAAGACCGATGTCTTTTGAGTAAAAAGACCAAAGTTTTTAAAAAATTCAATAGATACCCAGGTTTTATTCTTTATTAGCAACTCAGCCATTTGAAATTTTAAAATGACAAAAGTACTCGTTCTTTAGATAAATAAATAGTCTTTTGTTGGTAAATTATTAACGGCCATACGAAAAAGTGTAGTACAAAGGAAACCTCTGATGTTTAGAAAATAGCCACTTAAATATTGGCTTTTTTTACCCTCTGGTGTTTAGACCTCCTTTCCATTAAATTTTAAAAAAAATTAATTGCATATTTGGCATTAAAAAAAATGCTATTAAATTTATAAAAACAATATAGCAAATTTATTTGTTGTAGCAATCTTATTTCGATTTTTTATAGTTTGTATCATATAGTTATGTATAAAATTCAAATGACCACCATAAACATTAGATTTTATAATTGAGTCTATAAACTAACTTTTACAATTAACCTCCATGTACACTTTAAAATTTTAATAATAAGACAGAGTTTTTTTAAGTCCATTTTTCTCATTATTATTATCCTAATGTTTATTTTATATCGTTTAGGAATAGGTGCAACTGGATTAAAGAAGTCTTAAAATAACATAAAAATAGACTTGATTTTTTATCTTGAATCTATTTTTCATTGTTTAGGGGAAAACTAGACAAAACTAGTCTTAAAAATAAAAGTTATTTTTATAAATAATCATAATTATTTTGTATTTTGTGTACAATGCTAGCTAACCAGTAAAACTATAATTTATGTATATATTTAATAGTTAATACTTTTGAAATAAAAAAATACAAAATATAAACATATCGATCATGCTAATTATTGTTTGTATAAGTCATAATATAAACTAGAGTACTTTTAATTTAGGTCGATTTTGTAAGCGGTGTAAGAGAAGTTGCAGTACTAATCGCACTATATATGTAACCTTATATGTTGTTTGTTTATGCGATTTGTATTTGATATTGAATGTCCTATAATGACGTGGGTCTTGTTAACAAGTGGGGGCATATGTAAAAAGTCAAAAAATATCACCTTGTTAGTAAAACTGTAAATAGTAACATAAAAGTTATTAAATTATTTAATGATGGCATAAATAGATGAAAAGTTTCAAATGTTTACTCTTTTGGCTCCGTTTTGTTTCAGTGTAAAATTAGAGAAAACGAAGGTAAATCCTTCATAACTTTGTATGATTTTTAGGGTGGTATCGGTTTGGTACCGAACTTTTTGACTAAATACCGATACCATACCAAACTAGTTTGGTTTGAGAATTTTTATACCATTACCGAACAAAAAAATTCGGTATACAAAACTTTCGGTATACCAAACTATTCCGTTGGTTCGGTTCGGTTTCGTTTTTATACCAAACTTTACAGTTTACAAGTGATGATAGAAAAATGATGCGTATTGAGAAAAAAAACATAGTATAAAGTTTTAAAATTAGTAGATTAAAAATATATATTTATTTATATTATTGTTACATTTTTATTTCTTTGCATAAAACAGTAAACAATATTAGAAATTTCTAGTAAATGTTATAAATAAAAGAAAATGTTATAACTATTCACTTGAAAAATTAATTTAAGTATATTATAATAATGTTAATAATTAAGTGTATATAAGTATTTTAGTTTATATTTGTCTATATAGTATATTTTAATATTTCGGTTTGAATCGGTCCCATACCGAACTCACCAAACGAATACCGAAACCGAACCAATTTTGAAAGATCGGTTCGGTTGTACCGTACCGTAATGTCGGTATACCAAACTTTTGGTAACGATTTGATTGGTTCGGTTCGAAAAACGATCGGTTGGTATAAATCGCTAAAAAAATGCCACCCCTACTCATTTCCTAACAGAATAAGAAATATACTATATTTGTGTACACATTAACATATTGTTGTATATGTATAAGTAAATATAATATATATATATATATAGCCAGTGGCAGATGCAGAGGGGGTATGGGGTCACATGACTCCCAAATTTGTGCCATATGAAATTACAATTTTACCACTATGAATTTAATAAACTATAATAATATCATATAGTATCATAACTAGTTTATTTTTATTTTTTTTATAATATATTAGTTAGATGCTTTTGTCTCGTTAACAAATACTCAATATGTGAAATTGGCAATCCTTGCCACTTAGCTAAATAATTCATTGGCTTTATTTTATTGTCACTTATCTAGTTTCTATTTCAATTTTGTGTATCACGATACTAGAATTGTGTTGTTAAATGGTGTGTTAATTATTTATGTTTTATCAATACACATTTTATTTGAAAATAAAAATAATTTATGTAATTTTATACTAATTGCTATCATACTTAAGATATGTATTTGACTGAGTTGTACTGAAATTTCTTACTAAACAGAATAAAATGATGAATTTAAAATTGTTATAATACTTGATTGACATTGTTTGTATATAATTATAATAGATTGTAACCTTTTCATTTAACTATATTGATATTATATGTATTTTTTATCAAGCTATTACCGGAAAAACACTCATGTTTTCACATAACCATGTTACATTGTCGATTTCTCATTTTTTGAAAAATAAAAATCGTGGCTCCCCAAAATAAAAATAATAGATCCGCCCCTGTATGTGTATATATATACTAGTAAAAGTTATATACGCGTTGCGTGTGAAACGCGTAATGACATAAATCTCGTGATATATTTTATTTTGAACATAATACATTTAGATTTGATATCATTTATGTAGTGATTCATGTTTAAATGAATTGTTAATTAATTTAAGCTATATCTGTAATTAGAAAAATATAGTGAGAACAAATTGTTAACTAATTAGATTAAGTATATTGGTAATTATTAAAACATAGTGAGTGTATTTTTAGAAAAATTAGGCATGCTCATTTTTTTGGGTTGACTTATTATAATAGAATGATATATATCATACTATTAATGGAAGAAAACCCAAAAAATCTTGAGGCTGTTCAATTTTACTCATTTTTTTTTCAAAAATACTATTATTCTAATTTACTAATATTTATTCAAATAACTTAATGTAATTTACATAAGTAAATAAATATTCATTTTTTTCACGCATATCAAATCATCTCACAAACAAATTATCATACATGTATTTTTATATTACTATAACAATAAAACATTATACTTTTACGATATTCATTCCGTTATTTTTGCAAACTTTTTGAAAATATTAAATTTATTTGTGTCGGATCATATTTATGCAAGTACATGTCACACGTAATATAATACATGTACCAATTAATACTATAATTTGTGTTAGAGTATACAGTGTATACTCCATGATTTATTGAATCATTAACATATATAATATAAGATAAGTAGAATATTTGTTTGTCCCCTTTTTTTTTATTTCTTGTTCATAAATAAAAACGAATTAACTAAGTTTTATTTAGGTACAGTGAAGATATTTTGGCAAAGTGATGAAATATAGTTCTGCTTAGATCCATGATTGAGTTTTATTTATTTATTAAAAATAAAAAAGGTTGTTGGATCCCGAATGTTCTATAATATTTATGGGGTTAAAGATTATCTTATTGTTGTTCAATTTAATGTTTAGATTATTAAATCTTTGTGTTACTTTTTAGAATTGACACCATTAATGTTTTACAAATTTTCCATGGTAATTTCTAACCTTCCAACCAGACAGATGAGCCGAAAACGAAAAATCTTGTAAAACTTTTACATGGAAATCTTTTCCTACGGAAAATATTTTATGTCGAAACATATTAAATATACGTGCATAATTATCATTAAACATATTAAATGAAGATTACATTAAATGATTACTAACATCTATCAAGTACAATACGTTTAATACCTTTTTTTTTTTGGATATCATGAAAAAGTTTGTTGCAAAAAAACAGAAAAAAAAAAACCAGCTGGCGCATGACAACTTCAGTATTCCTAGTTTTACAAAAGTAATCGTAACTCTCATCGCAAAGTAAGGTATGTGCTTCTTTCAATCTAGTTCTATATTAATATAGGAATAAGGCTTAGGGTTTTCTATCAAATTTGAATTAATACCGGCACTACAAGAAAAAATTTGAACGCTGACTATACGCTTTTTTGCTGCTGACTAATTTTGTGACAGGAATACATCCGCGTAAATATATTTTCTTATTGCGTGAAAATCTATGCTTATTTTGAGATTGTGTTTAACTGTATTATACAACATTACATAAAACATTCATAAAAACACCTAGTTTTTCTAATCAAAAGTAGGTTTCTCAAGACCCGTCTAATATTAATAAAAATAATAATTTCCTCCAGTATAAGTTTAACAATGTCAGTAGTTATTTTGATTTGTATCAAGCTTTATGGATTAATTTGATCACTCCTACAAAAATCAAACAGGCAGAAATACAGACCCACTGGCTATAGAAATTGGAGCATATTAACTATTAAGTATTAACATCTCATATACGGGTGGTTTCATATAATTTTGCTCCATGAAAATCCCCAGTATCTCTATTGTAAGAATTATGAGATTTGAGGTGAATTACATATAAAACTGAATATTCCAAAGCGAGTGCCTTTTCTTTCTTTTTTACTTCTGAGATAGTTTGAAGTATTTTGTTAAATGCAATTTTTAAAATTTTGAATTTTTTTGTATTTTGTTCATAAACTTAAGCTACATTCTGATATGTAGCAGCATCTTGAAAGGCTTTATTATTACATGAAAACAAATTTGTTTCATCGGCCGATATTTCTCTTACATGGATATCATGCAAATAATTTTAATGATTGGTGAAAGATTATTAGTTATGTGATCCCTGACATGGATTTCATAGACCATATATAGTCAATAGCAACTCACGAAAATAAGAAACCTTTATTTTGTTTTATTTCTTGTGTTTTCATTATGATCATACATTCCAAGCTGCTAGGGTTACTATCCAATATGCCGCGGGTCGGGTAAAAGTGTAATTCTATTCGGGTAGAGTTGGGTTTAAATGAGTAAAAGCGCAATTTAAGACTATTTCTCTTCTCTCTCTCATATACATTAAACTCTCTCTTTTATATTATAGTTCTAAATCAAATGATTTTTTAATCTAACTAACAAATTTTATTTGAAATATTTGACATTTATGAGATTTATTTTTTAAAATGAAAAAAATATTTTTTAAAAACAGGTCAAATGGGTCTGGTCGGATCAAATGAGTAAATGTGCAACTTTGTACTCGGGTCGGGTCGGGTTGAAATGCGCGAAATTATCATCCCTAGCACCCGCTAAGAGATTTTTGCTTATGTACAAAGTATCTTTTTCTTGTTACAATATTCTCAGCTTTCTCCCTATTTTTCGCAGTGTCTTAAAAATCTAGACAAGGACCTTAAATAGCTTTTCATCATATAGGTAGGATGATTTTTGACGTTTTTGCTGAAAAGCTCAAAAAGATGATTATGCCAGGAAAGCTTAAGATTTACTTTTTCTTTAAATGCATCAGCATAAATATACTTTTTTTGTTGTTGCTGTAGATGACAGTCATGATATATTAAAAAAAAATGACCGTTTGCAATTTTGTTTCTTTTTTAAAATTGAACAGTGTACCTAATTGGATTTCATAATTAATTGAGTCATGTTTGCTGTGTCTTCCATGTTTTAACCTAATAGGTATGCATCATGAAGTGTAGTTCTAGCAATATAGTTATTTTCATGGATATAAATACAATTTTACGTGCAACGCAGGCTTTAGTGAAAAATTTGACGATGCTTTCGCATTTTGAAAAATTGCTTTTCGTTATGGTTACTCATTATTTTATTAATTTATACAGATTGCGGGTTTGTGCATTGCGATTATGTTTTTTGCTCTAATGCGACAAGCAAACGCTTGGGAGCTTGGTTTACCTATACCTTCAATGTTATCATCTGTAGAATCCAATTTAAGACTTTCATTACCATTTTTGTCCCTAGCCGTTTTTCCCCTTTTCACCGCTCCCTTCCTTTCCTTCCTAACATCTCGACAAGTTTCTGCATTTATAACCTTTTTCCTTGTTTCAATGGTTTGCTATTTATTTTCAAACGGGTCCATTATACTTATAGCAATCCTCTCCTATTCAGTGTTCTATATGGCTGCAAATGCACGTGTTTTCATCGAGAGAAGGTCGGTTTTCTGTTTTTTTTTTGCAGTTTTTTTTTGGGTCAAAAATCGGAGACACTCTTTGTCAGTTAACATCTGTTGTTATATTGCAGGTGCCAGTTTGTGTTTTTTAGTTAGTTCCTCGATCTATTTTCCAGATTTTTATCCTTCAAGGTAAGTTTTTTGTTCTTTTCTTATCTCAATTTAGAAAAAAAATTCCCTTCTATTTTCATTTTTTAATTATTTACGTAACAGATGCTGAGCGTTTTAAGAGCTAATCCGTCAATGGTTATAACATTTGTTGCTGTTACCTTGGTGTGCTTGATTCATCCATCACTGGGTCTGTTCATATTGCTTCTTTCTCATGTGTTCAGCTATCATAGTGCACTCTCCAGGTAATCAACTGCTTCACTGCCTTTCCATTAATTATTTATATAAATCGAGTAACATATTCATCTGGTTTTTGTAGACATGGTTATTGTATACCGAATAAAATGTCCTTAAGTTTGTTTCTGGTTTAGAAGACTGAAGAAATTCTAAAGTCATTATCTAAACTCTAAAGACCACTTGTGTACTAATATACTATTACTTAAATGTTACGAAAAACGTAAAAATACTGATATATCCCTTCTCTCAATCTAGTAACAGATGTAGCTAGATAGTAATTGATTTCAAATAAACCCTTAATACACTGGATAAAAAAACAAAACTGTGCTAGTGAATTGTTTTCCTGACCAAAAATTGCAAGGAATATGCTGATAGATCATTTTGAAAATTTGTTTGCTGCATGAACTTTCCTTTTTCTTTTACGACCATTGACAGATTTATCTTATTTGATTATTATAAAATTTCATCTCAATCTGATTGCTTAGAAACTTATTTTTTCTCCATTTACAACAGTTTTACCACTGTTCGAAGAAAAGAGTCATCCGACTTCACTACTGAAAAATTGATAGCTTAAGCTTTGTTGATTTTAATTACTTCTCGAGCAACTTTCAGATGCATTTTTTTTAATAGTGTTCGCGAACTTGGTTTTACTCTTTCTTAAAATTTGTGTATGCAGAGAAATGATTCGAGCCAGAGCTTTCCGTGGTTTATAGACTCAATCCTATGTATCTCGGTGATCCTACATGGCATGTGTGATACGAAGCCCAAATTTAATTTCTTCTTATTTCCATTTCTTGAAAACCCCAATTGGGAAGTAAAATTGAGCTGTGCTTATATGCTTGCTGGATATTATACTTATTTTTCGGCATTGATATTAACACCCTCTAGAGCCTTTTATGCTATGGCTGCAATCGGAGTTATTTCGTTTGCTTTCAGAATCATACAGAGAAGAAATAGAGAAAAAGGCGAGGCTTATTTCAGCAACCGTAAACATTCTCATAGACACTGATAATCATGTGTATTGTATCTTGTTGTATGATAAGCGTTTGTGATATTAGATGAGTTAGACGGGACATCCATACGGCTTCATTTTTGCAGTTTTTCTTTGTAAAATACCTGCCTTTTTTTTTATTTGTAAAAACACAGACAGTTGAAATACCATTTGTAATCAAACTTGTGATCGTATCTGAGGGGGAATTAATGTAGATTGAGTCCTTTTGTGACTGTTTTGAGTGATTCATGTTCCAAAATCATTTTCCGCATTAATTTGTTCATGTGTGCATGCATAAAAATATGGTTGCACCAATGTTATAGCAAAAAAAAACCATATTATTTTTTAGGTTTTTCCGTCAAGTGTTATGTTGGTTAAATGAGAAGATTTCCGGTCTTTGTAAGTAGGTGTGCATGCATGATTATTGTGCAAGTCCTATTATACACGACATCGTTGGCATAATGATTTTTAAGAGTGAGCTAAAAAATATAGTAATCCATAGATCGATGTTAGTAAGATTCTTTTTAATCAAAGTTGTTAAATTTGTCACATTTGCTATAAATAAGTTGAAGCAAAATCAGCAGGTCTTCGACATTACTTGCACTAGATTAACAAAATCTCATAATTAATTAATGTCCCAAACAAATTAGGTGCTAGTACTTACACTGCAGACAAATGTTGTTTTATTTATTTATTTTTGGTGTCACATAATTTTTTTAGTTCCACTTGTATGTGATTAAAGCCTTGGCTTTTTTCCGACTCTATAGTGCTTCATTTCTCGCTTTCATTTGTTTCGGAAACAGAAGGCTAATTGTATTCCATAGTGCAGTATTCACAGGATTTGATCTTGCTTGGCTGCCAAAGAGAACAAATAAAATAAAAATGTAAGAACCGCTTTTTACAAACCATAGATAGGTTATACTAGTAATTTTTATCGATTTGGTTGCAGGATCTTCGAAAGAAATATAGCCTGGGGAAAAAGTGAGGATAAATAAGAAAACCATCGTGTTCCCAAAATCTCCCGACTTCTAGACTGATTTTTAAACTGTCGAAAACAACAAATTAGTCATTTTTTACCTTATCGGTTGTCTACAATTTGGGCAATTCTTTCCACATTTGTCAGCAGCCGACTTCAAGCATTTCTTGCAAAAACTAGATGAAAAAATGGATCGAGATATATTAAACCAAATGCTATGTAATTTCATGAGATGAAAACAACTAATCTACAAAAGGTTTACTTGTGTCCACATGCAGTTGTCGTGGGCTCGAAAAGTAGCGATAAACAAATCTACGAAAAACATATAGGTATAATTATTAATTATTAGCACGACTTTATATAAAATAGTTAGCAAAAAAGTTGAAGAATGAGAAATTGAAAATTTCACACACCGTGCAAGAAAGCTCTTCCCTGAGTTTATTAATACTACATGCCGACGTGATCATCCGAGGCCGATAAATCGATTGAGCACTGCATGCCATTAAAAGATATAGTAAGTTACACATAACATATATATGCATATATAAGGTAAATATTTGTTTGCAGAATTTACCAATTGTTACTGTGGATAGTACAGTTGAAT